>OZ020258.1:8400602-9600602 GCA_963971285.1 Astropecten irregularis | reverse complement strand
GCAACGAACCATTCCTATTACGACTGCTCAGCAGGGCCAATTTCATAAAACTGTTAAGCACACAAATTTGCTAAGCATGACATTTCTGTCTTAATAAAAACAGGGTTAACAACCAAATTTCAACGCTAGGGTGATGAAAAAGGGACAACCGTATGCAGATTACAATTTCACGAGTCAGATTAAAATACCAAATACTTTAAGGCAAATACAGGATTGGTAAAGGTGACAGAACAGCCGTGGTCAGTTCATAATTTGCTTTTGTCATGGAACAAAAACAAACCTGTGAAATGTTCAGCTCATATCATCATCGGAAACTGTAGAAAACAGTGAAAAACCCTCACGGTATTTTTAAATCTATTCACAGGAGTTTTGATCAACCAAGTTTTAACTCACCCAGAGATCAAAACTGCTTTCGGTCTTTGTTTTACTAATTTCCGGATAAATACAGCATTTCAGCCGGAAATATTTTAACAGTAGGCCTATGTTTCTACCAGCACCATCTTCATATCCTGATAGTTATACGTATAAATCTGTGAACATTTCTGTTTGGGTATAAAATTCCGCAAAATCAACGTTTGCATCAATTTTCAAACCTGGGCCAATTTCATACAACCGTTAAGCAGAAAAATTTGCTTAGCACAAAAATGTCTCGCCCAATAAAACAAATAAAAACCACATTGAAAATTCCATTTGATATTCATGGTCAGCGAACAACAGCCAAAGAACAATCACAAGTGATGCAAAACACGTGGAAATTTGGTTGTTAACCCTGTTTTTATTAGGACAGAAATGTCATGCTAAACACTTTTTTGTGCTCAACAGTTTTATGAAATTGGCCCCTGCTTGATAATTGCTATAGTTTTAGGAACCACTTTTGCACAATTTTTAATACCGTAATTTCACGTTATTGTTTGATAGGGCATGATGTTGAATCTTACCTGTAAACAATAGGCCATTGTGTGGATTGTCTCCTCCTGGGCAACACACTGTGATGACACCGCTAAGACCTGTTGTTTCTTTCAACATGTGATGATACACTGCTCGGCTGCGATCCACGCGCAGGCAAGAGGACAGTCTGGTCACGGTGACAGTACCTGGTTGTCTCGAAGGCCCCACCGTCTCCACAAGTCTCCACGCACACTGAACGCTGACAGTTCTACGAGGTGTGCAAAACCAAAGGCACGCACGTGTCCAGCATGTAGATGTGCTACTACTTATCGCCTGAGCAGGGTTTACTCTAAACGCGGGCTGAGAAAGGCTAGGCAACGGTAACCACTCCTGAACGTTCTCTTAAGTAGACTGGAGACCAAGTCTATACGTAAACAACTGGCTGTTCCGTCAATTATACTCGCTGCCAATTCAAAATGATGCGACAGGATTGGTGGAAACGTGGTGATGAATAGCACTAAAGATGAGCATGCTAGTACTACATGCCTTGCATCCATGGTTCCTATTGCAATACGGAGTTCTGTGCAGGTTGAGAAAGTAACACCGCATGTAGTTGTAACACAGTTCCAGTGGCACATTCTGCTGTTCGCTGAGTTCTGAGTCCGACAGGAATCCCAAGTTTATCTAGACGTCGCTACAGAGCACCTAGCAGTCTTACTCAAGCGAGAAAATCTCGCTAAATTTGACAAAATACTCCGTACATGCAAACCCAACCAGGCTACATGCAGTATAACGTATACCATGCGTGTACAGTGCAGCTGTGCAACACAAAACGTTGTTCAATTCATTGTTCATGCTAAGGTATTTTGACGTGTATAAAGCGAGTAGCCGTACACATTCCACCACGCTATGTTTTTAAAGGGTCTATGCAATAGGAATATTATGGCCTGAACATGTGCCAAAAATAAATTGTTACATGGGCCTTTGATTTTACCCACTTCCTTACACTGTTTCAGGGTTAACAACAGGTTTTTTGGTTTGTATGCTAATTAGAATGTCCATATTCATGAGCAAAACTGGGTAACTGAGAGCAGTAATCCAATTGCTTTGTGCACACAAAGTTGTGGTTGTTTTATAGGTTTTCTGACAAACCTTTTCCCCCTCGATTTTAGTGAAAAATATAGAGTGATCATGGGCCAATTTCAGTATCATACTTTGGTTTTTATCAAAGAAATACAGATTCATGGGCAAAAATACCAGGACAGATACAGTAACAGTCATCTGTGAAAATTTCAGTCCCATACGGTGCCCACTTTTTGAAAAAAAAAAAACTGTGAAAAACAGCCACAGTATTTCTTAAGTCTTTTCGGTCGTTGTTTTACTCTTTTCTTGATAAATACAGCATTTCAGGCAGAAACATTTTAACGGTATGTTTCTACCATCACCATCTTTATACCCTGTAAGTTATACGTAAATCTGTGAAGATTTCTGTTTTGGTTTCTTACCAAAGTATGAAACTACCTTTAAGGGTAAGTATATTAATCGATACGGTCGATGGATAGACATTATACAAGTGTTCACTGTTCTAAAGTGCACTTGGACTCCAGCTTGTCGGTAAAAAAAAAATTCGAGGGTTTTATTTTGCCTTTCCCGTCTTCCGACACCTAAACTCAAAGGCAAGTGGACTTTGTGCAAGATTTTTCTTTACCAAATTTATCATCCTCCAAAACTCGTGCAGGAAATTCCAGGGATAGTACATCTTGTATAATTACAGGAGCATATATTTTCAACACCCTGAGAAATCAGATAATCCATTTGTTTATTTTTTCTTCTCTCTTTTTTTTGGTACATGAAGATCTTTTATAAATAACTCGTGAAGCAGATCTATCTATTTGTGCGTTTTTATAAAATGTTGCCTTGATGTTTTTTGATCGCATAGTCCTAGCCATTCACTTCGTACAAAGTTTCATCATCAATTGTCTTTTTAATTAAATTTCCCTGTGTTTTTTTTCTTCCGTACTGTGTTTAATTTACATTCACAGGCGTTTCTAATCGAGTGCGTCGATAAACAGTCTAAGAGAAATGAAATTGGGCATGATTTACAAGTCCGTCGATTTATCACTTACTACCGGTGATGAGCGGGGTAAAGGACGGGTAAGGTGGCGCAAAACGACGGTAGGAGGACGTGGTGTAAACACGCCGATTACACGGTCACACGGAAAAAATACGGGGTGATAAATTGAAGAGCTGTCATTTCCCATCGCTGACATGCATGTTTGTTTGTATTATCATTATGGAGAAAGAATAATTAACACGAGCAGTTTTTCTGTGTAAAATTCATCTCGTCACAAACTGATTGACAGGGCTGTTTGGATGTAGGGGTTTTACAAAGAGATAAGACACGTAATTAGTATAACTCCATCGAAAATACAGAAATGAATGTGTAACTTATACACGAAATACTATAGTATAGAACAATTCGGTTAAATTAAAATTCCTGCCTGAAATACTGGTTTTGTATGATGCAAGAAGTTGTTGCTACGAAAGCTTATGCACATTTTAAACTGTATTTAGTCAATAAAGTGCTACATATGTGATGTGATCTGGGAAAACCCTTCACATGGTGATTTTTTTCAGTTTTGAGTTATGTACATCAAATTAAAGTGGAAGTCTTGTTCTTTCCAAAACTGCTTTATTTATAATTATAGGATGTCCACAAGTCAGGTTATGCTCCCATGAAGTTCGGGAAACTGGTTCGCCTCATTTTGAGAAATAAAGCTTTAAAGTATAAAAGGAATACTTCTCATAACCAGGACAATTTCACTGATTGACAGAACCTTTATAACAGCTGTAATAACATTATACAACCACTTTGGGGAGGTTTGGGTAGAATCGTACCGATATGTATCTGTTAAAAAGTATAAAACCCACATTCTTGTGTCCGGCAACGCCTACAACCTTCCTTTTTAGGGGCGTGGTCCCCTTTTACCATAAGAGGGAGGCCAAGTAAAGCATTATAAGTTTAATAATAACTGTGAACGTGTAGTGTTGGAAATGCAATTTGTATGAGTTTGATTGATTTAATTTGATGGACTTTAGTGTTTGAGTCACTCTGACGTTCCTCATGATGGGGGCACACACCTAACATCAACTCGTACGCTGTCCAACTCGTACACCGACAAATTCGTACGCCGACCAATGAAATGACTTTTCTTCTCAATTTGAAGGATTAAAAAAAAACTAATAAAAAAGCGACCAGCCCCTCAAAAAAAAAATTGATTTAATTATTTGAGTGGCGTACGAGTTGGTCAGCGTACGAGTTGGTTTGCGTACGAGTTGGTCGGCGTATGAGTTGACAGCGTACGAGTTGACCAAACAGTGTACGAGTTGATTGGCGTACGAGTTGACCTACCAGTATAGTAGAAGGACTTCCGTAGTACAACAATTTGTTATTATTAATAGTCAACATTTTTGATAGGCTGATTGGGCCAAAGCCTGAGGGATATAAACAAAGAAAAATTGAACACTACTAGATTTCAATTTTGGACCCAAACAAACCTCGATCGTGGTGATATTCATCTAAACCAGCCTCGCTTATCACGTCAACATGATCACTAGCGGTAGCCTAACGTTAGTACTATAACTATCGTTGCGCGTTGACGGTATCCCCATCATGTTTTATAAAAAATCTCTTCACATCTGAATGATCACTAGCATCTCTAGCTGTGAAATAATCAGCTATGGCCTCTTTCAAAGCTTGATCATCTAAGAACTTTGCAAATTCAGCCTTCTATTCTCATCCAATTCCAAACAAGCAGCAACTTTTGTCGTACATTTTCGACTCCGAGTCCGTGGAGGCCGCCATCTTGGATCGCAAGTCCAACACGCAAACGGAGCTCGCACTCCGTCGTTCAAACTTACTTTATAAGTTCAGAACATCTCAAAGTTATCACCAAACCACAGTTCATGAGTCACAAAATATCCCCATTTTTCTATGAGCACCAAATGTAGAAAATATAGCGATAAAACTACTGGGGAATTCATGTAAAAATAGAAGCAGCTGAGCGAGGTGTCGAAAAACTTGGTCGCAAGGTCAGTCAGACATACAGCATTGAACGTGCACAAAAAACCCTCGCTGTGTGTCATGTAATAATACACACGAACGCGGATTGATAATAACCTTGTTCAACAGTGATTAGGCTTTATTTTGGTGTATGATTCAGGCATGTACGATAAAGTACCGTGGAGTTATGATCGCTGTTGCGCATGTAAGTATACGGCCGCCGCTGTCCTTTCCAAACAAAATGGCGGATACCAAAAATAATTACGGCGTTGAATCACCCGTCATCATAAAACTACATTTATAGGTATAAAACAGTATGATTTTGCACTAGAAATTCTACGAAATGATAATTTGGATATTAATGAACAAACCTGGGTCAAAAAATGAAATTGTCAAAAAAAATTCTTTTGGGACTATTTTTCGATTTTCTCAAAATCGGGTTCGGCGACATCCGACGGGTTTTCCCAGATCGCATCACATATAAAGGGTGCACAAAAAGTAGCTTCCGTTTATTTTGACGCCCAACTTCTCTAATTTTAATCGGTTTGGGGTGATATGAGTGATATGAGTGTCTAGGGGACATATTCAGCTGCATTTTGATACCCTACTTGATGCCAAGGAGTCAACACTGTTCAATACACACAGCATTGTTTGTCAAAAGGTACAAAACCAAAAGTTGCACTTTTAGGTATAAAATGTCAGCAGCTGTGCGTAACCCATTGTCGACCCAAACAATATCGCCCTTGCAATGTAGCGCATTGTAAGTTCAACCTGTATTCCCAAAAGTGCAACTTTTGGTTTTGTACCTTTTGACAAAGAATGCTGTGTGCATTGAACAGTGTTGAGTCCTTGGCATCAAGTAGGGTATCAAAATGCAGCTTAAGATGTGCTCTAAACACTCATACTACTAATGTCACCCCCAAACCGATTAGATTTAAAGGAGTGGGGCATCAAATTTAACGGAAGTTACTTTTTGTGCACCCTTTACTTTTTACCCCATTTTATATTGTTATCTGACTGACACGGCTACCTATTATATATTCAGGTTTTGTTTGAGAAAGTATTGAAGGAAATAGTTTACATCTCAGTGAGGTCTTAATTATTTTTATGTTCAAAATGAAAAGAATGAGTATTTGTAGACTAATTTTTTTTTTCGTGACTCAAGTGGTCTAATGATATCACTGGGTGCATTCGTTTAGCTCACCCAGGTCGACACCAGTCAACTTCGTCCCCATTCTCTTGCTTGTTCTGTGCAGTATAGCACGACCATTCCCAGTAAGGGCTGACCCGTGTTAGCTAAACAAATGCACCCAATGTATAGTTAGTGTTATTTCATGTACATGTTGGACTAGATAGTGTAAAATGTCATTCTGTTAACATTATGATAAGGAGCCACTAAATGTGCACTGTCGCAGAGTGTTACGACAACTTAAAGAGTTTGGAATCAAAATGGCTGCCCAGTTTCTGTACAATCAACTGGATCCGCCATGTTGGTTCCATGTCAAGGAAACCCTTCATGTCGCAACTCCTTTCTACGGGGGAAAACTTCCTGTCCTGGACCACAGGCTGCATGGTTGTGTCTTAACGTAGCGAGGTCAGTGGCTTGGTTCAGAGGGGCAAGCAAAATCTCGGCCAGCATGCGTGTATACATGGTGTCCCAGAAAAAACGCAACACTGTGTCGGGACCCATTTTGTTAAAATTAAACTGTCTATCACTTCAAGATTCAGATATGTGATACAACCATGTTTTGGCTATCACCATGTAGAACTTAAGCCTATTGGGGTTGGAATTGGCGAAAATATGACCAATTGAAAGAGCACTCCTTAAAAACAAATTTGCAAGGATAACACGCATAGTGGTCAATACACACATAATGTGTATGACAGAAAGAGGAACATCGGGTTTTGAGGTTGGGTAATTCAGTCTTAGTTGGTTTTTTTTCCACTCAATTTTAGTCAAAATTTGCTCAAATTCTACATGGTGATAGCCAAGACATATCTGTATCACATATCTGAATCTTGAAGTGATGAACAGTTAAATTTTCATACAATAGTTCTCGACATAAGTGTTGCGATTTTTTGGGACACCCTTGTATACAGCAATTAGTTAAGATTTATGGGCACATTATTTTACCTATACTGGTATAATTATAGTATTTTGAATCCTAGCTGATGACCTTCAATTGGACACATCACCTGCCTAATTTCCAAGCAATCTGTCAAACACAATCATGCAAATTGTGATGCAAATGAGACTTGTTATTTCGTATCTGGTAGCTGTAGTCCTTGACATTCACAAGTTGCGGTAGCTAGGCCTTGATGACTGGCGCCGTCGACGTCGTTGATTTATAAAAATGTTTGACAGAAACAACGAAAATCAGTGGCAATTAATTGCACGATAATTTTTATGTTGAGCTCGTCAATATCAGAGTTTGTTTATGTAATGATGGACGAACGTAGTCATGCGTGAAAGTTGAAAACGTAAATATGCAAGCATGAGGTGCATTGTATGGGGGGGGGGGGGGGTGAGCAGATGCACAAAATGACATCTGGCAGATTTCACATCGGCGTTTGGGAATTTGCATGACACAATAACTTACTGCGGCTTATTTGGTGAATCTTTACCACGAAACTCAACCTGGGGCCAATTTCATATAGAGCTGCTTAGCACAAAAAATCCGCTAAGCATGACATTTTTGTCTTAGTAAAAACAGGATTAACAACCAAAATAATTTCTGTGTGTTGCGTATCACTTGCAATTGTTATTTGGTTGTTGTTCGCTGATCAAGAATATCAAATCGAATGTTCAATGGTGGTTTGATTTATTGGGCAAGCTATTTTTGTGCTAAGCATTTTTTGTGTGCTTAGCATCTCTATGAAATTGGCCCCTGATGTTGTAGGCCTACAACTCGCGCAGATTTGAATGTCAGTTTACCCAAGTTTGCAACAGGCCTTATTCACGGTGCATCCATCCTATACATCCCGAAAAAAAATTAAAGAAACGTTCGTACTTTCGCACTTCTTATTGTGTCGCACTTCTGGTTAATTAGGCCTCAACGTTTCGACTAGCCTGCTCAAAAATATACCGTAAACGAAAAGGAAACCATCAATCAAACCAAAAAAATATCAATGATAAAGGTTTTGTCAGTATCTTTATGATTATGTGTAATAATAAACAATGTTTTGATTCATTGAAACACGACAATAATTCATAAATCTAATTGCTGAGAATCACGAGGTCATTTAATTTATCATCTGTCAATAAACGATACTGACTCGTGAGCTCGTTAAAAACCTCGTAATTTGAAGAAAAGCAACTTCTTTTCCCGCTCAATTTATGATGATAGATCACCATTTATAAACAGAATGTCCCCCAAAAAACACTTGTGTCGAGAACCATTATATATAAATTCAACTGTTTATCACTTCAAGATTCAGATACTGTATGTGATAAAGCCATATATGTCTTGACTATCACCATGTAGAATATGAGCAAAATTGGACTAAAATTTAGTGAAAAAAACTAAGACTGAATTACCCAACCTCAAAACCCGATTTTCATCTTTCTTTCATACACATTATGTGTGTATTGACCACTATGCGTGTTATCCTTGCAATTTTGTATTTAAGGAGTACTCTTTCAATTGGTCACATTTTCGCCAATTACAGAAAAACACTTAATCTTGAAAAAACCAGCATCTGATGAACCAAGATTTCCCATGGTGACTGTTTGCACCGTACTGTTGAGTCCATTTTCTGTCTCACTCTCAATTAATGTTTTTTGAGGCCTTGCAAATCCAGTACGCCACCTTTGATTACGATATTATAGGTGCATTAAATTAGCAATCACTATCCATTGCTGTCTAAGTTGATCAACATTTACTTAAAGTTTGAGATTTACATTTGTCTTGCAATGTTGACAAGTAATTTTCATTTAACAACTGAAAGACAATATTTGGAGAAAGTTTGTGAAAGCCCTCTTTTTATTCAAACAACTCACACGATTATTGGAATTATTAAACTGCAATCTTCTCGATTTGGTCATTTAGTGGGTTTCAAAGTAACAGCTTATCTCTGTACATGTACATAGCTGAAAGTAAAATATGTGTTTAGTGTTTCACACATTGAAATAACGTTCAATGTTTCTATATACCATTGTACACTGTATTTAGAATGTTTCTGTATACCACTGTACACTGTATTTGGAATGTAGATTTACCTAAAGATAATTATACACATTTATTGAATGGGTGATGGGGCAATTGCAATGAAAGTAAATGCAGTTTCACTATATTGATATATTAATCAGTAATCGAGTGAATGAAGGTCCTATTGTCTTCCGTTTAAATTCTAATGAGCAGGTATGTGAACCAAACATATGAACGACAAATTGTAAATCAGTAACAAACAGCAGTGAAGCAATTAAGGGCCTGTTTGTTTCGGCACAGGATCAGGGGCCAAATTCATAGAGCTGCTAAGCACAAAAATTTGCTTAGCACAAAAATAGCTTGCCCAATAAAACAAACCACCATTGAAAATTCCATTTGATATTCATGGTCAGTGAACAACAGCCAAAGAACAATTGCCAGTTATACACAACACATGGGAATTTGGTAGTTAATCCTGCTTTTACTGAGACAGAAATGTCATGGTTAGCGAATTTTTGTGCTAAGCAGCTCTATGACATTGGCCCCTGGGATTTTGCAGATCCACGTCCCAAGTAGGATATGTGTAATGTGGAGTGCTGTGGCCTAGTGGTCCGGCGTGTTGTAACTCAATATCTTGTGGTCAATCTACAGATTGTGGGTTCGAATCCAGCCATGGACAAGTGGTGCTTAATTGCGTCCTTGGGCAAGACGCTTTGTTGCTTATTGCTCCTCTTCACTCAGGTGTAAATGGGTACCTGTGAGGGTAGAGATGGCTTTGTGTGCTTAATTAGCCTTTGTGCGCTTTACAGTAGCCGGGGCTGTATACTCCCCAGGGAGTTGAGATTGTTTCAGGAATGTTAGTGGGGCTCGATGACCAGGGGAAATAATGGTAAGCGCCTTGAGCACCCTCTGGGTGGATATGTTGCGCATTATAAATGTCTATATTATTAATAATTATGCTAAAATGGGATCATGGATCAGCAGGATCCGTGATCTTGTGCACGAAACACAAGCCCCTGCATAGCTGCGACAGGTCGAGTGGAACCAACATGGCGGATACAAGTGCACATCAATATCGGTATACACATAATGACCAGCCATTGCGGTTCTGAAGTAGTAAATTTTCTCAAATTTGGCCAACCTTGAACTAATATCTAAGGCTGTGGCTGTGGCTATGGGTAATAACTCATTGCTAGTGCCAACAGCTCAAGTTGCTTTTCCAAAAGCTACAGCTCCAGCCATGTATGGATACCATTAGGCTCTGTGATCCAACATGATTTGTCCACAGTAGGCCTAAACCTTTAGACCGTATAGTAAAACAAATCTGCAGCTTTTTTTGCAAACAAAAGTTCAATTCAAATCATGAAAAAATGCATGATGTCAATTAATATGCCTACAAATAGGCCCACAATACGGACACAGAAAAAGGTGAAAGTTAAGAAAATATACCCGCACTGTCCCTAACTAACATATGGCACAAACTATCCATTTTAATTGGGATCGGCGGATTAATGAAAACAATAATAGAAAGATGAGGATATGTAGAAATAGACTCAATCGGTAAATAATTTTCCCATGACATATGAATAAATACAAATAAATTAAATAAATGCATTCAGTGAAATAACTAAAAGGCAACATCACAAATTGTCTTTCTACAAAAGGCACTTATAGATACTATTGCTTATAGTCATATGAAAATTTGCATATATGCAAATTAGATGTATATTATGCAAATAAGTTATCTCTTGCTAACTCTTGTAGTCACTAAACAAACAAACACATTTCAATTTTAGTGCAATTACTAGGTGCCACAGTGTCATATTTTCACATTCTACAATGACTAGAACTTTTTTTTCAGTGAATTTAAAAATTCAAATATTATACCCTGATTTAGGATAAATAAATAAATCGATATGAACATGGAATAAATCATTTAGATATTTCGAGAAAAATAAAAAATAAGAAAGGTTTCTTTCTACAATTATTTATGCCTACAATAAGAACTTAGTGCATGTCGGTCTTGTACACATTTATACAAATATACAATAAAATACAGAGATAAAGTAGGAAAACATCTTCCAAAGTCACTTCAGTTAATGTTTGGTCAGTTGTGAAGCTGGAATGACAATAGTGTGGTTTCATATCCAGTGCAAGATGCAAGTGGTCGCCATGACACATGACACATGGGGCGCTCATTACATTACTCACATTGTAAAATTAACTATGCATGTCATGCGCAAGACGGCAAAAAATGGTGGCGCAGGAGGGTCATCGAACATCACTAATGTCTTCGCAGTTCGCACATATCTGTGATGTTTAATACATCACAAATTCACAAATATCCGGGCAGTTTTGTTATGCGATGTTAGAAATGCAATATAATGATGTATAACAATACATCGTATACATCACAAATCTGCGAAAATTTTTCTTTATGTGTTTTTATAGTGGCATGATTTTTTTTTCTGAATAATCTTTGTTTGCTTTAGTTTACGATAATTAGAATTCTAGTAAAATGTACCCAAAACATTTCAAAACAGCGGTCAGCACAGAAAAGTGCAATAACGGTATGCAGTTTAGTGGTTGTGATTCTCCCATAATGTCATGCGTCATGGCGGCCACAAAAATGCGTAAGGACATTATTATTGATAGTTGAATCCAGAAGAAAAAAACACGATTTCAGGATGATTATAGAAAATACACAACCAAATTTACAACTGCACAAAAATTTAGAAGTAGTCACGCCAATCAAGCTGTTTCTCAATACTGTAATTATTTACAACGCTTGAGGTAAAACATCTAAATAAAATTTCAAGTCTACTGTACAGTGTGGTAGAGATGTGAGTTTTTCAAACCCACAATTTGTATAGAATATATCTTTCTATTTTCCTAGCTAGATAAATGGTCCCTTTTTAGGCCTACTGCCGGCTAGAGTGTTATCTACATTCTTCCATCTTGATACCAATCACATGTGAGTTGGGCAATCAGTTTCATATTATACAAATACAGGCGATTCACAACAGTGCACATCTACTTGTTTGCAACATGTTGGCAAATGGTAGACTTTTGGTGAGGGCTGTCGATAGAGGGCAGCAAACAATCAGTCTCCTGAAAACTTGTGTACACGCTTTAAGTACAGCGACTTGTCCAAAAACTCTCCTAAAGACGCAGGAAAATGCTGTGAACATTAAATTCACGACATTTACAATTAACCTTTACCTTAATATTTCCACCGGGTGGAAATACCCATCCCAAATATTATGCCTGAAAATACAAAGTGAGGTGAAATTCTTATGTTTGGCGAAGAATAATGTGCTCAGGTCTCGCTTGCCAAAGTAAAAACTGTGTGTACAAAACAATATGCTGTTTGCCGTGGGCCACCATGATCGTTTGTAACCCACCCTGTTGATGGCCAATCTCCACAGATTCTGCATTCATTTGTTCTTGGTGAACCCATGTCCTCCCCTGTCACCACAACCGGACACTGCACAGTATGTACACAGCATTTTCATGCATTTATTTTATGCCGGTTGTGTTTATGATGAATACTCGTGCACAAAAGCAATGACAACAAAAGGAACACACTTTCCCGAGACTGATGAAGCGCGCTCTGTAGATTAACAATGGTTAGTCAAAAGTCTCCCATTACAATGTGAGGAATCGGTCGACCTTTTCCTTGGGTCCTTTCTCAAAGCTCGGCTCCATATCGTGCATCCATTTTAAAGTTAAAATAACTGGAATCAAAATAAAAGGCTTTTGCCTAAGGTTCGAAAGTAGATTCTCTGGTTTGAAAAAGAATACAGAGCTTCTGCTTCAATGAAAAACAACAACCTATATTTTCAGCATAATATGGATTAGAGACAAAGCCTGAGCCTGAGCCTGAGCTGGAGCTGGAGCCGAGCTTTGAGAAAGGCCCCTGATGCACGTGCATTGGGTCGACATATTCCGTGCATTGTGATTGGCCAATGGGTTGCAAACTCTTGGAGGCGTTCTATTGTGAATCGGACGTATTACAGCGCCTGGGTTCTACAGTCCAAAGCCCTTCAAAACACTGTGCTATGTCCCTGTCAAATGCTATTTAGACTTGCTCCAAAGCTGGGCTTTAAAGCCACATTATAAATTCATGGTAGGCCTACATGGGTTCTACAGTCCTGTATCCTTCAAAAGACTACACTTAAAGGTAATATCATACTTAAGTTTTTGTCAAAGAAATGCAGATTCATGGGCAAAAATATCAAGGAAGATACAGTAACAGTCATCTTTGAAAATTTCAGTCCCATACATTGCCCACTTTTTGAGAAAACAGTGAAAAACATCCACAGCATTTCTTAAGTCTTTTCTCTTTTAATTTTGATCTTTTAAAAGATCAAAAAGATTTTCGATCGTTGTTTGACTAATTTCTGGATAAATACACCATTTCAGACGGAAACATTTTAACGGTACGTTTCTAACATCCACCATCTTCATACTATGTAAGTTATATGTAAATCTGTGAACATTTCTGTTTTGGTTTCTTACCAAAGTATGATACTACCTTTAACAGTATCCCTGTAGTGATACATGTTTATTTACTTGGTAGCCGGTAAGCTTGGTCATAAAGGTTAAGTACTCTTACTTTTCTACAGTCAAAAGTCCAGCAAGTTTAAAGATGGGTGTACATGGGTCGTTACGGTGGTTCAATTCAATCGCTATCGGTCGGCTGCAGCCACAAACTCAAGTTGTCACTTTTACCAGTTCTGGGTCTGTATTCAAATGTCAAAATAAAAATTTTCAATTTACATACCAGTACCTATTACAAGAAGAGTTCATTTTCAGTTTTTAATCTTTTCTTAAAAATCACATATTATATGGCAAGCTTTTCTCTCTCTTTTTTTTTTTTTTATTGTGTTTCATAGTTCTTTGTTTGCTGAGTAAAAGACAACTTATCAATTGTTGGCAGAGTAAATATCGTTATAATCGCTATTCTTGGTAAATGCTGGATAATAGATGCTGGTCAATTTCAGATCATGAATTGGAGTTTCTTTTGCAGATCAAGAAGAAAACACGATGACACATGTTTTACACTTTAAGACAGCATACATTTGGAACAACTTGAATATGGGCGATTCACAATAGAGCGCCTCCAAGAGTTTGCAACGCCTTGGCCAATCACAATGCCCGAAATCCTTTCAAGATGTGCATCAGGCTGACAAATTCTGTGCATTGTGATTGGCCAATGCGTTGCAAACTCTTGGAGTCACACACTATTGTGAATCATGCATATAGTGACAGTCAATCAGACAAAATTCATAAAACACACAAATTTTGCTTATCAAAGAGAATGATGGCAGTATTGCAAGCTCATATTTTTCAAATCTGTAAATCAAATATCACAACAGGTGACAAACACAGCACGCCAAACCAAGTGAAATCAGTGACGGATACAATGCATACCTTGATATCTCTATAGTTGCTAGGATCTTGGTAAGGTAAGCAAGCATGCAAAGCAAAAAGCAAAGCGGAAAGCAATCAAACAAAATGCCAGGTTGGGGATGGGGTAGGGTGTCAGAGAGAATTATTGGTTATAAATTTGTTGGCGGCTCACACGATGGCTAAAGCTGCTATAAACTGGTTGGTGGGGAGACAGTGCCAGATGTGGACACAAGCAGGCAGTCAGGCATCCAGCATGGGTCTGTAAGGTGACGTGGGGAAGGTAATGAGGACCAGCCAGCTGGCCAGTCAGCTAGGAAGGGGAGGGAGATGGAAGCCTGGGAAAGGGAAGGTAGGCAACTTAGGAAACTTGGGTCTCAAGGGAGAGGGGAGTCATCCAGCCATCTAGCCAGCCTGGGAGCTTGGGAGTAAGCTGGCCAACCAGCAAGGATGCAGGCAAATGATGGGAGGTTTGGTAGAGGCTAGGCAACAGGCCTGTTAGCAAAGATGCAGAAAGAACACTTGCGATGAGGCAACCAACGGAGCCAGCCTGCCTGCCTGCCTGCCAGCTAGCCAACTCCCCTGGTGAATGTGGGGAGCTAGGGTTTTAAGCAGCTTGTAACCCGGTCAGTACATCAGACAGAGAGGCCGTCTGCTAGCTAGGGGTGGGACATGGAGCCACCTTCCATGCAACAGGGTGATGCAGGCAGGACGTAGAGAATACGCAGCCAGCAAAACACAGCCAGCAAGCAAGCTGCGCAAACAACCCAAAAGGCACTCAGACAACAATCTGGCTTACTGTCAAGCTTACTCTTTAATCTTTGAAAGCCAGCTACTTCAGAACTATGCATTAAACACTTATAGCAACTACAAAAAGCAAAGGGTCAGAAATAATCATGCACACATGACTGCCCCTTAAGCTTGATACAGGACATGAACAGACCATTACAGGCGACCAACAGACAAGAATATTTTACCTGTCGTGGGAGGACCTCAACATGAACCTCTGAAGTATGTCATCCGGGTCAGCCAGAGAAGTACCGTCAGCTGTGAGAATCAACAGATACAAAAAAAGGTTCCTTATTATTACAAGTACAAGGCTTGAGTTTAATGGAGGCCACGGAGGCCATGGCCTTCGTTGTCCTGGTTCTTGACCTTCGTGCCCCCTTCAAATGTTTCCATAGACATTATTATTTCAAATGGAAGTGCCTTTGCAATGGGAAAGTGGCCATGCCCCTTTCAGAACCAAATTTAAGGCCTGGAAGTAGTAATAGTAGAAGCTCTGGGCATAAACCAATATCAGATGAGGGTTACAAACACTGAAATATATGGGAGATTGCCACAAGTAAGCTAAAAAATAACTCAGCATCGACTAAGCCTAGCAGGACATGCCGGTAGGCATCCGGAGATCATTCTAAGCAGGGTTCTGTTGTTCCAACCAAGGCATGGTGAAACACGCAGAGGCAGACCGTCTACTTTCATTGACACCCTGAAGTCAGATGCAGGTCTCACATCGACCGAGGAGCTAAACACCATGATGAAGGACAGAGAGTGCTGGCAGTGCGTCACTCAAAATGCTCGGGTGTTCCAAGGACCCGCCAACTGACTGACTGAACTGAGTAATAGTTTCCTCTATAGTAGTCTCTTATACCCCTTCCATGCCTTTGGAAGCAGTTTGAAAGGGGTACTGCAGTAAGCCCCAAAGCCTTGAGAAGCCAGTGGAGAAAGGACGAGGTGGAAGAGGTGGGATGTAAAAACCCTGAAACTCCCAAATCAGATAGGAACTATAAAGACCTGATCAAATATGACTGGGAGGGTGGTTTGATACCCAGTCATAGTGCTTGGAGTCCTTCTTTTCTCAGTGTGCTACGAAACGGACGTGTCCCTTGTGGGCTCTTTCATTTTTCGAGTTTCTCCGTTTCTCCACTACACCTTTAAGCTGTTTGGACTTGATCACTTCTTCGTAGATATAACTTTTATCTTGATTGCATATTGTAGTAACCGTCTGGGGTAGGTTGAATGCAGTAGACCGTTTGTCTGGTTAACTTCAAGGTTATTCAGGAAATGAGGGGTATCACCCTTACCTTCCAGCTGATTGAGCGCCTTGTTCCTGTCCAGATTCTTCTTGGTCAGATAATCGATGGTGTCGTTGTCGAAACTCATGGTGGAGCCCAGAGGGTCCTTCGACTGCAAGAGGACGGGAAGAACAATATCAGAATCCAATAAAATCTCTGTTAAGATTTGCTGTGACGCTCTGTGGGGGTAACACCTCGTAACCAAGCATGAAATTTCAGAGAAATTCCACGATCGGCTATGTATTGCCAATCATGGCATTTGTAATGGATCGCATGAGTGTGCCGGATGATGGATTTGGTTGAACTACCTTATTCTTGGTCGCCACTGATTTAGACGGCTCCCCGTAGTCCCTCCGTGGGGAGGGGGGTCTCTTCCTGTAGGGTGGGGTGTTGGGAATATCGGTGATGCCGTTATTGATTCCGATGAATGCACTCTCAGACTGCAGGGCCAGGAGAGGGGAGTCACTCTACATGAAAAAAACAACAACAAAACAATTCACACAAATTACAAACTGCAATAATTATTATATTATCAAAAAGACGTATCATTTTTGAGTGATCCCCCAAGTACCGTTCCCAGGTTGCAGCATTGCTGCGCGTATCGGTGAAATGATATAGCAGTATGTGCGTAGTTTCATGGCTTCTGACTGCCAAACGAACAAAGATAATTGACTATTGGTGTCACCACCAACGTAGGGCTGGATGGCTCAGTTGGTAGAGCGCCTAGATACAGTATTCAAGAGGTTGCTGGTTTAAATCCCCCTACAGTCAATTTATCTTTGTTCACTTTTCATATTCTAAACAGTTTGGAGTTAGGAGGGCCTGAGGTTTTAATCCTAGCAGGATCTTTTTTAAAGGCCCTTTGAGAAATAGCATGCTAGGACCTTCTAGCCTTTGAAAAAGATCCTGCTAGGATAGAAACAACGAGCCCTAATAACTCCAAGCATTTTATATATACTGTACATAATGTCATTATTTTGGATGATGAGCAGTTTTTGCAGCAGATTATTACTTACTTGTACAAATTCTAAACATAAGATTCAAATGGTCGTTCTGTCCGCAAGCGTTTCGGGCATAAGCCATGTTTTGGGGGCATAAGCCATTTTTTTCGGGCATGAATTTCAAAACATTATAATTTATGTTTTACTCAATAACATGCTGTGCTAGGGTTTCTGAAGGTAATTCCATGTCCTTTTGTTACTCACCCTGCCGAGATCTCTGGGATTCATGCCCGGCATCTGATCCTCAAGAGGCACTTTGCTTTTACCTGGAATAAAAGCAGAAAGGATTTTGTTGCATTTTAAGCACAATTAGCATTTTTAGGAGAAGGCGCTCCCTATAGTTTCCCATCCAAGTGCAGCACACGATTACAGGTCAACTTGCCCACCTAGCCGACTCGCCTCTTACATGTACCAACTCACCCCCTGGCTGGCTTGCCCCCTGACTGAGTTGGTAAGGGGCAAGACAATTAGGAGGCAAGTTGGTAAGAGGCGAGTCGGTAAGGGCAAGACGATCAGGAGGCAAGTTGGTAAGGGGCGAGTCGGTAAGGGGCAAGACAATTAGGAGGCAAGTTGGTAAGGGGCAAGACAAGGGAGGGGCAAGACAATTAGGAGGCAAGTTGGTAAGAGGCGAGTCGGTAAGGGGCAAGACAATCAGGAGGCAAGTTGGTAAGGGGCGAGTCGGTAAGGGGCAAGACAATTAGGAGGCAAGTTGGTAAGGAGCGAGTCGGTAAGGTGCAAGTCGATCAAGAGCTGAGTTGGAAAGATGTGAGTTGGTAAGAGGCAGAGACGATCAGGGGGCAAGTTGGCTAGGAGGCGAGTTGACCTGTTACCCTGCATACAGCTACATTCCAGCAATGTTATTACCTCGTCTGAGACTGTCCAGTTTCTCCTGCTGGTGTCGCAACAGCACCCTCTGTTGAGCTTCCAGGGTCAGGTCTGAGTTGGGTTGCTCGGGGAAGTGCTCTCGCAATCTCTGCCTCGAGTTGGTTTCTGTTTACGGAAGAAAAGTAGATCATCAATTTCTCAGAGTTAGGAGGGAATGACTTTTCGATCCTAGCAGGATATACTGCTAGAATATGCCGACTGAAAAAGTTTTTGAGTGATCCCCCATGTACCGTTTCTCAGGTTGCAGCATTGCTAATGCTGCGCAACTACGCGTATCTTAAATGATCCTTGGGATATAGCAGTTTATGAGTAGCTTCTGACAGCCAAATGAACAAAGATTATTTACTATTATGGACACCGCCAATATAAGACTGGATAGCTCAGTTGGTAGAGAGCTGTTACGGTATTTTAGTGGTTGCTGGTTAGAATCCCACTCCAATTTTTCTTTGTTCACCTTTCAATGACTAAAAAAGGTTTTGGATACAACCCAATTCTTTCTACCTCATCATAGAGTATACTGTGCTAGTTATACCCTAGGCATGAAAAACTTTTTCTACAATTATTTTCTTACACCGCCAACACAATATCCCATCCACCCAATACTGAATAAACTTTTGAATTGATTTTGTTTCCTCACCTCGGTTCTTGAGATTTGAGAAGTCAGCCGCTGCAGTGTGGTGAGTCAACGGTTCCCGGCGTACGGCCACCGGTGCCTTGTGACGGGCCACTTCAAAGACGTCCACCTGGGGGCTAGCTCGGCGGGAACCCGGCTTAGGGCCCGGGTTGTACGGATCACGCTGGGATATAGAACACAGAGAGAAGATGCTCATTCAAAACTCAATAAAGGTTTTGTTGTTTTAACCATCATTGTTCAAGGTATAAGTACATAAAACATGAAAAGTTCAAGCCAAAGCTTGCCTTGGGTTGGGTTTCCATGAAGCGTGAAGCAAATGTGAAATGATACAGGGCTGAACTCTGTTGGAAACCAAGATCGATGTCAATTTCACAAAGCCCTACCATTGATCGTAACTTAAATAAAGAAGGATAACCCATCCTATCCTACATAGGGCTGCAATGCATCATAAGTCCTACAATAGCACTCCGCACTGAAGACGTCACAAAATCCCCGTATGTCAGACAAACATTGTCTCACACACGTAGTGTACAAGCAGTACGTGTGTATGCACTCGCACACGCACGCACGTGTGCATGGTTGCAATGTTTGTCTGAGGTCCGGTGCTATTTTTAGTGCAAGTGCGGAGCGCTATTGAAAGTAAGGTACAATGAGTTTGGTGAAATTAGCCCCAGGACAGTCCCGGCATAGAGACTGAATCTCAAGGTCTGGGTCCGATTTCATAAAGCTTTGCGACGCGTCGCAACTCGATTTGTGACGTGTCGTCGCATCTATGCGGTGAGTCCATAGAGAAAGGATGTGTCTTAACTCTTCGACGCGTCGTAAGTTTTATGAAATCGGCCCCTGGTGCCCTACCTCCTTGTTTCTATCCAGCTGGTTCTGTATCCGTTTTTGCTCGCTGTGCAGTTGGCGTCGCATGGCAGACAATGCAGTCATGACATCCCGAGGGTCACGACCCGCTCCGTCTACGCCGTCCCTTGGTGAACCCTCCTGAATACGAGAGAGATTAGATATAAGAATTGTGAAGAAAAGTAGTCAGACACAAATAAGATTAATGGCATCCATCATTGCAATGCTGTATGGATCAGGAGTTCCAAGTACATTATAAAGGTCTACAGTGGAACCTTGTACCACTGTTAAAGGTAGTATCATACTTTGGTTTTTGTCACAGAAATACAGATTCACGGGCACAAATATCAAGAGAGATACAGTAACAGTCATCTGTGAAAATTGCAGTCCCATACGGTGCCCACTTTTTGAGAAAACAGTGAAAAACAGCCACAGTATTTCTTATGTCTTTTCTCTTTTTATTTTTGATCTTTTAAAAGATCAAAAAGATTTTCGGTCGTTGTTTTACTCATTTCTGGATAAATGCACCATTTCAGGCGGAAACATTTTAACGGTATGTTTCTACCACCACCATCTCCATACCCTGTATGTTGTACGTAAATCTGTGACTTCTTACCAAAGTATGATACTACCTTTAATACAACATTCTGCTTTATAAACAAGGACAACTGTGGGTCCCAATCCTTTGTTCTCTATTGATTTTTGGTTTTTTATTCCTGATAATACAAAGATGGAAAACAAACTTAAACAAAGCATTCCACAGAAATATAAAAGGGTAAAAAAAAAATCCTGCAAACAAGTATAAACAAGTTCATACCAATTCAATTCAAAAATTGGCACACAATCAGTGATCCTGCTGCTCCGGATCCCATTTTAGCGTATCCTGCATGGGACGTGGATCTGCAAGATCACTGATCACTAAACATACAGAGATATTTTTTTTCAATGAACAAAACTATATTTCTACATCAATCATGTTTAGTATTACAAATCAACAAAACAATTTTAGTTCCTATTGAAAACAAGAAGATTAATTGAAAGTTATACATGTACTTCATATGTAGCACACGTACTGTAATAGTTCAACTGCGATACTAAATATGTGCATGGTGGTCTGTAGCAATTAAAACAGTGCAGTATTGTAACAAAATTCTGCAGTGGACTCAAGATGATTTGGGCTCCGACTGTTACAGCGATGAGTCAACTTTAAGCTCACAGTCATTTGCTGGTAAAAGGCTTCGGTCCAGGCTTAAGAATACAGGCTCGCAAGTCGCAAGTACAAAGTGAATCAAGATGACGGTGTTTAGTTTGAAAAGGACCAACCTGACAGAGCTAGTTTGGTGCCGATGTTGTAGAGTTTGAAATAGGATAGTAACTCATGTACTGAAAGTAAGATGTTGACATCTGTACTATCTGAATATGGTTGTTTACGAAACGGAGGCTTAGGCTCAGGCTCTGTCATCCATAATGCTTAAAATATATTGGTTGTGGTTTTTCATTGAAGCTGAAGCTCTGTTTTCTTTTTCAAACCAGACAAGTAGCCGCAGCCGCAGCCCAAAGCCTCTATTTTGATACCCGTTATTTTAGAATGGATTCAAGAAATGGAGCCGGAGCCTGAAACGGAGCCCGAGCCTCTGTTTGGCCTTATGGCTTCATCATGTATTCCCATGAACATGTATTCACATGTATTAACCCTAATAACTATAACCTGCCTCCATACCACAATTAACCACACATGGGTTTTCCTGTCTTAAGTGTGGGATCCTGAACACCACAGTCACAGTACACCAATGTGGTTTGTAGTCATTCAAGGTTAATGCCTGTAGAGACTGTGGTAATGTGTAGTAAGCAGCTCTTGTCTTTTGTGGTAGGTGCAGATGGTTAGGGTTAATCACAAGTGCAAAGAAGCTGCCAACTTTCATGTGTAGCCGGAACCCACTCCGTGAAAACATCAGTGATTAATAATGTGAGACAATGGCCCTAAGTAGGGCACCACACACAGCACTGCAGACCAGCAGTACCTGTTCAATGCTCAGCAAATGTTCCTCAGCTATGCGTACAGCTTTCTGATACATATCAGACTGTGTACAAGAACATGTAGGATTGTTTACTCATTCAGTTTAACCCTCAATTTCATTGCTAAAAGGTAATATCATACTTTGTTTTGTTATCACAGAAATACAGATTCATGAGCAAAAATATCAAGACAGATACAGTAACAGTCATCTGTGAAAATTTCAGTCCCATACGGTGCCCACTTTTTGAGAACGGTGCATTGATAAAAAAATTATAATAGCCTGGTCAGAGTGGTGAGAGGTGAGGATCACCATCCTCACCACGCTGACCTCTATGTACAATTATTCTAATAACATGAGTGGTTTAGTCTTACTTCCTTGGATACATCGATGAGAAAGTCAGTATATGTATCCCCAGCTGGACTCTCCTTCGGTTAGCGTAAACAAAAAACGAAAACGACATGATGAAAGAAAATAATGAAGGCATGCTCTTTCAACATGTTCAAGAATGAAATGATCATCCTAAACAGTAAATCACTACAGTTACACAAAGTTAGCTGAGAGCTAAATCTGCAGCTAAGTACATGTTACATTGTGCTGTGGCCTAGTGGTCTGGCGTGTCAACTGTCAAACTCAAAGTCTTGTGGTCAATCTACAGATTGTGGGTTCGAATCCAGCCATGGTCGAGTGGTGCTTGTGTCCCTGAGCAAGACGCTTTATAACATATTGCTCCTTTTCACCCAGGTGTGAATGGGTATCTGCAAGGGTAGAGATGGCTTTGTGGTTTGATTAGCCTCTGTGCGCTTTAAAGTAGCCGGGGCTGTATACTCTGCAAGGAGTTGAGATGGTTTCAGGAATGTAAATTATGGCCCGATGACCAGGGATAATAATATGTGCGCCACAAGTGTCTTGGACAGAAATGTGTGCACGGAATAAATTCCGAATTATTATTATTGTTATTACATGCGAAGGCATGATAAAATGATGATAAAAATTTCAGCAATACAGTCCCTATGGCCGTGTCCGAAACGGGCTTCCAGAGCTACGGCTAGGTCTATTTTCTTGGGGCCTGTTTGTTTAACACACAGGATCCCAGATTTGCGGATCCACGTCCTATGCAGGGTACGCTAAACAGGGATCTGGATGTGTAGAATCTGTGATCCTGTGCGTTAAACAAACAGGCCACTAGTGTCTTCACGTATTTCCAATGGAGCAAAGACCTACATGTAGACCTAGCTCTAGACAACAGATTCGGATGCAGCCCAATAGTGAAGTGCATTTGTTCAATCCTCTCTTGACAGACAATGACAACTTTTTGCCCAACATGGCTTTATCTAAATTCTTAACAAAGCTTTGGTGGTTTATCCAAGGACTATGGTACAATGAACTGCTTGCACACAACAAATTTAAGACAATCTGAGAAAATGTAGCATTTTTTAACTTGAAGATATACAACTTTGTTTTATAGTACAAGTTTGCCAATTATTTAAGTTTCAAATGAACAAAGTCATGCAGAGTAACACTATACCAGCCTAGTGGGCCAGTGTTAACTTGTGTACGTATAACACAAATAACACATTTTGTTTTCAGTCACAGCGATTGAACTATTAATGAAGTTAATAGCTATAAATGTGCACTTACAAACTCGTTTGTGAACATGGTTGGATGGAACTGCACACGTGAGGATGGGGAAACGTAAAACGGTTAGTGTGACTACGAAATGAACTCAACTTTGCGGGGGGGGGGGGGGTGGGGGGATGTGAGGAACGGGTAAAAGGGGGCACGGGAGATGGTGCAATGAGGAATGGAGGGAACGGGAAGGGTAAATTAAGGAGGGTATGCATGTATGGGGAAGGGGTAATAGGGGATGTGAAGGGTTTGGGATGCCAGAGAAATAGAGATGGAATAGAGATGTTTTTTAAAGGGATGGTACGGCATTGGTAAGACAAAATACACTTCAAGATCACAGATTCACATAAAACTTACACAGTATAATGGTGATGATAGGAGAAAACATCCCATGAAATGTTTTTGTCTGAAATGACATATTCGTTGAGAAAAAATGAAACTATTTTCCAATTGGAATAAATCGCTTCAAAGCGTTTTATTCATTAATTGAAACGGGTTTTCACTATTTTCTCGTGACCCAGATGGCAGAATGACCTCAAACTTGTACATGTTGGTCAGTTAAGGTATATGATGGATTACATAATGTGCTTTCACTGTCAACAACGGTTTTGTCGCAAAAACCAGTTCTGTACCATCCCTTTAAGGGGGGACATGTAATGCATAGAAGCAGTGGTTGAGCAATGTTACGATCTACAAAACTTCAAATCTTGCACAAACAATGGCAACAGCATTAAACAATGTTACAAGACAATAACAAATTTGACAAGGAATGAAAAAAGCAGCAGATATTAAGTGCATACAAAGCAAAAGTGGAACAATATCACAAGACCCCAAATTTCTGCTATTCCAGGAAAGAGATGGCTACTGGATCAGAATTCCAACCGGACTTTCTCACATGTCCAACTCAATTAATTAAAAAATCGTGTCTATTTCCACAGGATGACATTTTTTGTCCACTGTCGGCCATGTTACATTCCGAGCTTGCAATTGCAGTGTCAAATACAAAATAAATGATGATTTGACGACCGATTCGTTTCAGTTTGCATGGAAATTATTCTTACCAAAAGTGGCAGATGAGATTTACAACATGTGAGTGCTGCATCTTTGCAACAAGGCTGTATTTCATAGCTACGAATTACATTTTCAGATTTTCTTCATCTAACAAAGTTGTATGTGCTAAAGTTTTAAGAAATATATAATGATCGGTGTTTTTACAAACCGGCAAAATAAGGGCCTTTTTTTTTCAACATGGACATTCACCATAATTGCGCGTAACAATGGGGGAGTTTTCAAATGGTTAATTTATTGGTCTTATATCCAAATTTGGGTAGAAGTTTGATAAAAGGGTTGTCCATGAGTTTGTTTTAAACATCATTATTGTAAGTTTGTTTAATTCTTAGTCAAAATTATGATAATTTAATGAAAATTAAGTTAGTCACTTTGTAAAATCTTTTTTTTTTTCATTTTTCATCAAATTCATTTTTTTCAAGAATCATGTATTTTGGATTTTACAAACTGCCAAACTTAAACGTTCAGATATCTTAAGGCACATTTGTAGACCGATCTACGTATTCTAGACCATCCCTCCTCGGCAGTCTAAGTTTTCGAAGATAGACCATTTTTAGCACCAAAAACAGTCTATCGTAGACCGTTCAGACACAAGTAGGTAGACCCTTTTCAGTTTAAACCGAAGATAGACCACTTTTAGTACTGTGTCTGAACAACCCATGTATGGTGTGGGTTTTAACAAAACCAATCGGTGCATGGTTAGTAACTCTTGATTAAACCAAGGGCAAATCTAGTCTGCCACACATGGGTACGGGTGGACACTGAACTACTTCTGTGGGAAACTCATCGATCACACCAGGATGTGGCATCTTACTGTTATTCTGGGCAAATTCTTGGCTTCCTTCCGGCTCTGATCTTCAGCTAAAACCTTAGCGTGCTTACTCCATGAACCAGGCTGCTCAATATTAGAACAATCAGCAGATCACAATGAGAGATCAAGAAAAATAGTGTACAGTACATGCAGAGAATCTCAAGTTGGAATATTTAATAATTACAGGAAAGTAGAATCACAGAAAAGGTACACGATCCAACACAATAGCAAGTGCCCAAACAAATTATTAGTTTGTTTGTTTATAATTTGACCATAATGAGACCTTAAAAAGGTAAAGTGGCCCCGAATGGGAGACTCTGGAGCATCGGTCTTCAAGTCAACAGCGCAAGCGCGCGCACAACAATGCGCACATGCTCAGAGATAGCAAACAGAGACTTCAGTTGACGTCTCAAAAATTCTCCCATTGCCATACATGTCTGCCAAGTATGGTAGCCTAGAATGACCATATATGCACAAGCCCTTAAAATGTATTTTGGTCTAGACTTGCCATACATGTAATTCAACTCAAGACCAAGTATGGTGGTCTTGATTGGCCAAAGGCACGTTGCATCTGACCACAGACTTCCTAAGAAAAGAGGCTTGCAGTGGCCATATAATTTGAGCATAACCTTCAGCATCTGCAATAATGTTTTTTTTCCTGGTAGGGAATAGTGATAGGGTTACCAACACCATGACCACCGAATGAATCATGTTCTTTTTATGCTGTTTTTTGGCTCCACTTTTTAGATTTTTATTGCAACTTGCTTCAAGCATTATGCTTTGGGCCACTTCATTTTTAGTGATGTTTTCATCAGGTCCCAGAATCCAAGTTTAAAAGGCAATCTCAGGGGTGGCTCAGGAGTGGCTCGGGGGTGACAGATGGGTGAACATTTCAAGTGGGAATCGTGGCTTATTTTCACCCCTGCGTCGCCCCGGGGCCACCCCCGAGATTGGTCAAGTGGGAAAAGGCCTATAGTGGGCACAATATGCAGATATATCATTCGCATAGTATGTACAACTGGCCACTGTATTCCATGAAAAGTATGGTGGCTCATAATGGCCACATTAACAGTACACAGCCATACAGCAAACACATTATTCTGGCAATATCTAGACAGTAATCTCAACAGCAGTGATGCAACATCAATGCTGTACATGTATGTACGGGCATGCATTCTCAAAACAGCTCAATCTACATGTACCACTAGCAACAGAACGAAGACGAGAGATTTACCACTGATCACATGCCGTTCTCAAAACAAAAGAAAGACAGAAACAAAAACACACTATCCCTGCATTTGACTGAACATTTCTCCCCAAAACTTCAAGCCCTTTGAGTTTTTGGAATAATCTCCTGAACTATTATGCATCTGAGCAATTTTGCAACATATCTGATACAAATCATGAAAAACAAATTGCTCAATCAATCAACTTTGTGCAAAAAACTGCTTTGATTTCGAGAACAAATTCTTGAAATTGCAGAAATCAAGTACACAAGACGGCATCTCTAGAGAAAGATACAACTACGACACCATTACAACTGGCATGCAGGAAAATAAGATCTCCTTCGCAACGTCACGACAGAGCAAGGCTTTTGAAAGATACCGAGTAGATTTTGCAAGGAATAAAACAACTATGAGGAAGCCATGCAACAATGCCGCTATAGAAAGTTTGTTCGGTATCGATCTCACGTTTGCACTTTCATCATCATCATAATAAACATCATCATCCGGTTCGCTATCGAAATCAGACGACAAATCGGCCAGCCTTTCCTGAGTCATGGACAAAAATTTGCAACAAGAACTTCTTATTTCCAAAAGGGGAAACAGAGATATTATCCTTGCAAAAATATGCTATCTTTTTGACAGACTCCAAAATGCTGACTGCTACACAAGTGCAGTTGCTGTTGTGCAACTGGAAACATTTGCAACAAGAACTTCTCATTAAACGTACATGTAGTATCATACTTTGGTTTTTGTCAAAGAAATACAGATTCATGGGCACAAATATCAAGACAGATACAGTAACAGTCATCTGTGAACATTTCAGTCCCATACAATGCCCACGTTTTGAAAAAACAGCCACGGTATTTCTTAAGTCTTTTTTTCTTTTATTTTTCATCTTTTAAAAGATCAAAAAGATTTTCAGTTGTTGTTTTACTAATTTCTGGATAAATACACCATTTCAGGCGGACAAAATTTAACGGTATGTTTCTACCATCACCATCTTTATACCCTGTAAGTTATAGGTGAATCTGTGAAAATGTCTGTTTTGGTATGTTACCAAAGTATGATACTACCTTTAATAAAAGAGTGATACGAAGATATATTATGTTTGGAAAGTATGCTTAATATCATTTTGACAAAGTGCAACATACTGACTTCTGCATAACTGCAGTTGCTGTTTTGCAACTGGTATTGGCTTGCTAATTTGGTTACTGTTGTGGCTTATACACGCTGCTGTTGCTGCTGTTGCTGTTGCTGCTGCTGCTGAAGTTGCAGGCCCTACTACAATAGTTACTAACTGCAACTGCAGTTTCATATGTGGTGACATGGCAGATACTCAAGCTGTTGTTGCTATTGATGCTGGCACTACAGCTTTAATACCGCGACTGAGACATTTTGATTTGCGAGGTAATAATGTCGGCACATTCAACAAAGAAACACTTTTTATCATCTGAATATTGAAATGCATCCAAGCTCTATTATTATGTTATTTTTTTGATTATTTTTGCTTTCTGGGAGTTGGGCATGTTGGGAGGGCCTGATGTTTCGTTTCGACCCTACCAGAATCTTTCCCAAAGGTTTGAATAAGGATCCTGATAGGATATAAAAACCCAAACTTCAAGCACAATATAAGCCAACATTTCAGGTCATAATTTTGGGTGATGAGCAATTTGCAGTGCCAGTTTAATACTTGTACCAATTTTATAATTTTTTTCCATCAAAGATTGGGGGCAGTGCTTGTGACAGTTAACAGAGTTAATGTGATGTGCATTTAAGGCTTACATTTTCCCTGATACGTTCCTCCTCCAGCAGCTTGTTAAAATGAAACAAAAACAGAATGAAACAAATTGAAAACTAAAATGAAAATCAAGAACAAAGCAAATGTCATTCATTCCATGAATGGAATCATGGAAGAACAAAACTTCAAATTGCTGCCTTCAAGCTTGAGACGACAGACTCAACAACTTCTAGCAGAAATTACAATGCAGAGTAATGCTATGTTTTCTCAAGCATTGCGTTAAAAATTCAAATTATGTAGTTCCTGTTACAGTAATTACACACAAAACAAAGAAAGATAATTGAGTACTTCAGGCCTGGAATTTGGTTCTGAAAGGGGCAAGGCCACTTTTCCATTGCAAGGGGCACTTCCATTGGAAAATCATGGTGTCTATGGAAATATTTGAAGGGGGCACCAAGGCCAAGAACCAGGGCAACAAAGGCCATGGCCTCCGTGGCCTCCGTTAAATTCCAGGCTTGGTACTTGAAACAGAAATTGAAACATTTGTTAGTATACAACTTTGGAAATCGAAATTTTCTGACTTTTCCTTGGAGTGGGGACAAGCATTTGAAATATTAACAATCCTATTGTTTAGGACATTTGTGGAAAAGATGGCCATGTTCTTTTTAGATGTTGCTGCCTCCTCTTCGCTCAAGCCAAGTTGGGCCATCAAGCCCATGAGGTCTGGTGTCTGGGACCTATAGACTTGCATCCTTCAAACTCCAAAAAATACCATGAGATGGATCATGAAGGTAGCGTGTTTATGGGTGGTTACTGGTTAGGGTTTAAACAGTCAGGCACTTTATTTTGAAAGAAGGAAAATGAATTCCAAATTAGAACTCAGATAAAAACGAGGCAAAGAACTGGAATCAACCAAAGTGAACAAACATCAAAGAATAAAAAAAAAAACGCCAACATCGGCATTATTAAAAAAACCACTAAAAGAATCACAGTGGAAAACTTGCAAAATGATTTTCAAAACAAAGTTTGCAGTCAATGCTGCAGAAAAACGAAGACGACGACACACATCATCACGTAAGAGCAAAACTAGCCTAGCAACGCTGGCATCTTGCAACCCATTTGAGTTCAAAACACAAATCTTCAAAACAGTGACTCCTTGGACAACAGATGTCTAAACATTAAAAATCAAGCATCAATGTCATCGGAATTGAACAAAAACCAAGTGGAGAATAGCCAACAGCATCGGTATAATTGCAAAAACAATATCAACACTTCTCAAACCGCAACGAGAAGAGAAACAATTCAGAACTGTAGAAAGATGTTTGGAAATGTTGTTAATAACTTGGAAACCTGGTTAAAGAGAAGGAAGGAGTATGTTGCAGATAGAAGCCATCAAGGGATACCTTTTGGGATGTCGGGGTCTGCATACGGTTGACCTCATGAAGGAGTGCCTCCACGTGACCGTGTTTCATGTCGGGACAGAACTGCAGCAAAGTGTGCCGGCTCATGCGACGGACGGTCTTGACGGTCTGGTACCCGTTCTTGGCCAGCTTGGGACCATATGCAACCAGGTCCGGATCAATGGAACGGAGCCAGTCCACCAGATCAAACTCCTTTATTTGTAGTGGTTGTTGGTTGGTTGTTAAAGCGAGTTTAAATTTATCAAAAAAAAAGAAGATGTTGAGTTTTTATTATTATGGTTCTACATGTTCTAGCTTAAGGAAAGCGCACACTGTTAGTTTGCACTGGTTAGATGCAGAAACATGTACACGTCATGCCGACACCTCACATACACAAACCAAACAGGAGTCGATTTCACCAAACTCATCGTAACTTACTTCCAATCGTAGGACATAAGATGCATTGAAGTCCCACATATAAGTCGAAGGATACAATGGGATATCCTTCCTATTTCAAGTTACGATTGATCGTAGGGCTTTGTGATCGTAGGACTTATGATGCATTGCAGCCCCACATAGAAATCGAAGGATACAATCGGTTATTCTTCGTATCTCAGGTTACGATCAATCATAGGCATGATAGGGCTTTGTGAAATAGACCCCAAGACAGAAAAAAACAAACTACACACTGAAATGTCCACAAAGTTTAACAACTTTTATCTGGCCAAATGGAGCTGTTATAAACTGAGTGGTACGTTGTCTAAATGCCTTTAATCATTGAAAAGTGAACAAAGAAAAATTGACTGGAGCGGGATTCGAACCGGCGACCTCCTGAATACCGTACAGGCGCTCTACCAACTGAGCCATCCAGCCCTATGTTGGTGGTGACCCCAATAGTCAACTATCCTTGTTCGTTTGGCAGTCAGAAGCCATGAAACCACGCACTTTAACCACGCACGCACCATGCCATGAAACCACGCACTTTAACCACGCACGCACCATGCACGAAACCATGCCTTTAATCATGTTAGTTGATTGCCACTGCATGAAAACAATTAAAGGCCAAGAACCAGGGCAACGAAGGCCATGGCCTCTGTGGCCACTGTTTATTTCCAGGCTTGAAAGTTGCACGCCTTCTTATTCTTATTAGCTAAAAATGCCCATCACAACTTCGCACAAGACAAGTTAATACAAAACATGTATCGGAAATTGCTTGGCGGAAAGTCACCGAGGTTTCACAAACAGTACAGTTAATTCACGCACATCAAATATTAAAACAAAAACCACACCAAACAGTAACCCACTTAAAGACTCACACTAGGTTTTCCGGGATTTTCCTTTACATTTTCCCGTGATTTCCGGGCGTCCTTCCCTCGGCCACCATCAGCCTCATCCTCCCCTTTAAAATCGTGCGTGTGCAATTTTTCCATGGGACTGAGGGCCGCGTTCCTGGCCGGAATGGCCCTGGGAAGCGGCGACTCCGGCGGAGTCTTAGCCGGAAGCCGGAATTTGTCCAGGGCATCCAACCGGGCATGCTCTTCCGGGATGTCCTTCTCCGGGAAGATGCGGGACCGCTCCTGGGAGGTCTTGCCCGTGGGACCCTGGGAGTACTCCCAGAGATTGCCCAGGGGATTGTCCTTGTTTCTCTTGAGCTCCTCCTGAGGAGGATGAGGAGCAGGACTCCCTGTGGGAGACAGCTCCTTCCAGGTTGAGGATATGTTATCGTTGGGATTGTCTCTACTATCAGGGTTACCAGAGGCTGATGGTTTCTCCTTGTGGACAGTACGGTGAAGGCAAGCATGGAACAGAGTGGAGTGGTACAAAACAGAACAAGTAGTGAATGGTGATTTACATTAGTTCTTACAAATAAGACTTGAAGCTATGCATGGTTGAAGTACTAAAAGAAGGTAGGTTTGTGGTGACACCATGTAATCTCTTCTGTGAGAGTGTGTGGTTCTGAGAAGAACAGGTGGTATTATGTTGGACGTTCTGAACATGCTCTGTTCATCCTCAGGAGAGTGACTGAACTCGAGACAACATTTTTGGGTAACTACGAACCCCCCTAGCCCCCCGTAGAACCACGCCTGGCGAAGTATAAGAATCATAAGCACCGCATTCAATCTCTTTAATATCTTAATAATACACAATCTACACTATGAACACTATCTATGAACTATTTGTAGATTATTTTAAGGAGGCTTCTTTTAACATTACTTTCAAGCATAATATTAAGAAATGATTAAAGAAAGAAAGAATTGAACAATAACAAATTGATCAAATTTTTAGCGCAAAAAAACTCAACGAATACGTGATTGAACAAAAGCTTTTGACAAATGCACACGTATTCTAAATTATGACTGGTACATGTAAATGGGCACACAACACCATTCAATTACATGTATGGTTATATCATTTACTACTCAACATGCAAAGCACGCATGCATGTACGTGGGAATGAACACATTCTGGCCGAGATTGGCCTTTACGTACACACAATGAATCATGCTCCAAGATGCATCAACCAATGAAAGATTTTTTAAAAGAATTTTCATGCTCCAATGTCAAACATGCAGAGTACATGCAACAAAAATATCATCGCTTTCATTAATTCATTGTTTTCCATAAGCATCGCTCAATTCTATTCATTTCGCGTCCGTTTTAGGTTTTAGAAGCCAATCATTATGCAACACTAAACTATGTTTTTACAAAAATGTGACAATAACTTAATAAGAGACATGCAGTTATCTTCGCTTCTTAGTGAGAACACAAAAAAGAGAGAGAAAGGCTCAAGAGTTTGTAAAGTTTTTGCAGATTTTCAGAAGCAACAAATGCGAACCAAACAAAGGAAGGCAATCAATTCACTGGAACTGTTGCGCTTTTTTTATAAGACTTGCTCAGAAGTCAGAATCGACTAAAGCGAGGGCAAGGAAATTACTACAAGAGAATAGAAACCAATGGGAGACTTTTGACTAACCATTGTTAACCTCAAGAGGGCGCCCTTCACCGTTCTCAGGATAAGTAGTGGGTCGTGTTTGTTATTGCTTTTGTGCACGAATATTCGTCGTTAAACACAACTGGCGTAAAATAATCGCATGAGAATGCCTGGTAAATACTGTGCAGTGTCCGGTTGTGGAGGCAGGGGAGGACATGAGTTCCCCAAGATCAAACTAAATGCATGATCTGTGGAGATTGGCCATCATCAAATTTAAAGGGTGAGTTACATACGATCATGGTGGCCAACGGCAAACAGCATAGTGTTTGAGTGCACAAAGTTTTTTACTTTGGCAAGCGAGACCTAGCACATTCTTCATCGCCAAACATAAGAATTTCACCTCACTTAGTGTTTTCAAAGATTAAAATTGGGGTGGGCGGAAATGTCAATCTAAAAAATTGTTATACATGTAAATTGCCTGAAATCTGAAATCAATTTCCACAGCATTTTCTTGGGTCTTTTGGAGAATTCTTTTGACAACCATTATACTTAAAGCGTGTACAAAAGTTTTCCGGCGATCGGTAGTTTGCTGCCATCTATCAACAGCCTGCTCCAAAAGTCTCCCATTGAAATTTAGTTTCAGGCAGAAAAACATAGCAGGTTTGAAATAAAGGAAGACAGGGAGTACATGACATATTTCAAAAGGCTCCCTAGCAAAATGGCAAATTGTCCTTCTGCAGAAAATAAGCACTGACCAACAATAAAAGTCCTATAAATACTAGAAATGATCAATGATAAGAATGTCATAGACATTGGGAATAGATTTTTGGCTTTATTATTGGATGTATACCTTTGAAAAGGGCCGGTCGTAAATATCAGCCTGTAAGGAGAAAAATCAAAAACGAGATTTTGGGGTTCATTGCAATGTTGTCTGTCCTTCATTTTGCATTAAAATTGTTTTGCACAGCAAACAAGTTAGTTGCTTCACGCATCTGAATATTTATATCAACATGGCAACCCCTCACACCACTCTGGTCGTGAACAAAAAACAGCGGAAGGAAAAAATGTCGATGAAATTAAAAAAAAAAAGTGAATATATAAATCAAAGCTGAAAAAAAAAAGTTTTCCAAAAACGGTGCCAAATAAGGGGTTATTTGATTATAACTGGTGCTTGGTGTCAAATAAGAACAAACCACAACTAGTTTTGTCAATATTTCTCATCATAAATTATTTGAATGCTTTGAAATTCAGCAAATTTGAAAGAAAATTTGAGTAAGCAGGCCTGGAATCTATAAAGCAAGAGCCTCTACTGCAGATTACTTAGGTACTCAACTATCAGCTTTTTTTTACCCAGTCGTCTGATGAATGATTCCGAATTTCAAATCGTTACTCAGGGTTGATAGTTAGAGGTAATACAATTAAAGGGAGCATATAGGATTTGCAAGGCCTCAAAGAAATTCATTGAGTTTGAGACAGACAATGGACTCAACAGTTCGTAAACAGTGCAAACAGTCACCATAAGAAATCGTGGTTCATCAGATGCTGGGTTTTTCAAGGAAATCAAGATTTAGTTTTTCATCAAAACGATTTAGTGGTATTTCGAAAGCGTGATGTAACCGTGAAGGATTTGGAGGGGGCAAGATTATTTCGGCCGTATTTCTGCTATCCAGATGAACAAAGGGTAAAAGGGTACATGAAACAACGTCTGTAAGGAAGTTTAAGACCTTCACTTCTGTTTAAGTACCAAATTCAGCCACAAACGCACGTCTTTGAAAAATCCTATATGCTTCCATTAAGTCAGTGGGTTTTGTCCTTTAATTTTAAGATAAATGTATCTATTTATAAGCATGCTTCAGTGCATGGTCATCCTTGAAACATTGCCACGGAAACTGTATTTTATCAGCATCCGATGGCCTATGGCTTCCATCTTAAAACCTTTCAAGTTCTGTGATTACAAAAAGTTCTGATACAAAAACTTTTACACACTCAAATATTAAAGATTCATAAATATATGCATGCCCCTTACAGTACACAATTATAAATCTTAAGTGGAAAGAACAAACGGTGCTGTGTGTATTAAGAAGTGCAAAAGTTGTGCATTGAGTGCAAATCACACAGTTTTCTTCAGGCCAACCTACTTTTGCCGGTTTTATTGGTCTAGCATCCATATCCCTTTGTGTCTAAGTTTGCGTTTAAAGGAAAAATAACAAAATCAGAATCGTCATCCTCTTTGCCACAATAAACTCTGACTCTCAAGACGTCATTGCTTGACACTACAAATGATGTTAAGTTATTGCAGAAAGCCACAATAATGGAAGACTGTATGAGGTGAAGGAAAATGTGCTTTCTGCATGATGCAAACAATTATCTACATCTACGTCTACATTTAGGTGTTTATCATAGGTGGCAAGTGCTATAGGCACTCGCCTCTCACCAATGTGGCCCGGGTTCGATCCCGGCTTGGGTCATATGTGAGTAGAGTTGTGTGTTGGTTCTCTCCTATGCTACGAGGGTTTTTCTCCGGTTTTCGTCCCTCCATAAAACCAAGCACTTTTGATCTCAGGCTCCGTAATCATAATGGATTACCGGTATTGCTGGCAGCCGATCGGCGCCAATGAATACCGGCAATCCGATTATGTTGTAGCCAGCGCTTAGTAACTTTAAGAAAAGGCGCGTAACAAATGTAATTATTTATTTATTTATTTAAGAAGAAAGTGCAACTGAAAGAGAAGATGAGAGTTTAAGATGGGGTATCAGCTGGTGGATTTCACTGAAAAGGGCAAGGAACTATAAACTTCCTACTCAGTGAAGGGTAACGATGGACTGTGACAAAACTCCTCAACCCTCTAAACTAGGGTGCGATGAAAACAATTATCCTCCTGCCCTCCGGGAAGGTAACTAGCAGATGATATCCAACTCCAAATTCTCCAATTAAGGTCTGCTGTCAGGAATGTCCCTTCTATAGATTTACTCCCAGTGAAGGTTTAAGGAGGATTGCGACACACTCCAAACCGTTCAATAATGGAGAGCGAGATCCTCCTACTCTCCAGGAAGGCTACTTTGAGACAATGTCCAACTCCTAAACCCTCCAGCTGAAGAGTATTGGAAGAAATGAATCTCCCACTCTCGGTGATGGTTACTGGAAGATTTTCAAGATGCTGTGTATTGGAAGGAATGACCTTCCTCCCTCCCTACCTTCAGTGAAGGTTACTGGCATACAATGTCAAACTCCCAAACCCTCTAGCTGGAATGTATTGGAGGGAATGACCCTCCTACTATCAGTGATGGTTACTGGCAGACTGTGTCAAACTCCCAAACCCTCCAGCTGGAGTGTATTGGAGCGAATGACCCTCCTTCTCTCAGTGGAGGTTACTGGCAGACTGTGTCAAACTCCCAAACCCTCCAGCTAGAGTGTATTGGAGGGAATGACCCTCCTACTCTCAGTGAAGGTTACTGGCAAACTATGTCAAACTCCCAAACCCTCTAGCTAGAATGTATTGGAGGGAATGACCCTCCTACTCTCAGTGAAGGTTACTGTTCTGACAGACTATTAAGTCAAGCTCCCAAACCCTCCAGCTGGAGTGAATTCGAGGGAATGACCCTCCTACTCTCAGTGGAGGTTACTGGCAGACTGTGTTAAACTTCTGAGCCCTCCAGCTGGAGTGTAGTGAAGCGAATGACCCTCCTACTCTCAGTGAGGGTTACTGGCAGACTATGTCAAACTCCCAAACCCTCCAGCTGTAGATTGGATTGGAGGTAATGATCCTGCTACTCTCAGTGAAGGTTACTGGCAGACTATGTCAAACTCCCAAACCCTCCAGCTGTAGATTGGATTGGAGGTAATGATCCTCCTACTCTCAGTGAAGGTTACTGGCAGACTATGTCAAACTCCCAAACCCTCCAGCTGGAGTGCATTGGAGGGAATGACACTCTATACTCTCAGTGAAGTTTACTGACAGACATGTCAAACTATAAAATCATCCAGTTGGAGTGTATTTGAAGAAATGGTCAACCCTCTCTTGATGATGGTTACTGGAAGATTATGCTTTTACTTTTCAGGATGTAGTGTACAGAAGGGAATGGCATTCCTTCTCTAAGGGAATGTTACTCAGGTACCAAAGGATGTCTTTACTAGGCAAAAGTCAACACGGAATCCTATATTTTCACGAAGACACTGAATACAGCAGAACATGAACACGCTACAGAACTGTTAGTACATTTGGTACCAGCTGTGGAAGACCCCATTAGAAACACAAAAACGAGTTAATGCCAAGATAAGGTTTTATATGAACAAGCTGATTGACAAATCTCGAAAGCAAAACAAATGACCAAGAGAAGGAAAACCAACTAAACGAAGCCAGCAGAAGGGAGATGGCGCCATCTTTAGTCCAAAACAACAAATTCCTCCAAACTTCAAGAAATTCTTTCATACATGTGCAACCCAAACTCTTGTCTGGAATTTCATTTTGGGAAAGGAAAACCTGTTTTTCTTCCCCAGAACAAGTTTTTTCTTTTAAAAGGAAAGAAAGGGCCTAGGATGGAATTCTTGGAGGGAAGCCGTAGACAGGGCTGACTGGAGGAAGAAACTTGCAGCCCTATGGGCCAGTGGGCCCGAAGAGGATAGGTATAAAGGGGAGAACAGGTTTTTTAAACCAGCGCCCAGTTAATAGAAAGAGCTATTTTGCTGGAAACACTGCTCGGCAAACGTTTTATGGCCTGACACAATCAGCCGCTGAAAAACAACCGCAAAAGATTATGTGCTGACAGAATTCTGTAATCTGCATTCATCGAGCAAAACCACTCCTTACTCAGCAGGCTCGTATCTTCTAAAGATGGATTTTGTCCACCTCTTGGTGTCATACAATACAAACCTGGGATTGAATACCCTTGGCATACAAAACAAAATCCTCTGAAAATAAAGAAGTATTTCTGACCTATTTTTCTCTTAACCATAAACAAACAAAAAAGCAACTCACCCCTGGTGGCTGGCGTGGTGTACCATGGACGTCCTTGGTTGTTTTCGGTGAGTCCTGATAAGGAGCAAACAAACAGATCATCAAGTTGATGCTTTGGAAGTAAATTTTTCTTTGTTCACTTTAATACTCAGTCAGTTTCCCTTGTGGTTATTTCATGTATAATATTAATTAAAAAAGCTGTATCCTCTTTGAGTGATCCCCCATGTACCGTTCCCAGGTTGCAGCATTGTTGCGTGTATCATTGAAACGATCCCTGGGGCGTAACGGTGTGTGCGTGGCCAAACGAACAAAGATAGTTGACTATTGGGGTTACCACCAACGTAGGGCTGGATGGCTCAGTTGGTAGAGCACCTGTACGGTATTTAGGAGGTCGCCGGTTTAAATCCCGCTCCAGTAAATTTTTCTTTGTTCACTTTTCAATGGCTTTGGAAGGCACTTAGTTAACGCTTTGGAAGGCACTTAGATTGCCAGCAAGATCCGACTTGAAAGTACTTGTTGCAATTAATATTATTATTTCTGGTAATGAAACCAAGGATTCCTGATGAAACCTTTTATGGAAAGATGATGAGAAGAAGACACAGTTTTAGAGGTGGGAGGAAAAACCCAGAGTAACATTCTGGGTAAAACCCACAGAATCAGGTAGGGACTGAAAACCAAAATCCACTTGTGGACCGAGCCGGACTCGAACTCGGTCCGCCGGAGGTGAAAGGCGAGGAAAGAATGCTAAATTTTTATAAACTGAGAGCTAGGGTTATGGATGCGGCTGTTGCTACGCATGACCTATATTCGTCACTGCAGACAGATGCTCTGTTGCCCTTAGCAACAGCCACAGCCATAGCCATAAATTTGAGTCTGGCCTTACTCATATAAGCCAGTGCCACTAGGGCATTACATGTACTAATGTTGCTCATTCCTTGGGAAATATAGCAGTATGTGAGTGGTTTCATGGCTTGTGACTGGCAAACGAACAACTATTTGGTACACTGCCAACATAGGGCTGGATAGCTCAGTTGGTAGAGAATCGGTACAGTATTTTGTAGGTCGTAGGTTCGAATCCCACTCCTGTAAACTTTTCTTTGCTCACTTTTCAATGACAGAAAATCTCTGTAGTTAGAGCTGGTGAAAATCGAATATTCAAACTATTTACTAACCTCTTTCTTATCCGGTTTCTTCCGGAGAGTAGGAATTGGCGGTGAGCTCGATCGGGGCTGTTCCTGAAAGATAAAAAGCCATTATACTTGTAATCATTTCAAATGATGGCCACAGGGCACTCTTAGCTATCACTATTTGAGACTTGAGCTGTGGTGCCTGTCATGGTTTAAGTACCAGGTTCAGATCCCACCAGGACAACCACGTCGATTGTGTTTGTCAGATCTTACCCAATTGGTGCATCTGAGGTTCGAATCTAACCAGAGATGACATGTGTAGTGCTGGAATTTTTATCTGGTCAGAGGTTAACCGACCCGGATTCAATTATCCGGTTACAAATTTCCACAAACTGTTAACTGAAACTGAAAGGATAAAAAAGGGACGAACCTTTGGCTCATGCTCAACAACCCAAAAAGTGTAAACTGTAGAATTTCAGTCGGTTATTTTGTCCATTTTGCCAAGTAGAAACATGCTTTTCACATACATGATGTAAAAGCAATTTGTCGGGCCTTAAAAAACATGGGGTTGGTCAATTTGTCATGGCCTACTTTCTGATGATATTAAATGGTTCAAAAACAAACCTCGGTCTTCTCTTGTTTTTTCCGGAGAGTAGGAATGGGCGGTGAGCTGGTCCGAGGCTGATCCTGCAAAAATAAAGAAGAAAATAATCAAATACCAAAAATTAACTATCAATGCAAGGTTCATCTGTTTTTAAATCCTGCTGCACCATTATGTGTAATGTACTGTATTTTTTGTGCAACTGTTGTGCCTCTGTTCCCCTACTTAGAATAAGAAAAGAAAAATGGCTGATTAATATTCTTTTCGAGCAATATATGGGCGTTTTTACGAAACGGAGGCTCAGGCTCCGCCTCAGGCTCAAGCTCCATTTCGTGATTCCATTCTGAAATAAAGGGTACCAAAATAAAGGATTTTGTATGTATTTCAGAAGTAAATTCTCTGGTTTTGAAAAGGAATTCAGAGCTTCAGCCTCAATAAAAAACCACAAACTATATTTTCAGCATATGGATGTCAGAGCTGGAGCCTGAGCCTCCATTTCGTAAACGCCCTATTAAAGGGTGGCTGCAATGATATTTAATGAAATCCACCGAAATAATTTAATTTTTTTTTTAAATATACTAAATTTGATTAAAGTTTGTGTTTTGTTTTCCCCCGCATCTGATATTTTGTTTTCTCCAAATAAACCGCACCCCATTAGCATTTTGTGTCCACGCCCCACCCCCTAGTACGGGATTTTGAACAGTGTTGTAGTCGAGACCTGGAAGTCCGAGACCAAGACCGAGACCGAGACCTGATGGTTCGAGACCGAGACCGAGACCGAGACCAAGACCAAGACCTGATGTCTCGAGACCGAGACCTGAGACCCCGAGACCGAGACCGAGACCTCGTGCAATTAAATGCAATAAAAGAATTTTAAAAAAAAAACCAGTTCCAAATACATGTAGGCCTACATGTATCATGTACAACAAAGGAAGATGCAACTTTTTATTTGAAATTATGATAGCTTCCTTGTAGACCTATTAAACATTAATAATTAAGAAAGTTAATTAACCCTCATGACACTTCAAGAACTTCACAGAATCGTCATTGTATCAGAAGACAATTGTGCCTGATATGGCGTCATGATAATCCCACTCCAGTTGAAAAAGAATTCTTTCAACTCTGGCAGAAGATTGCTGGCACTGACAAGACTCATGCCAGTTGCAGTAGTTCAAGGTTTCTTCTCCATGTCCTGTCAAAATTGTATGGTGGCCAATGTCTGGTGCAAGCTCTGCTACCTCTTTGAGATACCTAGCATTTTGCTATCTTGTTCCCAGACATGAAATAAGCATGCAGGTTTACATGATAAGTATTGGCATATGTGCAGTTTGTGCACTGACAGAAAAAAACCAAGGTGGTACCATATACTGTACATTCATGATAACAGAAATACTACTCTACAGTGCTGACATGTGCCTGTAGTAGTCGAGCCAATGTAATTTTTTGCACAGTGAGTGCAAGTTCACATTAGTGTACAATTTTGTTGGTCTCGAAGCCGAGACCAGCAAAATTCCGAGACCACATGGGGACGAGACCGAGACCAAGACCGAGACCACAGGGTGGCGAGACCAAGACCGAGACCGAGACCAGGAAAAAGTGGTCTCGAGACCGAGACCGAGACCGAGACCGGTCTCGAGACCTACAACACTGATTTTGAATGCCGTCAGTGACGCAGGAACCAGCTAAGCATTACTTGATGGCTTGTGAACCAGCTACCAGGTTCCAAAGATGACGTCACAACGTTCCACACTCTTAGTTAATAAAATGATTTTAACACCAACACAAGGGAGGCTGAAACTACGACAGCCACACAACTGCGTTTTAAAGACTTTATTCCATCAATATATAAGCAAAAACACCCATTGCGACAACCCTTTAACTTGCTGGATGGCCATTCCAGTTGGTAGCAGTCAGGGGCACGCCTACAGTTCCTAAAACAAATAACAGACCTATATATCTACGTCCCATGATTAAGGGATGTACACCCTGCAGTATAGAATGCGGCAGACGTACCGTAAAGTGGCATGTATACGGCGCACCCCAACTTTTGACATCAGCCGGCAGAAAAAAAAAAATCGGCCGTGAACGACCCAAAAAATTAGAAAACTGCACCGCTAATTTTTCTCAGCTCATTTGTGATTTGTATAAATCAATTGAGAATTTCAAATTCAAAAAAATCCTTCTTTTTTTTTCGGACGAAATACAAGCGAGGACATACCAGTAATAGGGGGGGATTTTTACCTCCATGTTCGCGTAGAAGGATCGGTGTATACTTTTGTAGAGAACAGGTGTACAAAAAAGCTGAAATTCTGAGTTAAATTCAGAACACAAAAATCTGAACTCAGATTAAAATCAGAAGTCTCACATCCCCGGCACTAACATCAACACTAAAACACTTGCTAGTCTAAAACCTACAAAGTTGAAGGAAATTCACATTGTTTACATTACCTCTTTAGTTCTTAGAGTGGGAACCGGTGGTGAATACCTCTCCTTCTGAAAACAGACCAAAAAAATAATCCAGTTGAGTGTGAACCACTCTCCGCAACAACAAAAACTGATCATGAAGTGGCATCATTACATCTGCATATAAATCGTCGATGAATGGTATTAGACCTAAGTTCTTTTGCAACGTAAAGTCCGAGCTTTTTCCAACCAAGATCAAAACCAAGCAAAACCACAATTTGTTCAAAAAGTTTCTTAAGCATTGAAAGATATTGCTGAATGTAATTCAAACACCACAAACAATAGTGGTATGTATTTTGTACAGCTATGGAAAGTTTGCGATTGAAAACGCTGAATTTAGTCACATATTCTGTCAAGAAAATGAAATATTTTGCAACATTTTACCACCCATGAATGTCAACCTCCCTCGATTTGTTTGTAAACAAAAGTAAGGTCTCCTGATGATGACTAGAGTAGGGTCCAATTTCATGGCGCTGCTAAGCACGAAAATCTGCTTAGCACAAAAATGTCTTGCCCATTACAACAAACCATTCTTAAAAATTTCATTTAATGTTCATGGTCAGTGAACAACAGCCAAAGAACAATCACAAGCGATACACAGCACACGATGGAAATTTGGTTGTTAACCTTGTTTTTATTAATTGAAAAGTGAACAAAGAAAAATTGACTGGAGCAGGATTCGAACCTGCGACTTCGTACCGTACAGGCGCTCTACCAACTGAGCCATCCAGCCCTACGTTGGTGGTGACCCCAATAGTCAATTATCTTTGTACGACTATTGGGGTCACCACCAACGTTCACTTTTCAATTACTTTAAATTCAGTCAGTTTCCCTTGTGGTTATTTGATGATTGTTTTTATTTAGACAGAAATGTCATGCTTAGCAAATTTTTGAGCTAAGCAGTGCCGTGAAATTGGTCCCAGGTTAGACGAAACGTTGAGACCCATCAGATATGACACGGAAAAACAAGAGCAAAAGCACGAACGAATATTACCATGGTGTACATGGTGTTTCCGCAAGCCAATCCATATCCAATCATATCCAGTGCAAAATGCGGTGGTCGCCATGACACATGACACATGGGGCGAGCATTACATTACTCACAGTGTGAAATTAACTATGAATATCATGCGCAGGACGGCAAAGAATGGTGGCGCAGGAGGAAAATCGTACATCAGAAATATCTTCGCATATTTGTGATGTTTGGTACATCATACATCACAAATTCACAAAGATCAGCGCAGTTACCGTATAACAATACATCGTACAACACAAATCTGCGCACATTTTTATTTGTGTGTTCTTAGAGTGGCATGAATTTTTCTGAAAAATCTTTTCTTGCTTTAGTTTACGATAATTAGAAATCATGTGGAAATGTACAAACAAAGTTATTAAAACAGCGATCTACTGCCGCGAACAGCGCAATAACGGTATGCAGTTAGTGGTTGTGATTCACCCATAATGTCATTTTTTAAATTTTTTTTTTATGGAAGTCGCCCAACACAAGGCACAAAGGCCACTCAAGGTAAGGGCTAAAAAAGAAAAAGGAAACGAAAGCGCACAGAATTAGGATAACAAAAGCCTATTCACATTGCACTTGAACTTTATAGACAAATTATATACAGCAGGGAAACAGGATGCAGGTAAGGAGTTCCAGAGTGAAGCAGTACGTGGAAAGAAACTCGTAGCATACCCCTTGGACCTGCATCTGGGAGTCACGACTTAATGAAGATGGGATTTGACTGAGAGGCGAGTGGTTCGTTGAGAGGGACGGTCAACAGGGACGACCAAGGAAAGACCATTGGAACACATGCCGTCATGTGTCATTGCGGCCACAAAAATGAGTAAGGACACTATTGCCACCATACAAAGCCTCACATCTTTCTTAAAGGAAAGGTCTATAGTGCTGACCTGGTTGTTGTCGGTTGGTTCCTGCCTCTGTTTATCCCTGTCGGCCTCTTTCCTCTTAGCCTCGATGGCATCATGCTTCTTCTTCTCTACTTCCTTCTTCTGCTCCTCAATTGTCCTCTCCAGGTGCTCTTTCTGTTTCCTTTTCTGAGGAGACACAAATAAAAAAATATTTTGGTTAAAATTAACTGATTAATTTTGTTAAGGGCATGTGTGTAACGTTGGTAAAGGTGACAGAACAGCACTCAGACTTTGTCTGATCCAGCATATACACGAAATGATAAGCCTGTGAACATTTGAGCTCAATCGGACATCTGAGTCAAGAGAAAATAGTGAAAAACGGACTCAAGGATTTTTCATCTTGAAAAGATCAAAAATGTTTTTGGTGTTTGGTGTTTGGTTTTACTCTTTTTGGAAATATTTTAACAATATGTATGTTTCTACTAGCACCATCTTCATACCCTGAAAGCCAGCACAGGCATTCTAGGGCTAGCTAGGGCCACCACATGCAGTCTGGGGCTAGCTGGATCCAACAGGGGCCATCACAGGCATTATGGGGCTAGCTGGGGCCACCACATGCAATCTGGGACTAGTTGGGGCCATAAGGGACCACCACAGGCCTTCTGGGGCTAGCTGGGGCCAACAGGGGCTAGCACAGGCCTTATTGGGCTATCTGGGTCCAACAGGGGCCAGCACAGGCCATCTGGGGCTAGCTGGGTCCAACAGGAGCCAGCACAGGGGCCAGCACAGGCCATATGGGGCTAGCAGGACCATCAGGGAGCAGCACAGGCCTTCTGTGGCTAGCTGGGCCCAACAGGGGCCAGCAGGCCAAGTATTTTCAGTAACCAATCAGGTGAAATCCATAATAACAATCATTTATGATAGATATTTTCCCTTTTAAATGACCTCTTTCATCACATAAATGTAGGCTACATATTCTTGCAAAATTAAACAGATTTCAGCCAGTTTCCCAGTATAGACCACACCAAGTACGTGTAATCACAGTAACATGTATAATTGCTTAACTTGTGTTTAGGCTTTGGTGCTACGTACACGTACACGAACGTACCAAAATTCACTTGGACAAATAATAATAATCATAATAAAAGACTTCATAGAAATCTCATTTTGTTTATAAAGAGCAGCAACCAAAACATTCCCTCGCTCGCTTCGTATTGCTTTTTTTTTTCATCCGTGGTTCATGCGGTTTGACATTTGTTTTCTTAACGCAGGAAGACGCGACTGATTTGATTGACAGACGATCAACAGGAAACCTCACTCTCTCTAAGGGTCGATTTCACCAAACTTATCGTAATTATAGGACTTATGATGCATCGCAGCCCTACATAGGATATCAGGCCTGGAATTTTGTTCTGAAAAGGGCAAGGCCACTTTTCCATTGCAAGGGGCACTTCCATTGGAAAATCATAATGTCTATGGAAACATTTGAAGGCGGCACAAAGGCCAAGAACCAGGGCAACGAAGGTCATGGCCTCCGTGGCATCCGTTAAATTCAAGGCTTGTGAATTTTGTGATATGATGGGTATTGTGGGCCGGGGTACCGTGGCATGTGGCATGTCGTACTCAAGATCTTGTGGTCAATCTACAGATAGTGGGTTCGAATCCAGCCATGGGCTTGTGGTGCTTGCATCCTTGGGCAAGACGCTTTGTCACATATTGCTCCTCTTCACCCAGGTGTAAATGGGTATATGCCTGTTATGGTTGATACAGTTGTAAGCCCTTGTGCACTCTGCAGGCAGCCGGGGGGAGTGGGGGTGGTGCAGCTTTATACTCCCCAGGGAGTTGAGATGGTTTCAGGAATGTAAATGGGGGCCCGATGACCATGGATATTAATAATAATCAGCGCTTTGAGTAGTTTCTAACTAGATATAGCGCTATACAAGTATTTATTTATTGTTTATTATTATTATCCTTCGCAAATCGAGTTACAATTGATCTCCGAGACGTACGGCTTCATGAAATCGACCCTCGGTCCAATAGTATCTTGCAACAAAGACTGACTGGTTGTGATGCATCAACCGAGTGCATTCAGTTCTTGGGGATATAGAAATCAAATTGTTCCGTTGTTTTCGCTGAGGCTTAGTTGACTGACAGACAGACGTGATGGCCTTCAAATGGTCATGGCAGGCTTTTGATGTCTCTCATCTGTTTCAATTCAAAGAAAGGAGAGCAAGGAGGGCTTCCTGACAAATGTTGATCCATCAGCAATGATGCTCGATTGTATAATGTACATGTATACACAAACTGACAGAAAATTTTCAGCCAGCATTTCACCACTGGACGTCAGTCTGGTATTATCTGAAAATGAAGTTGCCAAAACGTTTGGTCTTTGGCTGGATAGGCCTGTGCATGATAACCCAATGTGCTGGTGATAATGGGATGTGTGCAGCCTCTATGAGAGGTACTGGTAGGTGTCTTTCTACTTGGCACCAGTGGAATGGCATGTGCTACAAAGAGATCCACAAACAACCATGGGCTGAAGCCAAACAGGAGTGTATCAAGATGGGAGGAGTGATGGTTGTTCCACAGTCTGAGGAAGAAACTGCATTCCTGTTGAAGACCACTGAGACACCGTTTTGGATCGACTGCAATGATCTCCAAACTGAAGGTTTGTTTATTAAGTTTTCACACTCGAAACATTATTTGGACTTAAGTCAAGGACAATTTTGAGACCGCACAATAAATTGTGGTACATGAAGAATCTTTGAAATTACAGGAAATTGCACATATCTATTTATGTGTCATGTACATCAGCAATGTTCTATGCTATTTCTTTGGATTACAGTACATCAATTCTTCATGTCCTGACAATGATTCAATTCATTTCATTATTCAAGGTGTATGGGAGTGCAACTGGATTGAAGCTGGAGACCACACCATGAAGTGGGATTTTGGCCAGCCAAACTTAAGTCGATGGAATGAAGACTGCGGCATTGTGTGGTCATCAAATGGCAAGTGGCACGATGCAGGATGTGAGTTGGAGCTAAATGCAATATGCAAACGCCCAACTGCACCAAAACTTCACTTGTAAACAACATCATGATTTACTCAGCAAAGTCTAGTAAAGGATTAATGCATTCAGATACATGTATGCAAATTATGATTTTTGTAATACAAGCTCACAGTGTGCAATGTATCAGCAAAGATGTGTTGAAGCAAGTAATCAAGGCATTATAATCAATACCACTATTAATCTAGATTTTAATTCATTTTTAATGATTGTGGCATATTTTTAATTTAATGATCAGTATTTTTGTGTAATCTTTAAAAATGTTTTTAGGAATTGCGATCTGAAATCATTTTTAATCTTTGTGGCACACCTCACTGTTGATAAGATAAATCACTTATTTTTTGACAAATATTGGTTACAGTTTTGATTACGGTATGATACAAATTCATACTTGGATTAAAAACATTCATCTTGAATTTGAGGGGCAGCTTAGTAAAAGAGATATTAGATAAATTATCAGATGAAGATTGTGTCAAATATCTATGGTGATTCCAGCTTGAATTCTAGCCCAATATTCTGTAGAATTATATAAAATGCATTTCAGTGAAATACTGTAAAAAAAAAAAATTAAAAAAAAAAAAAAAAAAAAAAAACTTTCCTCTATAGGATCAGCTCAAACTATTATCATTTATATATTATGTTATACCAAATGTTTGTGAATAAATTTGACCATGTAGGCGTACGGAAAATAGAAAGTTACTTCTTTGTAATTTTTTCTCTTCCATTGAGTTAGTTTTGAAAAACTGGACTACTGAACGCCATACTAGTACCGGTACTTCCAATTCTGAATCTACTGCAGGAAAAATGGCACCATTAGTATACAATAAGCGCCTATGCTAGGAACCAACTGGTACAACGTTCATCACTGCAGCGCCCCTACGACCCCAGCGGGTTACGGGATCAGTAAGCAGTAAGCAGTAAGCTAGGAGATATTGGGCTGGTTTTTGTTAACAACCAGAAGTGGCCTTCTCAATTGTTTTTCCATTTGAAGCCAAGTGCAGTATTTAGTCAGGTATAAAATAAGAGGAAGAAAAGCTAACAAATTCAACTCAAATACAGAAAACTGACGACTTCAGGAATTTCAAAGTAAAAATCGTCACTCATCATGACAACATAGAATGCGCTACATGAAATCATCCATGGATATTTGGCAATGGTATTCAACAGAGAGAACTACATGAATAATATAATTTACCAATTTATTAATTGCAGGAGTATTCGTTTCCTATTGGACCACGTCAATCTATAACCATGGAATGATCAATTACGGTGCCAATGCCATGCTTGACTGAGGCTCCTTAAGAATGGTGTGGCAGAGTAATTTAATTATTGACGCTCTTACAAAGGGATCGGGACATAACCTGGTAACCGAAGAGCACAAATTGGACAATAATTGTGCTCCATGGGCAATTAATGCCTGCCTGTATAGCTAGTGTTACTGGGTAAACAGGGTATGCAATATCAACACTGGATGCTGGTCTGGTAGCATCACAAAATGAAGCTGCCGAAGCGTTTGGTCTTTGGCTGGATAGGCCTGTGCATGATAACCAAATGTGCCAGTGATAATGGGATGTGTGCGGCCTCTATGAGAGGTACTGGTAGGTGTCTTTCTACTTGGCACCAGTGGAATGGCATGTGTTACAAAGAGATCCACAAACAACCATGGGCTGCAGCCAAACAGGAGTGCATCAAGATGGGAGGAGTGATGGTTCTCCCACAGTCTGAGGAAGAAACTGCATTCCTGTGGAAGACTACCGAGACACCGTTTTGGATCGACTGCAATGATCTTCAAACTGAAGGTTTGTTAATTCAGTTTTCACACTCGAAACATTATTTGGACTTAAGTCAAGGGCAATAATGAGACCACACAATTGTGGTATATGTAGAATCTTTGAAATTAGAGCATTGCACATGAATTACTAAAAGGTACGAAAATCTATTCATAATAAGCAATTTACGATGCTGTTTCCTTAGTTCATTCATTGATCTTCATGTCCTGACAATGATTCAATTCATTTCATTATTCAAGGTGTATGGGAGTGTAGCTGGATTACCACTGGCAACCACAGCATCAACTGGGATGATGGCCAGCCACATGATGAAAAACATCAACAGAATGAAGACTGCGGCCTTGTGTGGTTATCAAATGGCAAGTGGCACGATGCACCATGTGACTGGGAGCTAAATGCAATATGCAAACGCCCTACTATTGCACCAAAACTTCACTTGTAAACAACATCCTGATTCACTGAGCAAAGGCTAGTAAAGAATTAATGCATTCAGATATTATCAAACACGTGAATATATATTAATAAAGATTCATATCTCATCTATTCACCTGAATCTGAAGAATAAAAAAAGGCATTTTTGAAAACATGCACACACACAGTGCCAAATATCATCAAAGATGTGTGTTTTTGAGCAAGCAATCAAGGCATATTACTGGGTTTAATTTAATTTCAATATATTTGTAATAAGTAATTATTGTGGTATATCTGAATTACACCAGATAGTTAATGTATGTAATTTATCAAAGTTAACAAAATCTGGAAAATGTTCATCTGAATTATGATTTGAATTCACTTTTAGATTTGAGGCTATAATTGATTTTGTGGTAACACCACAAGAGAAAAATTAGATTCTTTTTTTAGTTGTGTGGCTCCGAAAAGAGCCACTTAAAGGGATGGTACAGAACTGGTTTTTGCGACAAATTGAGTCAACATTAAATGTTCACGCTATCCTGGTATCCTGGTGGAAATTTTCAACCAGGATACTATGGCAATCTTCAAGAGAAATTGAATTCACTTTTAATCCTCGTGGCACACTTCACTGTTTATTACCAGTAGTTTTTGGTTTTTCTGCAATGGTGTCACTTTCAACAATCTTATAATTAATGATGTTTCATTGTATTTGATTTTCTTTATTTCTATCTAACTGTAAAGCACTTTTGAATACATCTTCATAGAAAGGGCACTTCAGAAATTAAATAAAATGAAAATGTTACACACATTCCTAGCAAAGTATACAAGTACAGAGAATGTAAACTGTTCTACCATGGGTATGCATGTATTCCGAATAATTGAGAGCACTTTTCATCTTCATAGAAAGTTCACTTCAGAAATGGAATCAATGTTAAATAACAAATGCTACATATATCAATATAACCTTGCACAATGTATGCACATATAAGAACAATGTAAATTATTTTACCATAATTCTGCATATTTTAGAGCACTGTCTATTATCAGATTCAGAGGAAGGAAATGATAAGAAAATCCAGTAAATGGAAACATCTTGAGCAGAGTGCAATGTGTTTGTAATGTATCAAATGAATTCATCCTGTATGTACATGGCAAATCTGAGAATAAAGTATATCATGTATAGTAATGAAATATTTCAACTCATTTGTTTTCCTTCAGCGTCTTCATTCAAGAGTAAGTTTAAACAAAATGGAAAATGAAGCCACTCAATACACTGAGAAAACGGTCATTGGTAGGCTTGCCACACATGTTCATTATGTCAGAAACTGGCAGTAAATAAGAGTTCTGTAAATTTCATCTGGTGGTTCGGTGCAAGGTGGATGGTGTGCATTGGTCAGGTCCAATAAATGCTGGTGTAACGGCGTTTCGTTCAACACAAATGAAAACGGATATGAGAGAACAATACAACACGCCCTTGAATTCATTGCACATGTTGGCTGGAAGGTCTTAGACAATAGGAGCTCTCATGCAAGGCTTGATATGGTGGGTCTTGTATAAAAATACCAACTGGAGCGGCACTAATTTGAGGTAAATTTTAATTAAAAATTCGAGCCATGACACCTCAGAGTTGCCTTGATGGCCAGTATGCCTTGATACTGAGTGAAACAGGGTCTGCATTTCAACACTGGATGCCAGTCTTGTAGCATCTGAAAATGAAGTTGTCAAAACGTTTGGTCTTTGGCTGGATAGGCCTGTGCATGATAGCCCAATGTGCTGGTGATAATGGGATGTGTGCAGCCTCTATGAGAGGTACTGGTAGGTGTCTTTCTACTTGGCACCAGTGGGGTGACAAATGCTACAAAGAAATTTACAAAGTAACATGGGCTACAGCCAAACAGGAGTGCATCAAGATGGGAGGAGTGATGGTTCTCCCACAGTCTCAGGAAGAAACTGCATTCCTGGTGACTCTGCTGTCTCAGTTTTTGGTCGACTGCAATGATCGTCAAACTGAAGGTTTGCTATGAAACTTATCTTCCTCCAAATATCATTCAGCATAGAGAAGTGTAGTCTTAACAAGATTGAAGTCAGGTGCAATTTTGAGGTACAAGTATCGTTTAAAAAAAAACATTGAACAGTATTTGTACACTAGGAACTATTTGCCCCTAATACAGGGAGGCACAAAAGCAAAAGTGATAAATTTTGACTAAAATGTACACAAAATCTATCAGCATTTGTCTGTTCCATCGCCTTCATTTATGCAAATTCATTCCATTTGTTTACGCTTTTTCAGAAGTGCACCTTGACCATTTATTAGTGGATTTGGCACCTTAAGTATAATGAAAGGTTTTAATATCACTATGGTGCCTGGCGATAAGGGACTCGATTCACTCCGCTGACCCCAGCTAGCTTGGTGGCCTAGCAGGTAAGGAATATGCACTAGCAGGAGGTCGTGGGTTCGAATCCCACCTGAGCCAGTGCATGATTATTTCATGTGTGCTCAAAAGGCACTTAGTGAAGTGCTTACCTACGTTGTTGAAGGGCAATAAATTGTTTGCATTATTATTATTATAATTTCACTGAATTTGGCAAAAAGGAAACATTCTTACATTGAATAAGCTATGTAAGGTCAACAGACAACATTAGAGCAAAACATTTAGATCGTCCTAATATTTTTACCCCAAAAAGTTTTAGTCATAAATGTTGTTTTTGTAATTCTTGTAATCTTAAACCTTTGTCTTTTAAAGGTAATATCATACTTTGGTTTTTATCAAAGAAATACAGATTCATGATACTACCTTTATGTTTGGTTTGGTTTTGTGTACTCGGTTTATTGGACTGTGACCCTAATACGTAATTTATAGGAATATTTATTCTTCAATTTGTTATTTTCATTATCATAGGTGTGTGGGAGTGTGACTGGATTACAACTGGCCACCACACCATGAACTGGGATCATCTTGATAACCAGCCAGATAGTGGACAGAATCGGTATGAAGAAGACTGCGCTTTTGTGTGGTCATCAAACGGCATGTGGCATGATCTACCGTGCGACACCGAGAAAAATGGAATATGCATGAGGTCTCAATCACCACAGCTTCACTTGTAAAAAAAAATCCTGATTCACTGAAATTAAAAACTACAAAATAATTGTTGAGAAGCTGGTGAAAGTCATAACATAACTGAAGAACAATTTAAGAAAATTTAGAAAAATCACAGACTGTACAAAATCATAAATAAGCCCAAATCAAACCAATACGTCAAGACTGGAGAATACAGTGCAAGAAGAAGGAAATTTTTATACTGTGGGGACATTCTGTCTTGAAAAATGAAGTGTTTTCCTCAAAGACACATGTTAAGCACCTCTCACATTGTCTCAGTTGAAGATTTCAACATGAACATGCAACTAAAATTATTGTTCATTCATAATATTATAACAAAAAATATATTAGATTGTAGACTGAATGTACATTTATATTGTACCACTAAAACAACCAATTCTAAATGTGTAAATATCTGAAGGTAGTAGACAGCCATAAGGCCATTTAGAGAGAGAACAAAGATCATGAAAGTAACAACTGATAGCAAATCTTGGATTGAGTAAAGATTGATCAATAAATTATCTGAAAATGATATTTATGAATATTAAAAAAAAAAAAATCAGTTCTTCCTCATTGTCTTCATTGAGTCTGTTTGAATAAATGGATTTATAAAACCACAAATTTGCTACCAACATCAATCTTGTGTTGACGGTTTGGTGCTACATGTACATGTACATCACTTGGGAAAACGATCATCATAATATTATAATATGATTTCAATAATGTGCTTATGTTAAAGACCAGCAGCCAAACAAATTCACTCACTCTCTTTTGACTGTAATTGCTCTGCATGTGACTGACGTGTCTCTGGGTCTAATATCAAAGACAAACAACAACAACAAAGACTGACTGCCAAACGGAATCAGTTCTGGAGGGGGGAAAATGAAAATAAGATCCATTTGTTTTTCTTAAGTCCTGATTGATCGGGACAGACGCGTCCTGGCAGCCAATGATGTACATGAACCTCATCTGTTTCAATTAAAGACAGTAGAGCGAGGAGGACTTTATCGAACAAATTAATCCATATTAAGCAGTGATGCTTGATTGAATTGAATACACATGCTGATGTGGCAGAAAATACTGAGCCAGCATTTCAACACTGGACGCCAGTCTGGTAGCATCTGAAAATGAAGCTGGTGGAACATTTCATGATTGGCTGGATAGGCCTGTGCATGATAACCCAATGTGCTGGTGATAATGGGAGGTGTGTGTCCTCTATTGGAGGTGGGTGTCCTCCTATTTGGCACCAGTGGAATGGCATGTGCTACTATGTGACCCAGCCACTACAGTGGACTGCAGCCAAACAGGAGTGCATCAAGATGGGAGGAGTGATGGTTGTTCCACAGTCTCAGGAAGAAACTGCATTCCTGATGAGTCTGCGGACTCGGTTTTGGATCGACTGCAATGATCTTCAAACTGAAGGTTTGTACAGCACAAATAAAAAAAAAAATGAGTATCCTCTTCTTGTAGGATACAAATTTGAGTTTAAAATAGAACAAAATTGTGGGTAGCCGTGTCAGTCTATCGAAATGATAAAGAAAATTAAGATAGCACTTAAAGACTAACTAGGAGAAAAACTACATAAGCTTTCGTTGTTTAAAATAGAGAATTCCAAATATTACTAAGGAAAAAATACATAGGAAAAATACATAGGACATTTCAAGGCTGTAAACTTTGAAATGACAAACACTTGTATCGTTGGTTTCAATGTATCCTCACCATCAATCTATTCATGCTTTTCTCATTCCTAGGTGTGTGGGAGTGTAATGGCCTACGTGAGGAACAAGACATGAACTGGGATGGAAACCAGCCAGATGATGGCATCATTTCAAATATAAAATCAGAGGACTGTGCCACTGTATGGCAAACAAATGGCAAGTGGCATGATGTAACATGCGAAATGGAGCTAGAAGCAATATGCAAATGGCATACAGCACCAAAACTTCATTTCTAAACACATCCTGGTTTACATATTCAACAAAAAATAAGCATAAATGCATTCAGATATTATAAATATCTGCTCTAGCTTTGGATGCAAATTATGATATTCCATTTCTAAAATGGGTTTAATCTGAAGTTCTAAAAGATAAGTCTGTAACACAAGCTTACAGTGTGCAATGTATCAGCAAAGATGCGAATAAGCAAGCAATCAAGGACTATTAATCAATATCACAATTGATTTTTAATTATTGTGGTAGATTTCAATTTTATCAGTTAGTTAATCTGTGTGATTGATCAATCTTAAATAATCTTGAACAATTTTCAGATGAATTATGATCTGAATTCACTTAGAGCTTTAGATTTGGGGCTATGCATGGCGGAAGTACAGAAGATAATTGAATTTGCAGTAACACCACAAGACCAAAATTGATGCTCTTTTTGAGTTGTGTGACTTTGAAAAGAGCCACTCTGGACAGCATCAGGAGTCTAAAATTAATATACTTTTAATATTTGTGGCACACTTCACTGTTGATTACCAGTGGTTTTATGTGTGATTTTGTCACTTTATAACGATCTTTTCAACTTAATTTAAATTTCATTTTATTTGAATTTCGATCAATACAAGTCATAAACGACTTAAAATTTATAAAAAATACTTGCAGTTAGGAGCATTTAGCAGGATCTTTCTCAAAGGCTAAAAGGCTTTTTCGGTTCCAGGTGAAATTCTGAAGATATGACCACATGTACATTTGCAACTAATATTATTGTTCATAATATTATTTTTTTTAATTGAATGTAGAATGGAAAATATTGTGCCATTAAACAAACAATTCTGAATGTGTAAATATCTGAAGGTGGTGGACAGCCATAAGGCCATTTATAGAGAGAACAAAGATCATGAAAGTAACAACTGATGGCAAATCTTGGATTGAATAAATATTGATCAATAAATGATCTTAGATGATGAAAATGAAAAAATTAGTTCTTCCTCATTGTCTTCATTGAGTCTGTTTGAATACATGGATTTATAAAACAACAAAATAATTTGCTACCAACATAATGCTGAATTCGTTACGGGGACAAATGGAATAACTGATATAATTAATCAAGGGGGAAAAGGAGTTTGTACATTTGTACTATAAACAATCTGGATGATGTATGAAGATCATACAGGTGATCCAGAAGAAACCTGTCTAAATTAGGCCAATGAGGGCAGCATTTACTGGGCTGTAGTCAAGCATCTCCCATTGTCAATTCTTGCAGTAAATAGCTCATATACAAAATGGACAAGGGATAACTTCTTCATATAATTTCTACCACAACTCAAATCAATTTTATTAAATGATTTATTAAACCAAAAATGTGATTATGCTGACATCCTTTTCAAAGTTCAAGTCACAACATGGCTTATTGCAACCCTTCAAAGATATAGCATTTTTAATTTTCACTGCCGACAACAATGAAATTCAAGCACAAACTGTTCATTTAAAACTGCTCCATGGTTCAACTGGTTCATGTTGTAGGCAATACCTCATGAGATTTCATATGCAACTTGAATTGAGTGGGCGTATAGAATATATAGAGATGACAACACACTGCTTGTCTTAATAGTCTTAAATGTATGAAGGACTAAGAATTGATGAAAAAGGTAAAGTAGGACAAATTGTTAAAGGTCTCTTCAATATCTGGCCATAACAACCGTGACTGACTACCTCCATAGATCAATGAAGCAAGGACAATTGTAGGGAGCATAGAAATGAAAGATCAAATTGAGAACAGACTGAAAGAGTTACTGGCCTTCAAATGGTAAATGGTCAGATCAAAAGAGATTTTTTTTGTTTTCGGAACACGAGCCTCACTAATTGACTGCAGGCTTCTCTGAATCTGTTCCACTTCAACAAAGAACAAAGACTGCTTCGATAGACTAATTTATATTGATCGATATTGGCGTAAGAGCGTGTACGTGGACAGGAGTGATGCTGGATTGTATTTTTTTAAACTGACGAAAACAACCTTCAGTCTTCATTTCAATACTGAAAGTCGGTCTGGAAGCATCTGAATATGAAGTTGCCGAAGCGTTTTGTCTTTGGCTGGATAGGCCTTTGCATGATAACCCAATGTGCTGGTGATAATGGGATGTGTGCGGCCTCTATGAGAGGTACTGGTAGGTGTCTTTCTACTTGGCACGAATGGAATGGCATGTGCTACAAAGAGATCCGCAACATAGCATGGGCTAAAGCCAAACAGGAGTGCATCAAGATGGGAGGAGTGATGGTTCTCCCACAGTCTGAGGAAGAAACTGCATTCCTGGTGAACACCATGACTAATGTGCACAATTTTGGATCGACTGCAATAATCTCCAAAATGAAGGTTTGTTAATTCAGTTTTCACCCTCCAAACATCATTCAGTATATAGGAAAGTGTAAAAAATTCAAAGGGCAATTTTGAGGTACAAGTGTTGTACATGTAGAATCTTTGAAATGAGAACAATGCATGAAAGAAATGTTGACTAAAACTTACACAAATCTATCAGCGATTTTCTATGCCAGTTGCCTGGTTTATAAATTAATCATCTGAATCAATTCATTTCATGATTCTAGGTGTATGGGAGTGTAACTGGGTTGAAGCTGGAGACCACACCATGAAGTGGGATCGTAGTGATGGCCAGCCAGATGATGATGTAAAATCTCCCCCACCTGTTGTGGTTTGAGTCTACTAGTTCATACCTACCCCAGACGGTTACTACGATATGCAATTCCCCTGCGCCTAATTGCTACTTCGCTGAAAAGACTTGATCAACCGTGGTGCACCCTGACCTCCCACAATGCGTACCGCCATAGCCGCCATGATCGTCCTTCTTTTCGAAGTTAAACACCTCGAAGCCAAGAGTGGGGAGGACGGGCGGGACGTAACCGTCTGGGGTAGGTATGAACTAGTAGACTCAAACCACAACAGGTGGGGGAGAGTCTACTGCATTCAACCTACCCCAGACGGTTACTACGATATGCAGAGTGGCACCGGATCCCGGTGGCGGGTTGGCTACGAGGAGTGTCAGGTGGAAGGTGGATATGAGCCAGGTTAGCGTAGAGGAGGTAAAGTAACACATGTACGATTTTACATGTACATTACCCCTAAAGAGCTGTACCCTGGGTGGAGGTCCGTGCGGGTCTCACCCAGGTGCCAGATGGTTGGAGGGTCTCCTGGGCTCCGAGTTGTTGGGGCCAGGACCGTCCTGCCGTGAGTTGAGTAGCTCTGCAAGACGTCCCTCATGTAGGAGGTGAAAACGGAGGGGCACTTCCAGCATGAAACTCCCCTGAAGTAGGACCAGGGTGCAGAGACCGCTCAAGCATCGTGGGCCTTGATGTATTGTTGGGTTAGCTGATCCAGCCTGGATGGCTAGTCTGGGCCTGCAGCTTGATGGTTGACGACTGGATGACGACCCAGTGGGCAAAGGTGTACCAAGACGATGGATGGCAAGGCTTGGTGGTAGAGGTGAACGGCTGAGAGGAACTCCCTCTCAGGCCCCTTGTTCGGGACAAGTACGGCTTCAGGGTCCTGATAGAGCACCATGATTGTCGAATATGTCCCCGGTGTGAGAAGCCAGAGATGGTACGAAAGTGTCCGGTGGCTCGAAGGAGGGGGACTGGTTCTTGGTGGAAAGCCGGTGGTCGGGATGAGTCGAAAGCCATGTGGCTCCCAGCGGATGTGGTCCCTAGCTATGGGTAGGGCCTTGATGTCACAGGTCCTCATAGCCGCAACCACTGTCAGGAGGGAGGCGAGCTGATAGTAGTGGGCATCAGAGGGACCTAGCACGGAGGTTCGTGTAGAGGCCTGCGTGGAGTTACAGGTTGGATGTCCAGGTTCCAGGATGGGATTGGCTGTCTGCTGGGAGGCCGCTCTAAGTCCTGCGTGAGGAGGTGAGGGGCCGCGTTGTTTGATATGGGTGAGCCATCCTCAAGGTCCTCAGGTATGGCAGCCAGTGGAGAACTGTGGTTGCAGGGTGTCGAAGCTTGCAGTCCAGTGTGGAACAAGTGCGTAAGGAGAGGTCACTATACCACTGTAACAGGTGCATGGTCGATGCAGCACGAAGCGCAGAGGCGTTAACGCTATCGTGCATCTTCGGTTGACAGGTGTCGTCCCGGTGCAGCCGTGGTGGCAGTGTCGTCAGAGGACCAGCCGAAGAGAGGATCGTTGGACAGCATCCAGCACATTAGGTGGAGACCTCCGGATGCTGGGAGCAGGATCCCTGACTGACCGAGGTTGATGGAGGGAAGTTCGGTCTGGGAGCATGATCAGTGGCGTAACGGCCGGTCTGGGAGCATGATCAGTGTTAGCACAAGAAGTCTGGCCAGTCTGAAGAACCTGAGTCACACTCGTTCTGGCGTGGCCAGTGTGAGGGCGATAGGAGAATGCAGCATCGTTTCTGTTCCAGTTGTGGAGAACGTGCGCGGTATCAGGGATATCAAGGGGAGATGAAAGGGATGGCCAGGAGGGCCGCACCGCTGATCTGTTGGGCATCCGTAGCCCATGAACGAAGGAGAGGGTGCCCGGTGTAGAACGTCGGTAGTTGGACGTTGTCGGTTGACGCAGACAGGTCAACGTGGCATCTCTAGTCGTAGAGAGAGCGTCCTAGTGATGTCTGAGTGGAAAGTCCATACTGGATTCATCCACCCTCAGGAGAGAGCATCCGCAGTCTCGTTGGCCGGCAATGTGGATGGCTTGTAGGTGGGCGCCGTTGTCCTAGGTCCACCGTAGGGATTCCCCAGGTCAAGACACATCTGTGGGGAGCACGTGGCTCAATGGTGGTCGATGTGCGCTACAGCTGTTGAGTCATTGGAGCAGACCGGTGTTCGTCTTCCCTTGACGTGTCCGTAAAAGTGTCGCCGGGCGTCAAGGACGGCCCGTAGCACGAGCGTGTTAGTGAGATAGAGACGGGAGGAGTGGTCCCGGTTCCCAGATGCCTGGTGTGGGGGGAGGGGTGTGTTTCACCCCAGGAGGGACCCGTTGTGATACCGCCTCGGCTCTTGATGTCAAGGAGAGGGTGTCGTTAGGTAAACTTCCTTCATCGACCAGGGGAGGTACTGGTTGATGTGTTGCGTTACTTTGACTGCGATGCCAATGGAGTCGAGGCTATAGGGCTGAGAAGCCAGGAGATGCGGGTTGCATATGGCAGGGTGATGTGAACTGACATAGTTCGATCGCTCTAATCCCCCGTGAGGTCCTGTCTTAATCCAGGGGGACTGCCGTTGTGGAGTGGCATCCCCTGGGGAGATGGCCTCAAGGTTTCTGCACTGCTGTGCAGAGACAACATCCTACTCGTCGGGTGGTAGGCGGAGTCCAGATGTGGGGTGCCCAAATTCCTGTTTGAGTTGTGCGATAACTGAGGAGTGCTGGACTGATGCAGGTCTACTTCCGTCACCTGTTAGGTGTGGTAGTAAGATGCAGGAGTGGTGAAGGCCGGTTTGGGCCATCCTTCGATGGGTCAGCCATCAGGTCGATCACTGCCTTGATTAATTGAAGATGCTGACCTGTAGTCCAGAGGCTGTAACCACAGCTCCTTTGTCGCTTTCGGTAAGGTCGGAGAAAGTGTAAACCTTGTGTATCCGTGGGCCAGCAGCCACCAGCGGGATGATAAGGGGGCTGGAGGTCTTGGTAGCATCGAAAACCGATTGGTTCCGCAGGTCCGCTTGGGAAGTTCATGGTACTGCGGCATCGTCACCATTGGTGGCTATCCTGCAATGTGCCGGGAGCTTATGATACTGTCGATGGTGATAAGCTGTGTAGACGCATGCCAGCTCCTTGGCTGCGTGGGCATGCTGTATGTCGAGTCCCTACATCTATATGTAGGATAATCAGGATGGTGTGTCCACCGCAACTGTTCACATTCTGGTACCTGTGATGAGTCATGGTATCACATGTATAAACCTTTGACCTCAGGAAAATACCGAGTGGAAAGGTCGTATGAGCATCGGAGCGGTCTCACAATGGAATCACTGAAGAAGAGTCATTATTAATTCCCATTACTGCACCCATGACTACCGCGGACGCCGGGTGGCGCCATGGGGCCGTGGCAGTGTACTATACGGGGCGTACTAATCACCGATCCTGCCGGCAGTGGAGCGCTGTGCTCGGTAGTGTTGTGCTGGTAGTGGCGGACAATACTGGAGGGTAATTGTAATGATACAAAGCCGGTATCATATGCATGTACGGACGTACAGTATACTGTACTGTATACATATAATGTACCGCCTGACGCAATCCGTGTGTGATGAACGAGCGAGGTTATTGAAGCGTTGCCGATCCTTGCACGCTAAACAACGAAGATCGTACGTGCAGTGGGAGAGGGCAGATCGACCGCGGCACAGCTCGAACTTGGGACAAGTCGGCCGCGGACGGCAGCGGGCTGGGCCCTGAAGAATTCCCGGGCCGCGCTGGCGTGCAGACATCGGGCGGAAAGGCTGTAAGTGGGGACTCCCGCAGCGGTCCGCTCTATAGGACCGAGCCGTGGGATGGATGCATATCGGTCCCCGTGACAGGGGGAACCGGACAAGTCGACCGTGGGACAACTCGACGTGGACAAGTAGATGTATACAAATTATACATGAAGGCCGCAGGCAGAGGAGTGCCGACCCGGGAGCATCGAGCTGTAAACGGGAATTCTCGAAGTCTTCTGCTCCGCGGGAAATAGAATATTATCTGTCTCTGTGTCCAAAGAAGTCGTCCGTGGGTCAGCTCAACTTCAGATGCGTCGACTGCAGACTGGACAGGAGCCGGCCGGGTCCGGTAGCATCGTATCCGCTCCCGCGGAACTAGGCAGTAGTTTAGGGAGAGGTGTACAATGATTGTGTAGTGTAAATACATATAGATATACATGTAGATCCCAGGATCGTCAGGCATCGGACAGGTCGGCCGCGGGACGGCTTGGCTAGAGCTGGTTCAGCCGTTGAAGCAGCGCAACTCCAAGTAGCGTTGAGTGGGCTACCGCGGCCGTGTAGGCGGTGTAGCCGAGCTGTTTGAGGACTAAAGCCGCTCTCCATATCCCTTGTGTTCTGGACGGCAGTGGATATGGCCCTCCTTTGCGTTGTCGGCTGAAGCCCGAGGTCTCCTCGCTGCGTTGTGGTAATTGCAGGGGGAGAATAACCGGGTCCCGTTAAATTGTTGGCGACTGCTGGGGCTAACTGGTGGGCTATACATGTAGATCGTGTATAGACCCTGCCCCATCGGGGGCCGGGGCCGGATTGGCCCGTTGTGGGCCCCGGTGGGCGTGTTGTTCCTGGTGGTGAACACTGGTCGCTGGTGTATAGGTGGGTCGCCACCGCCGATGGTATGGAGCCACAGAATAGCAAGGGATGTGCGTGTGAAGCCAATCCTAGTCTTGCAGGGTGGTAATTCTGGTGATGGAGGGCGGACGGTGAGCCCGCCCGCTGCTGACAATAGCGGGGGATGGGACACTGATCCCCGTATTCTGTTGGTCGGCAAAACATCAAACGTTGTGTAAGCCGATGCACAGAAGGTACAAGTACACTCCGCAGCACATTGTGCCACGCGTGTTTGTATTCACCCTAACCACACAGCCAAGCATTGTTCGGTGATGAAGGGCTGTTGAGTGGTCTCGCTGTGTATGAACACCTGCAGCGTTCCGCTCTCAATGGCCCAGGGCCAGGCAGAAGTGAAAGGGCGTCCCTCTGACGTCCGCAATCGTGTTCACAGTAGGGCTGGAATGGTTTCCGGCCCGGGTAGGGCCAGACAATGGGCGGGGCCGGGTATTAACGGCGCTCATTGGATGCCTGAGCCTCAGCACGTCTCTCCGACGTCCGCAATGGAGTCCGTAGGAACGGAGCGGCAGTGGGGGTGATGGCGATGTAAATACAGCATTTATATACATGGATCGCCATAAACAGGGGTGTGATTAACATGGAAGAATAGTGTAAAAAAGAGCTAAACACACACGAAATTGGACTGAAAGCAATAAAATTACAGGAAATTTTGTCACAGAAAAACAGTCAAATCACACCCCAGCATTAAACATTGCTCCTACCCACTGACGTCTGAGGCTTGTTCCTCGGCACGGTAGGCCCGGTATTCTCAGCCGGCTCGGGCCTCCGATCAACGGCACATAACACGGAGCCTGTGAAAGGAGCATGTTACGCCGGGGCCGATCAGTCCGTTCAGGCGGTATCCTTCTTCGCCTCTGGTAGCGAGCGATCTCCCTACGCTCTGGTAGCGACCGTGGTATCGAGCTACCCCCGGCCGTAGGCCTCTTCGGGTCGGATAGACACGTAGCCGTCAAGGCATGCCTAGTATCTAACCGCCCGGACTTCCCTCGGACTGGTAACTTCCCTCGGACTGGTAGTAGTACCAGCAAGCCCAGAATGAGGGGACAGCACCCACTCAGCCATTCCGTTTTTGCGGTACCGCAAGCGGGGAATGAGGGGTCATCGCCCATACACTCATCCATCCCCCTAACTTGCGTTAGGCCTTTCATCGTAACGTACACAGAGCCGGCTGTGTACGCCCGGCATCTACTTGGGAGATTAAGTACCTGTAGGATGCACAGAAAAAGAGAGAGAAAAATACCAAAGAAATGCACAGAAAGGGATTCTGTTACAAAATATATTGGTAACGGATGATCAAGATAAAGGTTATATCAACTAAACGAAAAGTGATCAAGTCATAACAGCTTATCTAAGGTGTAGCGGGGAAACGGAACTCGAAAATCGAGAGAGCCCCAAGGGGCACGTCCGTTTCGTAGCGGCGCTGAGAAAAGAAGGACGATCATGGCGGCTATGGCGGTACGCATTGTGGGAGGTCAGGGTGCACCACGGTTGATCAAGTCTTTTCAGCGAAGTAGCAATTAGGCGCAGGGGAATTGCATATCGTAGTAACCGTCTGGGGTAGGTTGAATGCAGTAGACTGGGGGAATGAAGACTGTGGTGCTGTGTGGTTTTCAAATGGCAAGTGGCACGATGCAGGATGCAACTGGAAACTAAATGCAATATGCAAACGCCCTACTATTGCCCCAAAACTTCACTTGTAAACAACATCTTGATTCACTGCGCAAAGGCTAGTAAAGCATAAATGCATTCAGATACATGTATGCAAATTATGATTTTTGAAATACAAGCTCACAGTGTGCAATGTATCAGCAAAGATGTGTTGAAGCAAGTAATCAAGGCATTATAATCAATACCATTATTAATCCAGATTTTAATTCATTTTTAATGATTGTGGCATATTTTTAATTTAATGATCAGTATTTTTGTGTAATCTTTAAAAATGTTTTTAGGAATTGCGATCTGAAATCATTTTTTAATCTTTGTGGCACACCTCACTGTTGATAAGATAAATCACTTATTTTTGGACAAATATTGGTTACAGTTTTGATTACGGTATGATACAAATTCATACTTGGATTAAAAACATTCATCTTGAATTTGAGGGGCAGCTTAGTAAAAGAGATATTAGAGGAATTATCAGATGAAGATTGTGTCAAATATCTATGGTCATTCCAGCTTGAATTCTAGCCCAATATTCTGTAGAATTATATAAAATGCATTTCAGTCAAATACTGTAAAAAAAAAAAAAAAATGAAAACTTTCCTCTATAGGATCAGCTCAAACTATTATCATTTATATATTATGTTATACCAAATGTTTGTGAATAAATTTGACCATGTAGGCTTAAGGAAAATAGAAAGTTACTTCTTTGTAATTTTTTCTCTTCCATTGAGTTAGTTTTGAAAAACTGGACTACTGAACGCCATACTAGTACCGGTACTTCCAATTCTGAATCTACTGCAGGAAAAATGGCACCATTAGTATACAATAAGCGCCTATGCTAGGAACCAACTGGTACAACGTTCATCACTGCAGCGCCCCTACGACCCCAGCGGGTTACGGGATCAGTAAGCAGTAAGCAGTAAGCTAGGAGATATTGGGCTGGTTTTTTTTTACAACCAGAAGTGGCCTTCTCAATTGTTTTTCCATTAGAAGCCAAGTGCAGTACAGTCAGGTAATTAAGAGGAAGAAAAGCTAACAAATTCAGCTCAAATACAGAAAACTGACGACTTCAGGAATTTCAAAGTAAAAATCGTCACTCATCATGACAACATAGAATGCGCTACATGAAATCATCCATGGATATTTGGCAATGGTATTCAACAGAGAGAACTACATGAATAATATAATTTACCAATTTATTAATTGCAGGAGTATTCGTTTCCTATTGGACCATGTCAATCTATAACCATGGAATGATCAATTACGGTGCCAATGCCATGCTTGACTGAGGCTCCTTAAGAATGGTGTGGCAGAGTAATTTAATTATTGACGCTCTTACAAAGGGATCGGGACATAACCTGGTAACCGAAGAGCACAAATTGGACAATAATTGTGCTCCATGGGCAATTAATGCCTGCCTGTATAGCTAGTGTTACTGGGTAAACAGGGTATGCAATATCAACACTGGATGCTGGTCTGGTAGCATCACAAAATGAAGCTGCCGAAGCGTTTGGTCTTTGGCTGGATAGGCCTGTGCATGATAACCCAATGTGCTGGTAATAATGGGATGTGTGCGACCTCTGTGAGAGGTACTGGTAGGTGTCTTTCTACTTGGCACCAGTGGAATGGTATGTGCTATTATGTGACCCAGCCATTACAGTGGTCTGAAGCCAAACAGGAGTGCATCAAGATGGGAGGAGTGATGGTTCTCCCACAGTCTGAGGAAGAAACTGCATTCCTGTTGAAGACTACCGAGACACCGTTTTGGATCGACTGCAATGATCTTCAAACTGAAGGTTTGTTAATTCAGTTTTCACACTCGAAACATTATTTGGACTTAAGTCAAGGGCAATAATGAGACCACACAATTGTGGTTCATGTAGAATCTTTGAAATTAGAGCATTGCACATGAATTACTAAAAGGTACGCAAATCTATTCATAATAAGCAATTTACGATGCTGTTTCCTTAGTTCATTCATTGATCTTCATGTCCTGACAATGATTCAATTCATTTCATTATTCAAGGTGTATGGGAGTTTAGCTGGATTACCACTGGCAACCACAGCATCAACTGGGATGATGGCCAGCCACATGATGAAAAAAATCAACAGAATGAAGACTGCGGCCTTGTGTGGTTATCAAATGGCAAGTGGCACGATGCACCATGTGACTGGGTGAAAAATGCAATATGCAAACGCCCTACTGCACCAAAACTTCACTTGTAAACAACATCCTGATTCACTGAGCAAAGGCTAGTAAAGAATTAATGCATTCAGATATTATCAAACACGTGAATATATATGAATAAAGATTCATATCTCATCTATTCACCTGAATCTGAAGTTTAAAAAAAGGCATTTTTGACAACATGCACACACACAGTGCCAAATATCATCAAAGATGTGTGTTTTTGAGCAAGCAATCAAGGCATATTACTGGGTTTAATTTAATTTCAATATATTTGTAATAAGTAATTATTGTGGTATATCTGAATTACACCAGATAGTTAATGTATGTAATTTATCAAAGTTAACAAAATCTGGAAAATGTTCATCTGAATTATGATTTGAATTCACTTTTAGATTTGAGGCTATAATTGATTTTGTGGTAACACCACAAGAGAAAAATTAGATTCTTTTTTTAGTTGTGTGGCTCCGAAAAGAGCCACTTAAAGGGATGGTACAGAACTGGTTTTTGCGACAAATTGAGTCAACATTAAATGTTCACGTTATCCTGGTATCCTGGTGGAAATTTTCAACCAGGATACTATGGCCGTCTTCAAGAGAAATTGAATTCACTTTTAATCCTCGTGGCACACTTCACTGTTGATTACCGGTAGTTTTTGGTTTTTCTGCAATGGTGTCACTTTCAACAATCTTATAATTAATGATGTTTCATTGTATTTGATTTTCTTTATTTCTATCTAACTGTAAAGCACTTTTGAATACATCTTCATAGAAAGGGCATTTCAGAAATTAAATAAATGAAAATGTTTCACACATTCCTAGCAAAGTATACATGCAGTGTACAAGTACAGAGAATGTAAACTCTTCTACCATGGGTATGCATGTATTCTGAATAATTGAGAGCACTGTGTATATTACTTTTCATCTTCATAGAAAGTACACTTCAGAAATGGAATCAATGTTAAATAACAAATGCTACATATATCAATATAACCTTGCACAATGTATGTACATATAAGAACAATGTAAATTATTTTACCATAATTCTGCATATTTTAGAGCATTGTGTAGGTCAATTATCAGTTTCTAGAGGAGGGAAATGATTTTAGAAATCCAGTAAATGGAAACATCTTGAGCGGAATGCAATGTGTTTGTAATGTATCAAATGAATTCATCCTGTATGTACATGGCAAATCTGAGAATAAAGTATATCATGCATAGTAATGAAAAATTTCAACTCATTTCTTTCCCTTCAGCGTCTTCATTCAAGAGTCAGTTTAAACAAAATGGAAAACGAAGCCACTCAATTTTACTGAGAAAACGGTCATTGGTAGACTTGACACACATGTTAATTTATGTCAAAAACTGAAAGTAAGCAGAGTTCTGTAAATTTCATCTGGTGGTTTGGTGCAAGGTGGATGGTGTGCATTGGTCAGGTCCAATAAATGCTGGTGCAACGGCGCTTCGTTCAACACAAATGAAAACGGATATGAGAGGACAATACAACACGCCCTTGAATTCATTGCACACGTTGGCTGGAAGATCTTAGACAATAGGAGCTCTCATGCAATGGTTGATATGGCGGGTCTTGTATAAAATACCAACTGGAGCAGCACTCATTTGAGCTAAATTTTTATTAAAAATTCGAGGCCATGACACCTCAGAGTTGCCTTGATGGCCAGTATGCATTGATACTGAGTGAAACAGGGTCTGCATTTCACCACTGGATGTCGGTCTGGTAGCATCTGAAAATGAAGTTGTCCAAACGTTTGGTCTTTGGCTGGATAGGCCTGTGCATGATAGCCCAATGTGCTGGTGATAATGGGATGTGTGCAGCAGCGGCGTAGCTAGGATTTTTTCAGCAGGGGGGCACTGGGGGGGCCTTGGAATTTTGTGGGGGGGCACCCGAAATTTTTTCAAAACTGGAGATTTGCAAAATATGAGAAATGCGGGGGGGGGGGGGGGGGGGGGGCGGATCCAGCGGGCGTGGGGCAACCTTTTCTTCAAGCAAAAAAAAAAAAACAGATAAAAAAAATATATATATATATAAAACAGAAACAGAAAGAAAAAGAGGGCTGAAAAAGAGGGGGGTGGCAACATTAGCTTGCTTTGATCGCCCCGAAACGCATCCGTCGCTATTGAATTGGCGTATTTTATTTCCACGCTCCTTGGAAAATCACGGATAAGCGCGAAAGCCTTACGGCCGGGGTCCAGGGCCCGCTTAAGGGCCCTGGAAGCTCAGGGGTTCTAGATATTCTTTGGTGCAATCAGAGCCTTATTTTGGAAGCAATTGTTCCGATAAATTTATCCATTTATTTATAATATTACTTCATTATTTCTTTTTAATCCAACACTCTTGAGCGGGAGAAATTCAATCTGGGGACCAGACTAACTAGCCAAACCAGACAAAATGGCAGATGGGCTGTTTTGAAGTTCGCAACCGTAAGCGCGTAAGAAAATTGCATTTTTACACCGAAATGTTGCACAGATTTCTTCACTGTAGGGTTTTAAGGGCTCAGGAACATTTGCCGATAGTAAAAAATATCCTTTTGGAACAGTAAAAGCTGTTAAGTTGTTTTTATTTCCTTTATAGAAATCATGCCCTACAGATAACGCTTATTTTTTTTCTATACCCACGATTTTTTGTGGGGGGGCACCTGGGGGGGCACGCCGAATTTGTGGGGGGGCACGTGCCCCCCCAGGCCCCCCCGTAGCTACGCCGCTGGTGTGCAGCCTCTATGAGAGGTACTGGTAGGTGTCTTTCTACTTGGCACCAGTGGGGTGACAAATGCTACAAAGAAATTTACAAAGTAACATGGGCTACAGCCAAACAGGAGTGCATCAAGATGGGAGGAGTGATGGTTGTTCCACAGTCTCAGGAAGAAACTGCATTCCTGGTGACTCTGCTGTCTCAGTTTTGGGTCGACTGCAATGATCGTCAAACTGAAGGTTTGCTATGAAACTTATCTTCCTCCAAATATCATTCAGCATAGAGAAGTGTAGTCTTAACAAGATTGAAGTCAGGTGCAATTTTGAGGTACAAGTATCGTTTAAAAAAAACATTGAACAGTATTTGTACACTAGGAACTATTTGCCCCTAATACAGGGAGGCACAAAAGCAAAAGTGATAAATTTTGACTAAAATGTACACAAAATCTATCAGCATTTGTCTGTTCCATCACCTTCATTTATGCAAATTCATTCCATTTGTTTACGCTTTTTCAGAAGTGCACCTTGACCATTTATTAGTGGATTTGGCACCTTAAGTATAATGAAAGGTTTTAATATCACTATGGTGCCTGGCGATAAGGGACTCGATTCACTCCGCTGACCCCAGCTAGCTTGGTGGCCTAGCAGGTAAGGAATATGCACTAGCAGGAGGTCGTGGGTTCGAATCCCATCTGAGCCAGTGCATGATTATTTCATGTGTGCTCAAAAGGCACTTAGTGAAGTGCTTACCTACGTTGTTGAAGGGCAATAAATTGTTTGCATTATTATTATTATAATTTCACTGAATTTGGCAAAAAGGAAACATTCTTACATTGAATAAGCTATGTAAGGTCAACAGACAACATTAGAGCAAAACATTTAGATCGTCCTAATATTTTTACCCCAAAAAGTTTTAGTCATAAATGTTGTTTTTGTAATTCTTGTAATCTTAAACCTTTGTCTTTTAAAGGTAATATCATACTTTGGTTTTTATCAAAGAAATACAGATTCATGATACTACCTTTAAGTTTGGTTTGGTTTTGTGTACTCGGTTTATTGGACTGTGACCCTAATACGTAATTTATAGGAATATTTATTCTTCAATTTGTTATTTTCATTATCACAGGTGTGTGGGAGTGTGACTGGATAACAACTGGCCACCACACCATGAACTGGGATCATCTTGATAACCAGCCAGATAGTGGACAGAATCAGTATGAAGAAGACTGTGCTTTTGTGTGGTCATCAAACGGCATGTGGCATGATCTACCATGCGACAGCGAGAAAAATGGAATATGCATGAGGTCTCAATCACCACAGCTTCACTTGTAAAAAAAAAAATCCTGATCCACTGAAATTAAAAACTACAAAATAATTGTTAAGAAGCTGGTGAAAGTCATAACATAACTGAAGAACAATTTAAGAAAATTTAGAAAAATCACAGACTGTACAAAATCATAAATAAGCCCAAATCAAACCAATACGTCAAGACTGGAGAATACAGTGCAAGAAGAAGGAAATTTTTATACTGTGGGGACATTCTGTCTTGAAAAATGAAGTGTTTTCCTCAAAGACACATGTTAAGCACCTCTCACATTGTCTCAGTTGAAGATTTCAACATGAACATGCAACTAAAATTATTGTTCATTCATAATATTATAACAAAAAATATATTAGATTGTAGACTGAATGTACATTTATATTGTACCACTAAAACAACCAATGCTAAATGTGTAAATATCTGAAGGTAGTAGACAGCCATAAGGCCATTTAGAGAGAGAACAAAGATCATGAAAGTAACAACTGATAGCAAATCTTGGATTGAGTAAAGATTGATCAATAAATTATCTGAAAATGATATTTATGAATATTAAAAAAAAAAAAATCAGTTCTTCCTCATTGTCTTCATTGAGTCTGTTTGAATAAATGGATTTATAAAACCACAAATTTGCTACCAACATCAATCTTGTGTTGACGGTTTGGTGCTACATGTACATGTACATCACTTGGGAAAACGATCATCATAATATTATAATATGATTTCAATAATGTGCTTATGTTAAAGACCAGCAGCCAAACAAATTCACTCGCTCTCTTTTGACTGTAATTGCTCTGCATGTGACTGACGTGTCTCTGGGTCTAATATCAAAGACAAACAACAACAACAAAGACTGACTGCCAAACGGAATCAGTTCTGGAGGGGGGAAAATGAAAATAAGATCCATTTGTTTTTCTTAAGTCCTGATTGATCGGGACAGACGCGTCCTGGCAGCCAATGATGTACATGAACCTCATCTGTTTCAATTAAAGACAGTAGAGCGAGGAGGACTTTATCGAACAAATTAATCCATATTAAGCAGTGATGCTTGATTGAATTGAATACACATGCTGATGTGGCAGAAAATACTGAGCCAGCATTTCAACACTGGACGCCAGTCTGGTAGCATCTGAAAATGAAGCTGGTGGAACATTTCATGATTGGCTGGATAGGCCTGTGCATGATAACCCAATGTGCTGGTGATAATGGGAGGTGTGTGTCCTCTATTGGAGGTGGGTGTCCTCCTATTTGGCACCAGTGGAATGGCATGTGCTACTATGTGACCCAGCCACTACAGTGGAATGCAGCCAAACAGGAGTGCATCAAGATGGGAGGAGTGATGGTTGTTCCACAGTCTCAGGAAGAAACTGCATTCCTGATGAGTCTGCGGACTCGGTTTTGGATCGACTGCAATGATCTTCAAACTGAAGGTTTGTACAGCACAAATAAAAAAAAAAATGAGTATCCTCTTCTTGTAGGATACAAATTTGAGTTTAAAATAGAACAAAATTGTGGGTAGCCGTGTCAGTCTATCGAAATGATAAAGAAAATTAAGATAGCACTTAAAGACTAACTAGGAGAAAAACCACATAAGCTTTCGTTGTTTAAAATAGAGAATTCCAAATATTACTTAGGAAAAAATACATAGGGAAAAAATACATAGGACATTTCAAGGCTGTAAACTTTGAAATGACAAACACTTGTATCGTTGGTTTCAATGTATCCTCACCATCAATCTATTCATGCTTTTCTCATTCCTAGGTGTGTGGGAGTGTAATGGCCTACGTAAGGAACAAGACATGAACTGGGATGGAAACCAGCCAGATGATGGCGTCATTTCAAATATAAAATCAGAGGACTGTGCCACTGTATGGCAAACAAATGGCAAGTGGCATGATGTAACATGCGAAATGGAGCTAGAAGCAATATGCAAATGGCATACAGCACCAAAACTTCATTTCTAAACACATCCTGGTTTACATATTCAACAAAAAATAAGCATAAATGCATTCAGATATTATAAATATCTGCTCTAGCTTTGGATGCAAATTATGATATTCCATTTCTAAAATGGGTTTAATCTGAAGTTCTAAAAGATAAGTCTGTAACACAAGCTTACAGTGTGCAATGTATCAGCAAAGATGCGAATAAGCAAGCAATCAAGGACTATTAATCAATATCACAATTGATTTTTAATTATTGTGGTACATTTCAATTTTATCAGTTTAGTCAATCTGTGTGATTAATCAATCTTAAATAATCTTGAACAATTTTCAGATGAATTATGATCTGAATTCACTTACAGCTTTAGATTTGGGGCTATGCATGGCAGAAGTACATAAGATAATTGAATTTGCAGTAACACCACAAGACCAAAATTGATGCTCTTTTTGAGTTGTGTGACTTTGAAAAGAGCCACTCTGGACAGCATCAGGAGTCTAAAATTAATATACTTTTAATATTTGTGGCACACTTCACTGTTGATTACCAGTGGTTTTATGTGTGATTTTGTCACTTTATAACGATCTTTTCAACTTAATTTAAATTTCATTTTATTTGAATTTCGATCAATACAAGTCATAAACGACTTAAAATTTATAAAAAATACTTGCAGTTAGGAGCATTTAGCAGGATCTTTCTCAAAGGCTAAAAGGCTTTTTCGGTTCCAGGTGAAATTCTGAAGATATGACCACATATACATTTGCAACTAATATTATTGTTCATAATATTATTTTTTTTAATTGAATGTAGAATGGAAAATATTGTGCCATTAAACAAACAATTCTGAATGTGTAAATATCTGAAGGTAGTAGACAGCCATAAGGCCATTTATAGAGAGAACAAAGATCATGAAAGTGACAACTGATGGCAAATCTTGGATTGAGTAAATATTGATCAATAAATGATCTTAGATGATGAAAATGAAAAAATTTGTTCTTCCTCATTGTCTTCATTGAGTCTGTTTGAATACATGGATTTATAAAACAACAAAATAATTTGCTACCAACATAATGCTGAATTCGTTACGGGGACAAATGGAATAACTGATATAATTAATCAAGGGGGAAAAGGAGTTTGTACATTTGTACTATAAACAATCTGGACGATGTATGAAGATCATACAGGTGATCCAGAAGAAACCTGTCTAAATTAGGCCAATGAGGGCAGCATTTACTGGGCTGTAGTCAAGCATCTCCCATTGTCAAATCTTGCAGTAAATAGCTCATATACAAAATGGACAAGGAATAACTTCTTCATATAATTTCTACCACAACTCAAATCAATTTTATAAAATGATTCATTAAACCAAAAATGTGATTATGCTGACATCCTTTTCAAAGTTCAAGTCACAACATGGCTTATTGCAACCCTTCAAAGATATAGCATTTTAAATTTTCACTGCCGACAACAATAAAAATCAAGCACAAACTGTTCATTTAAAACTGCTCCATGGTTCAACTGGTTCATGTTGTAGGCAATACCTCATGAGATTTCATATGCAACTTGAATTGAGTGGGCGTATAGAATATATTGAGATGACAGCACACTGCTTGTCTTAATAGTCTTAAATGTATGAAGGACTAAGAATTGATGAAAAAGGTAAAGTAGGAAAAATTGTAAAAGGTCTCTTCAATATCTGACCATAAAAACCGTGAATACCTCCATAGATCAATGAAGCAAGGACAATTGTAGGGAGCATAGAAATGAAAGATCAAATTGAGAACAGACTGGAAGAGTTACTGGCCTTCAAATGGTAAATGGTCAGATCAAAAGAGATTTTTTTTGTTTTCGGAACACGAGCCTCACTAATTGACTGCAGGGTTCTCTGAATCTGTTCCACTTCAACAAAGAACAAAGACTGCTTCGATGGACTAATTTATACTGATCGATATTGGCAGAGGAGCGTGTACGTGAACAGCAGTGATGCTGGATTGTATTTTTCAAACTGACGAAAACAACCTTCAGTCTTCATTTCAATACTGAAAGTCGGTCTGATAGCATCTGAAAAATAAAGTTGCCAAAACGTTTGGTCTTTGGCTGGATAGGCCTGTGCATGATAACCCAATGTGCTGGTGATAATGGGATGTGTGCGGCCTCTATGAGAGGTACTGGTAGGTGTCTTTCTACTTGGCACCAGTGGGGTGACAAATGCTCAAAAAAATTTACAAAGTAACATGGGCTACAGCCAAACAGGAGTGCATCAAGATGGGAGGAGTGATGGTTCTCCCACAGTCTCAGGAAGAAACTGCATTCCTGGTGACCCTGCTGTCTCAGTTTTGGGTCAACTGCAATGATCTTCAAACTGAAGGTTTGCTATGAAACTTTCCTTCCTCCAAATATCATTCAGCATAGAGAAGTGTAGTCTTAACAAGATTGAAGTCAGGTGCAATTTTGAGGAACAAGTATCATTTTAAATAAACATTGAACAGTATTTGTACACTAGGAACTATATGTCCCTAATACAGGCAGACACAAAAGCAAAAGTGATAAATTTTGACTTAAATGTACACAAAATCTATCAGCATTTGTCTGTTCAATCTCCTTCATTTATACAAATTCATTCCATTTTTTTTTCACGCTTTTCAGAAGTGCACTTGACAATTTATTAATTAGTGGATTTGGCACCTTTAGTATAATGAAAGGTCTTAATATCACTATGGTGCCTGACGATAAGGGACTCGATTCACTCCGCTGACCCCAGCTAGCTTGGTGGCCTCGCAGGTAAGGAATCTGCACTAGCAGGAGGTCGTAGGTTCGAATCCCACCTGAGCCAGCACATGATTATTTCATGTGTGCTCAAAAGGCACTTAGTGAAGTGCTTACCTACGTTGTTGAAGGGCAATCAATTGTTTGCATTATCATTATCACTTCACTGAATTTGGCATTTTCATTTTATTTTCATTGAAAAAGCTATGTTTTCAGGTCAACAGACCAAATTAAAACCAAAACATTTAGGTCACCCTAATATCTTTTCCAAAGAATTTTACTTTCAAAAATGTTTGTTTTTCTATTATTGTAGTCTTAAACGTCTGTCTATAAAGTTTGGTTCGGGTTTTTGTGCACAAGTCTACAGGACTGTGGCCCTAACATGGAATTTGTAGTAATATTTATTCTTAGTTTTATTATTATCATTATCATAGGTGTGTGGGAGTGTGACTGGATTACAACTGGCCACCACACCATAAACTGGGATCATCTTGATAACCAGCCAGATAATGGACAGAATGAGTATGAAGAAGACTGTGCTTTTGTGTGGTCATCGAACGGCATGTGGCATGATCTACCATGCGACAGCGAGAAAAATGGAATATGCATGAGGTCTCAATCACCACAGCTTCACTTGTAAAAAAAAATCCTGATTCACTGAAATTAAAAACTACAAAATAATTGTTGAGAAGCTGATGAAAGTCATAACATAACTGAAGAACAATTAAAGAAAATTTTGAAAAAATCACGGACTGTACAAAATCATAAATAAGCCCAAATCAAACCAATACGTCAAGACTGGAGAATACAGTGCAAGAAGAAGGAAATTTTTATACTGTGGGGACATTCTGTCTTGAAAAATGAAGTGTTTTCCTCAAAGACACATGTTAAGCACCTCTCACATTGTCTCAGTTGAAGATTTCAACATGAACATGCAACTAAAATTATTGTTCATTCATAATATTATAACAAAAAATATATTAGATTGTAGACTGAATGTACATTTATATTGTACCACTAAAACAACCAATTCTAAATGTGTAAATATCTGAAGGTAGTAGACAGCCATAAGGCCATTTAGAGAGAGAACAAAGATCATGAAAGTAACAACTGATGGCAAATCTTGGATTGAGTCAATATTGATCAATAAATGATCTTAGATGATGAAAATGAAACAAATCAGTTCTTCCTCATTGTCTTCATTGAGTCTGTTTGAATAAATGGATTTATAAAACCACAAATTTGCTACCAACATCAATCTTGTGTTGACGGTTTGGTGCTACATGTACATGTACATCACTTGGGAAAACGATCATCATAATATTATAATATGATTTCAATAATGTGCTCATGTTAAAGACCAGCAGCCAAACAAATTCACTCGCTCTCTTTTGACTGTAATTGCTCTGCATGTGACTGACGTGTCTCTGGGTCTAATATCAAAGACAAACAACAACAACAAAGACTGACTGCCAAACGGAATCAGTTCTGGAGGGGGGAAAATGAAAATAAGATCCATTTGTTTTTCTTAAGTCCTGATTGATCGGGACAGACGCGTCCTGGCAGCCAATGATGTACATGAACCTCATCTGTTTCAATTAAAGACAGTAGAGCGAGGAGGACTTTATCGAACAAATTAATCCATATTAAGCAGTGATGCTTGATTGAATTGAATACACATGCTGATGTGGCAGAAAATACTGAGCCAGCATTTCAACACTGGACGCCAGTCTGGTAGCATCTGAAAATGAAGCTGGTGGAACATTTCATGATTGGCTGGATAGGCCTGTGCATGATAACCCAATGTGCTGGTGATAATGGGAGGTGTGTGTCCTCTATTGGAGGTGGGTGTCCTCCTATTTGGCACCAGTGGAATGGCATGTGCTACTATGTGACCCAGCCACTACAGTGGACTGCAGCCAAACAGGAGTGCATCAAGATGGGAGGAGTGATGGTTGTTCCACAGTCTCAGGAAGAAACTGCATTCCTGATGAGTCTGCGGACTCGGTTTTGGATCGACTGCAATGATCTTCAAACTGAAGGTTTGTACAGCACAAATAAAAAAAAAAATGAGTATCCTCTTCTTGTAGGATACAAATTTGAGTTTAAAATAGAACAAAATTGTGGGTAGCCATGTCAGTCTATCGAAATGATAAAGAAAATTAAGATAGCACTTAAAGACTAACTAGGAGAAAAACTACATAAGCTTTCGTTGTTTAAAATAGAGAATTCCAAATATTACTTAGGAAAAAATACATAGGAAAAATACATAGGACATTTCAAGGCTGTAAACTTTGAAATGACAAACACTTGTATCGTTGGTTTCAATGTATCCTCACCATCAATCTATTCATGCTTTTCTCATTCCTAGGTGTGTGGGAGTGTAATGGCCTACGTAAGGAACAAGACATGAACTGGGATGGAAACCAGCCAGATGATGGCGTCATTTCAAATATAAAATCAGAGGACTGTGCCACTGTATGGCAAACAAATGGCAAGTGGCATGATGTAACATGCGAAATGGAGCTAGAAGCAATATGCAAATGGCATACAGCACCAAAACTTCATTTCTAAACACATCCTGGTTTACATATTCAACAAAAAATAAGCATAAATGCATTCAGATATTATAAATATCTGCTCTAGCTTTGGATGCAAATTATGATATTCCATTTCTAAAATGGGTTTAATCTGAAGTTCTAAAAGATAAGTCTGTAACACAAGCTTACAGTGTGCAATGTATCAGCAAAGATGCGAATAAGCAAGCAATCAAGGACTATTAATCAATATCACAATTGATTTTTAATTATTGTGGTACATTTCAATTTTATCAGTTTAGTCAATCTGTGTGATTGATCAATCTTAAATAATCTTGAACAATTTTCAGATGAATTATGATCTGAATTCACTTAGAGCTTTAGATTTGGGGCTATGCATGGCAGAAGTACATAAGATAATTGAATTTGGGGTAACACCACAAGACCAAAATTTATGCTCTTTTTGAGTTGTGTGGCTTTGAAAAGAGCCACTCTGGTCAGCTTCAGAAGTCTAAAATTAATATACTTTTAATATTTGTGGCACACTTCACTGTTGATTACCAGTGGTTTGATGTGTGATTTTGTCACTTTATAACGATCTTATCAATTTAATTTAAATTTGATTTAATTTGAATTTTGATCTATACAAGTCATAAACGACTTGGAATTTATAAAAAATACTTGCAGTTAGGAGCATTTCTATCCTAGCAGGATCTTTCTAAAAGGCTAAAAGGCTTATCCGGTTCCATGTGAAATTATGAAGATATGACCACATGTACATTTGCAACTAACATTATTGTTCATAATATTATTTTTTTTAAATCGAATGTAGAATGGAAAATATTGTGCCATTAAACAACCGATTCTGAATGTGTAAATATCTGAAGGTAGTAGACAGCCATAAGGCCATTTAGAGAGAGAACAAAGATCATGAAAGTGACAACTGATGGCAAATATTGGATTGAATAAATATTGATCAATAAATGATCTCAGATGATGAAAATGGAAAAAATCAGTTCTTCCTCATTGTCTTCAATGAGTCTGTTTGAATCAATGGATTTATAAAACCACAAATTTGCTACCAACATCAAACTTATGCTAAATTTGTTGCGGGGAAAAATGGAATAACTGATATAATTAATCAAGGGGGAAAAGGAGTTTGTACATTTGTACTATAAACAATCTGGATGATGTATGAAGATCATACAGGTGATCCAGAAGAAACCTGTCTAAATTGGGCCAATGAAGGCAGCATTTATTGGGCTGTAGTCAAGCATCTCCCATTGTCAATTCTTGCAGTAAATAGCTCATATACAAAATGGACAAGGAATAACTTCTTCATATAATTTCTACCACAACTCAAATCAATTTTATAAAATGATTCATTAAACCAAAAATGTGATTATGCTGACATCCTTTTCAAAGTTCAAGTCACAACATGGCTTATTGCAACCCTTCAAAGATATAGCATTTTAAATTTTCACTGCCGACAACAATAAAAATCAAGCACAAACTGTTCATTTAAAACTGCTCCATGGTTCAACTGGTTCATGTGGTAGGCAATACCTCATGAGATTTCATATGCAACTTGAATTCAGTGGGCGTATAGAATATATTGAGATGACAGCACACTGCTTGTCTTAATAGTCTTAAATGTATGAAGGACTAAGAATTGATGAAAAAGGTAAAGTAGGACAAATTGTAAAAGGTCTCTTCAATATCTGACCATAAAAACCGTGAATACCTCCATAGATCAATGAAGCAAGGACAATTGTAGGGAGCATAGAAATGAAAGATCAAATTGAGAACAGACTGGAAGAGTTACTGGCCTTCAAATGGTAAATGGTCAGATCAAAAGAGATTTTTTTTGTTTTCGGAACACGAGCCTCACTAATTGACTGCAGGGTTCTCTGAATCTGTTCCACTTCAACAAAGAACAAAGACTGCTTCGATGGACTAATTTATACTGATCGATATTGGCGGAGGAGCGTGTATGTGAACAGCAGTGATGCTGGATTGTATTTATCAAACTGACGAAAACAACCTTCAGTCTTCATTTCAATACTGAAAGTCGGTCTGGAAGCATCTGAATATGAAGTTGCCAAAGCGTTTTGTCTTTGGCTGGATAGGCCTGTGCATGATAACCCAATGTGCTGGTGATAATGGGATGTGTGCAGCCTCTATGAGAGGTACTGGTAGGTGTCTTTCTACTTGGCACGAATGGAATGGCATGTGCTACAAAGAGATCCGTAAAATAGCATGGGCTAAAGCCAAACAGGAGTGCATCAAGATGGGAGCAGTGATGGTTCTCCCACAGTCTGAGGAAGAAGCTGCATTCCTGGTGAACACTACCATGACTAATGTGACACCATTTTGGATCGACTGCAATGATCTCCAAAATGAAGGTTTGTTAATTCAGTTTTGAGATACAAGTGTTGTACATGTAGAATCTTTGAAATGAGAACAATGCTTGAAAGAAATTTTGACTAAAACTTACACAAATCTATCAGCGATTTTCTATGCCATTTGCCTGGTTTATAAATTAATCATCTGAATCAATTCATTTCATGATTCTAGGTGTATGGGAGTGTAACTGGGTTGAAGCTGGAGACCACACCATGAAGTGGGATCGTAGTGATGGCCAGCCAGATGATGATGTAAAACAGTTTAAAGAAGACTGTGGTGCTGTGTGGTTTATAAATGGCAAGTGGCACGATGCAGGATGCAACTGGAAACTAAATGCAATATGCAAACGCCCTACTATTGCCCCAAAACTTCACTTTTAAACAACATCTTGATTCACTGCGCAAAGTCTAGTAAAGCATAAATGCATTAAGATATGTGCATGCAAATTTTGATATTTGAAATACAAGCTCACAGTGTGAAATGTATCAGCAAAGATGTGTTGAAGCAAGTTATCAAGGCATTATAATCAATATCATTATTATTCTAGATTTTAATTCATTTTGATTTCATTTTGAAAAATGATTGTGGCATATTTTTAATTTAATGATCAGTATTTTTGTGTAATCTTTAAAAATGTTTTTAGGAAATGCGATCTTAAATCATTTTTAATCTTTGTGGCACACCTCACTGTTGATAAGATAAATCACTTATTTTTGGACAAATATTGGTTACAGTTTTGATTACGGTATGATACAAATTCATACTTAATTTAAAAACATTCATCTTGAATTTGAGGGGCAGCCTAGTAAAAGAGATATTAGAGGAATTATCAGATGAAGATTGTGTCAAATATCTATGGTCATTCCAGCTTGAATTCTAGCCCAATATTCTGTAGAATTATATAAAATGCATTTCAGTCAAATACTGTAAAAAAAAAAATCAGCTCAAACTATTATAATTTATGTATCAGGTTATACCAAATGTTTGTGATTAAATTTGACCATGTAGGCATATGGAAAATAGAAAGTTACTTCTTCGTAATTTGTTCTCTTCCATTGAGTTAGTTTTGAAAAAGTTTTGAAAAACTGGACAACTGAAAGCCATTCAAGGAACTACATGTACGTACTAGTACCGGTACTTCCAATTCTGAATCTACTGCAGGAAAATGGCCTCATTGGTATACAATGAGCCCCTACACTAGGAGATATTGGGCCGGTTTCTGTTCACAACTAGAAGTGGCCTTCTGAATAGCGCTCCGCACTAATGATGTCATGAAGTGATTTGGACAACGCACATACGTGTACATAATCCCCGGATGTCAGACAAACTTCATGCATGCACACACGCACGTCCAAACACGTTTGCAAGGTTTGTCTGCAATCCAGTGCGCTATTTTTAGCGCAAGTGCAGAGTGCTATTGCGTAATGACATCAAACCAACTGTTTTTCCATTTGAAGCCGAGTGCAGTATTTAGTCAGGTAAATAAGAGGAAGAAAAGCTAAAAAATTCAGCTCAAATACAGAAGACTGATGACTTCAGGAATCGTCACTCATCATGACAACATAGAATGCGCAACATGAAATCATCCATGGACATTTGGCAATGGTATTCAACAGAGAGAATTACATGCATAATATAATACCAATTTATTCATTGCAGGAGTATTCGTTTCCTATTGGACCACGTATATATCTATGCCCTAATATTATAAACCATGGTGTGACTGTAATTTGATGAAAATCAAAGGCAAACACGCTCGACTGAGCACGGACGGATTTTGTGGCAGAGTAATTTGATTATCAACGCTTTCACAAAAGGCCCGAAACAAAGCAGGTCTGAAATGAACTGTTTAACTGGAGCAGCACCAATTTAGCAGTAATTGTACTCCACGGCCGTACCAATGAATGCCTGCCTCTATAGCCAGTGTTACTCCTATATCTGGGTAAACAGGCTCTGCATATCAACACTGGATGTCGGTCTGGTAGCATCTGAAAATGAACTTGCCAAAACGATTCATGTTTGGCTGGATAGGCCTGTGCATGATAACCCAATGTGCCAGTGAAAATGGGATGTGTGCAGCCTCTATGAGAGGTACTGGTAGGTGTCTTTCTACTTGGCACCAGTGGAATGGCATGTGTTACAAAGAGATCCGCAACATAGCATGGGCTAAAGCCAAACAGGAGTGCATCAAGATTGGAGCCGTGATGGTTCTCCCACAGTCTCAGGAAGAGACTGCATTCCTGGTGAACACTACCAAGACACCATTTTGGATCGACTGCAATGATCTTCAAAATGAAGGTTTGTTTATTAAGTTTTCACACTTGAAACATTATTTGGACTTATAAAGTCAAGGGTAATTTTGAGACCGCATAATTAATTGTGGTACATGAAGAATCTTTGAAATTAGGACACTGCATGTGAATGACTAAAAAGTCCACAAATCTATTTATGTGTCCATGTACATCAGCAATTTTCTATGCTATTTCTTTGGATTACAGTACATCAATTCTTCATGTCCTGACAATGATTCAATTCATTTCATTATTCAAGGTGAATGGGAGTGCAACTGGATTGAAGCTGGAGACCACACCATGAACTGGGATAATGGCCAGCCAAACTTAAGTCGATTGAATGAAGACTGCGGCATTGTGTGGTCATCAAATGGCAAGTGGCACGATGCGGGATGTGACTGGGAGAAAAATGCAATATGCAAACGCCCTACTTTTGCCCCAAAACTTCACTTGTAAACAACATCCTGATTCACTGTGCAAAGGCTAGTAAAGCATAAATGCATTAAGATAGGTGCATGCAAATTATGATTTTTGAAATACAAGTGCACAGTGTGCAATGTATCAGCAAAGATGTGTTGAAGCAAGTAATCAAGGCATTATAATCAATACCATTATTAATCTAGATTTTAATTCATTTTTAATGATTGTGGCATATTTTTAATTTAATGATCAGTATTTTTGTGTAATCTTTAAAAATGTTTTTAGGAATTGCGATCTGAAATCATTTTTAATCTTTGTGGCACTCCTCACTGTTGATAAGATAAATCACTTATTTTTGGACAAATATTGGTTACAGTTTTGATTACGGTATGATACGAATTCATACTTGGATTAAAAACATTCATCTTGAATTTGAGGGGCAGCTTAGTAAAAGAGATATTAGAGGAATTATCAGATGAAGATTGTGTCAAATATCTATGGTCATTCCAGCTTGAATTCTAGCCCAATATTCTGTAGAATTATATAAAATGCATTTCAGTCAAATACTGTAAAAAAAAAAATCAGCTCAAACTATTATAATTTATGTATCAGGTTATACCAAATATTTGTGATTAAATTTGACCATGTAGGCATATGGAAAATAGAAAGTTACTTCTTCGTAATTTGTTCTCTTCCATTGAGTTAGTTTTGAAAAAGTTTTGAAAAACTGGACAACTGAAAGCCATTCAAGGAACTACATGTACGTACTAGTACCGGTACTTCCAATTCTTAATGTACTGCAGGAAAAATGGCACCATTGGTATACAATGAGCCCCTACACTAGGAGATATTGGGCCGGTTTCTGTTCACAACTAGAAGTGGCCTTCTCAATAGCGCTCCGCACTAATGATGTCACACAAGTGATTTGGACAATGCACGCACGTGTACATAATCCCCGGATGTCAGACAAACTTCATGCATGCACACAAGGACACCCAACCACGTTTGCAATGTTTGTCTGCGATCCAGTGCGCTATTTTTAGCGCAAGTGCAGAGTGCTATTGCGTAATGACATCAAACCAACTGTTTTTCCATTTGAAGCCGAGTGCAGTATTTAGTCAAGTAAATAAGAGGAAGAAAAGCTAAAAAATTCAGCTCAAATACAGAAGACTGATGACTTCAGGAATCGTCACTCATCATGACAACATAGAATGCGCTACGTGAAATCATCCATGGATATTTGGCAATGGTATTCAACAGAGAGAACTACATGCATAATATAATACCAATTTATTCATTGCAGGAGTATTCGTTTCCTATTGGACCACGTATATATCTATGCCCTACAATTATAAACCATGGTGTGGCTGTAATTTGATTAAAATCAAAGGCAAACACGCTCCACTGAGCACGGACGAATTTTGTGGCAGAGTAATTTGATTATCAACGCTCTCACAAAAGGCCCGAAACAAAGCAAGTCTGAAATGAACTGGTTAACTGAAGCAGCACCAATTTAGGAGTAATTGTACTTCACGGCCGTACCAATGAATGCCTGCCTCTATAGCCAGTGTTACTCCTATAGCTGGGTAAACAGGGTCTGCATATCAACACTGGATGTCGGTCTGGTAGCATCTGAAAATGAACTTGCCAAAACGATTCATGTTTGGCTGGATAGGCCTGTGCATGATAACCCAATGTGCTGGTGATAATGGGATGTGTGCAGCCTCTATGAGAGGTACTGGTAGGTGTCTTTCTACTTGGCACCAGTGGAATGGCATGTGTTACAAAGAGATCCACAAACTACCATGGGCTAAAGCCAAACAGGAGTGCATCAAGATGGGAGGAGTGATGGTTCTCCCACAGTCTGAGGAAGAAACTGCATTCCTGTTGAAGACTACCGAGACACCATTTTGGATCGACTGCAATGATCTTCAAACTGAAGGTTTGTTAATTTTTCACACTCAAAACATTATTTGGACTTAAGTCAAGGGCAATAATGAGACCACACAATTGTGGTACATGTACAATCTTTGAAATTAGAACATTGCACATGAATTACTAAAAGGTGCGCCAATCTATTCATAATAAGCAATTATCGATGCTATTTCCTTGGTTAATACATTGATCTTCATGTCCTTACAAGTTACATTGATCCAATTCATTTCATGATTCTAGGTGTATGGGAGTGTAACTGGGTTGAAGCTGGAGACCACACCATGAAGTGGGATCGTAGTGATGGCCAGCCAGATGATGATGTAAAAGGGGGGAATGAAGACTGTGGTGCTGTGTGGTTTTCAAATGGCAAGTGGCACGATGCAGGATGTGACTGGGAGACATTAAATACAATATGCAAACGCCCTATTACACCAAAACTTCACTTGTAAACAACATCCTGATTTACTCAGCAAAGTCTAGTAAAGGATTAATGCATTCAGATATTATCAAACACATGAATACATATTAAAGATCCATATCTCTTAATCTGAGGTAAGAAGGCATTTTTGAAAACATGCACACACACAGTGCCAATATGTCATCAAAGATGTGTGTGTTTTTGAGCAAGCAATCAAGGCATATTACTTTAATCAATTCTGGGTTTAATTTAATTTCAATATATTTGTAATAAGTAATTATTGTGGTACATCTGAATTACACCAGATAGTTAATGTATGTAATTTATCAAAGTTAAAAAAACACTGGTAACCCCACAAGAGAAAATTTAGATTCTTTTTTGAATTGTGTGGCTCCGAAAAGAGCCAATTAAGTCAACATTAAATGTTCACGCTATCCTGGTATCCCGGTTGAAATTTTCAACCAGGATACAATGGCCGTCTTCAAGAAAATTGAATTCACTTTTAATCCTTGTGGCACACTTCACTGTTGATTACCGGTAGTTTTTGGTTTTTCTGCAATGTTGTCACTTTCAACAATCTTATAATTAATAATGTTTTATTGTATTTGATTTTCTTTATTTCTGTCTAACTGTAAAGCACTTTTGAATACATCTTCATTGGAAGGGCACTTCAGAAGTGGAATAAATGAAAATGTTACACACATTCCTAGAAAAGTATACAAGTACAGAGAATGTAAAACTGTTCTACCATGGGTATGCATGTATTCTGAATAATTGAGAGCACTGTGTGTATTACTTTTCATCTTCATAGAAAGTACACTTCGGAAATGGAATCAATGTTAAAAAACAAATGCTACATATATCAATATAACCTTGCACAATGTTTGTAAATGTAAGGACAATGTAAATTATTTTACCATAATTCTGCATATTTTAGAGCACTGTCTATTATCAGATTCAGAGGAAGGAAATGATAAGAAAATCCAGTAAATGGAAACATCTTGAGCGGAGCGCAATGTGTTTGTAATGTATCAAATGAATTCATCCTGTATGTACATGGTAAATCTGAGAATAAAGTATATCATGTATAGTCATGAAATATTTCAACTCATTTCTTTCCCTTCAGTGTCTTCATTCAAGAGTCAGTTTAAACAAAATGGAAAACGAAGCCACTCAATTTTACTGACAAAACGGTCATTGATAGGCTTGCCACACATATTCATTATGCCAGAAACTGACAGTAAATAAGAGTTCTGTAAATTTCATCTGGTGGTTTGGTGCAAGGTGGATGGTGTGCATTGGTCAGGTCCAATAAATGCTGGTGTAACGGCGCTTCGTTCAACACAAATGAAAACGGATATGACAGGACAATACAACACGCCCTTGAATTCATTGCACACGTTGGCTGGAAGGTCTTAGACAATAGGAGCTCTCATGCAAGGCTTGATATGGTGGGTCTTGTATAAAATGCCAACTGGAGCGGCACTAATTTGAAGGTAAATTTTAATTACAAATTCGAGCCATGACACCTCAGAGTTGCCTTGATGGCCAGTATGCCTTGATACTGAGTGAAACAGGGTCTGCATTTCACCACTGGATGCTGGTCTTGTAGCATCTGAAAATGAAGTTATCCAAACGTTTGGTCTTTAGCTGGATAGGCCTGTGCATGATAACCAAATGTGCTGGTGATAATGGGATGTGTGCGACCTCTGTGAGAGGTACTGGTAGGTGTCTTTCTACTTGGCACCAGTGGAATGGTATGTGCTACTATGTGACCCAACCACTACAGTGGGCTGCAGCCAAACAGGAGTGCATCAAGATGGGAGGAGTGATGGTTCTCCCACAGTCTGAGGAAGAAACTGCATTCCTGTTGAAGACCACTGAGACACCATTTTGGATCAACTGCAATGATCTCCAAACTGAAGGTTTGTTTATTAAGTTTTCACACTTGAAACATTATTTGGACTTATAAAGTCAAGGGCAATTTTGAGAAGGCACAATAAATTGTGGTATGTACATGAAGAATCTTTGAAATTAGGACATTGCATGTGAATGACTAAAAAGTACACAAATATATTTATGTGTCCATGTACATCAGCAATTTTCTATGCTATTTCTTTGGATTACAGTACATCAATTCTTCATGTCCTGACAATGATTCAATTCATTTCATTATTCAAGGTGAATGGGAGTGCAACTGGATTAAAGCTGGAGACCACACCATGAACTGGGATAATGGCCAGCCAAACTTAAGTCAATGGAATGAAAACTGCGGCATTGTGTGGTCATCAAATGGCAAGTGGCACGATGCGGGATGTGACTGGGTGAAAAATGCAATATGCAAACGCCCTACTGCACCAAAACTTCACTTGTAAACAACATCCTGATTCACTGAGCAAAGGCTAGTAAAGAATTAATGCATTCAGATATTATCAAACACGTGAATATATATTAATAAAGATTCATATCTCATCTATTCACCTGAATCTGAAGTTAAAAAAAAGGCATTTTTGAAAACATGCACACACACAGTGCCAAATATCATCAAAGATGTGTGTTTTTGAGCAAGCAATCAAGGCATATTACTTTAATCAATTCTGGGTTTAATTTAATTTCAATATATTTGTAATAAGTAATTATTGTGGTATATCTGAATTACACCAGATAGTTAATGTATGTAATTTATCAAAGTTAACAAAATCTGGAAAATGTTCATCTGAATTATGATTTGAATTCACTTTTAGATTTGAGGCTATAATTGTTTTTGTGGTAACACCACAAGAGAAAAATTAGATTCTTTTTTGAGTTGTGTGGCTCCGAAAAGAGCCACTAAAGTCAACATTAAATGTTCACGCTATCCTGGTATCCTGGTGGAAATTTTCAACCAGGATACTATGGCCGTCTTCAAGAGAAATTGAATTCACTTTTAATCCTCGTGGCACACTTCACTGTTGATTACCGGTAGTTTTTGGTTTTTCTGCAATGTTGTCACTTTCAACAATCTTATAATTAATGATGTTTCATTGTATTTGATTTTCTTTATTTCTGTCTAACTGTAAAGCACTTTTGAATACATCTTCATAGAAAGGGCACTTCAGAAATGAAATAAATGAAAATGTTACACACATTCCTAGAAAAGTATACAAGTACAGAGAATGTAAACTGTTCTACCATAGGTATGCATGTATTCCGAATAATTGAGAGCACTTTTCATCTTCATAGAAAGTTCACTTCAGAAATGGAATCAATGTTAAATAAATGCTACATATATCAATATAACCTTGCACAATGTATGTAAATATAAGGACAATGTGAATTATTTTACCATAATTCTGCATATTTAAGAGCATTGTGTAGGTCAATTATCAGTTTCTAGAGGAGGGAAATGATTTTAGAAATCCAGTAAATGGAAACATCTTGAGCGGAGTGCAATGTGTCTGTAATGTATCAAATGAATTCATCCTGTATGTATGGCAAATCTGAGAATAAAGTATATCATGTATAGTACTGAAATATTTCAACTCATTTGTTTTCCTTCAGCGTCTTCATTCAAGAGTCAGTTTAAACAAAATGGAAAATGAAGCAACTCAATTCACTGAGAAAACGGTCATTGGTAGACTTGCCACACATGTTCATTATGCCAGAAACTGACAGTAAATAAGAGTTCTGTAAATTTCATCTGGTGGCTCGGTGCAAGGTGGATGGTGTGCATTGGTCAGGTCCAATAAATGCTGGTGCAACGGCGCTTCGTTCAACACAAATGAAAACGGATATGAGAGGACAATACAACACGCCCTTGAATTCATTGCACACGTTGGCTGGAAGATCTTAGACAATAGGAACTCTCATGCAATGGTTGATATGGCGGGTCTTGTATAAAATACCAACTGGAGCAGCACTCATTTGAGCTAAATTTTAATTAAAAATTCGAGGCCATGACACCTCAGAGTTGCCTTGATGGCCAGTATGCATTGATACTGAGTGAAACAGGGTCTGCATTTCACCACTGGATGTCGGTCTGGTAGCATCTGAAAATGAAGTTGTCCAAACGTTTGGTCTTTGGCTGGATAGGCCTGTGCATGATAGCCCAATGTGCTGGTGATAATGGGATGTGTGCAGCCTCTATGAGAGGTACTGGTAGGTGTCTTTCTACTTGGCACCAGTGGGGTGACAAATGCTACAAAGAAATTTACAAAGTAACATGGGCTACAGCCAAACAGGAGTGCATCAAGATGGGAGGAGTGATGGTTCTCCCACAGTCTCAGGAAGAAACTGCATTCCTGGTGACTCTGCTGTCTCAGTTTTGGGTCGACTGCAATGATCGTCAAACTGAAGGTTTGCTATGAAACTTATCTTCCTCCAAATATCATTCAGCATAGAGAAGTGTAGTCTTAACAAGATTGAAGTCAGGTGCAATTTTGAGGTACAAGTATCGTTTAAAAAAAACATTGAACAGTATTTGTACACTAGGAACTATTTGCCCCTAATACAGGGAGGCACAAAAGCAAAAGTGATAAATTTTGACTAAAATGTACACAAAATCTATCAGCATTTGTCTGTTCCATCGCCTTCATTTATGCAAATTCATTCCATTTGTTTACGCTTTTTCAGAAGTGCACCTTGACCATTTATTAGTGGATTTGGCACCTTAAGTATAATGAAAGGTTTTAATATCACTATGGTGCCTGGCGATAAGGGACTCGATTCACTCCGCTGACCCCAGCTAGCTTGGTGGCCTAGCAGGTAAGGAATATGCACTAGCAGGAGGTCGTGGGTTCGAATCCCACCTGAGCCAGTGCATGATTATTTCATGTGTGCTCAAAAGGCACTTAGTGAAGTGCTTACCTACGTTGTTGAAGGGCAATAAATTGTTTGCATTATTATTATTATAATTTCACTGAATTTGGCAAAAAGGAAACATTCTTACATTGAATAAGCTATGTAAGGTCAACAGACAACATTAGAGCAAAACATTTAGATCGTCCTAATATTTTTACCCCAAAAAGTTTTAGTCATAAATGTTGTTTTTGTAATTCTTGTAATCTTAAACCTTTGTCTTTTAAAGGTTATATCATACAGATTCATGATACTACCTTTATGTTTGGTTCGGTTTTGTGTACTCGGTTTATTGGACTGTGACCCTAATACGTAATTTATAGGAATATTTATTCTTCAATTTGTTATTTTCATTATCACAGGTGTGTGGGAGTGTGACTGGATAACAACTGGCCACCACACCATGAACTGGGATCATCTTGATAACCAGCCAGATAGTGGACAGAATCGGTATGAAGAAGACTGTGCTTTTGTGTGGTCATCAAACGGCATGTGGCATGATCTACCGTGTGACAGCGAGAAAAATGGAATATGCATGAGGTCTCAATCACCAAAGCTTCACTTGTAAACAAAATCCTGATCCACTGAAATTAAAAACTACAAAATAATTGTTAAGAAGCTGGTGAAAGTCATAACATAACTGAAGAACAATTAAAGAAAATTTAGAAAAAATCACGGACTGTACAAAATCATAAATAAGCCCAAATCAAACCAATACGTCAAGACTGGAGAATACAGTGCAAGAAGAAGGAAATTTTTATACTGTGGGGACATTCTGTCTTGAAAAATGAAGTGTTTTCCTCAAAGACACATGTTAAGCACCTCTCACATTGTCTCAGTTGAAGATTTCAACATGAACATGCAACTAAAATTATTGTTCATTCATAATATTATAACAAAAAATATATTAGATTGTAGACTTATGTACATTTATATTGTACCACTAAAACAACCAATTCTAAATGTGTAAATATCTGAAGGTAGTAGACAGCCATAAGGCCATTTAGAGAGAGAACAAAGATCATGAAAGTAACAACTGATGGCAAATCTTGGATTGAGTAAATATTGATCAATAAATGATCTTAGATGATGAAAATGAAACAAATCAGTTCTTCCTCATTGTCTGTTTGAATAAATGGATTTATAAAACCACAAATTTGCTACCAACATCAAACTTGTGTTGACGGTTTGGTGCTACATGTACATGTACATCACTTGGGAAAACGATCATCATAATATTATAATATGATTTCAATAATGTGCTTATGTTAAAGACCAGCAGCCAAACAAATTCACTCGCTCTCTTTTGACTGTAATTGCTCTGCATGTGACTGACGTGTCTCTGGGTCTAATATCAAAGACAAACAACAACAACAAAGACTGACTGCCAAACGGAATCAGTTCTGGAGGGGGGAAAATGAAAATAAGATCCATTTGTTTTTCTTAAGTCCTGATTGATCGGGACAGACGCGTCCTGGCAGCCAATGATGTACATGAACCTCATCTGTTTCAATTAAAGACAGAAGAGCGAGGAGGACTTTATCGAACAAATTAATCCATATTAAGCAGTGATGCTTGATTGAATTGAATACACATGCTGATGTGGCAGAAAATACTGAGCCAGCATTTCAACACTGGACGCCAGTCTGGTAGCATCTGAAAATGAAGCTGGTGGAACATTTCATGATTGGCTGGATAGGCCTGTGCATGATAACCCAATGTGCTGGTGATAATGGGAGGTGTGTGTCCTCTATTGGAGGTGGGTGTCCTCCTATTTGGCACCAGTGGAATGGCATGTGCTACTATGTGACCCAGCCACTACAGTGGACTGCAGCCAAACAGGAGTGCATCAAGATGGGAGGAGTGATGGTTGTTCCACAGTCTCAGGAAGAAACTGCATTCCTGATGAGTCTGCGGACTCGGTTTTGGATCGACTGCAATGATCTTCAAACTGAAGGTTTGTACAGCACAAATAAAAAAAAAAAATGAGTATCCTCTTCTTGTAGGATACAAATTTGAGTTTAAAATAGAACAAAATTGTGGGTAGCCGTGTCAGTCTATCGAAATGATAAAGAAAATTAAGATAGCACTTAAAGACTAACTAGGAGAAAAACTACATAAGCTTTCGTTGTTTAAAATAGAGAATTCCAAATATTACTTAGGAAAAAATACATAGGAAAAATACATAGGACATTTCAAGGCTGTAAACTTTGAAATGACAAACACTTGTATCGTTGGTTTCAATGTATCCTCACCATCAATCTGTTCATGCTTTTCTCATTCCTAGGTATGTGGGAGTGTAATGGCCTACGTAAGGAACAAGACATGAACTGGGATGGAAACCAGCCAGATGATGGCGTCATTTCAAATATAAAATCAGAGGACTGTGCCACTGTATGGCAAACAAATGGCAAGTGGCATGATGTAACATGCGAAATGGAGCTAGAAGCAATATGCAAATGGCATACAGCACCAAAACTTCATTTCTAAACACATCCTGGTTTACATATTCAACAAAAAATAAGCATAAATGCATTCAGATATTATAAATATCTGCTCTAGCTTTGGATGCAAATTATGATATTCCATTTCTAAAATGGGTTTAATCTGAAGTTCTAAAAGATAAGTCTGTAACACAAGCTTACAGTGTGCAATGTATCAGCAAAGATGCGAATAAGCAAGCAATCAAGGACTATTAATCAATATCACAATTGATTTTTAATTATTGTGGTACATTTCAATTTTATCAGTTTAGTCAATCTGTGTGATTGATCAATCTTAAATAATCTTGAACAATTTTCAGATGAATTATGATCTGAATTCACTTAGAGCTTTAGATTTGGGGCTATGCATGGCGGAAGTACATAAGATAATTGAATTTGCAGTAACACCACAAGACCAAAATTGATGCTCTTTTTGAGTTGTGTGACTTTGAAAAGAGCCACTCTGGACAGCATCAGGAGTCTAAAATTAATATACTTTTAATATTTGTGGCACACTTCACTGTTGATTACCAGTGGTTTTATGTGTGATTTTGTCACTTTATAACGATCTTTTCAACTTAATTTAAATTTCATTTTATTTGAATTTCGATCAATACAAGTCATAAACGACTTAAAATTTATAAAAAATACTTGCAGTTAGGAGCATTTAGCAGGATCTTTCTCAAAGGCTAAAAGGCTTTTTCGGTTCCAGGTGAAATTCTGAAGATATGACCACATGTACATTTGCAACTAATATTATTGTTCATAATATTATTTTTTTTTAATTGAATGTAGAATGGAAAATATTGTGCCATTAAACAAACAATTCTGAATGTGTAAATATCTGAAGGTGGTAGACAGCCATAAGGCCATTTATAGAGAGAACAAAGATCATGAAAGTAACAACTGATGGCAAATCTTGGATTGAGTCAATATTGATCAATAAATGATCTTAGATGATGAAAATGAAAAAATTTGTTCTTCCTCATTGTCTTCATTGAGTCTGTTTGAATACATGGATTTATAAAACAACAAAATAATTTGCTACCAACATAATGCTGAATTCGTTACGGGGACAAATGGAATAACTGATATAATTAATCAAGGGGGAAAAGGAGTTTGTACATTTGTACTATAAACAATCTGGACGATGTATGAAGATCATACAGGTGATCCAGAAGAAACCTGTCTAAATTAGGCCAATGAGGGCAGCATTTACTGGGCTGTAGTCAAGCATCTCCCATTGTCAAATCTTGCAGTAAATAGCTCATATACAAAATGGACAAGGGATAACTTCTTCATATAATTTCTACCACAACTCAAATCAATTTTATAAAATGATTCATTAAACCAAAAATGTGATTATGCTGACATCCTTTTCAAAGTTCAAGTCACAACATGGCTTATTGCAACCCTTCAAAGATACAGCATTTTTAATTTTCACTGCAGACAACAATGAAATTCAAGCACAAACTGTTCATTTAAAACTGCTTCATGGTTCAACTGGTTCATGTGGTAGGCAATACCTCATGAGATTTCATATGCAACTTGAATTGAGTGGGCGTATAGAATATATTGAGATGACAGCACACTGCTTGTCTTAATAGTCTTAAATGTATGAAGGACTAAGAATTGATGAAAAAGGTAAAGAAGGACAAATTGTAAAAGATCTCTTCAATATCTGACCATAAAAACCGTGAATACCTCCATAGATCAATGAAGCAAGGACAATTGTAGGGAGCATAGAAATGAAAGATCAAATTGAGAACAGACTGGAAGAGTTACTGGCCTTCAAATGGTAAATGGTCAGATCAAAAATATCTATGGTCATTCCAGCTTGAATTCTAGCCCAATATTCTGTAGAATTATATAAAATGCATTTCAGTCAAATACTGTAAAAAATAAAAAATCAGCTCAAACTATTATAATTTATGTATCATATTTTACCAAATGTTTGTGAATAAATTTGACCATGTAGGCGAGTGGAAAATAGAAAGTTACTTCTTCGTAATTTGTTCTCTTCCATTGAGTTAGTTTTGAAAAAGTTTTGAAAAACTGGACAACTGAAAGTCTTTCAAGGAACTACATGTACGTACTAGTACCGGTACTTCCAATTCTTAATGTACTGCAGGAAAAATGGCACCATTGGTATACAATGAGCCCCTACACTAGGAGATATTGGGCTGGTTTCTGTTCACAACTAGAAGTGGCCTTCTCAATAGCGCTCCGCACTAATGATGTCACACAAGTGATTTGGACAATGCACGCACGTGTACATAATCCCCGGATGTCAGACAAACTTCATGCATGCACACAAGGACACCCAACCACGTTTGCAATGTTTGTCTGCGATCCAGTGCGCTATTTTTAGTGCAAGTGCAGAGTGCTATTGCGTAATGACTTCAAACCAACTGTTTTTCCATTTGAAGCCGAGTGCAGTGTTTAGTCAGGTAAATAAGAGGAAGAAAAGCTAACAAATTCAGCTCAAATACAGAAGACTGACGACTTCAGGAATCGTCACTCATCATGACAACATAGAATGCGCTACGTGAAATCATCCATGGATATTTGGCAATGGTATTCAACAGAGAGAACTACATGCATAATATAATACCAATTTATTCATTGCAGGAGTATTCGTTTCCTATTGGACCACGTAAATATCTATGCCCTACAATTATAAACCATGGTGTGGCTGTAATTTGATTAAAATCAAAGGCAAACACGCTCCACTGAGCACGGACGAATTTTGTGGCAGAGTAATTTGATTATCAACGCTCTCACAAAAGGCCCGAAACAAAGCAAGTCTGAAATGAACTGGTTAACTGAAGCAGCATCAATTTAGGAGTAATTGTACTTCACGGCCGTACCAATGAATGCCTGCCTCTATAGCCAGTGTTACTCCTATATCTGGGTAAACAGGGTCTGCATATCAACACTGGATGTCGGTCTGGTAGCATCTGAAAATGAAGCTGCCAAAACGATTCATGTTTGGCTGGATAGGCCTGTGTATGATAACCCAATGTGCTGGTGATAATGGGATGTGTGCAGCCTCTATGAGAGGTACTGGTAGGTGTCTTTCTACTTGGCACCAGTGGAATGGCATGTGTTACAAAGAGATCCACAAACTACCATGGGCTAAAGCCAAACAGGAGTGCATCAAGATGGGAGGAGTGATGGTTCTCCCACAGTCTGAGGAAGAAACTGCATTCCTGGTGAACACCATGACTAATATGACACCATTTTGGATCGACTGCAATGATCTCCAAAATGAAGGTTTGTTAATTAAATTTTCACCCTCCAAACATCATTCAGTATAGGAAAGGTAAAGTCAAGGGCAATTTTGTGGTAGAAGTGTTGTACGTGTAATATCTTTAAAATGAGAACATTGTATGTAACAATTTTTGACTAAAACCTACACATTCAGCAATTTTCTATGTTATTTCCTTGGTTTATACATCAATTTGATCTTCATGTCCTGACAATGAATCAATTTACTTTCATTATTCAAGGTGAATGGGAGTGTAACTGGGTTGAAGCTGGAGACCACACCATGAAGTGGGATCGTAGTGATGGCCAGCCAGATGATAATGTAAAATCGGGGAATGAAGACTGCGGTGCTGTGTGGTTTACAAATGGCAAGTGGCACGATGGAGAATGCAACTTGGAGCTAAATGCAATATGCAAACGCCCTACTATTGCACCAAAACTTCACTTGTAAACAACATCCTGATTCACTGAGCAAAGGCTAGTAAAGCATAAATGATTCAGATATTATCAAACATGTACATGGAAATTAAGAACTATCTCATTGATATAAACTGAATCTGAATTTCTAAAAAAAAAGGGGGCCGCATTTTTTAAAAACAAGCGCACAGTGTGCAATGTATCAGCAAAGATGTGTTTAAAGCAACTAATCAAGGCACATTAGTTTAATCAATTAACCAAAATAAAACTAGATTTTAATTAATTTTTAATAATTGTGCTATATTTCAATTTTATCAGTTGAAAGTAAAAATATGTGTAATTTGACAAAATTAAAAAATCTTGAAAATGTTCATGTGAATTATGATTTAAATTAACTTACGGTCGCTGGTTCGAATCCCACTCCAGTAAATTTTTCATTGTTCACTTTTCAATGACTTTGAATTGACTTAGTTAGATTTGAGGCTTTGCATGGCGGAAGTACATAAGATAATTGATTTTGAGGTAACACCTTGAAACAAAAGTTTTACTCTTTTTTTTTTAGTTGTGTGGCTCTAAAAATAGCCAGTTAACTTGACGTTTCGGTCAGTAAACTCTTGTCATCTTGAGGATAAACTGAATTCACTTTTAATCTTTGTGGCACAATTTACTGTTGATTACCACTTTTCCTGTGATTAGAGCACTCTGATTTAAGTTTAATTGTATTTCACTATCTTTATTTTTGCCTAACTGTAAAGCACTTTTGAATACATCTTCACAGAATTTAAAAAAAGGAATATTATGAAAATGTTACACACATCAATATATTCCTTGCAAAGGCAGAGTACAAGTACATGTACAGTATAATCTGGGTATGCATGTATTCTGAGTAATTGAGAGCACTGTGAACATTACTTTTAATCTTCGGTTCCAAGTGAAATTCTGAAGGTATGACCACATGTACATTTGCAACTAACATTATTGTTCATAATATTGTTTATAAAAATCGAATGTAAAACGAAAAATATTGTCCCATTAAAGAAACGATTCTGAATGTGTAAATATCTGAAGGTAGAAGACAGCCATAAGGCCATTTAGAGAGTGAACAAAGATCATGAAAGTAACAACTGATGGCAAATATTGGATTGAGTAAATATTGATCAATAAATGATCTTAGATGACGACAATGGAAAAAATCAGTTCTTCCTCATTGTCTTCATTGAGTCTGTTTGAATACATGGATTTATAAAACAACAAAATAATTTGCTACCAACATAATGCTGAATTCGTTGCGGGGAAAAATGGAATAACTGATATAATTAATCAAGGGGGAAAAGGAGTTTGTACATTTGTACTATAAACAATCTGGACGATGTATGAAGATCATACAGGTGATCCAGAAGAAGAACATACAGGTGATCCAGAAGAAACCTGTCTAAATTAGGCCAATGAGGGCAGCATTTACAGGGCTGTAGTCAAGCATCTCCCATTGTCAATTCTTGCAGTAAATAGCTCATAATACAAAATGGACAAGGGATAACTTCTTCATATAATTTCTACCACAACTCAAATCAATTTTATAAAATGATTCATTAAACCAAAAATGTGATTAGGCTGACATCCTTTTCAAAGTTCAAGTCACAACATGGCTTATTGCAACCCTTCAAAGATACAGCATTTTTAATTTTCACTGCAGACAACAATGAAATTCAAGCACAAACTGTTCATTTAAAACTGCTTCATGGTTCAACTGGTTCATGTGGTAGGCAATACCTCATGAGATTTCATATGCAACTTGAATTGAGTGGGCGTATAGAATATATTGAGCTGACAACACACTGCTTGTCTTAATAGTCTAATAAATGTATGAAGGACTAAGAATTGATGAAAAGGGCAAAGTAGGACAAATTGTAAAAGGTCTCTTCAATATCTGGCCATAACAACCGTGACTGACTACCTCCATAGATCAATGAAGCAAGGACAATTGTAGGGAGCATAGAAATGAAAGATCAAATTGAGAACAGACTGGAAGAGTTACTGGCCTTCAAATGGTAAATGGTCAGATCAAAAGAGATTTTTTTTTGTTTTCGGAACACGAGCCTTACTAATTGACTGCAGGCTTCTCTGAATCTGTTCCACTTCAACAAAGAACAAAGACTGCTTCGATGGACTAATTTATACTGATCGATATTGGCGGAGGAGCGTGTATGTGAACAGCAGTGATGCTGGATTGTATTTATCAAACTGACGAAAACAACCTTCAGTCTTTATTTCAATACTGAAAGTCGGTCTGGAAGCATCTGAATATGAAGTTGCCGAAGCGTTTTGTCTTTGGCTGGATAGGCCTGTGCATGATAACCCAATGTGCTGGTGATAATGGGATGTGTGCAGCCTCTATGAGAGGTACTGGTAGGTGTCTTTCTACTTGGCACCAATGGAATGGCATGTGCTACAAAGAGATCCGTAAAATAGAATGGGCTAAAGCCAAACAGGAGTGCATCAAGATGGGAGCAGTGATGGTTCTCCCACAGTCTCAGGAAGAAACTGCATTCCTGGTGAACACTACCATGACTAATGTGACACCATTTTGGATCGACTGCAATGATCTCCAAAATGAAGGTTTGTTAATTCAGTATAGGAAAGTGTACAAAAGTCAAGGGCAATTTTGAGATACAAGTGTTGTACATGTAGAATCTTTGAAATGAGAACAATGCATGAAAGAAATTTTGACTAAAACTTACACAAATCTATCAGCGATTTTCTATGCTATTTGCCTGGTTTATAAACTAATCATCTGAATCAATTCATTTCATGATTCTAGGTGTATGGGAGTGTAACTGGGTTGAAGCTGGAGACCACACCATGAAGTGGGATCGTAGTGATGGCCAGCCAGATGATGATGTAAAATATTTTAAAGAAGACTGTGGTGCTGTGTGGTTTATAAATGGCAAGTGGCACGATGCGGGATGCAACTGGAAACTAAATGCAATATGCAAACGCCCTACTATTGCACCAAAACTTCACTTGTAAACAACATCCTGGGCTCGATTTCACAAAAGACTAAGACAGATCGTAACATATATCAATCGTAATTGCTAAGCAACCTGTGATGTCACAAATACTAGTTACTATAGAAACAGGAACAACTCATGTAAAAGACGTAAATCTTTGTGAAATCGACTGCATATTCACTGAGCAAATGCTAGTAAAGCATAAATGCATTAAGATATTATCAAACATCTTGCATGCAAATAAAGATCCACAACACTTTAAAATCATTTAAATCTGAAGTTCTAAAAAAGGCATTTAAAAAAATAACATGCAATGTATCAGCAAAGATGTGTTTAAGCAAGCAATTAAGGCATATAAGTTTTATCAATGCCACAAGTAATCATGACTTGAATTCCTTTTTAATTAATGTTGCACAATTCAATTTTATCAAATAGTAAACCTGTGTAATTTTTCAATTTTAAACAATCTTGAAAAATTTTCATATCAATCATGATTTGAATTCAGTTTTAATCTTTGTGGCAAACTTCATTGTTGATTAAATGTAATATGATTTATGTACTTTGGTTTTTGTCAAAGAAATACAGATTCTTAGGCATAAATATCAAGAAGATACAGTAACAGTCATCTGTGAAACCTTCAGTCTCATACGGTGCCCACTTTTAAGAAAACAGTGAAAAACGGCCACAGTATTTATTTTTTATCTTTAAAAGATAAAAAATAATTTTGGTCAGTGGTTTAAATCTTTTCTGGATAAATACAGCATTTCAGGCAGAAAAAAATGTAACGGTATGGTTCTAATCCGTAAATTTATATCTGTGAAGATTTCTGTTTCGGTAGGCTGCCAAAGTATGATACTACCTTTAATGTATTGTATAATCTTGTCTTTTTTTAACAATCTTATTAGGCTGAACAAAAAAATTGTTGAGTTGCCCTCAGCGACCGACCGTAAAATGCCAAAACTTTGGGTCAGGATTTTTTTTTTCTCTGAGTCCTTAAGTATAAAAACTCACCATTTTTGACAGAAAATGTAAGATTTAGCAGTAAAAAAGCGTGTCTCCTCAAAACGACCCAAGACCGTTGATTTATAAGCCCTGGTGACCATGTATATGAACGACACAGTATTTATTCTTAAATGTTTGAAAGTCGGCCAAAAAAACAAAACAAAAAAGAAAAGAAAAAAATTGACCGACCGACCAAAAATTTTAATTTTTCCACTTTAGGGCAACACAACAATTTGCCAGGATGGCTAAGATCCCTGAAGATTTACCATGTTGTAGCGTGTTTTGTTTAATGTACAGTTTCTACTTATTTTCTATTTCATTATTCCTATTTATTTTGAATTGTTTCAATTGTATTATGATTTTGAATCAATTACTGTTATCGACGAAGAAGTGAGACGTTTGTTATTAAAACTTAAGCTCTCTCTTCGTCCTTACAGATAATCAAATAAATCAGTGGAGACCACAGATCAAATCTCAAGCCGCTCTCCCTCCGTTCCCTTATTTTAAACCCGGTCACAGTAGTAAAGTCACTACTCAGCGTTTCCTAGGCTGAACCTTTGGAAGGATTCTGTATAAGCAGTCATAATACTGGCAGAGAGAATACTGGCAACAGAACAACATCTAAATTAAATTGCAAACAGACACTCAAAGAAGATCTAAGGCCGTGTCCAAAACAGGCTTCCAGAGCTACGGCTAGGTCTATCATCTTGGTGTCTCCGCGTATTTCCAATGGAGCGAAGACCTAGACCCAGCTCTAGACAACAGATTGGGATGCAGCCTAAGTCTAAATCTTACCTCTTCCTCCTTTTCCTTCAAGCGTTGCTGCTCCAACTCAAAGTCCCTCTGCATCTTCACTCGCTGGTCGGCAAGACGCCTCTCCTCCCGCTCCTCCTCCAAGCGGATCTTCTCCTTCAAGGCCGCCTCCCGTTTCTTTTTGTCCTCAACCTAAAGCAGAAAATAAAAATTAAATTTTAGACAAGTTTATATTCTAATACTGCAGGATTTTGATACGTAGGGCTGGATGGCTCAGTTGGTAGAGTACCTGTACGGTATTCAGGAGATCTACGTTGGTGGTGACCCCCATAGTCAATTATCTTTGTTCGTTTGGCAGTCAGAAGCCATGAAACCACGCACACACCGCCACACCCCAGGGATCGTTTCAATGATACACGCAACAATGCTGCAACCTGGGAACGGTACATGGGGGATCACTCAAAGAGGATACGGCTTTTTAATTAATATAATCATCAAATAACCACAAGGGAAACTGACTGAATTTGAAGTCATTGAAAAGTGAACAAAGAAAAATTGACTGGAGCGAAGATGGGGATGAGGTTGACTAGTGTCGACTCATGTATTAGCCATAAATGAACGCACCATACATTAAGCTCTGATATTGAGATCCTTGCACAGGGAAGGGCGCCCTCTAGCGCCATACACAAACATTTGGAAATTGGTCTGGTACCTGTTGTCTGAGGTATTCCTTGTATTCGTCCTTAGGATCTTTAGGTGCAGTACTGACTGGTGGTGGTTCAGCGATGGGTCCCTCAGCGGCACCAGGTCGAGGTGATTTCTCTGCATAAAATCAAGGAGGAAAAACAAAATTCAACTTCAGGAGAAGACTTTGTGCCATTTTGTGAAACATGATCTGTTCGAAAATGTTCCCCAATTCTTTCCCCAGTAATGATTTCTTAATATCAGAACAAAATGCATCCTCCTTTGCCTTTGTGCACAGGCGTAGCATGCACAGTGTGGACTTCAAGACAAAGGACGTCCACATATTGCAGGATCCCAAGACGTTATGTGGACTCGCACATGTCCTCATAATGTTTTGATGCCAACGAAAATGCCAAAAGGAGACATTTTCAATGTGTCTTTATTCGTCGCCAAATGAAGTTTATCATTCAAAGGATATTCGGACCAAATTTCATCATGAAAAGATGGGTACAGTTCAAATACCAATGGTTTAAAGATGTCCATTTGGTCAGTACACGAGAACAAAGTCCACATAAGGTATGTAAAACAATCATGTATGTTTTGTTATACATGTTAACCCAGAAAACTTGATTACTCTATTACATTTGTTAGGCCACACAAATAAAAAATATCGTTTACAGTCACATTTCAGAGACACAAACATCCCCTCTCCATATGGCTGGGCTCAACCCCAAAATCCGTCAAACTAACCCCGGCAATCTTGAGTTTACGATGATAAACCAGGCACCTAGACCACTGCACCCTACCGAACCACCTACCTGCTAAAACACTGGCAGCGTTGAGCAAAGGTGACTGCGAGCTTCCCGGTTCTTTCAGGTTTTGCTCGTTCTTGTTGTGCAATTGGCGGAGATCGGCTGAGGGAAGAAAATGCATCATTGCAAATTAATCCTAATAGCAATGTGTACAAACCTATACTAACATGTATGCATTGTGGACTTCGGAACAAAGGATGTCCACAGAATGAATGATTTTAGACTTTATGTGGTCTTAACACGTCCATAGAACGTTTTTACAAAATAGAAAATGATCATCAAATAACCACAAGGAAAACTGACTGGATTAATTTTAAGTCATTGAAAAGTGAACAAAGAATTGACTGGAGCGGGATTCAAACCAGGCCTGGATAGCTCAGTTGGTAAGAGCGACAGTCCGGTATTCCAGAGGTTGCTGGTTCGACTCCCGCTCCAGTCGATTGTTCTTTGTTCACTTTTCAATGAAATGGAAAATGATCATCAAATAACCACAAGGGAAACTGAATGGATTAATTTCAAGTCATTGAAAAGTGATCAAAGAAAAATTGACTGGAGCTGGATTCGAACCAGGGCTGGATATCTCAGTTGGTAAGAGCGCAGGTCCGGTATTCCAGAGGTTGCTGGTTCAACTCCTGCTCCAGTCAATGGGAGACTTTGGAAAACCGGTCTTCAAGTCAACAGCGCACGCACACGCAATTGTGAGCATGTGCGCGTTGTTTTGCGCGTGCTGTTGACTAGAAGACCGGTTCTCCAAAGTCTCCCATTTTTCTTTATTCACTTTTCAAGGAATTTATAGAATTTCAATGAGTCTTTGTCTGAATTTATGCATTCAAGTGATGTCCCAATTGTAATAATAAGCATTTATAAAACATTAAAATGCTGTTTTAAAAATCTATTCCATGGCACCGAGGGTAAGAAAAGAAAAAAAGACAAAAACTAGAGGTATAAGATATCCCAATGAGCACCAAATGAAAGTGAATCTCCAGACTGCGCGAGCAGGAAAGTCTGTTTCTTACCGACTATCTTCCCCCTGTTGTCTCTCATGGGTGCCCCGCCCCCTCCCTTGCCCCAAGGGTTGTACTCGGCTGCCTGGGCCTCCAGTTTGGCATCGTAGCGTTCCTGTTCCTCCTTGGCGTAGCGTTTCTTTCTTTCCTTCTCATAGATCTGCGTCAGAAAATTTAAAAAACAAAGAAGAAAATATAATATACAGACCAGGAGCACGGCGCAAGTTGCTTCATTGTGGATCGGTTTGCGGAAACACCATGTAAGAATCGTTCGTACTGTTACACTTCTATTTCATTCGCACTTCTTGTAAGGTCTCAACGTTTCAACTAGCCTGCTCTAGTCATCATCAGGAGATTTCTCAGGTCCCTTGAGAAATCTTCCGCTAGGGAAAGCTTTTGTCGTACATGTAGGTCTGGACCTCGGTCAAAATCTCTCAAGGATTCACCAGGGACGTCGGTCACTCTCAGCCATTGAGAAATTCTCCAATGGGTCTGGACTTCGGTCAAAATTTCTCAAGGATTCACCAGGGACGTCGGTCACTCTCAGCCATTGAGAAATTCTCCCATGGGTCTGGACCTCGGTCAAAATCTCTCAAGGATTCACCAGGGATGCTGGTCACTCTCAAGCATTGATGTCCTTTCACACAATGACACTTTTGTAAGATTTCGCAACCATGAGAGAAGTTCTCAATGGTTGAGATGTTTTTTTAGCGTCGTGTTTAAAGGCCTCAAGACACTCATACTATCTACATGTACCTGCTGTTGAAGAATGGCCTGGTATGATTTAGGATCGTTCACAGTCTTCTGGTTCAGAGTGGTGTCCCCCACAAAACCCTTGATGGAGCTCTCTCCGCGGATCTGGGCAGTTCTGCGAATGAACAGATGAAAAAAGAGAGAAAAACTAATTACCTCATCGGCCAAATAGTTGTTGATTTCTGGTAATTAATCGCTGTTTTGAATGTTTTTCATCGGGAGATGGAATTATGAAAATTAGGCTTGTCCTTGATAATAACAATGATTAATACACCGATCCAGTAGGCCACACCCACCATAGCAACATCCAAGCTCAAATTTTCACAGGTTTATTTCTTTATTCGATACACTTAATGATACTGTTGACCTTGTACAGGGTTTCTCCTGATAACTCATTAATTTCTTTTAAAGCAATTTTTCCCTGTAATTAACTTACTTTTAAAAAAGTAAGTTAATACAGGGAAAAATGGCTTTAAAAGAAATTTATAATAAGTTATTTCTTAAATTCATGCACATATTGGACCAGACAAAGTATGAGTGATGTTCTGTGACCTTTACCAATCATTTATTTTACCTTTAAACCCAAAAAATTGACTTACGCTGAAGCATTCAAAAGTGCCAAATTATCTTGTGGCGTCAAGTTCAATGGTGCACCGCCGAGCCCAGGAGGCACTGATGCAGTACCGTAGTTTGAAGGGAGCGTTGCATTGGACAACATCCGTTGTTGGAGTATTTGAGAGGCAAAGTCAGCTAAAGAAAACAAATAAATGCAAAAATATTCATTAATATATTAAGAGACATTCATTTAAACCTTAAAGATTCATTTCTAGAAACATATGCTTCTGCCTTTAAGGCTAATAGTGATGAGAATGTACTAGAACAACAGCTGATTTTCTATTTGGCATTGATTTATATAAAGTATGTCTTTGTCTATGTCTTTTTTTTTAGCTTCTTATCACTGTGCAAGTTTCTTTTCTTTACATAATTTGCTACACAACATATCAAATAATTTCCTTAAATTATCATTTTTTTTCATACTTTGGATAAATGGATCAAACCATTATAATCTTAGTATACTAGATATACTAGATCAGTATCATTGAAACAATCCACTTCTTGATATCAATTTGTCGTTTGGTGAGCAATAATCTGTGAAACTGAACAAAATTGAGCTTACAGTATAAATAAGCAAAAATTATAAAAGAAAAACACACTCTCAATGACCAAAAAATAAAAACCACAAAACATAAAAAAAAATAAAAAACACAGGAAAACTCATACATTGTTCAAATACAATTGGAGGAGAAAGGCCAGAGGATTATTAAGGGAATGTCAGGGATTGTGGGAAGGTGGGGTTGAGGTTGATCAACGAGGCTGAAATTTGGAATATGAGGATAAACAGTCTATGGTGAACAAAACCCTACAGGCATTACAACACAAGAAAAGACAATGACAAGATTTGAACATTAAGACATGTGATCATCTGGACTTCTGCTGAAAGAGCAGTGGTCGAAATTAACAGATGGCCGCCAAAAACAATCATCGTGCTGGCCACTCTTTTGACAGAATAATGCCAATGCAGCGCACTGTCCCCTGACCCTATGGGCCACCAATAGACTGAAGTTAATTTCAACCCCTGCTAGCAAATAATCTTGTCCTTACAGCACTGAATATGTAGAAGTGAACATAGAATCTTGTGATTGTCGCATTGAATAAATGCATCTGATTTTCAAATTTTGCTTTGTACAGTTTGCTGCAAAAAAAAATGAAATGCAAATAGCATTCCGCACTTATGATGTCACACCATGCATGCACGCGCACACACACCCCCACTCACCACACGTTTGCATGGCCGGTTGCAATGTTTGTCTGAGGTTCGGTGCTATTTTTAGCGCAAGTGCGCAGTGCTATTACACAGTATTTAAGCACAAACTTGGCTGTTTGGCAGTGCTATGGAACACTCTCAAATAAAAACTCCAAACCTGGGAAGAATTATATTACGTGGACACAGAACTACATGTATCACAAACCACACCCAAAAAAATCACAATCTTAATCAACTGAAAGTACATACAGTAATTGAAAGGTGAACAAAGAAGAATTGACTGGAGTGGGATTCGAACCTGCAACCGGTAAGGAACACCGAACCGGTGCTCTACCAACATGTTGGTGGTGTCCCAACTCCCAAATAGTCAATGATCTTTGTTTGCGTACAAAGGCGGACACTGTGTTTGTTTCGGTGATAAGTTAAAAATGCCAATTACAAAACTGCTGCAAAATGCTAATCAACCAAATAACGACATAAAATATCCAAAAATTCTCAGAGTTAGGAGGGCCTGACAATTCCATCCTAGTAGAATCTTTATTGAATGCCATATTTGCTAAGATCGAAATATCAGGTCATACCACTTCTGAACAATTAGTTTCTTCAAATGTATGAAAATTAAAACCAAACAGTCAAATGAATGTCTTACCAAGTGACAAATTGCAGCAAAGGGAATTTATAATGAGATGGGATGGAAAAAGTAAATGAGAAAAATGAGAAATTTGTAAAAAAAAATATATATAACAGAGTTCATGCACAAAAAATGTCATCACATTAGTATCTTAGAGGCAAGACTATGAAAAATTAACACAGAGGTTTAAAAGCATAATAAGATGGTCTAGATGAGCCAAATAGCCATCTTCTTTTCACCCAGAATTGAGGGCGCCCTTCGCTCTTCACAAAATTGCTGACATGGACACTTTCACGGATTGGCCGAAAGTGTGCAATGAAGGTATCGAATGTGAGAAATGCATTGTTAGACAATCTGAACCAAAATTGTGTACACAAAATCCCATAGGCCCGCTATCTACGAAAGAGTCTAGGGGCCAATTTCACGGCGCTGCTAAGCACAAAAATTTGCTTAGCACAAAAATGTCTTGCCCAATAAAACAAGCCACAGTTAAAAATTCCATTTGATATTCATGGTCAGTAAACAACAGCCAAAGAACAATCACAAGTGATACACAACACATAAAAATTTGGTTGTTAACCCTGTTTTTATGAAGACTGAAATGTCGTGCTTAGCAAATTTTTGTGCTTAGCAGGGCCGTGAAATTGGCCCCTGATCTGTTTTTGCAAACGATCTATGAAATAAAAATAAACTATTGCTCCAATATAAGAAGGGTTTACATTTCTATCGTTTTTAACCAAGACTTGGAAGTTAAGATCAGGAGCCAGCTTCTTGCATGAAATACAGCTTAGCAGATTTGTCTTGCTGAGCAAAATTCAGCCGAGAACCAGACAAAAGCAACATACATCATGTAGGTTTTTTAACCAGTAACCAGACTGTCGACACGCTTAGCAGCTCACTGAAATCAGCCACTGACAGCCCGTACAAATAAGCTAGAATCTCAATGATCTTCCACTGTGTTTTTCTAATAACAGGACAGATTCTCAGTTCAACTTCCATAAATGTGATTTACTGTGACGACCACTTAAACACAGCCGAGTACTGGGGCCAATCTCATAGAGTTGCTTAGCACAAAAAAAAATGCTTAGCACAAAAATAATGGCTTGTCCAATAAAACAAACCACCATTGAAAATTCGATTTGATATTTGTGGGGAGCGAACAACAGCCAAAGAACAATTGCAAGTGATACACAATACATGGAAATTTGGTTGTTAATCCTGTTTTTATTATAAAGACAGAAATGTCATGCTTAGTAAATTCTTGTGCTAAGCAGCTCTATGAAATTGGTCCCTGATTGCACAAAAATCATTCATGTTAGGTATGTTAGTATGGTACAAAATCAGCCTTGGATAAAATCAGTTAAACACTGCAAAATAACACACAGTTACTGGTCATGGTTATTGATAGTTCAGTTAAACCTGATACAAGAAAGGAGAAATCAATGAATGGTATGTAAAGTCCTGCCATTTAGGAAGTAACATTGCACAGTGAGTATGGCAGTACAGTATGCAACTTGTGTTAAAACCATGTTGGCATACAATGTACAGTAACACAAGATGCCACAACGACAGGGCTCCATTCCAATTTTCTTTTTCATGGTGAAAGGCACTTGTTACATGAGAAGAAATCGAAAAATACTAGAGTATTAGACTTTAATATTTTGTGTATTCAACAACTGCCATAATTTATCTGTTTGGGACCTCAAGCCTTGAATTTAACAGAGGCCATGGCCTTCATTGCCCTGGTTCTTGGCCTTGGTGGCCCTTCAAATGTTTCCATACTATATAGACATAATGATTTTCCAATGGAAGTGCCCCTTGCAATGGAAAAGTGGCCTTGCCCCTTTCAGAACCAAATTCAAGGCCTGGACCTCCTGGGGAGAGGTGACACACAGGACATGGGGTATTAAAGTATCATTTAGTACTCTTCAAATGCCTAACAGAATTAAAAGTGCTGGGGCCGATTTCACGAAGCACTAAGATTGATCTTAAGCGTGAATTCATCTTAATTGCTAAGCAACATGTGATGTCACAATACAAATCACTATGGTGATGCTGAACAACTCATCTTAAGATTAATCTTAGTGCTTCGTGAAATCGGCCCCAGGTATATCATCACGGCATCATAATAACAACTCAATAGTATCTACAGTGGAGTCAGGAATGGGGGATACTTTGGGAAGGCATGGTATAATTAAGCAGAGGCAGGGATTGGAGCACCAAGGAGTTAAGGGCTATGGTTTGGGATAAGGGTGGCAGCGGGTACTGGGTTAAGGGGTAAGCTAAACTAGAAACTACCTTGGGTATGAGCTTGCTGAAAAGGTTAACTAGGCTAAGAAGTAAGCTGTCACTAATGGGGTAGCTAAGAGAACAGGAAAATTGTGATGAACTACGGGTTGATCTACAACCTAGGGTTAACTACGCAGAGACCACACCTTGAGACAAAAGAAATGGGTACTGGGCAAGAAGGGTCATTGTGATGCGGAGGCAAAGAAAATCTGGATTGGGATATAAGGGGTAGGTAAGCTAGTTACTGAGGCTGAGAGGGTAAACTTCAGTGAAAGGGAAGCACAGAAAACTGGTGCTTGCTTAGCTATGGGATATAAAGGGTAGGTAAGCTGGGTACCGAGGCTGGGAGGGTATGCTTCAGTGACGGGGAGGACCAGAAAACTGGTGCTTGCTTGGCTATGGGATATAAAGGGTAGGTAAGCTGGGTACTGAGGCTGAGAGGGTAAGCTTTAGTGATGGGGAGGCACATAAAACTGGTGCTTGCTTGACTATGGGATATAAAGGGTAGGTGACCTGGGTACCGAGGCTGAGAGGGTAAGTTTCAGAGATGGGGAGGCAGAGAAAACTGGTGCTTGCTCAGGTATGGGATATAAAGGGTAGGTAAGCTGGGTACCGAGGCTGGGAGGGTATGCTTCAGTGACGGGGAGGCACAGAAAACTGGTGCTTGCTTGGTTATGGGGAAAAAAGGGTAGGTAAGCTGGGTACTAAGATTGGGAGGGTATGCTTCAGTGATGGGGAGGCACAGAAAACTGGTGCTTGCTTGGTTATGGGGAAAAAAGGGTAGGTAAGCTGGGTACTAAGATTGGGAGGGTAAGCTTCAGTGACGGGGAGGCACATAAAACTGGTGCTTGCTTGACTATGGGATATAAAGGGTAGGTAAGCTGGGTACCGAGGCTGAGAGGGTAGGTTTCAGAGATGGGGAGGCAGAGAAAACTGGTGCTTGCTCAGGTATGGGATATAAAGGGTAGGTACATGTAAGCTGGGTACCGAGGCTGAGAGGGTAAGCTTCAGTGACGGGTAGGCACAGAAAACTGGTGCTTGCTCAGCTATCGGATATAAAGGGTTTCAAGTAAGCTGGGTACTGAGGCTGAGAGGGTAAGCTTCAGTGATGAGGAGGCAGAGAAAACTGGTGCTTGCTTAGCTATGGGATATAAAGGGTAATAGCTGGGTACCGGGGCTGCAAGGGTAAGCTTCGGTGATGGGGAGGCACACAAAACTAATGCTTGCTAGGGATTGGGTAAATCTACATGCAGACTACAGATCGGGATAAAGGAAAGGCTGGGACAGGGTACTGGGCTAGTATTAGCTTCAGATTCACTGACGTCAGAGACGATTAGTGGGAGCTTGGGATTGTTTGTGCTGGGAATCCTCTACAACTACCATGCTACATGTTGAGTTTACATCTCAACTCTAATGTCTAGTCACATCAGCCCAAATCAATCAGGAATTTGGACGGTACCATTGTTAGGGTTTTCATCTTTCTCAATATGCTCCTTAAAAACTGAAACAATAATTAAAACAGAAACCAGATGAGTTGAAATTCTGTCAGCAGCTTCCTGTCAAAACCTGTTATAGAAATGAAATCTGCGATGAATTCATTCAATTTTAAGAAAATGACAGTATGAAATGAACGAGAATGTCCGGCAATCAAAGAAAATTGGAAAATTGCCGTCATAAAACAAAATGGTCGGCTCTTTGTATTCATTCAATGGCGTGAATGGCAAAGTAAGACTGGCCCTTTATAAATACAGTATTCATATCCATATACATGTACATGTAATGTAAAAGCCTACTACATGTACATTGCAGATAATATAGAAGACAAAATGGACCAAATGACTGCTGCTCCATAACCTAGTCAAAATAAAAACTGCATAATAATTATAATTACTCTCGTAGGCCGACTTCATGTCGTGGATGGTTTCCAGCTTGGCTTTGTCGGTTATCGCCTTGGCTGTGGACAATGTTTGGGTGAAGAAAAAGACTTTAAAAACTTTTTCATTGTTGTTATTAAAATACCTAAGCATAAAACAATGAAAAGTCAATTGACAAATTTTGCAAGACTGAGAAGAGACCTTAAATGATGTAGGATTTTTTTTGCAGCTAGCTACTTTGGACAAGCGCTGGTCAAGAACTAGCCAGCTACTAGCCAGATACTTGCCGAGTACTGATCAAGTACTAGCCACATACTAGCCAGATATTTGCTGAGTACTGATCAAATACTGGCCAAATACTAGCCAAATACTGACCAAATACTTGCCAAGTACTAACCAGCTACTAGCCAGATACTTGCTGAGTACTGATCAAATACTGTCCATTTACGGGCCAAATACTAGCCGGCTACTAGCCAAATACTTGCTAAGTACATGTACTGTCCAAATACTGGCCAAGTACTTGCCAAAAACTAGCCGGGTACTAGCCATATACTTGCTAAGTACTGTCCAAATACTGGCCATTTACATATGTACGGGCCAAATACTAGCCGGCTACTAGCCAAATACTTGCTAAGTACTGTCCAAATACTGGCCAAGTACTTGCCAAATACTAGCCAGATACTTGCTGGGTACTGTCCAAATACTGGCCAAGTACTTGCCAAATACTAGCCAGATACTTGCTGGGTACTGTCCAAATACTGGCCAAGTACTTGCCAAATACTAGCCAGATACTTGCTGGGTACTGTCCAAATACTGGCCAAGTACTTGCCAAATACTAGCCAGATACTTGCTGGGTACTGTCCAAATACTGGCCAAGTACTTGCCAAATACTAGCCAGATACTTGCTGGGTACTGTCCAAATACTGGCCAAGTACTTGCCAAATACTAGCCAGATACTTGCTGGGTACTGTCCAAATACTGGCCAATAACTGGCCTAGTACTAGTCGGCTACTAGCCAGATACTTGCTGAGTACTGTTCATATACATGTACAGGCCAAATACTGGCAAACTGCTTGCAAACTAGCCCAACTGAAAAGACAAGGAAATATTGACTAAAAACCTTGGAATTTCAGACTTGTTTGCAAAATTCTTACAAACAGTATTCGTAACAAATCAACTTCCTTCGAAAGCCATGTGATGCATGTAAACAAAATTTGTATGACACAATCAAATGAACTGTAGAAGAAGCAATTTATATCGTAAAACAAACTGGAGAAATGATTTACATGAAATGAAAGGTTCACTGATGTTGGTCAACGGATCCTTCTCTTTTCGGAGATAGGAGTCATAGGCTGTTAGAAAACCAAGCACGTTGTCCTGACCTGTAGCTCCTACATACAGATATGCAGCAGAGGTGATATTCATTGAAAACACAAACACAAACAAAAACAAAAACATGTAGAACAAATATCCACTGTGATGAGTTTCATTACAAGATTCCTTAACTTGATCACGAGAATAAATTAATTAATCCAGCCTAAGTAGAATTCCGAAAATCATTGTTTGAAACTGTTTTTTTTCCCAACTAATATTCATTGATTTGAATTTATCATTTATTCGGAGAGCTAAGGTGGGAATGAAGAAAGGGTTCTAAGGAGTGTTCTGAGTGATTGTGGAGGGTTTATAAGAGCCTCTGAGGAATTCTGAGGGATTGTGGAGGGTTTTTAAGGGGTTCTGATGGATTCTGGGGATTCTGAGGGATTCTGAGGGATTCTGAGATGTTCTGAGTGATTGTGGAGGGTTTTTAAGGGGTTCTGAGGGATTCTGGGGGTTCTGAGGGATTCTGAGATGTTCTGAGTGATTGTGGAGTGTTTTTAAGGGGTTCTGAGGAATTCTGGGGGGTTCTTAGGAATTGTGAGTAATTCTGAGGGTTTCGAGAGATTGTGGAGTTTTTATAAGGGGTTCTGAAGGATTCTGGGGGTTCTGAGATGTTCTGAGTGATTGTGGAGGTTTTTAAGGGGTTCTGAGGGATTCTGGGATGTTCTGAGGGATTCTGAGTTATTGTGGTTTTTTTAAGGGGTTGTGGGGGATTCTGGGTGATTTTAAGGAGTTCTGAGACGTTCTGGGTGATTTTAAGGAGTTCTGGGGTTTAAAGGAGTTCTTGGGAATTCTTGAGGGATCTGAGGGATTCTGAGGGATTCTGAGATGTTCTGAGTGATCGTGGAGGGTTTTTAAGGAGTTATGGTGGATTCTGGGATGTTCTGAGGGATTCTGAGGGATTATGGGTGATTGTGGAAGGTTTTTAAGGGGTTCTGAGGGATTCTGGGGGGTTCTGAGGGATTACGGGGGTTCTGATGGATTATGGGGGGTTCTGAGAGATTCTGAGGTGTTCTGAGTGATTGTGGAGGTGTTTTAAGGGGTTCTGGTGGATTCTGAGGGGCACTGAGGAATTCTGAGGGATTCTGAGGGGTTCTGAGGGATTCTGAGGGATTCTGAGTGATTCTGAGGGATTCTGCCATGTTCTGCAGTGTTCTGAGCAGTTCATGGGAATTTTAAGGGTTGTAAGGGATTTGGGGTGATTGTATGTTAATGTTATATTAAAAAAACTAATGAAGATATTTATGATAAGAATTTGTAGTCATAATTTGTATTTACTAGCTCGTAGTTTCTGCTCAACTCCAACTGGCTGCTGCCTATGATTGGCCAGGAACTCTGGAAAGGATTCAGAATAAATCAACAGGTTTCACAAACAAGCTCAGCAATTTCACATTGTTCTTGGTGACAAGAAGACTTGTGATTGTCCTATAAAAAAAACCTAAATCTGCCAAAAGTCCAACATGTGCAGTATATCTTTGGCACTTTCATACAGCTACTTGTAGGATGCAAGGCTTGGGCAGTCCTGTGTACTTTACAACAACATTTTTGACATTCAAAGGGATAGATTTGGTTTGCTTTAGTAAAGTTATATGGCTGACTAAATACTACAGGGACCCACTGTTACTGACACTGTTATCAGATGAGAAGAACAATTTGTTAAGGACTGTCATATAAAAATAACAGCACAAAATGTTATTAAAGCAATCTACTGTGCAATTTTCAATAGTTCATGTACCATACGTGCATCAATAATATGCCAAGATTATTGCAGATTACAATGCAATGCCATTCTGCAAAATCCACTACTTTAGATTATTATAAATTTTAATCAATTTGGGAAATGGCAAATCTGTATTGTCACTTGGAGAAACACAAGTTTTCCTAAACGTCTAAGTAGCCTCCAAAGATTCTAAATGCGAACCAAAGAGAAAGAATCTAAAAGTTAGGCCCACAAGTACATTGTACACATAACAAGGAATGAGTCTGGTGACCCACACACCTATTACTTAAACAGGCATAATGACCTGCATGTAGACAGGGTTTAAGACATCAATGAGGTTTTTTGTACTTGTGCATCAGGTGAATCAAATCTGTGATGTGCAACACTGCAAAATAACAACAACAATCATGACAAATCCAATATTTGAACAACATCTGTGATGGTGGTACAACGGTCTGTGGTGAATTCATTCAATTGAAGAATGTTGATGCTATCAACAAAAGTTATAATTAGGAGAACATACTGTCTGCATATCAAATTACAACTTAAAAGAATAGATCGATCCATTAAGCCACGCCCCATTTGTTTCTGACCAATCACAGTCGTGGTTTATGTCCAATATGCGTTCACTAAAGTCCGACAAATGTACGCGCGTGTACATAAGGGCAACAGCAACGTGCAGTGTGACATTGGAGAGGAACACGTGTTCATTGCCCACATGTGCAATGGGAGGGGCTTACTGGATCGGTCTGTTGTCATTTTGAAAAAAAAAAATCATCAAAGAATTTATTTTTACATGACATTTTTGTTTTCCTTTGTGGGTTCTTCAGGGTTCTAGCCACGGTGGGCGGCGCTGGGCGGGCCAGCCCGGCACTGGAAATTTGCGCCCGCAATGTAGGTCTGAAATAAACTCTGCCGCCCAGCACGAATTTCCGCAGAGTGAATAAAAGTATTGCCAATATCGTGAATTTTGATCACATTCCTGAATAAAAGTTCAATATTTTCTGTTATACACCTGAATTTCATTGAATATCAGTCCTTAAAATGTAGCTTTATACTATTAAATGGGGCTGCCGTCAGAACGGTGAAAATGTTGGCCTTGGACATTGATCATGTTGCGCTGCATTTTTCTCACCACGGCTCAACTTCATTTCTAGAGCCCACCACTAAAATTGGTCTGGCTAGAACCCTGATGGCATTGTAGTCAGTTAGTCATTAGTAGTGTCTGGTTTTATGTTTTGTTGTTTGTTTGTTTGTTTGTTATTGTTTTTGAAGTTGACAAATGTGATAGAAATCTGGAAAGAAACTTTTGCAAGCCACAACAAACAAATACAAAATCTTTTACGGTTGTAAGTGTTCTGGTTGAGTTGGCTCTGACGTTGTGGATAATCCGACGGATCTGGAACTGAAGAAATGGTATTTCAATGTTATTATTACAACAAATTCAATTTTTTTTTTTTTTTGCAAAGGAAAGTTCAAATTTTTCTGTTTACTTCGCTTTTATTTGTTTTTTGTTTTTTTCTTTTTATGTTATCATTACTTGGTATGTTACAAATGAAAGTTAGGTAGAAATTCTGAAAAATTTGGAAGATGTATTACTTCTGTTTCCTATGAAAATTGATACAAGTAATTAAGTGTTGCAATCTGCTCATCGAGCAAAATCGTGTGATCTGAAATATATCAGATGCTTAGAGTTAGGAGGGCTATAATATGTTTCATCAAGGTAGTGTCATACTTTGGTAAGAAACCAAAACAGAAAAGATCACAGATTTACGTATAACTTTAATACAGGGTATGAAGATGGTGGTGGTAGAAACATACCCTTACAATTGTTCCGCCTGAAATGATGTATTTATCCAGAAATTAGTAAAACAACGACCGAAAATCTTTTTGATCTTTCAAAAGATCAAAAATAAAAGAGAAAAGACTTAAGAAATACTGTGGCTGTTTTTCATTGTTTTCTGAAAAAGTGGGCACCGTATGGGACTGAAATTTTCACAGATGACTGTTACTGTATCTGTCTTCATATTTTTGCCCATGAATCTGTATTTCTTTGATAAAACCCAAAGTATGATACTACCTTTAAAGAGAACTAAAATGAGCTGTGTTATTTATGCTAAATAAAAGAAGCTATTTAAAATAAATACATCGAGGAAGAACGCTAAGCACACAAAAGACGAGGAATTAGTGTTTTTACGTGTGAATGTGACTTTCCCCTTGGCATGTTGTGGGCCTGCACCACCGCTGGTTACTCCGGTAACTGTACGCGCTAATTCAAATTAAAAATAAACCATTAAGAACAATTTTAATAAGTCATTTTAATATATTACTTTTATGATCATAAAATTGTAAAATCATTTTCTGCTTATGGGAAATGTTCACAACATGGCAAATACATGTATAACTTGGGTAATCGCAACTGGGACATATTTGTTTTCAAAAAGAAATGTTTTTGGGGAAAACTGGCATCATGTCTACTGGAATATTTATTAAAAGGGCATGGGGCTACAAGATAATTGCCTCTGCAGCTTATGTGAAAGCTGAGGCAACAAGGTGCACCAAGGCAATGGAAAGGGGCAGCAAGCAAACGACAAGGGGCACCGAGGCAATGACCAGGGGCTGCAAGGCAATGACCAGGGGCTGCAAGGCAATGACCAGGGGCTGCAAGGCAATGACCAGGGGCACCAAGGCAATGACCAGGGGCTGCAAGGCAATGACCAGGGGCAGCAAGGTAATGACCAGAGGCAGCAAGGCAATTACCAGGGGCACAGAGGCAATGACCAGGGGCACCAAAGGCAATGACCAGGGGAAGAAAGGCAATGACAGGTGGCACCGAAGCAATGACCAGGGGCACCAAGGCAATGACCAAGGGCACCGACACAATCACCAGGGTCACCAAGGCAATGACCAAGGACACTAAGGCAATGACCAGGGGCACCAACACAATCACCAGGGACAGCAAAGGCAATGAACAGAGCAGCAACGGCAATATATTATTATACATTGTTGTATTTTCAGAATCTAGTCCTCAAAATTTAAAGAATTTGGAAAGTACGTTTGAGAGCTGCTTTCCTAGGGGTACGTCGGCCGGTGATGGTCTTCTGGACTGGAGGAGGATTCTCAAGCTCTTCGTTAGCTGAAAGACAAACATTCTGACCCTTAAGAAGTTGTTTGAAAGTTGTCCTGAATCCTCAGTACTAAAAGAGCAGAGCTCTGGGGCGGTCTAGGGCAGTTCGACAACTAAATGTCAGACAGGGCAGTTGCAGACACTTTGAGGGGCTCATGGAGTAAGATGAGTCAAGAACTTGCGTCAAAAATGAATTTGCAGCAGAAGAATGAGTAACATTCTCTGTCATACAAGTATTATTCAACTACGGTTGAAATCAGTTGACTCAAGTTACCACCAAAATATTCTAATTTCAAAATCTAAATTTCAAGCCAAACAAAATGAAAAAAGGATGACAAAAGTTTCAGTTGAAATGAATACAATGATATTTTTTCTGCTCGGACGAAAGAGACTTTAAAATAAAATGCCAGAAGAGAGTGTTCTTTCTTTTCTACACTATTGACAATTGATCCTCAATGACGGACCGGACTCGAAATAATTATTTTTCAGCCACTAAGGTTTTTTTTCCCAAAACAAAGTGACACAAAAGATTATATTACGATTTGAAGGTCACTTTTTTTTAATTTTCAAATTAGCATGTCACCTGGTGACATGCTAATTTGAAAATTAAAAAAAAATGTTTAGATCTTTGATTGCACACACAAAAAAATAATCTACAACACAAAAGATGATGCTTTTTTGGAAAAAGGTATGTACAGTATATGAACAAAAGACGGACTAGTATACATGTAGGCAGCCTAAAGGCCTTTTCACATGACGCTAAAAAAACTCTCAACCATTGAGAAATTCTCTTGTGTAAAAGGACACCAATGCTTGAGAGTGACCGACGTCCTTGGTGAATCCTTGAGAGATTTTGACCAGACCTACAACAGAATTTCTCAAGGGTCCCTTACAAAGTGCTTTGCAATGCACATGCGTGTGCTTTCTATGGTTACATGGCCTTTGCAGACCGCGCGCACTCCCTTGCGCTTTACGCGCAAACTCAACGTTTTACATTTAATAATAAATGCAGTTTATCGATAACCCGCATTCTGTCTCAAGAGGGGCCTGCAAAATGTTACACTGTGCCATGTGAAAGGTCACAAAAGTGGCCAGTGTAAAACCGTTTTTAAGATTTCGCAACCATGAAAAAAGTCTCAATGGTTGAGAGTTTTTTCTGCGTCGTGTGAAAAGGCCTTAAGAGTCATTTGCCAGAACATGAAATTGTGACAATGCAATAGGTCGTTGAATTACTTGCAAATGGGGAAGATATTTGGGAAGCTCCTGATTCTTGTTGTGGTAGTCTACGCCGACGAGGAGTGGACGTTTCCAGCTGGACTGCTCACCGACCAAAAGAGACAAAATCTCATCAAAGACAGAAACACCACTGAACTAGATCACTGCAAAGTCAACACAACTTTTGACTGGAAAATGTTCTTAAAATTACAAATCTGTGCTCATTTCACATCAGTCCGTGCGTAAATACTCAATTTTGTTTCATAACGACAGATGGAGGACAGCTTTAAAAGGCAAGTTCACACACACCAAAAAGCACGACTATTTGCGTCGCGATTCATGCAAATAATTGCACTTATTTGTGTATGGACACAAATAATCGCGATTAGGGGCGCATATTGAGAGCATTTCTCTGTCTTCTATTAAAATATGGACATTACAAATATGTCTTAAAAGGTAGCTGGTACCTTAGGTAGACATCAAAAAGTCTCCCTAATTTAAACTTTTAGATACTAACTTGTCTCCCTAATAACCCCATTTGTATTTTATAAGTCTATTGCAAGGAAGGAGTGTCTACTGCATGTTAGAACTTTTGCCAAACATGCTATGGGTGACATTTGCATGATCAAATTCAAAGTATTCTGAATCGCACTACCAAACTGAGTATTCCACATAGCCAATGAAATAGCGTACAAGGATCTGTGCGGGAGTTTTGTTCACTGCTTGTATTATAAAAAATAAGGTAAGATACACAAATTACTGAATATTAGAGTGTGCGGAGAAGCCAGAGATTTAGTGTAAGGGGTTAGAGTGCTGCACGCCTGTTAATAGGGGCACCTTGCCGTCTGCCGTATCGTGGGGTAAGCTGCTGCTGCTGCTGGGGTGTCTGCACATGTCTACCGTCTGCATTGGCTGGGATTGGACATATGAGAATTGACCGGTGATTTACAGAGTAATCATGAACGCATATCTGGTGCCTTGTGGAAACCGAGCACTATTTAAGTTGAATATGCCTCCACAAGGAAATTCTAAAGGTGTATAGGTCTCCACAAGGTTTTCACAAAACTGATATTTGGAATTACATGTAACTCAAAAAAGGTGAATTTCCATGGTATAAATCCATTGCAAAGAGAAGTATTTCATATATTAAAGGGATGTTCCCTAGAAATGTCAACCCAGGGAAGTGATTCTGGTTCAAATGGGAGTGACCCCAATTCTGCTCTTCGGAGAATGTTCATTAGTACACAAGAACAAATCCAAGTCTCCATAAGAATACAAATTCTGGTATGTATCCAGTTTGTTTAGATTTGTTTATGTTTGCCATCATGATGATAGAATTACTTATACATGTATCAGCACTGTAATATATTAATAGTGCTCTAAAATGCACATGAGAAAATCATGCGAGCTGTATCATAGCTCAAGTTGGATTTGAACTCGCAAATTCTAATACACTAAACTAGTGTACATGTACATACAAGAAAGATTTGAGGGTTTGCATGGTCACAATTGGTATGTTGATCGGTTTGCGGAAACACCATATAAGAATTGTTTGTACTTTCGCACTTCTATTTCGTTGCCACTTCTCGTAAGGTCTGAATGTTTCGACTAGCCTGCTCTAGTCTTCATCAGGAGACTGGTTCATGGTGTTTCCGCAAACCGATCCACATAGTGTAGATGCCTATTTGGTTAAACCAAAAGGACCACTAAGCTGGAGTCCGCAGGATAATCTATATCCAACAGCACAGTGTAATACCACAATCAATCACTATTCTTCTCCGGTAAAATTAAAATGGGAAATGCTTTTTCAAATAAATTTCTATTTTTCCTAAGATGACTCAATCATACATGGAACGCTTACACAATCCCTTAAACTAATGAAATACATCAGACAGTTGAATAAAGGGGCAAAATTGGCTTTAATTGTTTTTCTTACCCTGTGCTATTTCAATATCAGTCATGAAACCTACAAAAGTAACAATGATAAAAAATAACATTTTATGACAAGTGACAATATGGCAGTCCCTCTCATAGACTTCATATAACACAGGCCAGGTTGAAATCTAGACTAGATGTTTCCTGTCACCCATTAACAGAACAATTTGGAATTTCATGTCATTCAGTTGATATCAAGGGCAAAATGCAATTAACGAAAGAATCACAAAGAATGGAACATTAATTGTGATTGCCGGTAAGGGCAAGGTCGATACAGGGCTTGAAATATCCACTAGACCGTGGACCGACTCTAGTGATTTCAGTGTTGGTCAAGTAAAGTGCGTACTGCACTAGTCCGGCTGTCTAGTGATTTTGTTTTCCTTGCACAATTAATTTATTAAAACGCTGCCTAAATTGATGATTTTTGACACAATATTGCATACAATTACGGTTTTCCTATGTACAGGAATGCAACAGGTCTAGTAAAAAAAGTTCAGGTCTAGTAAAATGCTTCAATTACTAGACCTGCTGTCCAGTGCTTTTTTTTTCACGAAATTTGAGCCCTCCAATTATAGAATATGACATGTATTAACATCAATTGTAAATTTGTACATAGGTCTCTAATGTTCTTCCTTATCATGATGTCATTTGTGTGTATGATAACTGTGATATATTTTTAGTTCAGCCTCGTGGATGATACAAAGACAAAACAAATGTTTAAAATCACTCAAAATAAAACTAAAAACACGTACCGTTCAACTTATCCGGTTTTGCAGAAACTTGGGATAAGAATATATGACATTTTCATGAGAAAACAGACACTATAACAGCATTGTTTTGCAATGAAACAAATCTACTGTGAATGGCATTTGTCTGTTTCAAGAACATATTTTCACAATTCTCCACTACACACCCCAATATATGGCTACATTATCCAGTCTCCAAACATGCCAAACATCAATTTATAAATATTTTGTGGGATTTCTCTAACTCTAAGGTGTTCAAATTCATCTGAGTGAAACAAATGAAAGAGACTTTGACTAAGATGTATTATAATTTACTCTATCAACAAATAACAATGTCTTGATAACTCTCAAAATAGAAAGCACAACTAATTGTCATTTTTTATGAGGGGAGAAAAGCTGTTTTACCAGCAAATGTGTCGCCATCTTTTCCAAAAAGAGAACCTAGAGGAAATTAAGGCAAAATAACAGTTAGAATATCTGTGAATACAATAAAAATTCATGGAGCTTTTTGGGGCAAAACAACCTGTGAGTGAAAACTGAATGCATTAGTACACTGTGTTAATATTAAGGTCACTGCAATACAAGACAATGTTATCATGGCCCATCATAAAAATACAATTTCCAAACAAACTTTGGAAGCCAAAGCATATGAACATTCAGACGATTTTAATACATTCTCAATATAAACAACAAATTCACAAAATCGTATCTGGGTATTAAAGGGTGCATATAGGATTTGCAAGGCCTCAAAATAAAAAATAATTGAGTTTGAGACATAAAATGGACTCAACAATTCTTTAACAGTGCAAACAGTCACCATGGGAAATCTTGGTTCATCAGATGCTGGGTTTTTCAAGCAAATCAAGATTTAGTGTCTTTTCCAAAGATAGTTCGTCCGAACCATTTTTGGAACACTAACAATAAAGTAAACTATTCTTCATGTTTTATAAGAAAAATCGAGTCGGGTTTTCGCTATTTTCTCGTGACTCAGATGTCCGATTGAGCTCAAATTTCCACAGGTTTATTATTTCATGTACCGGGTACATGATTGATCAGACAAAGTATGAGTGCTGTCCTGTGACCTTTACCAATCATGTATTGTACCTTTAAGTCATGTAAATGTGAGGTTCTGAAAACACACTTTTAATTGATAACTCCAGGAAAATGACAACATTTCTACGGTGCTCGGTGAATAAAGATCGACCACAGCAAATATCGGTGAAAAAGTTACACAAGTCATGGTGCAAACAGTGAAATTGTTAGATTAATTCATGTGCGTATTTGATAAAAATATTCACCACCAGTTCGACTGAGAGACCGCGACATGGAATCAATCCATGTCCGCGACGTTCTCACCGCATCTACGAAAAGAAACGATAATCCGTGAACTTTACAGCGTCAGTATACTGAAACAAATATCAGGTTGCCGGAAAACGCAAACAAAACCAAAAATTGGCTTGTACATTGTACTGTCCTAGGACAAGGCGTTGTATTTTTCTATTTAGATTTGAGGCTACGCATGGTGGAAGTAGCATTCTCCTGAAGGCGGCCAGAGCATACTGGCCGGAACATCGAGTTTCAGAGCTCTTTCCAGAGCCAGGCCATACTCACAACAGATATATAAATATATGTCACATGGTGTTACCACAAAATCTATTACTTTATGTCTTTTCTAATGTCCCTGTAATTTAATCATCAAATAACCACAAGGGAAACTGACTGAATTTAAAGTCATTGAAAAGTGAACAAAGAAAAATTGACTGGATTTGAAGCGCCCACCTCCTGAATACCGTACGGGCGCTCTACCACCTAAACCATCCAGCCCTGCGTTGGTGGTGACACCAATAGTCAATTATCATTGTTCGTTAGGCAGTCAGAAGCCATGAAACCATGCACACACCGCTATATCCGAAGGATCACTTCACCGATACTAGGGAATGGTACATGGTGGATCACTCAAAGGGGATAAGGCTTTTTAATTAATATAATCATCAAATAAACCACAAGGGAAACTGACTGAATTTCAAGTCATTGAAAAGTGAACAAAGAAAAATTGACTGGAGAGGGATTCGAACCGGCGTCCCTGTAAATTTAACACACTCCCATAGACTAAGCACACATCTGCACCTCCGAAGACAACTTTAAAACAAAAGAATTCCATTCCGAGGACAAGAATGGTTTCATTGTTATTCCTTTAGCTTCCTGTCCTCCGTCTAATAAACACAAGTACATGTGAAAATACAGGTCTGGTTCCTGCAATTGTTACCAGTAACACTGTGTCGTCAGGTAACACATCAAAGGGTACCAGACCGCATTCTAAAAGAGAACGACCCAAACCCCTGTTTGAAATTGTTTTAAGACAGCGTTCACATGGCACAGAGTTTATAGAGAGAGGAGAATTGAATGTGTGAACTTACCAGGGTCCGGGTCCAAGGGATTTCGGATGCCATAGTACAAGTAGGGATCGGTGGAGTTGACTCCGACGGCACTTTGGTAGTTATTCAGAGTAAAAGGCCTGTCCAAAAAAAGATATAAAAAGATATTAACGTAGGTTAAGGGATAATGGTCAACTATCTAGTGCTTTGTAGATCGGTTTGCGGAAACACCATGTAATAGGCCTATTGTTTGTACTTTCGCCAATGGTGCAAGTTAAACATCAAAATCTTTAAACTCTTTTGATTATTGGTGTGTCATATCACATGACTAGGGACAAGCATTTGCTCAGTTTAATGCATAACAGACGTCTTGCACAAATGCAGTTCATAGTGGATAAGAATGGCACAAAGGAACTAGTCCATTCCAGAGATGGGTATTGCTATGCAAAAGCTTGCCCAGAATCGTGTGATATAGCAACAGAGTCTTTAGTCTGGGCAATTCAAACTGACGTGTTTATGTGCAATGAAAGAAGCCTGTGTACCAGATACTATTCAGATTTAACTAGTAATAATTGTTTATTGGTTCCATGACTTCTAAACAAACTTACTTGTCAATCAAGGGAGCTTCACCCAACCTTGATCTGGCAATGGCTTCTTCTAGCCCCAGTGGGGGTACCTGGGGTGCCAAACTGCCCCCCTGGGCCTGGTTCAAGAACGACGGCTGGTACCCTGCTTGCTGGGTGGTGAGCTGCTGAGGAGGGGGCTGCTGGGAGGGTACCGGTGTTCTGTTGCGGCCGCGATTGCCGTACCCACCGAGCCCTTCAGGCTTTTGGAGGGAGAAAAGTGTTCATCAGGTTTTACATTGCCATAGTGCTTCGTGATCATAAATACCATGAATTATCCATGCAACACCTCAGAACGTTGAGTTAACAAACTCTTTTCAGAGCCACACAACTAAAAAAAGAGGTATAATTCATGTCTCATGGTGTTACCGCAAAATCAATTATTTCTGTTCTTCTACCATGCATAGCCTTATCATACTTTGCTTTTTGTGAAAGAAATACAGATTCATGAGCAAATATATCAAGACAAATATAGTAACAGTCATCTGTGAAATTCCTAGTCCAATATGGTGCCCACTTATTTAGAAAACAGTGAAAAAAAAGCCGCACTATTTTAAACATCTTTTCACCGTTTTTGTTTTTTCATTTTTCTGAAAATCAAAATTGTTTTTGGTCATTGGTTTTATTCTTTTCTGCAATTCAGGCATAAAAATGTTAACGCTATGTTTCTACCATCACCATCTTTATACCCTGTAAGTTATAGATAAATCTGTGAAGATTTCTGTTTCTGTACAATATATCAAAGTATGATACTACCTTGAAATCTATCTTGACCTCAATTTGCACTGAATTTTAACAAATCCAGCAAAATCTGACTGATCTGTAACTAATGAACTTTGGTGGATGGATAATGAATGGGCGCTGATGAAAATTGATAGAAAATAATGAGCAGTAATGGATTTTAATGAATTTAGAATTATTCTATAGGAATTGGATGGACTCTAGCAAAAATTTTAAAAAAATGATGGATTCTGTTGTAAATTGATGCCTTGTGGAAAGAAAAAATTGTTGATTTCATTGGACATTTGGTGGATTTTAATGAAAAATGGCTGATTTGGCACTTTTTCGTTGCAGACTTTTAACTGACAAGAGCAGCATCAGTACTTGGATTAGGATTCAGACGTAAAAATGATATTGCGCGAGGATATCACCAAAAACTAAGCTCTCAAATTTACAATTTTCAACGAATGTTACCTTTTTGGCCGGATCCCGAGCTCCACTTGCGTTGATACGCAGCTCGTTCTGTTTCTCCCTGTAACAGAAACATATCAAAATCACACTGTTAATAGTCCTGCTATACGGGGGATGGGTGGATGGGGCATTAAAAATAGAACTACATATCCCTTAATATTTGGCCAGCTGAAAATGTTCTGTTCTGTGTTCTTTGAACAGCTGCCAGATGTTACTCCTCAATGGGATGAAAACTGTCTCTCAAAAACAAACTGACACCAAGTTTTTTTTCACAGACTAGTTTCAAAGGCACATTCATTGAAAACTTGCTAGCAAGGATGATCATAATTTATTCATGGCCCATCCATTTTCCACCTTCTTTGTATACCCTTCGGAAAAGATAACACCAATTCTAAAAAAAAACTGGTATTTTTGTGCTAAGCAAATTTTTATGCTTAGCAGCTCCATGAAATTGGCCCCTGTGCCAAATATCCCATTTAATAAAGAGCATCGATTCCTACAAGAAAGTTGTCTCCGGTTCTTCTCCTGCTTACCTCTTTTTAGCTTCCTGAGCTTCTTTCATCTGCTCTTCCAGTTCCTTCCGGTACTGCTCTTTCTTCCTCCGTGTGGCACTGGCTGTATCCCGATTCCCTAGATCAAGAAAACAAGAAACAGGTCATTCAAAATTCAGGTGAAGCCAGTGTCCCACAACCAAATGGCCGATGGCTTGGTGTCCTAGGGCCAATTTCATAGAGCTGCTTAAGCACAAAATTTGCTAAAGCATGAAAAGTCTTCCTTGATCAAACAGGATTGCCAACCAAATTTTCAAATGATGTTTACCACTTTTGACTTGTATTGGGCTGGCATACTGATTGTATTTAATACCAAGGTTTTTGCTGCTTAAGCAAATTTTGGTGCTTAAGTAGCTCTATGAAATTGGCCAGTGCAGACCTCAATATTTCTGGGGCAAATTCTTCAAGTTGTGGGTTGAAGCCACTGACTTGCAATGCTTTGGTATCGACTGAGGCCACCGGCGTCCATCTTACAGGGCCAGATACAATGGTGTATTTTTATATATTGCTGTCACAAAGGATTTAGTTAACAATGGCAAGCATGTCTTTGTATTACCTTTGTATTTGGCCCTCCAAGATGGCTACATAAGCTGTCAATGATCTACATAAGCTGATAGGGAGTATTGCGAGTCCAGGGGTCGATTTCACGAAGCCCTAAGATCGATCCTAACTCAAGTTACAAAGGATAACCCATCATATCCTACATAGGGATGCAATGCAATTGTTTAAATGACGTCCGAGGTTGGGGCCCAATCACAGAAGTGTACGGCTTATGTCTATTGAGTGGAATACTTTAACTGATTGTCTCTTCCATACAGCAGCAGATTTCACAAAATCGTAACTTACGCAATGAACAAATGTTGCGTAAGTCTCATGAAACGGCCATAACTTGTGCAACCAAAGCAGGAAAATGTTGCGAACATGCAAGTTATGCGGACGCAACATTTCAAGTCTCGTGAAATCAGCTGCTGGAGGGTAATGGGCAACTGTGGGATTAGGCCAAAAAAAAAATTGTTGTCTTGCCTTCAGCGACCGACCGTAAAATGCCAAAACCTTGGGTTGGGATATTTTTTTTTTTTTTTTTCTCAGAGTCCTAAAGTATAAAAACTCACCATTTTTGACAGAAAATGTCAGATTTAGCAGTAAAAATGCTTGTCTCCTCAAAACGACCCAAGATCGTAGATTTATAAGCCCTGGTGTCCATACATCCTGTATTTATTCATAAATGTTTGAAAGTCGACCAAAAAAAATTAAAAATTAAAAATTGACTGACCGACCCAAAATTTTAATTTTTCCACTTGAGGGCAACACAATAATTTTTTTTTTTGGCCTTAGGGTCATGGAGCAGACCTACCGATAGCGATGCCTATTTCCTCCGCAGGCAGAGTGGCCGACTTAGCCCTCGGTGGTTTGCTGTCAGCATTAGCAGGCGGTGCAGCGCCGTTCACACCCTCAGTCCGACTAATAGATCTTTGCCTGTGAATACATGAAGTTATATAATCACCACAAAACCACAGGGGAAATTACTGGATTAGTTTTAAACAGTGAAAGGTGAACAAAGAGTAGGATTCGAACCGGCGACCTCTGGAATACCATACCAGCACTCTACTGACTGAACCATCCAGCTCTATGTTGGCAGTGTCCCAAATTTTCAATTATCTTTGTTCGTTTGGCAGTCAGAAGCCATGCAACCCACTCACATACCACTATATCCCAGGGATCATTTTATCAATACGTGCAGCATTAGCAATGCTGCAACCTGAGAAACAGTACATGGGGGATCACTCAAAGAAGATGCGGCTTTTTAACCAATATAATCATCAAATAAGCACAAGGGAAACTGACTGGAAAATAAACAGGTCAACAGAATGACCCTTTCAATCAACTGTCAAATTTGCAGATGTATTTGAATAAATTCAAATTTGCATATACATTTGCATAAATTCAAGTTTGCATAATAAAGTTCCCTAATGCAACCTGCATCATATTTTGCATGTTCATTGAATTTTATTTAAGGCATTGGACTTGGTGTGGTGTTCAGCTTTCGGTGCGTGGAAAAATATTGTCATGCTAAAACAAAATGAGCTAGTAAGTATTTAATAGATGATGTTTTACCTCTCCATCTCCGGTAGGGTACGACTTCGTCCGCCACGGCTCAAGTTCTGTTCATAAAAACATTAAGCAATGTACTTTTAATTTAAGTCAACCAAAGTAATGACCTGAAATATATAAAATGCTTGGAGTAAGAAGGGCCTGATACGTTTCAATCGTAGCAGGATCTTTCTCAAAGTCTTTTGGTTTAAGGATCGAAACGTCAGGCCCTCCTAACTCCAAGTGCTTTTAATAATAAAGTCATGAAATAACCACAAGGGAAACTGACTGGATTTAAAGTCATTGAAAAGTGAACAAAGAAAAATTGATTGGAGCTGGATTCTAACTGGCGACCTCCTGAATACCGTACAGGCGCTCTACCAAATGAGGCTTAAGGCTAGGCTAGGGATTTTGTTGGCTACCACCATTTTGTGTCCTAAATGAAATGAAGGGCTAGAGATACAAGGCGATGGTGGAGCCTTACTTTGGCTTTGTCATGTGGCACAATCTGTTACATCGTTTTGTGGGCCTCAAATGGCACTTAGCGAAATAAGTCCCAACCCTAGCCTCAAGCCAGGATGGATAAAGGCCCATACATTATCTGGACCCCAGCTTAACCCATAGGTACCCAGTCACAAGGCACAGGATCACACAGTGACACCCAGTTTAGCCCATACATACCCAGTCATAAGCCTGAGGACCATTGAGGCCCTATACATTATCTGGACCCTAGCTTAACCCATACGTACCCAGTCACAAGGCACAGGATCACACAGTCAAAACCCAGTTTAACCCATACATACCCAGTCATAAGCCTGAGGATCATTGAGGCCCTATACACTATCTGGACTCCAGCTTAACCCATAGGTACCCAGTCACTAGGCACAGGATCACACAGTGAAAACCCAGTTTAGCCCATACATACCCAGTCATAAGCCTGAGGATCATTGAGGCCCTATACACTATCTGGACTCCAGCTTAACCCATAGGTACCCAGTCACTAGGCACAGGATCACACAGTGAAAACCCAGTTTAGCCCATACATACCCAGTCATAAGCCTGAGGATCATTGAGGCCCTATACATTATCTGGACCCCAGCTTAACCCATAGGTACCCAGTCACTATGTACAGGATCACACAGTGAAAACCCAGTTTAGCCCATACATACCCAGTCATAAGCCTGAGGATCATTGAAGGCATCTGCAGGAGGTCTGTTGGCGGGTGGTCGGTCATATCGCCCATTAGCAGGAGGTGGATAACTCCTGTAAACACATTAATATCACAGCTTAAAGATAGTATCATACTTTGGTTTTTGTCAAAGAAATACAGATTCATGGGCAAAAATGTCAAGGAAGATACAGTAACAGTCATCTGTGAAAATTTCCAGTCCCATACGGTGCCCACTTTTTGAGAAAACAGTGAAAAATGCCCAGAGTATTTTTATAATCTTTTCACTGTTATTTTTGTATCTTTAAATGATCAAACAGATTTTGGTCGTTGTTTTACTAATTTCTGGATAAAAACACCATTTCAGGTGGAACATTTTTAACGGCATGTTTCTACCATCACCATCTTTATACCATGTAAGTATAAGTTAAATCTGTGCAGATTTCTGTTTCGGTATGCTACCAAAGTATGATAGTACCTTTAAACACCAAAGCCAACAAAACGGATCAAACATTGGTTTGTTTTAGGTTTTGGCAGTTCTAGCAAATGTATCTGTGGCATTTGTTGATTTTGTCCAGTTTTCCCACATATTTGTTATTAATTTTTACTGCCAAACTAGAACAGCGAAGCTGTCATGGCTCGCTGCTGCCTTACGTGCAGCTACAAACATGATAGCAAATTAACAATGAAAAAAGACCGTAACATTTGTCTATTGTCTTTCCGGATTGAAATAATTAATTTTAAGAAAAACAAAAAAACCACCCCAAAACACTTTAACATTTCACACGGACGTCCGGATGGTCAGATGGCCGGCCGGACGGAAATCGGTATTACATAGACTCGCACTGCTTCGCAGCAGCTCGCCAAAAAGGGGAAACATTCGCAAACTTCAAAAACAGAGGTCAAAGGTCAATATCTGTGAGAATTTGTTCTTCTTACCTGTTGTCTGGAGTCTGTGCATCACTGAATCTCACTCGTCTGATCAAAGATAAAAAAAAAGACAAGGCATCACATTAGAATACACACACAAACCAGAATATTGAAAGACTCCACGGCATTGAGTAGTCTATGTGATAGACGCACTCGCCGTACAGCGAGCAAGCGTCTATCACATGCGTGCAGATTTAAAAATTAATTATGCAAACCAACCCAGCACTGACCACTCTAAGTTTTGACCAATCAGGGGGCATCTACTATCATAGCGTGTGGCGAGTACGTCTATCCAGGGCTCGAATTTCGTGAAAAAAGCACTGGACAGCAGGTCTAGTAACTGAAGCATTTTACTAGACCTGAACTTTTTTTACTAGACCTGTGGCATTCATGTACGTAGGCAAACCGTTATTGTATGCAATATTGTGTCAAAAATCATCAATTTAGGAACCATTGTATTTGTGCAAGGAAAACAAAATCACTAGACAGCCGGACTATAGCTCAGTACATACTTTACTAGACTGACACTGAAATCACTAGACTCGGTCCATGGTCTAGTGGATATTTCAAGCCTTGCTATCATGTAGATAGCTGTTGCCACGCAGAGGCGCGAAATTGACCAATAAACATCCTCCGTCACGATCCTGACGGAAATGTTCTCAAAACAGATCTGAGTGGTTAAAGTGCCGCATTGCATAAAATGTGCATGCACGCATGTATCAGATGTTCATATGTAGTGCAGTGGTACGGAGTAGAACGGGTGATACTCAAGACTAGGCATTGAGAAGGCATCCTTGTAAAATTGCTTGCAAGACCTGCTGGCCTACTTAAATAACATTTTAATAGCACCCTGGTGCGGGCTAATGAGAGACTTTTGGAGAGGGCTGTCGATAGAGGGCAGCAAACAATCAGTCTCCTGAAAACTGTTGTACGGCGACTTGTCCAAAAACTCTCCAAAAGACGCAGGAAAATGTTGGGAACATTAAATTGGGGACATTTCTAATTAACTTTTTGCTTAACATTGCCGCCCACCCCAATTTTAATGCCTGAAAGCACAAAGTAAGGTGAAATTCATTTGTTTGGCAAGGAATAATGTGCTAGGTCTCGCGTGACAAAGTAAAAACTTTGTGCACAAAACAATATGATGCATTGCCGTCGGCCACCATGATCGTTTGTAACTCGCCCTTTTCATGGCCAATCTCCACAGATTCTGCATTTGTTTGTTCTTGGAGAACTCATGTCCCCCCTGGCACCACAATCGGACACTGCACAGTATGTACCCAGCATTTCCATGCGCTTATTTTACGCCGGTTGTGTTTACGACGAATATTTGCGCACAAAAGCAACACGACACACAATTCCTGAGAACAGTGAAGCGCGCCCTCTTGAGGTTAACAATGGTTAGTCAAAAGTCTCCCATTAGTTATAAATCCACTCCATACAAATAGTAATGTCAATTACTGGTTATTCTTCTTTGATTAATTAATGAAGATTTTACCTTCTGTCATATTCTGGATCATAGTAATCATATCTGGCCCGTGAATAACGCCCGTCCTGGAAGAGAAAATAAAATAATAAAATTATGAACAATTTTTAAAAAGTAACAATTAGAGAAAGAAGACTACATTTCGGACAAATACAAAAGTCATATTACCTCTGGTGGGTATCTGTTGAGATGCGGGTCACTGTACGAGGGTCGAATCCCTCCACGAGGTTGGTAATAATCATAGTCGTCATCATAACGTCTGCAAAGATAAAACAAAAAATGTATTATCAGGAATAGACAGAAAAATTGACTAGAGCGGGATTCGAACCCCGACCTCCTGAATAAAGTACAGGCGCTCTACCAACTGAGCCATCCAGCCCTATATAGGTGGTGATCCCATTAGTCAATTATCTTTGTTTGTATGGCAGTCAGAAGCCATGAAACTACGCACACACCGCCATACCCCCAAGGATCATTTCACCGATATGCGCAGCGATGCTGCAACCTAGGATCACTCAAAGAAGATACGGCTTTAATGGGAGACTTTTGGAGCGAGCTGTCGATAGAGGGCAGCAAACAAAAAGTCTCCTGAAAACTTTTGTACACGCTTTAAGTACAGCGATTGTCAAAAAACTCTCAAAAAAAGACGCAGGAAAATACTGTGAACATTAAGTTACCTTTACTACCTTTAATAATTGAGCAGTTTTGCAGCACTTGTATTGATAACAATGGAAAAAGCAATACTTTTCCTGAGATTCTTTATACCTATATCTGGCCTCTTCCTCTCGTTTCCTCCTCAAGATCTCGTCGTAATCTGGCTGGGGGGTTCCCCAACCCCGTCTGGGACCCGGCGGAGGGCCAGGAGGCGGACGGTCGTCGTAATCCTTCAGGATCGGCCTCGGGGTCTGCGAGGCGGCCTCCCTCCTCGCATGGTAGTCTGCCGCTGTGTCCTGTGACTGTGGTTGTGGCTGTGGCTGGTGGCCGCCGGCCGGCCTCGAGTTGGCCGGAGGTGGGTAACCATTCTGCTGGTTGGTCTGGGCTGGGCTGGTGCTGGTCACCTGTCCAGTAATTGGGTTGACGGTACCACCTCTCTGATTCTTTCATGAAATAAAAATATGTAAACTTGTATGACATATGCTCAGTGTTGTATCCGAGTCCACAACCTCCGAGGCCAAGGCCGAGTCCGATCGTCACACACGAGCATATCATTTCACTCCGCGAGAGACTGTTTGCTAGTCTAGACGCGGTACTCGAACTTTCCAATGCAGTTTATAACCACACTAGCACAGTTCACCATGCTCTCAATTCATTACATTCGATGAATTACATGCTAACTTTCTTTCTGTAAGCGTATTTAATGAAAAATGTATTTCCCTAAAATGTTGGGAAACACGTTTCAGTTTTAAATAAAAGAATTTCCCGGCCTCGATCCGAGTCATCGTTAAAAATTCTTTGAGGCCGAGGCCAAGGCCGAGTCATGGACCCACGAGGCAGAGGCAGCAAATTTCTGGCCTCGAGGCCGAGGCGAGTCATACAACACTGCATATGCGTATTGTCTATGATCAGTCCATTCATCTATTTGTTATGTGTCTCCATCTCTATTTTAATATCTTAATTTGATCAAATGCTGCCAGTATTTCAAACAAATCTTTTGCTTTTGTCATCTATTTCAGATTTTCTGATCTGAATTGCTGGAAGTGTTTCACAAATATTTCATTTTTTTTCTGACTTACCACTGGCGGCGCCAGTTCATCATTCCCCACCCGTGGCTTGTGGGCCGTGCTGCCGCCTTTGTGCTTCAAGAAATCATTGTACTCCTTATTACGGGCCAACCTTGAACGTTCCTGTTGGTAGAAATGGGCAAGAAATGCCGGTTGCCAAGCAAAGATTTGAGAATTGGACGAAAATTGTTGTCTTGTAATACGATCATCCTTAAACACTGTTAAATATTTTTTAAAAATTTGTTGACATATTTATATGCAATATAAATAAATTATAACATTAATGCACAGGTTAGGGGGTCTCAGGTACTCAGACAAAAATGACTCATTCAATCAAATTAATGTTTGTTCAAACAAGTCTTTGAATGTACTTGTTGCGAATGTGGTGGAAAAACTTACTTTGGCGGAGTCCCGGCTTGGAATAGGAAGGGATGCTCCATCTCTGGGCTCCTGGGCAGGGGCTCTTCCAGCGGTGCGTTTTGATTTCTAGAATCAACCAGAGAAATGTATACACAAGCTTTCAATAGTGTTCACTTGGGCCTGTTTTTAATGGGTCAGTGGTCAATGGTCCGTGGTAGGAGGTCAGTGAGTGGTGGTCAGTGGTTGGTGGTCTGTGGTTAGGAGTTGGTGGTCAGCACTCAGTGGTTGATTTCAAGTGGTCAGTCAGCGGTCTGTGGTTGGGGGTCAGCCCTCATTGGTTAGTTTCAAGTGGTTATTGGTTGGTGGTCAGCAGTTGCAGTTGGTGGTCAGCGGTCTGTGGTTGGTGGTGACAGTGGTCAGCGGTCTGTGGTTGGTGGTCAGCGGTCTGTGGTTGGTGGTCAGCGGTTGGTGGTCAGCACTAAGTGATTGGTTTCAAGTGGTCAGTCAGTGGTCTCTGGTTGGTGGTCAGCCCTCAGTGGTTAGTTTCAAGTGGTCATTGGTTGGTGGTCAGCAGTTGGTGGTCAGCGGTCTGTGGTTGGTGGTCAGCGGTTGATGGTTGGTGCTCAGTGGTTGGTGGTCAGTGGTCAGTGGTTGATTTCAAGTGGTCAGTCAGTGGTTAGTGGTCAGCAGTGGGTGGTTGGTGGTCAGCAGTACAGGGTCAGCAGACAGTGGTTGGTTTCAAGCGGTCAATAGTTGGTGGTCAGTGGTCGGCCGTCTGTGGTCATTGGTCTGTGGTCACCTAACAGTGGTCAGAGGTCAATGGTCAGCAGTCAACAGTTAATGGTCACCGGTAAGTAGTCACTAATCAGAAGAAACCGGTCAAATGTCATTGTTCAATGGTCAAACTCACTCGCAAACACAAGTCACTTGGCCTCCAGAGACTGTCAATCATCTGTGTACAATTTGGCCGAGATGCCAAGTAAAGATAAAAAATGAACTGACATACCTCGGATAAAAACTTCTGATATTCTTCATAGCGCTCTCTAGCGAGCTTATCTTTCAGGTCGTTGTGGGCGCCGGTGGGGAGAGCCTTACTTGGATCTGTAGCACCACCTAGAATACATTCAAATGTCCCCAGGATAAAACATAACCTTGTTATGTCAAGAGCAACAAGATTACATCTTTGTAATATAAAAAGGTTGAAAGCTTCGCTGTACAATTAAATCATATCTTTAGAAAGCAACAAGGTTGTACTATAACAGAATAGTCACATCTTCACAATACCAATCTTAAAGGTTTTAAAGGTCACAGACTGGCATAATAAGGCCTAAGGTCGCTTTCACAAAGCCCTGCAATTGATCGTAACTCAAGTTACGAAGGATAACCCATCCTATCCTAAGTAGTTTCCTAATGAGTTCAGTGAAATCGACCCCAGTCTTCATAGACCATATAATTCACATTACAATACGATTGTATTGAACCACACACTCTCACAGAAGAGATTACATGGTGTCACCGCAAACCTACCTTCTTTTAGTACTCCCACCATTCATAGCTTCAAGTCTTACTTACAATACGATTGTGTCAAAGATTCCTGGTGTATTTCTTTTTCAGAATTCAGAATAATATTAGATCGTTTCTTCAATTAACAAATTTGCATACATTACACAAGTCTATGCAGAAAAGCTAGAGCTTAAACTTTAAGTTAATGTGTGCATTTATACTGAAAGTTTGGTGCAAGCAAGTGTGAACTTGTTGCGCTAACAGGTGGATTGGGGTTGCAAGGTCACAACTCATACGACCTTGACAGGCTTACCTCGTCCAGGGGGCGGTATATTCTCTTTGTATCCATTGATTCCTGTCGAGGGGTAGTTGCGAGAATCTTCCTCAGCGCCCTGAATATAATTATAAAGGTAGACAGTTTGTTTTCCAAATTTAAAAAGTAAAATCTCACAAATGGCAAACATTTCAAGAACATAATAATGGTCATGAACTGAATTACCATGATTAAGATGATGACATTTGTTTCAGTCAGATTTTAAACATACAGTAGATAATTTCACCAATTTATTGCAATGAAATGATATGGGCAATTCCAGCAAAAATGTTCACTAAAGTGAAAAAATGAAGTATGAAATTGCACTTCAGCTCTCAACGATTCTTGAAAAGTAATGCTTGAATTTTCATTTTGCAAAAGATTAATCATTTTTATGACAAAATTTGGTGTTTTTTTCGCAATTGAAAATGTTGTGTATTGTTTTGCAGAAACACAGAAATGTGGCAATTTTTGAAGGTTTTTTGGTTCCTGTCTTTAAAGGAGACCAGAAATGCTCTAGAGGCCTCCTTCAACTTTAAAACAGCAGAGGACGGTATTACTAAATGAAAAATAATGGCAAAATTTTACATCAATTCTTACATTTCAAGCCACTAGTAGTCAAAGTTGCGCGATTTCTCTAACAAAATAAGTGTCATGTCCGTTACGTTTTTCACTAAAAGTTTTCATTGCCAACAGGAAATTTGGATATAGGTGCTGCAAATTCATTTCCTATGTTAGAATCAAATGTCCTTATATGTGTAGCAACCATTTTTCCTTAGCACTTCTAGTTTTCTTACAAATAGCGTAACGGACATGACATTTTGCGTAACGGACATGACACCTCATAAAAGACAAGTGCCAAAAACAATATTTTGGCTCTGTGTAAAAGTCATTGAACATCAACATCTTCAGTAATAATGCTGCCTCATAGTTCAAAAACAAGTTTGTATTCAGATTCCCCTATGAGCTCTTTGAATCCTGGAACCTACATCTCCAATGGCAATTCTTTGCGAGATCACATGGCAAGAGAGCTATGGATGTAATAAAGCGTGTTATCACTAGTGCTGTGGACAGTCAAAGTCACATTGTGAATGATGCAATTTCACTTACTCAGACAGCTAATTATAATGCATAAAAAGTATGCAAAAGGTTCTACCCTGAGGAAGATGCATTGCAGTGTTTGTCATCAAGCACAATCTTGATGCCACATGTACATGTATGGGATGATGTTTGTCCATTTAAAGGTACATAGCATGTTTATTGGTTGCACCCAGTTAGTAGCAAAAATGTGCAGTTTAAGCCCTATTCATAAGCTGAAGAGAGTAGAAAACTAGTACACCACTTTGTCAAGCCTTGTGAAATGTGTGAAAGGGAACAAGGTATCACAGCCAATGATGATGAGCCACAACTAACCCCCTCATGCTTCCATCTCCTCTCCAGCAGTACAAAGAGGAAATCTTGTTCGAATTGAACTTTGTACAAAGAAAAAGTGAAAATACTTTGTCTCCCAGGTGACTAACTAACTACAAGAGGATGGGTGTGATGTAGAATTTCTGAGAAGACAAGCTAGGGGGCTCATACAGTCAACTCAAGAGGAGGAAGCTTTTCTTGAAAATGATCAAGTGGTGGATGTTTTTATATTATCCGATATTAGAAAACAGAGCACACTTCTACTTGGAGGATGACATTGATTCTGAATGAAAGAGTTTACCAGTAAAACAAGCATGCAATTTGCTTCTCTGAAGGTTATTTCCCATGTTAAAATGACACTGGTTTTATAATCCTGTCTCATCAAGCATTTTATTAATCTTTCTGCAAAACAGAGATGAATAATTTTCATGAAATTGTATTCAGGACCCAGGCTAGGTACATGTGAACGTTTCTTTGCCTCAAATTTTAAAATGTGACCTTCTTAGCTCTATGTAGGCCCCCATTGGTTGCACTCTGAAACATTTTATTCCATTATATTCCATGTTCTACTGTGTTTTTTTGTGATATCACTGAAACTCAAAATGAATTTAAGGTGTGTTATTCATAACATACTGTGCAGTTAGATTTTTTTTAAGTAAAGAATTGGAGATATAATGGGGTGTCATGTCCGTTACGCCAATGTTTGTCAAATATGAAGCCATTAAGTAAAAAATCACCATAATACCAACTAATCATGTATTTTGTGTTGGCATGGTGGGCGATAGCAAGAGAAATAATTCATGAACAGGACCCATGGAATGAAGAAGCAATTTTTTTCAAGATTTTTTTGTTTTGTTCATAATGATGAAAAAATAGCAACTCTGAAATTTCACAAAGATATGAGATATTACAGAATACCAGTTTTAAATTGTGTCTCAGTCTTCTAACATTGATATAAATACAAAATATCTGCCATAAACCTTAAAGGAAGAAAATTTTAGAAGTTTACAAAAAGTGGACAAAAGTGTCATGTCCGTTACGTTGAAAGTGTCATGTCCGTTACGCTACTTTTTGAGCTGGCAAAAAAGATTGGAATCAAAACTGTTTTAAAAAACTGTATTTATGATAAGAACATGGCCTTATGGTTCAAACTAAATCAAAATTAGGTGCATTAACTCTAACAATTCACAGGAAATTGCATAACAAAAAGCAGGTTAAAAAGCCTTGTCCATTTGGTGTCATGTCCGTTACAGTCACAAGAAGTGTATTTTCTCTACAACCGTTCAATGAAATCACATGAATTTTACTACATATGTCACTGATAGTCAAATGTGTCTGATAAGCCTAATTAAAATTGTTTGCAAACTGCCAATCCTACTTTGTGATCCTCTGAATAAGGCAAAAACTGTGTGATTGTCATGTCCGTTACGCTGGAATTGCCCACATATGGTTTTGATTTTACTTATTCTAAGTATTTAAATTACCATACTCTCAATTTCTCAAGCAAATTAAAAGGCAGCAAACAGGATTTGCAAGGCCTCAAAAAAAATTATTGAGTTTGAGACAGAAAATGGACCCAACAGTTCTTAAACAGTGCAAACAGTCACCATGGGAAATCGTGGTTCATCAGATGCTGGGTTTATCAAGGAAATCAAGATTTAATGTCTTTTAAAAAGATAGTTCGTCCGAACGATTTTTTAGCATTTCTAAAGCGTGGTGTAACTGTGAAGGATTCGGAGGGGGGCAAGATTATTTTGACCGTATTTCTGCTATCCAGATGAACAAAGCGTAAAAAGGTACATGAAACGAACTAAGGAAGATTAAGACGTTCACTTCTGTTCAAGTACCAAACTCAGGCAAAACGCACATCTTTGCAAATCCTATATATGCTCCCTTTAAGTTTAGAATTTGCTAAGACACTTTTACTCTCTTTGAGTACATGTGATTCGGAACCGATTACCCAATTCAAATTTGTGACATATTTCAAACAGTATGGGCTATGTCCATTATCAAACTCCAAAGTGCTGAGATTATGCTTGAATACCATGGGTGTATTTCCACTGAAACACAGAAAAGTGATATTCTGTGCACGGGGATCTCCTATATACAGTATACACTGGGCAATCTTCCTCTCAGTAACCTTATGTACCGGTACATGTATACTGACACTTCTGTGAATGAACAGCAAAAAGCCTACCAACAGATCCTACATAGACCCTAGCTCCTGCCTTGATGCCTTTATATTACTGTGGTAATGTGTGGTAAGCATATACTCTTTTCTTGTGTGGTAGGGACAGAGGGTTAGGGTTAAAACTAGTCCTGCCAAGTGCAAAACAGTACAAGTACAATTACCTTTCTGGGGCTTTCTTGTCGTAGGTCGTTACGTTCCCTCGCTAGTTTACTCTTCTGTTCTTGTATAAACCGATCAATATCCTCAGCCATGGTGACAACTGCTTGCTCTTGTGTTAGTTCTGGCACATTTTATTAAACCTGCATCGTGTTGAATCAAACAAACAAGACTTCATTCACTAATAGAACAAAATGAATGAATAAACATATTCACTAGTTACTATTCACCGCTTGTTGTGGTATTTTAATACCAATGCCACATGGACTGGTAGTACTATGTATTTATGTAGGCTCAAAGTTTAAGTAATAATGATGTCAATCCTTATGAATATTTCATTAAAAAAATCTTTTCATTATTGTTCATGTTGTTATCACATTATGGGGGGTTCCTGAAGTTTAGTACACTCAGGTTAGCTGGTACCCAGCTTCTACTCACCTAAATTAGGTAAGGTAAGTAGGTAGGTTAGCTAACCTGAGTGTACTAAACCTAGCCTGAGTGTACTAAAATTCAGGAACCCCACATTATGATTAATTGATATAAGCAGGCCCTATTATTTTTCCACTCCAGTCTAGGCCTTATTCTAGAGCAAAATGTAATGTTACACATTTATACGTTATATGCCCTATTAAATCAAAAAGAAATGTCAACTCAAAACATAATCAGATAGGCCCCTAATCATTAATAAATGATAAAGCCCAAAGGCAACAGTGTAATGTATACTGTGGCGCCTAACCATGCCCTGTAAAATAAAAAAAGAAATTATTTCTGAAACTTTAATGCTCAAATAGGCCTGTCATGCCTGTGGGAAATATGTTTACATGTTAATGTTTCCATGATGACACTCAGTGAGTTACAACTTACACAATCAATCAGTCACAACACAACTTCATAACTGCAACAACAAGTTAGGCCTAGGCCTAATTAAAGGCATTGCATACGTTTGGTAATGACTCTGAAAATTTATGGCAATAAAAACTTACTTGGTGAGAAGTACAGCTGCTTTGGATAGTATAATGCATATTAAGAAACGTTCAATTCGAAGTAGGCCCTATCGCGGTTATGGAAAAATATGTCACTTTTTATCTCCAAAAATTATTAATCTGAGAAGTGTTATGGGCGTAACACTTCTCAGCTATTGACTAACTGTTCTCTGGCGTGAAATAACCGCTCTAGTTTGTCGCCAAAATCTCAAAAATGCTACCACCTTTTGAATTGAAACTTTCACAGTTTAGTTTTATGGTATTTGAAACAAACAGTAGGCTCAAATTACCAAACATATGCAATCCCTTTAATATGACAATCATCCATGATTTCTCATCAGAATTTCATTTTTGAGGCATTTTTTTTTAACTTAACTAACGTTAAGTCTTAGGCCAAACTGTAACAAAGGAAAACATGGCCTATATGTCATTCCATCTGACAAAATGCTACCATCTGTTAGGCCTAGGCATGAATTCTACTTTCTAGTTGGCACTAAATAGCAGTCAGTGTAATAACGAATTGTCCGGAAATTGGACACGACTGGAGCACAATTCACAACCTGTGATACTGAGTGCGAAAAAATGGCCTCCTGACAACTGTAAACAACTGCAGCAAATTGCATTTTTAAGCAAGACATAATTTACCGTCTAAGCTAATTTACATATCATGCTCTCGAGTAAGTTGATAAGATAATCAAGCTACCTTTTAGAGTCCAATCGATCCAATGGCAAGGATAAAATCCGATATTTTCGATCACTTTAGTTACTCCACTACAGAAAATTTGTGTGTACAACATTGACGGATACAAAAATGTCAACCTTTGCCAAAGTTGTCCACTCGTATGTTATTAATGCATTGTGAGGTCGCTCACAAAAAAGAGCGAGGTTGAATTACTTGCAATTAATTATTATTGGAGTCAACAGAGGGCGTCCTAATAATTTTGCTCTCTTTTTTTTTTTCAACTTCGATTCAGTCATTCTCTGATCCATCCCAAAGCTTAATTTTCAACTTTTGAGAATCAAAACGGAACATTTACTTTTAATCCATTGTCATAAGCCTGTATTTTGACAGATGTTTATGAAAAAAGAAGACTTTATTAAGAAATTGACAAGTTTAGAAAAACTCCCCCAGTGCCCAGTGGAGAAAATAGAGGGCGCTAGTTCGCAGAGAGACAAAAAAAAAAGAAACTTGTGAAAGTTGTGTCATCAATGTTGACAAAAATAATGACAGCTGACTTCAATGAGGAGATGCGGATGAATGAATCTAAACTGTAAACACTAAAACAGCAGTACCTCAAGCACTGGAACTTCCTTCATATGGTGCAGTTTTTGCTCTTACATCATTAATTTTGTTTTCGGCAGTAGGATTGTCTTTCACACAATGGTGAACAAGTGGTCGTTTGACACTGTAGACGTGAAGACCGTCTTGATCGGTGTTGTGGTGTTCGTCACCGTGAATTGGTACTGCCGTCGACCGGCCCAACTCCCACCGGGGCCCCGCTCGTGGCCGCTGCTGGGCTGCCTTCCATCGCTCTTATTCTACAGTGGTGGTGCAGCCCACGATATTTTCCTCAGGTAATGTGTGACCCGCCGGAGCTTGTAAATGATAATTCTCTCTTTTTGTTTGTTTGTCGATTTGTTTGTTTGTTTGTTTGACCATCATTTTGGTAAACTGGTAAATATTGTGGACAAGTGGTTCCCAAAACTATAAAGGAAAGGACAAGTGGTTTCTAAAACTATAAAGTTTATAGGAAAGGAAAGCAACTTTTTATAGCTTCTACTGCTCCCAAACGACATTTTGACTTTCAGTAAATGTTCCTGAGTCCTTAAAAATAAAACCCTAGATTGAAGAAATTTCTCCAATATTTCAGTAAAAAGTACACTTTTCTTACCTGCTTCTTATTGCTATACGTTTAGGAACCACTTGTCCACAATTACCATTGTTTTATAATAATTCAATCTCTTTCAGATCGTGATTGGTGAATACAGTGTACTTCTAGAATTAGAAGGCACTTGCTCACGGAGGAGCTTTTTATCGGTTTTAAGAGCTTTTAAGTCTTAAACTTAAAGGTCTTCCTCTTTAAACTTACCAATTGAACAGGTTGTCCCAAAAATATGGGCCTATTGTCACCATTGAGTTGGTTGCCGGCCAGCGAGTTGTGGTTCTCCACGGGTATGATGTAATACGGGAAGCCTTCCATCACCCTGATCTGAATGGCCGCCCCTCACTTCCAGTCTTTGAGCGTGTGCTAAAAGGCGGCATCGGTGCGTACTTTCTAGCTTTGCACAGCTTGTTATCTGTTAATCTTGGGATGATAGCTGCTTGCTGTTTGCTTCCTGACCTGTTTTCAGCTAGCTCACCTGCGCCTGCTTTCTCCAGCTCTCCCCGGAGGCAAATTATCTCCCTATCCCTAGACCCTGATTGCAATGATCATTTAACACTTGGTACATGTATACAGGCACACCAACGGTTACCTTCATTGCAACTGCATTAGTAGTGCTTTTTGGCTTATGTGCTGAACTTGCTTCAGTTTAGTTGCTTGGCTCCCTGTAGTTTGCACGCAGACAACCTAGAGCTCTAGTACATGTAGCTTGCTATTACTTTGAACAGTTTGTCATTTGCTGAAACTGATTAGTGTATGTTTGACGCAGTCAGGAAACTAGAGCCTGCTGGTTGAGTAATGGCTTTAAAGCCAAATTTCTGATTGGCTAACGAACTGGCAACAATTATCATCATGACAGGTTATTTTCAAACTGGTGTGCTGAAGTGTTGTTCATAGATGTATACTAGCCGTCTTCACTGTTGTCCACATTCTTCTTGTATTCTTGCAGGTGTTGTTGGATCCTCTGGTGACCTTTGTAAAGCTCAGCGAAGAATTACCTTGAACTTCATGCGTGACTTTGGCCTCGGAAAGCCACTCTTTGAAGACAGGATCATCGCTGAGGTGCGGTTCATGCTGGACGAGTTCAGAACTTACAACGGAAGGCCCTTCAATCTCTCTCAGACCTTGTCGAAAGCAGTAGCCAATGTCATCTGTTTGGTCGTGTTTGGATCGCGGTACGAGTCCACCGATCCGAAGTTTGTGGGGCTGCTTCATGCTTTATACCGCAACATGGAGCTCATGGGAGGAGCATCGGGGGCTGTGCTTTTCATGCCACACTCTCATCTGTTAGCCAGATTCATCCCTATTGTCAAGGAGTGTCTTGATAACATGCAGTTCATGTGCGACTTCACCCGAGATGTCCTGGAAGACCATCTGCAAGACTTTGACTCGGCGCACCTCCGGGATTTCATTGATGTCATCATTAAGGAGACATCAAAGACAAATGGCAAGTCACGAGTGACTGTTCACGACATGTACGGTACTACTGCTGATCTGTTTGTGGCAGGTACAGAGACCATCGCTTTTACCCTTCAGTGGGGCTTCCTCTACATGATGGCTTATCCGGAAATCCAGCGAAAGATTCAGGTTGAACTGGACCTCGTAGTAGGTCGCAGTCGCCTTCCTAGATTCTCTGATAGGCTGCGACTTCCATACACAGAAGCCACACTCCTGGAGGTCCAGCGAATCGGCACCGTCATTCCACTCGGTGTGCCTCACCAAGCAACGAGAGACGTGACACTCAGGGGTTACCACATACCTCAGGGAACGGTTGTCTTACCCAACCTGAGGGCCCTAGGAACCGACCCAAAGCTCTGGCCCATGCCAGATTCCTTCCGTCCAGAGAGATTCTTGGATGACACCGGGCAGAGGGTGATTCCAAGAGATGAATCGATTCCATTTTGCATAGGTGAGGATGCTACTTAGAATAAAAAAATGTTGAAAAAATATTTCTTTTGCCAGAAAGCAATGGTCTTTGAAGAAAATCTTGCCTAATGTTCAGATACCGCCTGAAAATATTCAGTTTACTTATTTTGTGTGTATTTTTTTTTCTGTCTACAGGTCGACGGTCCTGCATCGGGGAACAACTTGCCAAGATGGAGCTCTTTATCTTCTTCACTCATTTCCTTCATCAATTTACCATCACTAAGCCTGAGGGGTCGCCGCCGATCTCCTTCCAGGGGGTAGGGGGAGTCTCCTTGGCCCCTCTGCCGTTTGAAATATCTGCTGTTCCTCGCATACGCGCAGTTGATCCCATATAGGGTCTTTATGAAATCAGGCTTGAGGCTAGGCTTGCGATTCATTTTGTGTACTAAATGAAATGAAGGGCTTGAGATATATGATGAAGCTGGAGCCTTTCTTCGGCTTCGTCATGTTGCCCAATCCCTTCATTTAATTTTGTGGGCCCCAAATGGCTGTAGCGCAATAAGTCCCAAGCCTCGCCTTCAAGCCTGGTTTCGTAAAGGTCCTATGTCTTTCTTTGGTTCCAGCCAAATGTCTTTCAGAACTATAGTCAGATGCCTCAATTATAATTTCATTAATTATTACCTACCTCAAATTGATTAATTTCGTCCATGGTTTGATTTGCAATTGAATAAAAACTGAAATCAATTTTTAAGAGAACAAAATGTTTTGTTTCATTTTTATAAACTGTGATCCACCATCAATTCCTTCATCAATTACCCCAATAAAGGGAATCAAACAAAACTATTTGTGGAGAAGTGGTTCCTAAAACTATTTAAAGGAAAGTACAAGTGATTTCTGAAACTTTTTTTTTTGATTTTTTCACTGAAATATTGGAGAAATTTCTTCAATCTAGGAATATTTGCTGGAAGTCAAAAATATCGTTTGGGAGCAGTAGGAGCAGTTTTTTTAACTTTGTAAAGCTATAAAAAGTTGATTTCCTTTTCTATAACTTTATAGTGGGGTTAGTGTCTTTTACGCCACCCATATTATTTTCAACATTTATTTTATAGCTTCTTCTGTTCCAAAATGAGATTTGTTACTTAAAGCAAATTTATTCATGGGTCCTGTAAACCCTAAAATTAACATTTAGGCAAAATGTCAGTGACAAAAAACCCCAGTTTCTTACCCAAATAAATACTTTAAATAATATGGGTGGCGTAAAAGACACTAATGCCTTTATAGTTTTAGAAACCACTTCTCCTTTCCTTTATAGTTATGGAACAACTTGTCCACAATTACCCAAACAAATTCTCGGATAAATTTTCTTTAAAAATAAGTTTTGATTATTATAGGCCCTAGTAATTTTAATAAAATAAGTTTTGCGAGTCTAGAATAGCGCCCTCTGTTGACAGTAACAATCAAGATGGCGGCCCCCATGGAGTTGGTATGGTTGGTTTCGTGAGTCTGTACGGGAGCTGGTAATTTTTTGGTATAGTTTTAGAGTGTTCAGAGAACCGAATTTGGCCAATATGAACACATTGAATGCTGTGAAAAGGTTGCAGTTGACGCTGGCGTTAATCAAGCCCGATGTAGTGGCCCACCCGCACCGACATAAGGTAAAGTTGGAGCTGCCATATTTACGTCGTTCGTGATGCGCAAGTACTTAGGCTAGTAACTTAGTAAGTAGTAGTACTAACGTTAGGCCGGGGATTGTGATAAGACGGGTCCCAAAACTATTAAGGAAAGGAAAACTACTTTTTGAAAGTTACTTACCTTAAAATACCTTGGTGATGTCCTCTTCTACATTATTAGCAAGGTTAGTTTTGTGGAAAGAGGGCAGGGCTTTGATTTTTGAGGGAAATTGTGGGGTAAAGACAGTAACGAAGATGGAACATTTCCTGTCCGCACGGACGGCCGCAGACGAGAATAGTCTGGTTTCCACTCCCGAGATTGGTCAAGTAATGTGGGAAATGGCCTTCTGACATTTTGAAGACTCTTGATCTGTTGAGTTCGGGCACTAGACTAACCAGACCAGACAAAATGGCCTCACAGGGTTAGATGGGCTGTTTTCAAGTTTGCAAGAAGCACGCAAGAAAATTGCATTTTTACACTGAAATGTTGCACAAATTTCTTCAATTCAGGCTTTTAAGGACCCAGGAACATTTGCTGAATGTCAAAAGTATCATTTTTAAGAAGTAGAAGCTTTTTAAGGGCTAAAATAATCAATGTGTTTGTGGATCCCTTCTTATCACAATCCCCACTAGGCCTAGCTAATATCGATAGCCCCTATAGGGTGCACCACACTAAATAAACTCCCATTGACTTTAGTGTAAAATCTACGGAAGAGTATAAGGGCCACCTGCAAAAGATTTTTTTCGAGTTGCTATCTCGCCGCGGCGAGTTACCGTATCTCGCCGCGGCAAGTTACTGTCTTGCGCGGCGAGTTACTATCTCGCTGCAGCGAGTTACTGTTCTGAGTATAGCATCTGCATGTATCCGGTATTGCGATTGACACAGCAATAAATTGTTTGTGTGTAAAAAGGAACAGCAAATTCGTACATGTATAGCCGGCCTGTGGAAAGCAAACAAAGAGAGAGAAGACCCAATCATCTGACCTTAAAACAAACAAATGAATAAAGAAAGAGAGACATCTCAGGTTTTTTTTGTAGCACAGAAAATTAGAATATCCGGGATGTGCTCCAAAAGACTTAAGAAGCTTTTATCAGTGTAGTGTATAGCGAGGTCAAAAAACTTGAAGAGGCATAGTGTATAGTTCTAACTTAAAGTGGTTTATCAGGTGGTTGGGGTAGGGGTGGGTGGGGTGGGGGTTTGTTGAGGAGGAAAGGGGCAGATGAATGAAGAAAGAGGGAAAGAAGAAAGGGAGACAGGGGTGGGGAAAGAAAAATGGAGGTATTGGTTAGTTTGAGGTCAAGAGGTGGAAGGTAGGCAGATGGAACAGTGGGCAGACAAAACCATTATGATTGTGGTGGGTCTAGGCTGAGAAGAGCAAACGGAACTTGTGTTAATAGGAAGAGTGGAATAGTAGGGTAATTTGACATACCACTCGTCTATATAAGAGTATAATATATTTTGCAAAGACAGAGACAAATCCAACTTGTGGGCTGTTTAGCTGTATTGCACAAAGATCGGTTGAACAAATCAAAATGCATGCAAGAGGGAAACCAAGAAAAGGGAAGGAGAAAGTCTTTCAAAGAACAAATTTTTCCGTTGATAATATGCTGATCCCTAGGATTTTTCCTTTTTTTTATGGAGGGATCAAATCATATTTTCTGACCGTTATTATGCCGCACTTCATCAGTCACCTTTTAGCATTTTTGTTGTCCTTTGACCAATCATAGATGCGAGATAATGGTTGTTCTTTTTTATTGTGTTTTAGTCCACATATAACAACCAATTGAAAAAAAAACTGTCATCCTGGTTTATTTTCTAATATAAAGAAATGACAGGATCCCTTTGGTTCAACTTCATAGTTGAGTCCCCGGAGGTTGGTGTACTTTACTGTTGCTCTTGCAAAAGTTCGTAACAAAATCCCTTTCGTGTTTGCAAATGCGTTTATATCTCGCCACTTCACCCTTGATAACGCTGCCAAATACAGATCAAGGGTGAGCAGAATCCCGACTGAGCAAGATGAAAAGTGTCAATGTTCTTGGTCGAAACCTTGGGTATCCATCTTCCCTTCTTTACTTCCATCTTTCTTTAATCAATCCCTGTCTTCCTTTCTTCTTTTCCCTCCCCCGTCATTCATCTGCCCCTTTCCTCCTCAACAAATCCCCACCCCACCCCACCCCTACCCCAACCACCTGATAAACCACTTTCAGTTTAGAACTATACACCATGCCTCTTCAAGTTTTTTGACCTCGCTATACACTACACTGATAAAAGCTTCTTAAAACTTGTGGAGCGCATCCTGGTTCTTCTTATTTTCTGTGCTACAAAAATAGCAAAAACTGAGATGTCTCTCTTTCTTTATTCATTTGTTTGTTTTAAGGTCAGACGATTGGGTCTTCTCTCTCTTGTTTTGCTTTCCACAGGCCGGCTATACATGTACGAATTTGCTGTTCCTTTTTACACACAAACAATTTATTGCTGTGTCATTCGCAATACCGGATGCATGCAGATGGTATACTCAGGACAGTAACTCGCCGTGGCGAGATAGTAACTCGCCGCGGCGAGATAGCAATGCAAAATTTTTTTTTGCAGGTGGCCCTTATACTCTTCCGTAAAAGTCCCTCAACTTCACAGTTCAAAAAACCCCATCCAGAAGTTTCTCAGTTGTTGGTGCAATAGTGTAAATGATAATGTGAACTCTCTACCCAATTCTTTTCAATTTTTGGTTGGGTAACCGATTGGATTTTTTGCTAATTGCCCCTAGAAAAAAACACCCCCGAAATATCCTTCTTCCGTTACCGAATTGCTTAGAGTTTTCATGAAGCAACCCTCCAAGTTCAAGACAATGTAGGACCGGATTTAAACCAAAATATCTCAAGTCTCCACAACAGGCTGAAACACTGAACCCCCAGGTTGTCATAACCAGTCAAAATTACACAACTTATTAATTGCACGACCCCCCAAATTGCATATTTAAAAAACATTTGAGGGTACACACATTATGATAATCAGCTTGGCGCATTGATTTTTGAGCTATTTAGTGTGGTGCATCCTAGTAAAGTAGTAATTAATGTACTGCCGCACCACTTCTGCTTAAATACACATTGTTCGACATCATGTTCGGAAATTTGATTATTTTGTTATGGATATAGGATAACGCCATACCATTTATTAGTATACAAATAATGAATGTTTATGAGTGGAATGGTAAAAATAATTTCATGAGGTGACAGATGGACTGTTCCATTTCACGAGGCGAAGCCGAGTGGAATGGAACAGTCCATCTGTCACCAAATGAAATTATTTTTTCCATTCTACGAATGTGAAACATTAATTATTTGTTTTATATAATTGTAATTTGATTTTGATTGGAGGATAACATTTTTAGTTAGCGAGACAAAAAAAGCTTAAAATCTTGGCAAACTATATGCTCTTAATTACAGTAAAGCGCATTGCACACCAACGCGTACGCGCGCACGCAGTGACAAATAAATGGAACGCCGCTTGACCAATCACGTATTAGAGTCCCTGGCGTGCAATGGTACAAATCGGATGGAACCAAAAATGCACGGTGGATGGAACAAATTTCAACGGTTGTGACGTAAGCCATGAATTGGTCTATTTATCAAATATCACGTGACATACAATCCTCCAATCAAATGACAAGGATCTACTAAGGTGTTATATAATTATAAATAAAATATAAAGACCTGGAATGATGCTTTTATAATTATCTGCTTTTTTTTGGAAATTTGGTCAGTTTGTATGAAATTGAGGCATAGCCATTAGTCTTTTACACCACCCATATTATTTTCAGTATTTATTTTGGTAAGAAACTGGGGTTTTTTTTCACTGAAATCTTGTCGAAATGTGTTTATTTTAGGGTTTACAGGACCCATGAATACATTTGCTTTAAGTAACACCATGGAAGAAGGAAATAGAACAAATCTCATTTTGGAACAGAAGAAGCTAAATAAATACTGAAAATAATATGCGTGGCGTAAAAGACAGTATTAGAGACACTAACCCCGAAATTGAAACCTCAATGTTCCACAGGCACTTTTAGTTTTAGTTTACCCAACCACCCCCCCTTTCACAGTTACACCCGCAAAAAATGTTCCCTCAAATTTAACAAAACCTCTCTTAAAAATTTTACTCTGTATTTCATTATTTTCATTTGATCGTTAGGAGGTTAAACAAGTTATAGCGGACAATCACTTCTATTTCGTTCGCTCACAAGAAATGAAGCTGTCTCACTCTGATGTGGAAAGGTTTTATGCAGTGCACAAAGGTGAGGAGAAATAGAGAACTGTAGAGGAGTAACGTTCTCAATATGATACTTTATTACTTATCATGAAAACATCATAAAAACACTATAGATTATAAACCAAAACTGGGGGTTATGTGCTTAGTCCACAAGGATTATTTTCAGACATGGGTCTACAGTAAAACTAACTCACAAATATGTTGACCACAGTGGCGGATCTAGGGGGGGTTTAGGGGGTTTAAACCCCCCCCCCCCCTTGGGTTCCCAATTTTTTTTTTTTTTTTACCAAAAAATAAAAGATAAAAAAATTCACAAGTCAAATTGATAAATCTCCCTAGCACCCTACCACAACGGGGAGAGGGGGGGGGGGGGGTTTACTTCACACCTACCCCCACCCGCCCTCGCAGTGCCTGGCTAGAAAAATTCACTCTGGGTAAACCCCCGCCTCACCAAAAAGCTAGATCCGCCACTGGACCAATTGTGATTTCCTCTTCAATATAATAGCTACGTTAAATTTGTGGAAAGAGGGCAGGGCTTTGATTTTTCGGGGAAATTATGGGGGTCTGAAAATTATCATTGTGGACTAAAGCACACTGACCCCCAAAACGGAGTACAGTGCCGCAGTTAGTGGGTCTATCCATGGCCTCATTAAGAGTCTAGGTCTGTGAAGTGACGAGATGATTTTGAAAAAATTATGTGAATTTGTTCTAATTTGATGATTATTTCTACTATCTTTTGGGGTACCGGTCATTGATGACTAGGGAGATTCTTCTACAATCGTCTTGTTGGCTTCATGTCCAGTGGGCCGTTGAGTGCTCACATTCTGGCCAGAGAAGATGCAATCGCCGAGTGGAGACGCCTGATGGGACCCACCAAGGCATTCAGGTATGCCGAAGATTAAACACTTCTACATACTTCAAGTACAAGTCAAAGGATTAGGCCAGTGAAAGTTGATTTCTACATGGACGAAGGAATAGAAGGAGTTTGAACGAACCAGAGATCACACAATAAGACCCACTCGCCGAAGCATTACCTTAATCCTTCAAATCGGGCCAAATCAACCGCCGTAATGCAGGGACCCAGATGTGATCCCACTGTCCCCATGCAAGCATAACAATAACGGTGCACGTAGGGCATACGAGAACAAATTAGCTGATATTTTTAGTTTTTACGATGTACAAAACATCACTTTTTATTTGGCGAATTAAAAAAGTCGACCATTTCGGACCATCTAACAACACACACAAATGAACAAAGAAACCTGTTGGCAATCCAAAACAACTGGAATTAAATTCTGGGTGTCTCCGATTCTTGCAAAAAGAGGTTAATATATATGAGATTATTTTCTAAAAAGATACTATTTTCGAGACTGAGGTGCTGTACGTCATCCAACAATTCCTTGCTCAAGTGCGACCGCAGAGCGGCGAGGTGCTATATGCACAAAGACACTTGGAGCGTGGAGGAAGAATTGAAAAGACAATGCTTTTGCGGAGGGGTCACTTGATCTCTGGTTCGTTCAAACTCGTTGTATTCCTTCCTCCATGATTTCTAGTTTCTCGTCAGCGCGCGCATGTGATTTTGGTTCCGCACCAAAAAATGTCATTATGCCAAAATTTCATTATTTTGTGGAACATTGGAAAATTCTGCAAACTACTCCCAAGCTAAACAAAGGGAACAAACTTAGGCCATAGTCAGCCCTTCATGTCCTCCTTCTTCACTGGCATCAAACTCACATTTCTGGGTGAATTTAAACCTAAATCTCCTTCAAAATGGCAGTTTATGTATCAAGCCTTGAATTTGATGGAGGCCACAGAGGCATGGCCTTCATTGCCCTGGTTCTTGGCCTTGGTGCCCCCTTCAAATGTTTTCATAGACATTATGATTTTCCAATGGAAGTGCCCTCTGTGATGGAAAAGTGGCCTTGGCCCTTTCAGAACCAAATTCAAGGTGTGGTGTATGTGTACTATGTGTATGAATTGCATTTTTTTCTGGATGAAAAGTAATGAATAATGAATAGTGAAAATGAACCCTCACCAAATTTGATAACTGGCTGACGAGAAATTAGTAATCAACTTTTGTTGGCTTTACTGTAGCCAGTTTGTTATATGTGTTCCAGTAGTTGTAGGCAAAGGTTTGCCAAAGAGATTGACACTAAGGCCATTAAAAAAAAAATTGTATTGGTGTAACCCGCCCGACCCAAAAATATGCCCCGACCCTAAACATTTTAGACCAAAAAAAAAAAAATAATAATAATAATAAAAATCGGAATAAAAAACCAAAAAAAAAAAATCGCAAATTTGTATGCAGATTAAAAGCTTAAGTTAAAAGGAGCAAAAGATGGAAACCAGACTGGTTGAAGTTGGTATGTCATTTCTTGTCTTTATTTGACTCGTCAAATACTGTGATATACAGGATAAAAGCATTTAATACAGGAAAAAGTTAATAAAAAATAAAAAATCTGCCCGCCCTTCCCTATTTTCCAACCCTCCGTTACTCCAATACAACAATTTTTTTTTTATGGCCTAAGTACTAGACAACTATTTGTGTATTTCTTTATCCTGTTTGAGTAATCCCCCATGTACCATTCTCAGGTTGTAGCATTGCTGCGCATATCAATGAAATGATCCCTGGGTTGTGGCAGTGTGTGCGTGGTTTCATGGCTTCTGACTGCCAAACGAACAAAGATAATTGACTATTTGGGTCACCACCAATGTAGGGCTAGATGGCTCAGTTGGTAGAGCGCTTGTCAGGAGGTCGCCGGTTCGAATCCTGCTCCAATCAATTTTTCTTTGTTCACTTTTCAAAGACTAAAATTCTGATAGATATTCATATTCTGGTCTGATTTCCCATTTTCCTGCAGAGCAAAGCATGAAGCACCTGATACTCTGAGAGCGCTCTATGGGCTAACAGATACGAGGAATGCTACACACGGCTCAGGTATGATCAACACTAATTAGCTAACCCTAACCCCCTAGGGGCATTTTACTGAGTACCATCCTGAATCCTCCATAATCCTCCAATGGTCACACTTTAAAATCTGCGTTCATCCTGAATCCTCCACAATCCTCCAGTGATCTCACTTATACTCAAAATGAGAGGACCCTGAATCCTGAATCCTGAAAAATCCTTCGGTGGTCATACCTAAAAAAATGCGTTTATCCTGAATCCTTGCAACTCCTCAAGTGGTCCTCACTTGAAAATGACATTATATCCTGAATCCTCAGAAATCATCCAAAACACTAGAAGGATTTTGGAGGATTGAGGAGGGTTAGGGTTAGCTAATAGTCAAGGAAGTCTTGTGCCAAATCTGTTACGTTCTTCCGTATGAACAAAGCTCTTAAATACCATACTTTGGTTTTTATCTAAGAAATAAAGATTCATGGGCAAAAATATCAAGGGAGATACAGTAACAGTCATCTGTGAAAATTTCAGTCCCATACGGTGCCCACTTTTGGAGAAAACAGTGAAAAACGGCCACAGTATTTCTTAAGTCTTTTCTCTTTTATTTTTGATCTTTTAAAGATCAAAAATAATTTTGGTCACTGGTTTCACTCTTTTATGAATAAATACAACATTTCAGGCGGACAAATTTAACGGTATGTTTCTACCATCACCATCTTTATACCCTATAAGTTGTAGGTAAATCTGTGAAGATTTCTGTTACGGTATGCTAGCAAAGTAAGATAGTACCAAAAGCTACCTTGTTTTGGGCCACTTGTTAATTTAAGGGAAGTGCATTGTCCACTACATGTGCAATAGTTACAGACATGTAGAAGCAAAAAACAAATCTTGGCCAACCCAACCCCTTTATAGATAAATCATATTTTTAATATAAGACACCACCAACATAGGGCTGGATAGCTCAGTTGGTAGAGCACCCATACGGTATTCCGAGGGTCACAGCAGTAGGTTCGAATCCCACTCGATTAAACTTTTCTTTGTTCACTTTTCAATAATTTCAGACTCACCAGAGACTGTCAGGATCGAGACGGCTTTTTTCTTCCCCGACTTCAGCATGGACGACTGGTACCGAGACCAGGAACCCCTTTTCAGAACGGAGAATGTTCAGTTCTGCGAGAGTAGAACCCTGCATTACGTTGAAAACGTCAAAGAGGTGAAAAGGTGACGACATTGCAAGGTCTAAATACAGACTCGCGAGGGTAGTTTTCAAGACAACTAAACGTCCGCTATCAAGATGACAGAACTACAACCAGGGGTCGATTTCACAAACCCCTGCGATCGCTTGTGACTCAAGTTACAAAGGATAACCCATCTTATCCTACGTAGGGCTGCAATGCATCAAAAGTCCTACGATTGATAGCAAGTTATGATGAGTTTGGTGAAATCGACTCCTGGGGTCGATTCCACGAAGCCCTGTGATCGATGGTATCTGGAGTTACGAAGGATAACCCATCATATGGGGCCTATCCTACGTAGCGCTGCAATGCATCACAAGTTACGATGAGTTTGGTGAAATCGACCCCAGGTCACATTTGGTGCTAAAATGAATCATAAATATCGTGTTCCTAAAGTCCTGGAACTTTGAGCTCAGGTAGAGCTGCATTCTCTTTTCAAAGCCGTCAAAATAAAAGGCATATTTAAAAAAAAACAGAAAGCTTCAATGATATTTAAGAGTCGTACTTGAAATGCTGTACTGATATACTCCTTACCATAGATATATAAAAAAAAACTAGATGTCGCATTGGCTGCTCTTGGCCGCGTCTAAACGGCGCCATTTCCGATGGGACTAGTTCTAATCCGTTTTTATGGAATGCCGTAGCTGTCTTTTTAGATTGTTTGCTTCGGAATGACAAAACGGCAAATAAAATGATGAAATTGGCAAATTAAATGATGGAATTACCGACAAACAATCTAAGCCACCGAATATAGCTACGGCGTTCCATCATGTTTCTTGGTGCATCGCGTACCGCGTAACGCGTAACGGCGCGGCTTGTTATTAGCGCGTGAGCGTAGTGCAACCCCCATTCGTTAATACACGGGTGCGTCATCTAGTTTTTTTTATAATATCTTTGTTTCTGGTGCATAACTGCGCGTACCGCGTAACGCGTAACGGCGCGGCTTTTTATAAGCGCGTGAGCGTAGTGCAACCCCCATTCGTTAATACACGGGTGCGTCATCTAGTCCTACATTAAATGACCGCGTCCTGCATAACGGATATAGCTCCCATTAGTTTGTGCACGGGTGCGTCATCTAGTTTTTATATATATCTATGCTCCTTACCTCATAGAAAAGGTGGTCGTGTCTGTAGTTCCATATAAAGTGTATGTTGTACTCCCCTGATTGACCGTGCAGTAAGTTGATGGTCTAGGCTCCAGTCTGGGCAGACCACTGATGAGGACAATACTCCCAACATCTCATGAAGAAAGTCACAGAAATAAAGTCACATTGACAACAAACACCAACGACAACAGCTTAACTTATTGCAGCTTTAAGGAGCTTTTAGGGCAAATTGGTGTTTTGTAACAATTAGAGGCCGATGATTCCCATTCAGGCCTGAAGTGTACATTGATTGCCGTCCTTACAGTGTACCATTAGACATTTGTCTGAGTCAAGGGCACTTTAAAATCCCATGCGGCACAATTTATATTCATCCCAATTTTTGCCTGGAAATACTTCCATATTCAAGGTAGTATCATACTTTGGTTTTTGTCCAAGAAAAGACACATTCATGGGTAAAAGCACGAAGGAAGATACAGTAACAGTCATCTGTGAAAATTTCAGTCCCATACGGTGCCCACTTTTTTGAGAAAATAGTGAAAAGCGGCCACAGTGTTTCTTAAGTCTTTCCTCTTTTATTTTTGATCTTTAACAGATCAAAATTAATTTTGGTCACTTGTGTTTATACTCTTTTCTGGACCGAAAACATTTCAATGGTATGTTTCTACCATCACCATACCCTGTAAGTTATAGGTAAATCTGGAAAGATTTCTGTTTCGGTATGCTACCAAAGTATGATACTACCTTGAACTGGCACATGTTGCGGTGTTGTTGGGGTATTCCAGAGACCCGGCTCTAGTGTATCACTGTATGTTGATTGTCAAAATACTTAAGACTATTATACAAGTATTTCATTTTGTGTTTTATTGTGCCTTTTGTATCTTTTTGTACAAAATAAAATCATTTCATTTGAGAGAGAGAAAAACACGGACTTGGAGTTACCAATTTCATTTAATATAAATTGAAATTGTGATTTAGTTCGCATTTGGCAATCCTTCGGGGGTGTTACCATGCACTGTTTGTATTGTGCCTTCTGTTGTTTGCCCTGAGAAATAATAAATGAAATGAAGAAAAAAATTTATACGTCCAAAATTCAAGTCAATTATTTTCACTGTGTGGCATCAACAATGACTTCCTCTTACTCTGGGGCAGCTTCTGGAGCATTTGGAATCAACTTTGGAAAATGGTAATTTTGGGTATAAAAATGACAAAAACGGCAAGGGGTACCCTTTCTTAGTATGGTAGTTCCACCAGTATGGAGTAGTGCCCCCCTGTAGTGCCCCCAGTAGTTCCACCAGTATGGAGTAGTGCCCCCCGGTAGTACCCCCAGTAGTACCCCCAGTATGGAGTAGTGCCCCCGGTAGTTCCCCAAGTATGGAGTAGTGCCCCCTAGTAGTTCCCCCAGTAGTTCCCCCAGTATGGAGTAGTGTCCCCCGGTAGTTCCCCCAGTAGTTCCCCAGTATGGAGTAGTGCCCCCCGGTAGTTCCCCCAGTAGTTCCCCCAGTATGGAGTAGTGCCCCCGGTAGTTCCCCCAGTAGTTCCCCAGTATGGAGTAGTGCCCCCGGTAGTTCCCCGGTAGTTCACCCAGTAGTTCCCCCAGTATGGAGTAGTGCCCCCTAGTAGTTCCCCCAGTATGGAGTAGTGCCCCCCGGTAGTTCCCCCAGTAGTTCCCCAGTATGGAGTAGTGCCCCCGGCAGTTCCCCCAGTAGTTCCCCCAGTATGGAGTAGTGCCCCCTAGTAGTTACCCCAGTAGTTCCCCAGTATGGAGTAGTGCCCCCTAGTAGTTCCCCCAGTAGTTCCCCCAGTATGGAGTAGTGCACCCGGTAGTTGCCCCCAGTAGTGGAGTATGAAGCCCAATTCGTGATTGATGGTAGATATACGTACGAAGCCCAATTCGTGATTGATGGTACCTATACCTATGAAGCCCAATTCGTGATTGATGGTAGATATACCTATGAAGCCCAATTCGTGATTGCTGGTAGATATACGTATGAAGCCCAATTCGTGATTAATGGTAGAAATACCTGTGAAGCCCAATTCGTGATTGATGGTAGATATACCTATGAAGCCCATCGTGATTGATGGTATAGATATACGTATGAAGCCCAATTCGTGATTGATGGTAGATATACCTATGAAGCCCATCGTGATTGATGGTAGATATACGTATGAAGCCCAATTCGTGATTGATGGTAGCGTATGAAGCCCAATGCGTGATTGATGGTAGCTATACCCATCAATCGATGGGCTTCATAGGTATATCTACCATCAATCACGAATTGGGCTTCATAGGTATATCTACCATCAATCACGAATTGGGCTTCATAGGTATATCTACCATCAATCACGAATTGGGCTTCATACGTATATCTACCATCAATCACGAATTGGGCTTCATAGGTATAGGTACCATCAATCACGAATTGGGCTTCATAGGTATATCTACCATCAATCACGAATTGGGCTTCATGCGTATATCTACCATCAATCACGAATTGGGCTTCATAGGTATATCTACCATCAATCACGATGGGCTTCATACGTATATCTACCATCAATCACGAATTGGGCTTCATAGGTATAGGTACCATCAATCACGAATTGGGCTTCATACGTATGTCTATACCATCAATCACGAATTGGGCTTCATAGGTATATCTACCATCAATCACGAATTGGGCTTCATAGGTATAGGTACCATCAATCACGAATTGGGCTTCATACATATATCTACCATCAATCACGAATTGGGCTTCATAGGTATATCTACCATCAATCACGAATTGGGCTTCATACGTATATCTACCATCAATCACGATCGAATTGGGCTACATACGTATATCTACCATCAATCACGAATTGGGCTTCATAGGTATAGGTACCATCAATCACGAATTGGGCTTCATACGTATATCTACCATCAATCACGAATTGGGCTACATACGTATATCTACCATCAATCACGAATTGGGCTTCATAGGTATAGGTACCATCAATCACGAATTGGGCTTCATACGTATATCTACCATCAATCACGAATTGGGCTTCATACGTATGTCTACCATCAATCACGAATTGGGCTTCATAGGTATATCTACCATCAATCACGAATTGGGCTTCATAGGTATATCTACCATCAATCACGAATTGGGCTTCATAGGTATATCTACCATCAATCACGAATTGGGCTTCATAGGTATATCTACCATCAATCACGAATTGGGCTTCATAGGTATATCTACCTTCAATCACGAATTGGGCTTCGTACGTATATCTACCATCAATCACGAATTGGGCTTCATAGGTATATCTACCATCAATCACGAATTGGGCTACATACGTATATCTACCATCAATCACGAATTGGGCTTCGTACGTATATCTACCATCAATCACGAATTGGGCTTCATAGGTATAGCTACCATCAATCACGAATTGGGCTTCATACGTATATCTACCATCAATCACGAATTGGGCTTCGTACGTATATCTACCATCAATCACGAATTGGGCTTCATAGGTATAGCTACCATCAATCACGAATTGCGCTTCGTACGTATATCTACCATCAATCACGAATTGGGCTTCATAGGTATAGCTACCATCAATCACGAATTGGGCTTCATAGGTATATCTACCATCAATCACGAATTGGGCTTCATACGTATATCACGAATTGGGCTTCATAGGTATAGGTACCATCAATCACGAATTGGGCTTCGTACGTATATCTACCATCAATCACGAATTGGGCTTCATAGGCATATCTACCATCAATCACGAATTGGGCTTCATAGGTATATCTACCATCAATCACGAATTGGGCTTCATAGGTATATCTACCTTCAATCACGAATTGGGCTTCGTACGTATATCTACCATCAAACACGAATTGGGCTTCATAGGTATATCTACCATCAATCACGAATTGGGCTTCATAGGTATAGCTACCATCAATCACGAATTGGGCTTCATAGGTATATCTACCATCAATCACGAATTGGGCTTCGTACGTATATCTACCATCAATCACGAATTGGGCTTCATAGGTATAGCTACCATCAATCACGAATTGGGCTTCATACGTATATCTACCATCAATCACGAATTGGGCTTTTTTTCATACGTATATCTACCATCAATCACGATGGGCTTCATAGGTATATCTACCATCAATCACGAATTGGGCTTCATACGTATATCTATACCATCAATCACGATGGGCTTCATAGGTATATCTACCATCAATCATGAATTGGGCTTCATAGGTATATCTACCATCAATCACGAATTGGGCTTCATAGGTATATCTACCATTAATCACGAATTGGGCTTCATAGGTATATCTACCATCAATCACGAATTGGGCTTCGTACGTATATCTACCATCAATCACGAATTGGGCTTCATGCGTATATCTACCATCAATCACGAATTGAGCTTTATACGTATATCTATCATCAATCACGAATTGGGCTTCATACGTATATCTATCATCAATCACGAATTGGGCTTCATACGTATATCTATCATCAATCACGAATTGGGCTTCATACGTATATCTATCATCAATCACGAATTGGGCTTCATACGTATATCTATCATCAATCACGAATTGGGCTTCATACGTATATCTACCATTAATCACGAATTGGGCTTCATAGGTATATCTACCATCAATCACGAATTGGGCTTCGTACGTATATCTACCATCAATCACGAATTGGGCTTCATGCATAGGTATAGCTAGACCATCAATCACGAATTGGGCTTCATATGTATATCTACCATCAATCACGAATTGGGCTTCATACGTATATCTACCATCAATCACGAATTGGGCTTCATACGTATATCTATCATCAATCACGAATTGGGCTTCATACGTATATCTACCATCAATCACGAATTGGGCTTCATACGTATATCTACCATCAATCACGAATTGGGCTTCATACGTATATCTACCATCAATCACGATGGGCTTCATAGGTATAGCTAGACCATCAATCACGAATTGGGCTTCATACATATATCTACCATCAATCACGAATTGGGCTTCATAGGTATAGCTACCATCAATCACGAATTGGGCTTCGTACGTATATCTACCATCAATCACGAATTGGGCTTCATAGGTATAGCTACCATCAATCACGAATTGGGCTTCGTACGTATATACCATCAATCACGAATTGGGCTTCATAGGTATAGCTACCATCAATCACGAATTGGGCTTCGTACGTATATCTACCATCAATCACGAATTGGGCTTCATAGGTATAGCTACCATCAATCACGAATTGGGCTTCGTACGTATATCTACCATCAATCACGAATTGGGCTTCATAGGTATAGCTACCATCAATCACGAATTGGGCTTCGTACGTATATCTACCATCAATCACGAATTGGGCTTCATACGTATGTCTACCATCAATCACGAATTGGGCTTCATAGGTATATCTACCATCAATCACGAATTGGGCTTCATACGTATGTCTACCATCAATCACGAATTGGGCTTCATAGGTATATCTACCATCAATCACGAATTGGGCTTCGTACGTATAACTACCATCAATCACGAATTGGGCTTCATACGTATAACTACCATCAATCACGAATTGGGCTTCATAGGTATATCTACCATCAATCACGAATTGGGCTTCATAGGTATATCTACCATCAATCACGAATTGAGCTTCATATGTATATCTACCATCAATCACGAATTGGGCTTTATACGTATATCTACCATCAATCACAAATTGGGCTTCATAGGTATATCTACCATCAATCACGAATTGGGCTTCATAGGTATATCTACCATCAATCACGAATTGGGCTTCATAGGTATATCTACCATCAATCACGAATTGGGCTTCATAGGTATATCTACCATCAATCACGATGGGCTTCATACGTATATCTACCATCAATCACGAATTGGGCTTCATAGGTATATCTACCATCAATCACGAATTGGGCTTCATAGAGTCCGTGTCATGGAGTGATTAATGAAACTGTTCTGGACGTTGCATGATGATCTCTCTCTGAAGTTAGGCAGGTTTGCAATTCGGCGATTTCAAATAGTGCACCAACAAGAGGTAATGTACCCCCAGTATGGAGTAGTATTAAATTCAGTCAAACACCAATATTCTATATTCTATGCTTGCATGATTAATACCTTTATTAAAATAGACACAACTCATCTTAGGAATTATCCATTTGTTTCATTCTTTTTTCCTAATAAGCAGGAGAGAGTGCCTGTTAAATATCTGATTTTCTGAACTTTTGAGTGTCATTTGTTTCCTTTGAAAAACATGTATATTATTCTAAACAGAATGTACCACGTTCAAAACTCTGATGAGGACAGTACTCTCAACATCTTATGATGAAAGTTCCCATCGGATTTGAGCGAGAATACAAGTACAACATCAAGTTTCAAGCTAAATACACTTGACTAAAACAGCATTATTGTTGTTAATAAATATTTTGAGTGCTTGGGATCAGTAATACACAACACAGTAGAGGCATGTTTTCATTAATCTGCGTCTTTTATTTCACAAACCTTAAAAAAAATATTACATTCGAACTAAAGCACAGTTAAACATGATTTTTATAACGGTTGTTGTTTAGTCTTATCATATTAAACTGTGATAACCATGGTTGAATTCTACAGTTGTCATTATTAAAAACCAGTTTAAACTTGAAAGGTTTAACCTTCGCCCTCTCCAGTGACATCTATCATTAGTGGAGTAAACATTTGAGGGGTATTTTTGTGACTGCATGCAAATCTGCTAAACACATGAAGTTTCGCTTAGCAAACAGAATGTGTAACAACCATAATTTCACGTAAATGTATATCATACCTGCCACGGGCCTTCAACAAATATTTCTTTCCTGTTGCCTAGCAACACTTGCCTAGCAACACATCTGATGAGAAATGTTGCTCACTACGCATCTCTAAGAAATTGGAAATATTGTTCATATTTTGTGTCATTAAATTACAATAACTGACATAGATGAGTTACAATGAGTTTCAATGGACCGTTCCGGCTTTGCTCTAAGCCCCGCCCACGTGTGTGTTTTACATACCGCCCGTGACCGAATTTGGGTCACCTGATTAAAACGTGTCTTCCAATTGGTCAATGCGTACAGTTTGATTGACAGGCCGGAAGGGTCCATTAACAACCGAGTTAACGCATTTGGATTTTTATGGGTTTTAGGGGCAAACTTTCTGTATTTTGGAATTTTACACACAAGAAATTTACAGAAAACGCAAATCCCTCCCAAAACAAAACAAATGAAAGAAATAAAGTCAAATTGACAACAACATAGTTAGAAACAAAATGGAAAATTAAATATTCAACAAAATGCTTTTGTAAGACTTCTCGGTTTTTTTTAGCTAGTCACCTGTACATCATACAGATTTGTCTCGTCAAATATAAGTTCCCTTCTTGAAACATCAAACAGTTCTACATCATGATCTTCATAAGGGCTGACAAATAATTCTTATTTAACTGACAAAACGGGCGTTTCACAATTTAGAGCGCCACCAAGAGGGCAGCAGTGAGAGACTGGTTTACGCGGTGCATGATGGGAAATTGTCGACATCGGAGTTTTTTCCCCTATACGTTCACTCGTCTTCGCCATTTAACCCACCGTATATCTTTCATCCATAGGTATTTCTCAATGTTTTCCAGTTTGGATGTGTGTGCTGTGCATCCGAAAGATTCGCAAAGATAAACCATTGTGATAACACGTGAAATAAACTCACAAAACGACCCAAGAGTTAGCAATAACGTTGAACATATAGGGGAAAAATCTCCGATGTCGACAATTTCCCATCATGCACCGCGTAAATCGGCCTCTCCCTGCTGCCCTCTTGGTGGCGCTCTAAATTGTAGAAAGGCCGTATTTCTAACATTTTAAATGGCATTTTGAATGCAGTGATAGAGTAAGGGTTAATCTACGTATCCCATCTCATTGGAAGCTTGCTGGAACGATCTGTAAGTCGCTTGGTGGGAGCTTTGGTCTTTTTTAAAATGGTGGCTGGCCTCTACCTCGAGGGAACCGGGCACCCCGTCCTCGATCTGGGGAAAGACAAGACAAAGTGGCAAAAATGATTACATGTATACAGGGTGTATACCAATTATGTTAAAATTAAACTGTTTATCACTTCAAGATTCAGATAAATGATACAGCCATGTCTTGGCTATCACCATGTAGAATTTAAGCATATTAGGGCTGAAATTAGCAAAAATATGACCAATTGAAAGAAACAAATTTGCAAAGATAACATGCAGAGTGGTCAATACACACATAATGTGTATGAAAGAAAGTTGGAAGTCGGGTTTTGAGGTTGGGTAATTCAGTCTTAGTTTTCTCAATCAATGTTAGTCCAATTTTGCTCAAATTCTACATGGTGATAGCCAAGACATGGCTGTATCACATTATCTGAACCTTGAAGTGATAAACAGTTTAATTTTCATATAATAGTTCTTGACACAAGTGTTGCCTTTCTTTTGGGACACCCTATAATAACAACACAGACAATCATTTTCTGATTGTTTGCCATATGCCAGTATTTTTTTGCCACTGTGAAACCGCTTACAATTAATTATTGAAGAAAAAATATCAGTATACTGCGAAAAATGCAAGTAAATTGTACAAATTTATGTTGAAAGTACCACCATAAGGCCGAAAAAAATTTGTTGTGTTGCCCTCAGCGACCGACCGTAAAATGCCAAAACTTTGGGTCAGGATTTTTTTTTTCTCCGAGTCCTTAAGTATAAAAACTCACCATTTTTGACAGAAAATGTAAGATTTAGCAGTAAAAAAGCGTGTCTCCTCAAAACGACCCATTGATTTATAAGCCCTGGTGACCATACATCCTGCTTGGTATTTGCGATAAAATCATGTTTGAAAGTCGGCACAAATCAAAAAAAAAATTCAACCGACTGACTAACCCAAAATTTTAATTTTTCCACTTGAGGGCAACACATTTTTTTTTTTTTTTTTGGCCTAACTACAAATAATTCAAAATGCAGTAATGTAGAATACAATGAAAACTACTAGAAATAAACTGCTACAAACTTCTTTGGGACCAAAACAATGACCTGAATTAGGAGCGCCTGACATTTCAATCCTAGCAGGATCTTTCTTAAAGGTAGTATCATACTTTGGTTTTTGTCTAAGAAATACAGATTCATGGGCAAAGATATCAAGCAAGATACAATAACAGTCATCTGTGCAAATTTCAGTCTCATACGGTGCCCAATTTTTTTAGAAAACAGTGAAAAACGGCCACAGTATTTCTTAAGTCTTTTCTCTTTTATTTTTGATCAAATATCAAAAATCATTTTGGTAACTGGTTTTACTCTTTTCTAGATAAATACAGCATTTCAGGCAGAACATTTTTGGTTTTAATAACGGTATGTTTCTACCATCATCATCTTTATACCCAGTAAGTTATAGGTAAATATGTAAAGATTTCCGTTTTGGTATGCTACCAAAGTATGATACTACCTTTAAACACTACACTATCTTTTGTGGAACTACTCACTTCCAGCTCCTCTGGGGAAAGACCGCTGTATGAAGCGCCCTCTACTCCGAATGGCTGTACCCCCTCGGGACTGTTGAGGGCGCTGTTGCGACTGGCTTGATCCTGGAGAATCCTGCCACACAATGCGCTTTGGTTTGGGCCGCTCACCTTGGCCTTGAACGGAGAAAATAAACAAATCAATTTGAAAATGAACAAAGAATAGTTAATATTTACTCATTGAAAAGTGAACCAAGAAAAATTGACTGGAACAGGATTCGAACCTGTGACCCCAACAATACAGGATTGGTCCTCTACAAACTGAGCTATCCAGCTCTAGCTCAGTTGGTAAGGGCGCCAGTATGGTGTTCCGGAGGTCACTAAATTTCGTTCCAGTATATTTTTCTTATTTTTTCTATATTTTTCCAGTATATATTTTTCTAAATTCACTTTTCAATGACTTAAAACAAATTCAGTCAATTTGTGTTTATTTGATGATCACTTTAAGGTTAATGTACAAAATGGTGCTAAATCCCAGGCCCAAGTCGAGCAGGTCCCTAAAATGAATGGCCATTACAGATACCACACACCGTACCTGATTCAGAGCTACCCTGCTCTTGTCTGTCTCTAGACTCTGAGCTCTCAGACGTTGGTACTGTACCGCTTAACTCATCACCCTGTGGCACGCTGTCAAATCAGCGTAAGGAGAAACAACAAGAAAGAAGAGTTATAAATAGGGCTCCGCGCTCGAGCTATTTATAGAATACGCCCTTTGTTATCGACAGCTATAGTTACCTGGATGTTCGAACAAATATCACAACGTTTAAGTGTAAGTTAATGGGGCCACATACGACTTGTTTGTCCGAACTTCTGAATGTGGCGTCACAAGCGCCGAGCCCTATTGAAGTCTGGTAAATCATGAATTATCTTGTTCAAATAATCTAGGGATTAGGACGACACCGATATAATAATCTGAGGATTTGGTTGATCCTGAAACAATCCTGATAATCTCTGGATCAGGAAAATACCGACAAAATTGGGAATTAGGGTGAAGTGATCCTAGTCTGGTGATTAATATTATCTGGGGATAAGATGATTAAGACGATTTGGGAATAAGGATGATTAATCTTCAGAATAGGATGATCCTGATATAATAATCCAGTAATCAGGAGGATCCTGGAATGACAGACGGGATTAGGATGATCCTGATATAATGATCTGAAGATTAACGAGATCCATGATATAATCTGGGGATTAGGATGATTGTACTTAACTTGGAATGGAGATTAAAATGACCCTGGAATAATCTAGAGATTGGGATGATCCTGATTTCGTAGTTAATGTGAGGATAGGGAATGTCTCAAAAAATAATCTGGGAATTAGAAAGATCCTTTTGCGATAATCCACTTGGCAGTAATCCTGTCAATTCAGGAGAACTCACCCCTGTGGCTCAGCCCCTGTCTGCTCCTCGCTGCTGGTGTCGTGCACCGCTGGGGATGACTGCGGCACCTCATTTGGCAGGGTGTCTGGCTCGTCTTGGTCTGCAGGTGCTTGCTGCAACTGTTGCTGCTGCTGTGTAGCCTCAGACGTCGCTGGTACAGAGCGTGACGTGTCTTGACTTGCTGGAGACGAGTCCTGAGCTTGGCTCGATGGACTGGATGTAAGGACGGTGGCTAAAACGGGGAAAGAAACAGAAATTCTCGTTTTCAGGTTGGTTACCATTCACCTGCTAAAACTAAAACTTGAAAATCCTAACAAACTGTGACCTGGGGTCGATTTCACCAAACTCATCGTAAACTACCATCAACCGTGCAATGCAATGCAGCCCAACGTAGGATACGATGGGCTATCCTTCGTAAGACGAGTCACGATTGATCGTAGGGCTTCGTGAAATCGACCCCTGTTCTGTCAACGGTCTTCAGAGAGTGACACTGGAAAGGCTGGAAGCTTGTGTCCTTCACAATTGTTTAAATAATATACTGCTTCCACCCATCTAAGAGCCCAGTTGAGTCATGACTCACATAGGTTGAGTCACAAATTACAAAGGTTGAGTCATATTAGTCATGGAGGTTGAGTCATGAGTTACAAAGGTTGAGTAACATAGGTTGAGTCATGAGTCACAAAGAAAGTCATAAAGGTTGAGTCAAGTCATAAAAGTTGAGTCACAAGTTACAAAGGTTGAGTCACAAAGGATGAGTCACAAAGGATGACTCACGAGCAGTCACACAGGCTGACTCACAAGTCACAAAGATTGACCCGTGTCTCAATAACAAGCTACCTTGTTAAGCCTGAGTGAAAGGGTTGTGAATTTTACTAAGGTCTACCAGCCTTGAAAGATCAAGATAGGAGGTTGGAGGTGTTTAGGGTTGAGTAAGCTAATACCTGGTGCGTGGGTCTGTAGTGGAGTAGTCGGCACACTACGCCCGCCATCCTCATCACCTCCCAGGAGATTAATACGAGTATCATCAAGACCTAGATCTACAAACACAAAGAATAAGTACATGTTATGCTTCCATGTTTGCATCATATTACCTATAATAAGAGATCCTGTTATGAAACATTAATATAAGGCTAACATATTTCATATGGTCTTCAACCAGGGGCCAATGTCATAGAGCTGCTTATGGTAAGCACCAAAATTTGCTTAAAGGTAATATCATACTTTGGTTTTTATTAAAGAAATGCAGATTCATGGGCAAAAATATCAAGACAGATACAGTAACAGTCATCTGTGAAAAAAAGGTCTTTCTCTTTTATTTTTGATCTTTTAAAAGATCAAAAAGATTTTTGGTTGTTGTTTTACTAATTTCTGGATAAATACACGGTATGTTTCTACCACCACCATCTTCATACATGTCATACCTTGTAAGTTATACGTAAATCTGTGAACATTTCCATTTTGGTTTCTTAATACCAAAGTATGATACTACCTTTAAGCACCAAAACCTTGGTAAATAAAATCAGTATGCCAGCCAAAACTGCTGTGAATTTCAGCAAACAGTGGCTGATTACAAGTCGAAATCAGTGAACATCACATAAACATTTGGTTGGTAATCCTGTTTGATCAAGGAAGACTTTTTATGCTTTAAGCATTTTGTGCTTAAGCAGCTCTCTATAAAATTGGCCCCAGGGCTTGAAATAAAGTGAATTTCGGTAAAGAGTTTTCAAAATTGGCAAGTAGAAATCAGTTGGTGGGTAAGCACTGGGAAAGTGAGAATGATGTTTAACTCTTTAGACATTTCAAATTACTGAGGCTGTTGTTTCTTTGAGGGGTGTGTACGGGTAGCCTACCTCCTTGTGTTGCAAGCTGTGCCAAGGCTGGTGCCATGGAGCGAGACTGCTCAGAGTCTGTGCCGCCAAAGTTGAATCTCCCTTGGAGTAGAGGAGAGCTGTTGCAAGATAAAACGATAAAGACATTCAGTTTTTGCACAGAAGAACTGTTTTGTATGTCACTAACAACAGTGGTGAACAGATTCAATATCAATTCTAAAAGCAAAGATTTGTCATTATAAAATATGCAGTGAACAAGAGAGAAAGAAACTTAAATACTCAGGGCTATGATTATACTGAAAATCATACATTTCCTATACTTTTGTACAGGGAAAGTGAGGCCCAAAAAACTGAAATCAGGATTTTTCCTGAAAAATCACATCCCTGAATACTGGTCAGACCCAGCCATTAAAAAGTCTGGCCAGGCATTGAAATACTCCTGCTATCAGCCGTATACTTCAATAAAGTAAACCTGATCAATAAAGATCGGCTATTGGACACTACTGTCCATGATCAATATGACCTCAAATCTGTCATATCAGGTTAGTTGCCAACAATGATCCAGGACAAAGCAGGGACTTGAGAAGCTGGAAGTTGACAGTCCATTGTTCAAGGCAATGGTTTATGGAAGCCCAAGAGCTCGGGCAAGGCAAAGGCCTGGCCTGGCTTTTCAGGGTCAATGCAGTACTACAGACTCTCTACCTAACTCTTTTCTCATAATGAAGCCTGAAATGGTTTCAAATCACAGGCAAAGGAAAGGGAAATCAAGATTTATCGGAAATGGATTTCCAATTTGTTTTCAAGTTTTTCAATTAATCAATCAATCAAAAGACATTTATAAAGCGCCAAAATCAAAAGTTTGCTCTAAGGCGCTGAGGCACAAACAGAAGACAAGTTATTGATGGTACGCCTCCTGAAACAGGTGAGCTTTCAGGAGTGTCTTGGATGTGTGAAATGAGGTGGTGACTCTGGGAGGTGATGTATTCTGGGAGTTTGTTCCAGAGTCTGGGGCCGTATACAGAGAATGCTCTGTCAGCAAAGCAAACACATTGAGTTCTGGGCTCAACAAAATTGCAGTGAACACGATGATCGTAGTCGTCTTTTCGGGCAACTGATTTGGAGCATGTCTGTGATGTAAGCAGGAGCTTGATTCCGGTATGCTTTGAACATGAGAGTAATGACCTTGTAGGTGATTCTTTGAGTGATAGCTTGATAAGCTCGGAAGTGATGGAGTCGAACTTGCATTTGCTCGATATTACTCTGGCAGAGGTTTGCTGAACATTTTCCAGCCTCTTGATCAATTTCTGATTGATACCAGTCAAGAGGCTGTGGCAGTCGTCGAGTCGTGATGTGACAAGAGTGTGAACTGCAGGGTGACTTGAAATTGCAATCCAGAGGTTTTTGTGCGTTTTCAAAGGTGTCACTGTTCAACGTTTCACTCACTTGATGGCTTCTGCAAAGCCGTCCGTCCGTCGAGGCACGAAGAGCGTCGGGGTGCTGGGCACCTGGCGATCGTCCCCGAAATCTTCAAAGGGAGCGCCGGCCCCGAGGAACATGGGGGCACGGCCCAGGGAAGCCAGGCGTTGTCTGGGCACGGTGGAGTGCTAAGAGGGGAAACAAAAGTAGAGAAACGATGAAGCTTGGAGAACAAAATGAGCCTCCAACAAAACTTTTATTTCAATCTTTATGCCATCACCATTGCGATGACATTTTAGTGAAACGTAAAATCAACATCATCACAAGTGCGATGGATTTGCAGTTAACCATCGCATTGCTAGCTCTATCGTGTCAATAGCGGTGATCGCAAAACAAGACTTTAGTGAAATCGGACTCTGGTCTTCAAATTTTTCCCAATCCTAACGGGAATATCAGTACCCACCTGGAATGGTACTCGCTCGATCTGACTCTCGCCCCCCTGGGAGGTGGGCACCTGGTCGGCCCCCGGGGGATCCACCCTCAGCTCTGGCATGGGTACCCGCAGGGTCTGGTTGTCCTCCATGGGCTGGACATGCTCCTGTTGACCCGTGGAGCCGACCTCCATGTCATTCTCAGCTCCTTCAGCCTCTTCATCCTCTGCATGACATTTCAAAGAAAAAGAACAATCCCAAAACAATAACAAGGGGCACAAATGCAATGTCAAAGGGCACCACGGCAATGACCAGGGGCAGCAATAAGGCATTGACCGAGGGGCACCAGCGCAATGACCAGGAGCAGCAATAAGGCAATGAACAGTGGCACTAAGGCAATGACCGGGGGCACCAAGGCAATGACCAGGGGCACCAAGGCAATGACCAGGAAGCTTCAAGGCAATGACCAAGGGCACCAAGGCAATGACCAGGGACATCAAGGCATTGACCAGTGGCACCAAGGCAATGATCAGGGGCACCAAGGCAATGACCAAGGGCACCAAGGCAATGACCGGGAAGCTTCAAGGCAATGACCAGGGGCACTGAGGCAATGACCAATGGCACCAAGGCAATGACCAATGGCACCAAGGCAATGAACAGGAAGCTTCAAGGCAATGACCAGGGGCACCAAGGCAATGACCAGGGGCACTGAGGCAATGACCAAGGGCACCAAGGCAATGACCAGGGACATCAAGGCATTGACCAGGAGAACTAATAAGGCAATGACCAGGGCACTAAGGCAAAGACTGACCAGTAGCACTCAAGCCCCAGAACAGGAAGGGTTACTAGCAGAAGACGACCGATCCTACTCACCGCTGATCTCAACCACCTCATCATCGTCCATATCCTGCTCATTGCCAGTATCTCCTCCATCATCATCAGGTTCCTCCATAGAAACAGGCTCCTCTCCATCATCTTCATCCTCCATGTCCTCATCAATGTCATCTTCATCATCATCATCTTCCTCATCCTGTCAGTAAAAAAAAACCAGTATTACTATACAGTAATCTAAACTTCAGTTTTTGAAGGGTGCCCTCTTTTGATGAAATTTCCATCAAAAGAGGGCGCCCTTCGAAGTTTTTCTTTTTCAGAAAAAGAAAAACTGCGGTGGTGTCAGTGTATTATTTTGTACACCGCCAATCATCTTTTATTGAAATCTGGGAAGCCGGAAGGCTAATCATGAGCAAAAGACCTGTGGGGAAATCCGGGACATGTTGTCCATGCCGAATATTCTTCTAATACCCGTACCACGTACCGAACCGGTGTTGTAGTGCATTAAGATTGATAAACACCACCGCAATTTCTTGTTCTAATCAAAAGAGGGCGCCAATCAAAACTGCGTGCTCAGATTACTGTATACCTCATAAATATTCATGACCTAGAGCCGAATCCCAATTGGTCAATTCACCATCATGTGCCATTTCTGTTTGGGTATGTTACCAATCCTGTACTGTACCTTTAATACAAAAAAAAAAAGACAGTGAGAGGAGATTGACATCTTACCCCATATTCAATGTCGCCCTCTACTGGGTATTCGTCGTAGTCCTCGTCTTCTTCGTAATCTTCAGCCTCTCCGTCTCCGTCATCTTCCTCTCTCCTCACTGCATCATCGTGATCCTCCGGTGATTGGTCTTCATCATCCGCCAACTCATCCTTCGTGAGAAACAGATAATTATTTTTAAAAGAATCAAGCCAAATCTTTAAAGAGGATGTTCGACACTCAACAAACCTCGCTTTATTTGTAAATCCTTAAATTACTTGAAATGAGAAAAAAATATTTATCGCACACTGAACCCAGAAAGAGAGTCTTTTTTGATGATTTTTCTCTCAACATGCTCAACCCGCAAGCTCCCACAAATTCAGATTCTCTCTGAATTATGTCAATGGGGGCAGCAGACAAATTTGTGTGATTTCGTGACGTCAGATTTCGGAGCCTTTTGTTCAAAAGGAAAGGCTCCCATATCACACAAATTTGTCTGCTGCCCTCATTGACGAAATTCAGAGAATCTGAATTTTGGGGAGCTTGCGGGCTGAGAGAAAAATCATCAAAAAAGATTCTGTTTCTGTATTCAGTGTGAGATTAATATTTTTTCTCATTTCAACTAATTTAAGGATACTAGTTCTAACAAATAAAGCGAGGTTTGTTGAGTGTTGAACATCCTCTTTTAAGTGGCAAGCATGGCTGGTGTGTAAGTGCTAGACAGCAAGTGGTCTTAGGCCAGTCAAACTCACTCCTGTGAAGATCTTGGGCTACTTAAGAACAGTGTTGGAGTACTCGTACTCGAGTACAGTTCGAGGACATGCAAATATTTGACCCGTACTTGATTAAAAGTACTCAAAAATAAAATGTACTTGGCAAGTACTCAATAAAAAGGACTTGAAAATAAAATGTACCTGGCCCGTACTTTAATCCATGTACCGGTACCTAAATTTTGGGGGTGCTCTACCAATAGTGCAAATTTCATTTTTTGTTACAATTTCATGGTTGATTATGTTGCTGATTTCCGATAAATTATACAATGGGAGTATGAAGATCATCGGGAACTTAGTATCAAATGGAGTAAACAGCACAGTGCCATTTGCAAGGTTTGTAAAACAAGAGTGGCACAACGTCCAACTTTAAACATCTTTGTGAAACTAAGTGCATTGTTGGCACTGTGTGTTGGTACTGTACTCGGATGTGGACTCAGACTTTGGAACTTGGACTCTGCCCAGTACTTGGACCCTCAAGTACTCGGTGTACTCTGTACTCGGATTTGAGGACTCCAACTTCGACTCCAAGACTGCTTAAGAAACAAACAATGTCTCCTCTATGAAAGAGTAACGTGATTTGAAGATGCAAACTTACATCGTCACTGTCGACAACGATAACCACGTCATCATCATCATCTTCATCCTCCTCCTGCTCCTGCTCCTCCTCCTCCCCCGTCTCCTCAAACCCCTCCCCTCCAACTTCACCCTCCGCAGCGGGAAGAGCAGACGCCTCGTCCAGCCATTCCCCACCGGAGGGCGCTGCAGTCCCGCTGGTCTCTTCCACCGCATCAGCCCCCTCTTGGGTGGGCGGAACCTCGTCCGCCTCCACAGCAGACGGCTGCACCGATATCCCCATCCCTGCCTCATCTTCGCCAAGAGAGGGCGACATTGAAGACTGCTGTGTTGCCTTGGGGACGCCATCTGCTTGGGCCGGGGCTTGAGCGTCACCAGAAGAAGGAGAGGATTGTTCTAGCTCCTCTGAAAGTTGCTGTCAGGATTGAAAAGAAATAAATCAAAATAAAGGAACTGTCTTAACACATATCTTTAGGCATTAAATGTAAATTTATACTTTGGTTATCGTCAAAAGAAATGCAGATTAATGGGTGAAAAAATCAAGAAAGATACAGTCACAGTCACCTGTGAAATTTCAAGTACTATACGGTGCCCACTTTTTGACAAAAGAGTGAAAATAGCTCACGCTATTTTCAAATCTAGTTTTGATGTCACCCCGAGATCAAAACTGTTTTTGGCCTTTGGTTGTACTCCTGTCTGGATAAGTAGAGCATTTCAGACAGAAAAATCTTAACGGTATGTTTCTACCATCGCCCTCTCCGTACCCTGTAAGTTATAGGGAAATCTGTTAAAAGATTTCTGTTTTGGTAGGCCTACACTACCTAAGTATGATAGTACCTTTAAGGAAGCAGAATTTTCACTGCATGAATTGTAAGAGGGGTGAGGGTCGAGTGTTTACCGGTTGGGGCGTGACTCGAAGGCGCTTCTCCACATTTCTGGTTTCTTCAGCCTGGGTGAGTTCGTCTTCATCGTCCGTCTCCTCTCGCTGCCGTTTGTTGCTCTGATCGGTGCGACTGACGCTTGACGACGGCTTCTGCACTTCTGCTGACAAGGAAGTCAAAATCAAACACAACAAAAACATTTCTAAGTTTGTCCAAAACGCCTTAATCCGCTCAGGGTGAGGTACATAAAATGGAAAAAAATCTTAGCGTCACAACCTTACAAATAAAAACCACAGTAATGATATTAAGCATTTATCCAAGTACAATGTTTTTGAAAAGTGAACAAAAAAAAATTGACTTGGGCGGGATTCGAACTGGCGACCTCCTGAATACCGTACAGGCCGGCGCTCTACCAACTGAGCCATCCAGCCGGTCTTCAGGAGGTCGCCGGTTCGAATCCCGCTCCAGTCAATTTTTCTTTGTTCACTTTTCAATGACTTAAAAAAATTCAGCCAGTTTCCCTTGTGGTTATTTAATGATTACAATCCTTCTAGGTTTAAACCATCAAGCCATCATTTTATTTCAGGTCATTATTTTTGGTTGACGAGCAGTTTGTCGAAGTTTAGTACTTAATTTTATTGATCACGGTTTGGGTCTTCATTCATGACACTTCTAACCTTCAAGGTCTTCGTCCATCTCCTGCCCGATCCTGGACTCAACGTCCGGGAGGAATACGTCACCGGACTGGTCCGGCACTGCCTCCACCTCTGGTTGTTCCGCTGGAACTTCGGCTATCTGTTCCGCGGCCGGAGCAATCCTGGGCTCAGCTCGGACCTCCTGGACGTTGTCTGCTCTCACAACCTCCTGCTGCTGCTGCTGCTGTTGTTGTGTGGGTTCTGCCCTGTCGTCCGGCACCCCTTCCATTCTGGGCTCTGGAACCTGGTGTGGGTAGTATGCTGCCACGGTGGGCGGAGCCTGCTGGGTGGGCGTGACAGCTTGAATAGGCGTGGTCGAGGGCACGGATATAACAATAGGAGTCTCCACAGACAAAGGTTCTTGGACTGCTGTAAAAAAACAAAAAAGAATCCAAATTTTCAGAGACTTCTAGATGTGGATGATAGCAATAAAAACAAATACACATTGTTTTAGCACTGTGCAGTTGACTGCCTGTTTGAAAAAAAGGTGCAGAGGTTGGGTTAGAACCTGGATCGTCTAAGCTCACAATGAGGCTCATTGTTGGAGATGTCCTAGCTAGACCACGATTTGAACTCATGATAGTCAATTGGCAAATCTAACCGGCAGAATCTTACATTGTAGCCAATGGTGTAGTGAATCATACAGATAAGCTCTGGGGCCAATTTCACGACCCTGCTTAGTACACAAATTTGCTAACCATGAAACTTCTGTCTTAATAAAACAGGATTAACAACCAAATGTGTTGTGCATCACTTGTGATTGTTCTTTAGCTGTTGTTCACTGACCATGAATATCAAATGTAATTTGTAATGGTTTGTTTTATTGAGCAAGACATTTTGTGCTAAGCAGTTTTGTTTGTGCTTAACAGCTCCATGAACTTGGCCCCTGGGCTTTTAAAGACAAAAACATTTTACGATTAATTCCATTCTTCCAATTTCTGTTTCAAGCTCATGTCATGAAAGGAGTATCAATTGGCCGATCATTTAGCGGTTTGGACTGTGGTCATATCATTTCCTAAGATACCTTGCTGTCTGTCCGACTCCATGACGACGGTGCTGGCTTCGCTCTGCGTCTGGGGCATCACCGTTGCCATGGGCGTTGCCGAGGCGCTGGACAAGGCACTGGTCACCGGGGTGACGGCAATGGGTCGGACGCTGGCGGTCATCCGCTGGCTGGAGGGCATGGAGGTCTTGGAGACAGTTTGTGCCGGGGAGGAGATGGGTTTGATGTTGGCAGTGGGTGGCGGCTCTTCGCTCCTAGCACTTGATGGAGAGGTTGGAAGGCCGGGTACAAGAAGACAAAAATCAAACATCAAACAAGACTCTCTAGACCTACGCAAACAATTTATTACCCTTCGACGACATAAATGAGCACTTCACTATAAAGCGCTCTTTGAGAGCACATGAAAAAAATCATGCGCTGGCTCAGGTGGAATTCGAACCCACGACCTTCTGCTTACTAGTGCAGATGCCCTACCGCTAGGCCATCGAGCTAGCTAAGATCAGCGGGGTGAATCAAATCCCTGTCTTTGCAGGCGCCTCCAGTCCTTTTGCCACTAGGAAAATGTTGGCATGAGGAAATAGAGAATGTCGCCCTCTACGCCCTAAAAAAGCTGTGCACAGACCCCGATGAAATATAACACCAGCTGCCGATTTCAAGAAACTTTACGCCATAGTAAGTCCAACTTACGCAACAAATGTTGCGTAAGTGGCGCAACTTACGCAACATTTGTGGCGTAAGTGGACTTACGCCATGGCGTAAAGTTTCATGAAATCGGCTGCAGGGCCCTTTTCCAAACCTCGGCTCCGGCTCAGGCTCCGGCTCCAGCTCCATTTCTTGAGTCAATTTTAAAATAACGGGTATCAAAATAGAGACTTTTGGCTGTGGTTCGGAAGTAGATTCTCTGGTTTGAAAAGGAAAACGGAGCTTCAGCTTCAATGAAAACCCACAACCTCTATTTTCAGCATATGGATGCCGGAGCCGGAGCCGGAGCCGGAGCCGGAGCCGAGGTTTGGAAAAGGGCCCAGGTAATGTTGTAAGCAAAATGGCGCCCTCACAGGGTTGTGCAAAGGGGCTAGTTGATTAGATGGCAAACTAACCTGGGTCGTTCTGCACCTATGGGTTGCTGTGGGGCTAGATGCTTGATCTGCAGTTGCTTCTGTTGCTCTTCAACTTGCCTCTCCAACTCTTGAACCTGTCACATTGAAACAACATACAACAACTTACTTAGCTGAATCGACACTTACAAAAGGCCAACCCCTATACACCAATCTGACGGCGCGAACATGGAGGTAAAAAAACACCCACCATTACTGGTGTGTCCCCGTCCCTATTATTGTCCGGCAATAAAAGAATTAACGTCTGCCACACTCGATACTGCTGGGTGTACGTCCCCTTATCATGGAACATATACCCTGCAATTATAGAGTGCGGCGGGGCATAAATTCTTTTGTTGCCGGACAAAAATAGGGACGGGGACATACCAGTAATGGCGGGTGTTTTTTACCTCCAAGTTCGTGCCATCGGATCGGTGTATATGCATGATATGGGAGGTTGTGTACGAACCATTTAAAAGTATCCCACAACGCATTGCTCATACACCTTCACTGTATACTTCCGGAAGTTCCGGGCCACCAATAAAAAGGGACTATGGTATTTGCTTATTTTACACTTATTTCACATATTATTTCACACTTATTTTCACATTGCTATGGTGGAACTGAATGCCAATATCATTTTTTGTGGGTTTACTTTTTAATAGTGCGCCCTCTATTGACCAAGAGATACTTTTCATGCTAAGCAAATTTTTTTTGTGCTTAAGCAGCTTCATGAAATCAACACCAGATTATGGAGCAGGGCTTTCACAAAGAGCTAAGACAGATCGCAACATGCATAGCAATCTTAATTGCTAAGCAAAGTGTGATGTCACAATGCTAGTTACTATGGAAACAAGTACAACTCATCTAAAAGATGAGTCTTCAATCTTTGTGAAATCGACCACAGATCTGACCCATTCATGTGACCCATCCTTGGACCAATCAGAAGCTATGCAAGCTCATGAATATGTATAAGCGCATCGGCTCTTACTCTGGTCTGGAGCTCGGATTTCTGCAGTTGCTGCTTCTGCTGTTCCTCCCTCTGGATCACTTGCAACTTCTCCTGTGGGGAAATTCAAACAAAAATTCTTAGTACTCCTACGTGACCTTTCTACTTGGTCCCGAGTCAGGATTCAGAAGAAGGACGTATGTGATTCGTAGATCTTCTGTAACGTATTTATTATAAATGCATGTATGTGGATAGTATGCACAATCATTTTCTATTTCTTATATTTCAAAATGTAAGAGTGCAGTGGAAAGCATGTGAATGCATAGGCATATAACATATAGCAATCTCGAGCCTTTTCTCAGAACTTGGCTCCGGCTCAGGCTCGTGAATCCATTCTAAAATAACAGGTATCAAAATAGAGGCTTTTGGCTGCAGTTCGAAAGTAGATTCTCTGGTTTGAAAAAGGAAAACAGAGCTTCGGCTTCAATGACAAACGACAACCTATATTTTCAGCATATATGGATGACAGAGCTGGAGCCGGAGCTTGAGCCAGAGCCGAGGTTTGAGAAAGACCCCCAGGTTTACTTATTGGAGAATAGTGCCTATCTATAGCGCCCTCTAGTGGTCAATCACATATTTTTGAAATATGGGCATTTAATTATATGCAAATTTGTTCGTGGATAGGTAAATAAAAAAGAGAAAGGTGGCAGCCAGAAAGTGTTATAAGAAGTCAGAAGTAAGATTCAAAATGGAGACATCAATGTGTTATTTGCTGAATGAGACTAGCCTCAAACAGACTCTAGTCTGTTTGAGGATCTTGCCGTCGCGTTCCTCTTCCTTATCACTTCCTGGTACCCGGCAGTCTCTCAAACAGTACCTCCAACAGACGCTCTTTGATGGGCACCAGGGAAGCCCTGATGGGAGTCTAGAGACCAGACACATAGAGGGAGAGTATGTGCCTTTACTGAGGTTTGAGGGAAGGCTTGCAATAAATTTCGCGAAAAGAAGGACTTGAGTTACATGGTGAGTCTGGAGCCTTTCTTCAGCTTCGTCATGTGACCCGATCCCTTTTGTGGGCCTCAAACGGCAGTAGCGAAATAAGTCCAAAGCCTAGCCTCAAGCATAGCCTCAAGCTTAGTCTCAAGCCTAGCCTCAAGCCTGGTTTCCTAAAGGCCCTAAGCTTTTCTCCTAGCAAAGACCGACCTGTTTCTCCTTGGACTGCTTGAGGTCCTTCTCCAGCTGCTCTACTTTCTCCTGGAGCTGCTTCTTGTCGGTTTCCATCTGCCCCTCGCTCTGGGAGTGCAGGGATTCCATCGCCGACAGCTCTCCCTTCAGCTCGTCCACGGTGGCCTGCAGTTTGCTCTTCTCCTCGTTGGCCCTGTTGCGTTCAGCTGGCGGAGGGAATTTTTGAAAACCGATCAGGGAAAGAAGATCAAGGACACTTTGAGGTTCCCTCTCAACCAGTGCTGTATCTGAGTCCAAAACCTCCGAGGCCGAGGCCAAGGCCAAATACTGTCTAGCAAATTGAGGTACAGTGGAACACCGCGATAACGAACATGGCGGGAGCACAGATATTGTCCGTTACAGTGGTCGTTCCTTATGTGATTTAAAGAACTGTATAAGCCATGTATGCTTGGCAGTGAGGTGCACTGCCCTACCTGACAGACGGACATAAAGCTTCTATTAAAGCATAACAAGGACTCACTGTTGACTTGGGATAATTTCTGTCTCATCCCCTGGATCAACTTCTTGGATTTCTCGTCCCGTTCATCCTTTTCGCTCAGCTGAGACTGTGTGAGTTAATAAACAAACAAAAAGAAGAAAATTTCATCATCACTAATTTGGAAACCTTCACAAAACCTGGATGTTTTCATGGCCACAAGTCATGAAATCAGAATTTGATGACATTATAATCTGAAAACTTTGGTCTTTTTATAAACATCAGCTTTGGTTGTAAGCTCTTCGTTTGGCACCATTTCGAAGCAGGTATCAAGATAGAGGCCTTGCGCTAACTGTTTTCCCTGGCTAGCCCATCAGGCCAGCTTACTTCAGATTTTACTAGTCTGTTTAGATTTGTACTAGCCTGTACATATGTCGATCCATACCTTAACAGGTAGGTTCTTATTCTTTTTTAATAGCCCACCGGGCAACCAAGGAACTGACTCTAGTGGCCCAGAGTGGTTTTTGCTAGACATTGTACACCAGGCTAGTACTATTTCAAGCCCCGCTTAAATAGTTTCCAGTTTGAAAGTAGAGTCTTTGCTGGGAAGGAGAAAACAGAGCTTCAGCTAGTTGGGGTCAAAGCATCAATTCAAATCAAGGGGTTGTCGGTCACTTCGCCTACATCCACTTTAGTGTTGGTAAATGGTTTATGGACTATTTGGACTACGGTGCTTCAGCAAGTCGGCAAATGAGCTAAAAAGTAAATGGGCGAAATGCTAAATGGGCAAAATGGCAAATGGGCAAAATGGCAAATGGGCAAAATGGCAAATGGGCGAGGTGACTGTGGGAGCAATGGTTGTGGGCGACATGGTTGTGGCACAAATGGCAAATGGGCAAAGTGTCCAATGGGCGAAGTAACAAATGCACGCAGTAAAACAAATCCAGCATTGCATGGATATAACTCAAAGCAACAAAAGACTGAATAACAATACCTTTGTCTTTTCCTCGGCTTCTTTCACTGTCTTGATTTCCTGGGTGTCAAATAGTAAAAAAGATGGCTGTCACTTGAAAGAAATACACTCTATTACAATCATCAAAGAATTACAAGTAAACATTGAATCAACCTTGACAATACATAATTAGGACTACGTTAAGTAAACTTGAGCTCACTTCAACCAATTTGGTTACCTGTTTCAAACTATTTAATCTTGATTCCATCTCTGAGCTAAGCAGAGTCCTTCCCAGCATCAACCCTCACGTCATCAGGACTATGCTAAACAAACTTGAGCTAACCTCAACCGATTTGACCTTGACTACCATCTCTGAGCTAAGCAGAGTCCTTAGTCCTTACCAGCATCAACCTTAACGTCATCGAGACTACGTTATAAAGCAAACTTAAGCTCAGCTCAACAAATTTGGTTACCGGTTTCAAACTATTTAATCTTGACTACCATCTCTGAGCCAAGCAGAGTCCTTACTCCTCCCCAGGATAAACCCTAACGCCATCAGGACTTTGCTAAGCAAACTTAAGCTCAGCTCAACCAATTTGGTTACCGGTTTCAAACTATTTAATCTTGACTTCCATCTCTGAGCTAAGCAGAGTCCTTAGTCCTTCCCAGCATCAAGCATCAACCCTAACGTCATCAGGACTATGCTTAGCAAAGTTGAGCTCACCTCGGTCAGTTTGGCATTGGCCTCTTCCAGCTCCTTGATCTTGGCTTCCGTCTCGGCGCTGGGTTGTCCTTGCTGTTCCTTCTCTGCATCCACCTTGGCTTGCAACTCCTCATACTGAGCCTTGTAACGACGGCCGATTTTCTTGACCTAGACGGGCATCAAGAGAGACTTTAGCACACTCGAGAGCAGTGTTGGAGTGGAGTCCTCAGATCCGAGTACAGAGTACTCCGAGTACTTCAAGGTCTGAGTACTGGGCCGAGTCCGAGTACATTGCTGTCGAGTCCAAGTCCTAAGTATCGAGTCGGGCCAAGTACATTCATTTTCGAGTACTTTTTATCGAGTACGGGCCAAATACATTTTATTTTGAGTACTTTTAATCGAGTATGTGCTGAGTATTTGTCTGCACTCGAGTTGTACTCGAATACGAGTACGAGTACAAGTAATACTGCTCGAGAGAACGACTTAAGCTCAGCCATCATTCTTCTCAGATTCTTTAGAGACAATGTTGAATGCGGTGGCCTACAGGGCCTTGTACCGACGGCCAATTTTCTTAACCTGGGCAGGCACATTCAAGAGAGAGTTTAAAGGCAATATCATAACTGGAAAAATCATAAGGAAAATACAGTAACAGCCTTTATTATAAAGACAATGTTGAATGAGGTGACCTTGTGGTCTGCTGCTCTGAACTTCAGATCTTGTGGCGAAGTCTACAAAATGTGGTTTCGAGTACTTTTTAATACTTAAGTATTTCACGCTAAATCAGCTAGCGCAGAAATTCAATGCTAACCCAGTAAGCCCAGAATTGTTTTTAATTGTATTTAATTTTATCTCAACGATCTTTTATTAAGTTGAAGTTTATGCATACTTTACTGTCTTTCCTTTGTTGCCTGATTTTAAATTCTTATTCTCTGTTAAGTGTTCGCATTTTAAGTCTGGGTTGGCAGGCCTTAGGGCCACAGTGTTTAAGTACAGTTTTGCTTCCCCTGGCCAGCTTATCATGCTTTAGTCTTGGGTCATTCCGTGTCAATTCAACACACTTTGGAACCCGACCGACACTGATTTCAATGAAATTTGGTATGCTTGTTGGCCTCCATGAGAAACCCTCAGAACCAAAATTTTATGTAATTTGGTCCATTACTTTTTGAGATACGGGTTAACGAACTTTTGACTAATTAGCACAATCTGTCGCATTCAAACAGCCATATCTCCAGAAGTAAACAATCTACAGAAATAAATTTTACATCATTCTAAAGCTCTTATAATGGCCTTCATTTTGTAAAGTAAAACCAAAATTTTTTCATGTACGACAAAAAAGTTACGTTAAAATTTGACCTTTGACCTCGATTTAAAAAAATGCGTATTTTTCAAAATGCGTAATTTTTTTTTCATATTTTAGATTGACTTGTAAGTAACATCTCCAGAAAAATTTGGAGTGGGCGCTCATATACTTTTGGAGTTATGATAATTTAAACATCGGATTTCGAGGATAAAAGCTGTAAATATGCATTAACATATGCACTGTACGTATGCTTATGTACAGGTAATCCATGTATAGTAATGCATGTGCAAAAATATGAAGTATTTTGGCCTTTCTAGCCATTTTCAAGTAAGCATAACTACAAAACTGTACAAAAGCCCATCCTTAATCTTTTACATGTTGCTGCATTCTAAACACTAGGCCCTATATCTTCCGGGAAGGGGGGGGGGGGGGGCTAGTGTACCTGTCAGCCAAGCATGTTAACTAAGGGGCCTGTTTGTTTAACGCACAGGATCCCAGATTTGGGGATCAAGGTACTATGCAGGGTACGCTAAAATGAGATCCGGATCCGCTGGATTCATGATCTTGTGCATTAAACAAACAGGACCTAACCTAGTCATCTCCATTCCATCAGAGTTTTTGTTGCAAATTTCATTTCCTTTGCAGGCATCTTTTATGTGTTTAGTCTCTGTAATACTAAAGTTTCCACAATTGTTACTATTCTGAGAGTGCATCACGTAATGTGTAATCGTGTATTTAAGCAAACTAGCGATTTTTCCTTCCAGCTATTAAACAATGGTAAACCGACGGTAAGCTGTGAATTCCTTCAGGTTACACAGATACTCTCAGGATATAGTAATAATTGTGGAAACTGTTACAGAAACCAGATCTGTTTACTTGATGTCTGCAAAAGAAATGAAATCTGCAACAAAAAAATTCTGATGGAATGGAAATGGCTAGGTTAGTTAACATGCTTGGCTGACAGTTCCAGTACCCCCCCCCCCCCGAATATATAGGGCCCAGAGCAACATCTAAAAGATTAAGGATGGGCTTTTGTACAGTTTTGCAGTTATGCTTACTTGAAAAGGGCTAGATAGGCCAAAATACCTCATATTTGTGCACATGCATTACTATACATGCACATAAGTATATGTACAATGCACATGTTAATGCATATTTACAGGTTTTATCCTCCAAATCCGATGTTAAAATTATCATAACTCCAAAAGTATATGAGCGCCCACTCCAAATTTTTCTGGAGATGTTACTTACATGTCAAGCTAAAATAAAAAAAAAAATTACGCATTTTGAAAAATACGCATTTTTTTAAATCGAGGTCAAAGGTCAAATTTTAACGTAACTTTTTTGTCGTACATGAAAAAATTGTGGTTTTATTTTACAAAATGAAGGCCATTATAAGAGCTTTAGAATGATGTAAAATTTATTTGTGTAGGTTCTTTACTTCTCGAGATATGGCTGTTTGAATGCGACAGATTGTGCTAATTAGTCAAAAGTTCGTTAACCCGTATCTCAAAAAGTAATGGACCAAATTACAAAAAAAATTCGGTTCTGGGGGTTTCTCATGGAGGCCAATATGCATACCAAATTTCATTGAAATCCGTGTCGGTCGGGTTCCAAAGCGCGTTGAATTGACACGGAATGACCCTCTTCGTTCTGTTCCCTGTCACACCCATGGGCACTTATGTTAACTTGTTCCTGTTCATTGTAATGTATTTGTCTTGATGATGGCCGAATAAATAATAATAATAAGCGCCTAATTCTGCAGTAAGCAGAGCCATGAAATTGGGTGTTGGTGCGTTGTTTAGCTGAGTATTTTATAAGGGCAGTCAGTACACACCTGCTGGATTGTATTCTTCTTGTCATTGATGTCTGTCTCCTTGGCAGTAACGTCCATCTTCAGTGTGTTTATCTCCTCACTAAAAAAATAACAACAACAGAGAATATTCAACTACCCTAAAGGCATCTGTACTGGTGGGTAGGAAGTCATGGGTTCGAATCTCATCCGAGCCAGCATGTGATTTGTTCACATGCACTCACAAGCACAAGCACAAGCAAGTATACAGTGCTCATCCACATCGGTGAAGGGCAAACCTAATTTTCATACCCTAAAAGCTTTTTCGAAACGGAGGCTCAGGCTCCGGTTCCGCCATCCATATGCTGAAATTATAGGTTCTGGTTTTTCATTGAAGCTGAAGCTCTGTTTTCTTTTTCAAACCAGAAAATCTACTTCCAAACCGCAGCCAAAAGCCTCTATTTTGATAGCCCTTACTTTAGAATGGATTCATGAAACTGAGCCGGAGCCGGAGCCGGAGCCGGAGCCAGAGCCGGAGCCAGAGCCTCCGTTTAAAAAAGGCCCTATACCTTGGTCATCAAGAACTGGACAAAGTGAACAAAGAAAAATTGACTGTCGCCGGTTCGTATCCTGCTCCAATCAATTTTTCCCGACCAAAATCATTTAATATTCATGATTTACAGCGGTACCCGCCACGATATTGGATTCGATTCAACCAGCTGACCCCAGCTAGCTCGGTGGCCTAGCGGTATGGCATCTGCACTAGTAAGCAGGAGGTCGTGGGTTCGAATCCCACCCGAGCCAGCATGTGATTTGTTCACATGCTCTCACAAGCACCGAGTATACAGTCCTCATCCACGTCGGTGAAGGGCAAGCCTAATTTGCATATTATCTATCTCCCGACTAAAATCATTTAATATTCACAATTTGTCTTTGTTCACTTTTCAACAAAAAACAAATGATAGGCATTGTATCTTTCGGTCACAACGACAAACAAATTTTTGTACAAACTATTTCACTGACAAATGCATATTCAGTCAAATCTTACCTCAATTTGCTTTGCTCCAATTTCATTTCGGACCTGAAAATGAAAAGTACGAAAGGCGTAAGAAAATCATTTTAAAAAACAGCATTTTAAAACCGAGTTTCAAAAACCTGTTATAAGTATTGAAACATAGTTAACATAGATATGTTATAAGTTGCACTTACTGCATGTTGGCAAAGTCGGTATTCAACTTGCTGATCTCATTCCTGGGGGAGGAAATAATCAAGAAGAAAGATAAGACTTGAAGCTATGCATGGTGAAAGTACTAAAAGTAATGTAGGTTTGCGGTGACACCACGTAATCTCTTCTGCGAGAGTGTGTGGTTCTGAGAAGAACCATAGGTATTATCTCGACGTTCCGAACAGTGTGCTCTGTTCGTCCTCAAGAGAGTGACTGAGGATGAACAGAGCACACAGTTCGGAACGTCGAGATAATACCACCGGTTCTTCTCAGAACCACACACTCTCACAGAAGAGATTACATGGTGTCACCGCAAACCTACCTTCATTTAATCAAGAAGAAACAATCAATCTCATGCAGTACACAAAGGGATCTTTATTATGAAAAAAAACAGGGCACACAATATCATGGATTAAGGAATGATAATAATCTAGACAACAGTCCGCTTACCTGGCAGCTGTAAGCTGTGCGTTAATCCTGGACAGCTCAGCTCTGTCGAGAGATCAAAATAATCCCAAATTTTAAGGACTTGATAATGCGATACATAAATGCAGAGCTCATGTCAAAACTTAAAAGGCTTGAAGCTATGCATGGTGGAACTCCTATTAAGGTAAGGTTTGCAGTAGCACCATGTACAAGAATCCGTTCTATGATTGTGTGATTCTGAGAATAACCGGTGGTGAATGCTTGCCGTTTCAAACAGTGTGCTCTGTTCATCTTCAGGAGGGTGACCATGTCAAGCTTGTTATGGTGATAATAACATCTGCGTTTTGATTTTATGTGACGACACAAATTATGCATAAGGCAAAAAGGTGATCTAAGTCACGCGATTCTGTGTTGCTGGTAGCAACGTTTCGGCTGCTGGTACTGCTAGCCTTCATCAGGCTACAAATTATGTGGTATCGGGACATATCAAAGCAACGTGGTTCTCATTACAAGCCTGGAAATAAACAGAGGCCACGGAGGCCATGGCCTTCATTGTCCTGGTTCTTGGCCTTGGTGCCCCTTCAAATATTTCCATACACATTATGATTTTCCAATGGAAGTGCCTCTTGCAATGGAAAATTGGCCTCGCCCTCAACAAACCTTATTTCCAGCCCTGTCAATGCTGCAATGGAAGATTATGACTTGTGAATTGTATGACGGATCAGGGATTGTCAATTTTGGACTTGGACTGAAGATCTTACTTGTGTCTCAGGTTCTCCTCACGGAGGCTGCCAATGGTCTTCTTGTTGGCGTCTTTCTCTGCACTGCAAGTAAATACAAACAAAGAACATGATTGAGATAGTCCATTTAATAACATGTATTCATTATTAATAACTCAACTAATCATTTTAACTACAATTACTCCGAGTAAATGAGGCGGTTTCTTGTCTGATCTCCTCATATTATTGTTTCAGGTTACGTCATAATCTGACCCATTGTATCAAACTTTCTTGTAGTATGAACAATATACTTGACCCTGAACCTAAATATCTCTGGATCGGAACTTTTATAGGGAGACAAGGTTTGCTATAAATTCGACCTTTTAGGGAGACACCGAACATTGGGGAGACATTTTGCAGTCTCCCTAATGTTTGAAGTACCTTTTAAAGTCACTTTTGCCTGTCCGAATTTTAATAGAAGACAGAGAATGCTCTCAATATGAACATATGTTAATTTCAAGTTCATTGGTTTGGAGGATGCTTAGAAATAGGTAAGTAAAGTTTGTGCACGACCCTATGGGATTGTCTCCCTAAGGTACCATTAAATACATATCATTATACTTAATATTTATATTATTCACAGCAAATATTGTAATCTTCTTCTTTTAGAGTCTCTGAAGTCATTTCCCGACGAAAATTATTTAATATTCTCTGAAGTTGATTGACTATAATGACAGTTTCCGATTTCTTTCCACAACTTTGTAATGAAAATTCATTAAAAAAAAACTTGCACGAATCTAAATCTCTCTGGTTCAGTGTGATTGGCTAATTACTGCTAGAGTAACATGAATATTCATGAAATCAAAATGCATAAATTTACATTAATTTCTTCTGTTCCTCTGGGTCAGCCCGGTTGCACTGTTCGATCAGGTGATTGGTCCTCTGCTTCCAGCGGGTCACCTCGATGGTCAGACCGATTTTGTCCGCGCTCAGGCAGTCCCGTTCCACGGTCAGACTCCGGTTCTGCTCCTGCAAGGGCTGGATGTCGGCTTCCAATTGGTTGACCTGGACGCCGTGGAAACAAAGGTTCATGAATCATTCATGAGGTTAGAATCGGCCTGGGCAAGGCAAATCTTATGACTGTATCTATGATGGTGGTTTGTTTTATTGAGCAAGACATTTTGTGCTAAGCAATTTTTTTTGTACGAAAGATTTGAGGCTTTGCATGGTGACAAAGTGGATAGGTTTGCGGAAACACCATGTAATAATCGTTTGTTTTTTTCCACTTCTATTTCATTCGCACTTCTAGTCAGTTCAGTTCAGTTCAGTTCATTTTATTTCCACTCATGCAAGTCACTTCAGTACAAAATAAAATACTTGTAAAGTACTTTTAAATGGGGGAATTAACTTACAATAAGTGGAGGAGGTCCCCAAGAAGCAGAGCTTGTGGACTGGGGACCCCCTTTTAATAAATGAATTGTGTTCTTACATATTCTTGAAAATGAACATTTACATGGTGTTATAGCTAAAGAAGTACATACACAACATACAGTAAGGTCTCAACATTTCGACTAGCCATGTGATGACTCCTAATTATGACTAGAGCAAGCTAGTCGAAATGTTGAGACCTTACGAGAAGTGTGAACGATATAGAAGTGCAAAAGTACGAACGATTCTTACATGGTGTTTCCGCAAACCGATCCACATACTAATTTGTTTTGTGCTTAACAGCTCCATGAAATTAACACCAGGTCAGAACCCTACCTTAGCTTCAAGCTGCTGGACCTGCTGCTCAAGCCGATCCTTCTCCTCTCTCAGCATCCTGTTGCTGTCTGTCAGAGCATTGAGGGTCTCCACCTTCTTCAAGAGCTCCTGATGTTTGGCTGTGGTCTGTGCCATCACCTGAGGGGTGTGAAGACAAGAGCCAAAGTGTTTATGGCAGACACTTGTAGGTAAAGATGCCACGTGTCTATGTGACTTCTCATCCCGCTCCTGCCACCGAATGATGAACTTTTGTCCTGAAGTGACTATCCGACCCTGTAAATTACCCATAACACCCCTTTAACGCCACGGAGAGCGCCCCCTACCTGCGTGCGTTCTCTCTCTCCCGTAAGGTTCCGGTGCGTCTCTTCATACTGCCTCTCGAGATGTTCGCACTTCTGCTTGATGCGTAGGCACTCAGACTGTGCCAGCTCGGAGCGCGTTTCGGCAATCTCCTTTTCACGACGCAAGAATCTATCAAAACAAAGTTTTTTAATTTTCAAACAAATTTCATATGAATTTGCCATAATAATTTCACTCTTCTTATTCCATTCTAACTTAAATATCTTCAATGATTCTTGGGATGTAGCTTCTTGGGATGTGCGTGGTTTCATGGCTTCTGACTGCCAAACGAACAAAGATAATTGACTATTAGGGACACCACCAACATAGGGCTGGATAGCTCAGTTGAGTGCTGATACCGTATTCCTGATGTCGCTGGGGTTCAAATCCCGCTCCAGTGAATTTTCCTTTGTTCATCTTTCAATTACTTTAAAATTCAGTTAGTTTCCCTTGTGGCTATTTGACAATTACTCCATTTTAGTTAAATGTTTAAATTCTTGGATTCATACAAAAAATGCAGAATCTTATTAAAATCAATTAATTTCAATTTTTCTCAAGCTTGAGAAATTTCTTAAGGATTCACCAGGGACACTCTCAAGCATTGGGTCCTTTCACACAATAAAACTTTCAAGCAATTTCTCAAGCATGAGAAAAACTTGCAAACATGGTGAGTTTTTTTTTAGCATTGTGTGAAAAGTCCTAAAAAGAAAAAAATAATTACTGTGGATTTTTAGGAAACTGTGATGGACGTTTGGGTCTTACTTGATAACTTCCAGCAGCTGTTCAGAGGACTTGTTCTCATCGGGTACTCTAGCCTGAACATGGACAGCATCCCTCTGCCTCTGTGGGCTGGATATCATGCGCTGACTCAACTGGAAAAAGTACCAAAAACAACCGAAAATATGGACACTCTTCATATGCATTGCCTAGGATTACTCTCACTATTTCACATTTTAATAATCACGAGAACAGTGCAGGCTTTGAGCAAGGTATGGCAGAGTTTTCAGTGCAAATTCACTGTTACCAAACAGTTCATAATCTTGCAAAGTTTCCACCATGTTTGAACCCTGGGTAACATATCTATAATAATAATAATGTGGGGTGATGTGGCCTAGTGGTCTGGCGTGTCGTACCCAAGGTCTCGTGGTCAATTTACAGATTGTGGGTTCAGATCCAGCCATGGGTTAATGGTGCTTGTGTCCTTGGGCAAGACGCTTTGTCACATATTTGCTCCTCTTCACCCAGGTGTAAATGGGTACCTGTGAGGGTAGAGATGGCTTTACGGTTTGATTAGCCCTTGTGCGCTTTGCAGGCAGCCGGGGCTTTATACTCCCCAGGGAATTGAGATTGTTTCAGGAATGTATGTGGGGAAAAAACTCGGGAGTTTAGTATCAAATGGAGTAAGCAGCACAGTGTCATTTGCAAGGTTTGAAAAACATTAATTTCTGAGAAGAGTGGCACAACAAAATCAACATCCAATTATAAGCTTCTTTGTGAAACAAGATGCAATTTCTTGCACTATGCGTTGGTACTGTACTCGGACGCAGACCCAGACCCAGTACTCAGCCCTTGAAGTACTTGGAGTACTCTGTACTCGGATCTGAGGACTCTACTCCAACACTGGCAGTTCTACGTAGGATAGGCCACCAAGGATGGGTTATCCTTCGTAATCGAGATAAGATCCATCGTAGGGCTTCATGAAATCGACCACTGGTAGGAGATATCTATTGGTGAAGGTACACATCATAATACTATGTTAAAGTCCTTACCTCTTCTAGCTGCTGGTGCAGTAAGGTGTTCTGCTGGTTGAGTTCTCGGCACATCCTGGCCTGTTCCTCAAGCTCGTTCATCTGGATGCGAGACTGCTCCTCCCAGCCGACCTGCAAACCATCACAGAAAAATGCCGTCACAGATACGATTTCCATAGTGACAGTGGGGAGTTGTGGGATGCACAAGGGTCGAAAGGGCGCCACCACCTGCTTTCTTTTGGTCAATTTTCTTTGTGCACTGTGTGACATGAATATGCAGACCGCCCAAAATGTATCCAACAATGCTTTGCGAAAGCGCCCTCTCTTGGTAAAAATGCTATTTGCGATAATTATACCTTATGCAAACGCCAATGACAAATTTTATTACGAGACAAAATTCACAGGCATGCAACTCGGACTTCAAACCAAATTCTGATCTTTCCAAGATTGTGTACAGCGTTTTTCACTTTTCAATGGCATGAAGAATGAAGTGGGGAAAAAAGAGGAAATCAGCTGATCTAAGGAAAAGATGCAATTGAAGCCATTGAAGCCTATTTATTCATGTCCTTTATTTAAATCGGGAACAGTTGTATAGAGTTGTTGATATTGTAAAATTGATCTCATTCTTCTGATTCTTCTGCAGCACCCACCATTTCCTACACTGTCAAGACCAAACAATGCCAAAGCCCTTTAACTGCAGTACTCTCTCATGCCAATTACAATCAAGCCCCAGTAAGACTTTTACAAAGCCAGTCTTGAGGCTAAGCTTGTCAACTTTCTTGCTACCGCTATTTGAAGACCAAAGAACAAAACAAAGGGATTTGGTCACATGATGAGAGGCAAAGGAAGACTCCAGCTTCTCTATGGGCGTTTTCGAAACGGAGGCTCAGGCTCCATTTCAGGCTCTGGCTCCATTTCTTGAATCCATTCTAACACAACGGGCATCAAAATAGAGGGCTTTGGCTGCGGTTCTGAAGTAGATTCTCTACTATGAAAAGGAAAACAGAGCCCCAGCTTAAATGAAAAACCACAACCTATATTTTCAGCATATGGATGTCAGAGCTGGAGCCTGAGCCTAAGCCTCCGTTTCGAAAACGCCCTATGTATTGCAAGCCCTTCAATTCATTCAGAACATAAAATGGCGGTAGCAAAATAAATCCCAAGCCTAGCCTCAAGCCTCATTTCATATTAAAGGCCCTATGTTCCTTTTCCGGGCTTTGGCTCTACCATCAGCATGTTCAAAACACAAGTCTGTAGTTTACCCACTACTTTTATCCAAGCCTCAGCCAAAGCCTCTTGGCACTTGCTATTTTCAAATGCATGTACAGTAAAGGTACAAAGCCAGAGCTGAAGCCTAAGCCTTAGAGTTTCAAGAGATGCCCCCTTGGCCTACCTTGGATGAAGTCAGGGTGTCCTGTGCCTTCTTAGCAATCTCTTCTGCTTCCATCAGCTTAGTGTTCTGGCTCTCCAACTATGAACGAAACATGAGTATTATAAATCGCACTATTATAATACAGGGGCCGATTTCATGGAGCTGCTAAGCAGAAAATTTTTGCTTAGCACAAAATGTATTTTGCTTAGCACAAAAATGTCTTGTCCAATATAAATACAAACCACCGTTAACAATTTCATTTGATATTCATGGCCAGTGAACAACAGCCAAAGCGATCACAAGCGATACACAGCACATGGAAATTTGGTTGTTAACCCTGTTTTTTTTAAGGCAGAAATGTCAGGCTTAGCAAATCTTTGTGCTAAGCAGCGGCGTGAAATTGGCCCTAGGTGGACATTAGATCTTACTTTGAATGATTTCCTCACCAATTCCAATATACGGAACCACATTATCCTCTTACAGCAGACAAGGGATTGTTAGCCCTTTGGGCAGAATTTTTAACATTACAAGGGTGCACTAATGATTCTCTTCAAATATCATATTTAGAGGCACACTCAGTACTAAGTTATACCCAAAATGTCAAAATAAAGAAGAATAATGTATTATATACCTCTTGTTAAATATATTTGAATTGATTTACTTACATTTCACTTGCAAATTAACTTTGTCACAAGTAAATTCATTTATTTTTTTCCGACTTTTGCTGACTCACAGAAGGCACCTGATTTAATAGCGCCCTTGCTACACGAAAACTAAGGTTCATAGAGAGGGATGCCGCTATAAAAATAAACAGTGCTATAAACATTTCGCTATACCGAATGCCATCCTTGGCGGCCAATCTCTGTGTACCATACCAAACACTGAATCAAACACCAATGACTGAAGATAAATTGGGTTGGGTCCAACCACAATAATGGACAATTTCTGTGGATTCCGCCGTGTTCGTAATAGCAGCGTTCAACAGTATCTTCATTCAGATTACCAGACCAATTTCCTTAAGGACACATCATAAGACCTTGCACTGTAGGGAAAATGATACAAAAACCGCAAATTAATAACCGAATACTCAAGTCTGCTTACCTGTTCCTTGACTGTAACAAGTTGTTGTACATCGGCCGCATGCAGAAGGAACTCTCGCTCGTACTTGTCTTGGGCCTGCATTTGGAAGAACGAAAAATCAGATCCATGTTGCAGTTGTGTCTTGCCATCAGGGCTCAATTTCATGCTTACCGCCGAATTCTCCACTTGTGATCCCCATTCTCCGCTTACAGGGTTAGCACCGATTTTATATGCTAAGTGAAAATTCCTCCTGAATCCATTAAATACAATCTCGTATGCACAGAATTTCTGCCATCTGTAAGCAGCGATTCTACGCTTACGCTAATATATATATCATTATCACACCCTTCATTTTGAACTTCTAACGAAAATCTGAATGTATATTACAACAAATGACTATTACAGGTAAACCAATGATAACATTCTAATTTGATGACAAACTGTAACTCCAGTTAATTTTTCATAAGAACTGACTAACACTTTGAAAAGAATACTCAAAAAAAAAAAAGTCAACAAAGATTTTGAAATGATTTTTAATACCAAACAAAACAGACTAATTTTTTTTCCGACAAAGATGTTGAGTTACAACAATCCCACAAAAAGAAATGATGTTCAATTTAAAGAAAACTGTTTTCTCCCGAACAATAAAAATATAACTTGTTGGTTAAGAGAAACGGAATACAATACCTCTTTGGCCAGCTTGGCCTGCTCCTGGCAGTCCTGTCTGGCTGCGGCTTCATTAGTCTCCGCATCAGACTTTTGCTGGACGGCCAACGTCAGTTCTTCTTGGACAACCACAAGGTTACGACGAAGCGCGCTCGTCTGTCAAAGACAAATAAAGGAGGGAACCAGGGTGGATTTGAATAGGATTGCAAAGGAACCAGTGAAGGAACCAGTGAAGGAACCAGTGAAGGAACCAGTGAAGGAACCAGTGAAGGAACCAGTGAAGGAACCAGTGAAGGAACCAGTGAAGGAACCAGTGAAGGAACCAGTGAAGGAACCAGTGAAGGAACCAGTGAAGGAACCAGTGAAGGAACCAGTGAAGGAACCAGTGAAGGAACCAGTGAAGGAACCAGTGAAGGAACCAGCAAAACAACGGGCTCTAAAATCAGCGCATTTTTCTCAACGTCTTCTAGCAGTACTGACACAAAACGTTGACTGATTTTAAGGCTAACCAAATAGAGGGATTTCACATTAGTGCAATCTGCACATAATTATTCACATCAAAACCAAGGCTGTCTGTCTTTGTGCTGAACTTCGGCGCCACCGCTGTGGCTACTCAACACAGTACAGCCTGCATGCTTTACACGAACACCACACTCTCAGCTCAGGTGGCGTGCTTCGCTCTAGCAGACCGTGAAAATCCATTGTGCATGTACACGTACCAGTATATTTGAAAGGCGGACACAGACAGCCTCGTTTTCAAACGCGTAAGTACCCCCTTCAAATGTTTCCATAGACATTATGATTTTCCAATGGAAGTGCCCCTTGCATAGGAAAATTCAAGGCCTGATGCTATATCCTACATCAGTATATCGGCACTTAATAGACGGCAGGCAATTTTTGTCAGCCGATGAGAGATAAGATGGCTGAATTTGCGGCTTAATACCTGCGATGCCACGGCCTCCCCAAGTTCCTCCTTCTCACTTTGCAAGCTGTTCCGTTCCTTTGTGAGGTCGATCACCTGCTTCTCAAGTTGCTCTCGAGCTGTGGCCCAAACCGACCAAAAAAAAACAATCAAGAAAAATCCAAAATTATTTCAATTATTAAAATAACCAATTATTTGGGAAACAATTCCCCGTGTGCATAAATTCTTAACTTTTTTCTACCATAAACTTTACAAATTTGTCATACCCCAGGGATCATTTCTCCAATACGTGCATGGGGGATCACTCAAAGAGGATAAGGCTTTTCAATTTTCTTTGTTCACTTTTCAATGACTTCAGATTCAGACAGTTTCGCTTAAGATTATAAAAAACGCTAAAGAATACAAAATAAAAATAATGTTTCTCACGCATAAACAGAGTCACGGAATTCTTAAATGTACAAGTACATGTAATAAACAGCTGCAAACTGCTCATCAACCAGGGTTAAGCATTGACGCTAAAGGTATAGTACATGATTGGTAAAGGTCAGAGAACAGCACTCACACTTTGTCTCATCCAATATGTGCATAAAATTATACCTGTGAAAATTTGAGCTCAATCGGACATCTGAGTCGCGAGAAAATAGCAAAAACCCGACTCAATTTTTCTTATAAAACATAAAGAATGGTTTTGATCTTACCCCAGGATCAAAACTGTTTTCGGTCGTTGTTTTAATAATTTCTGGATAAATACCCCATTTCAGTCGGAAATATGTTAACGGTATGTTTCTGCCAGCACCATCTTCATGCCCTGAAAATTATACGTAAATCTGTGAACATTTCTGTTTGAGTATGTTACCAATCCTGAACGTACTGTACCAGTTGACCAGTACTGTACCAGATAAAGGCCTTTAAAAAAGATCCTACTACGATCGAACGTCAAGCCCTTTTAACCCAATTTTATCAAATGACTAAATAAGATTATGCAATGTGCCAGTGCACATACAAAATTTAATATTGTATCCTGATAAATCTTTTGGGGTAGCCCTTTGAAAAAATGTAAGAGTTTGATAGCTTTTGTCCATACCTTGGGTGGTCTCCTCCAAGCGCTTCTCCATGCTTTCCTTGAACGTCTGGGAGGCCAGGCTCTGCTCTTTCAGGCTAGTCTCAATGGCGGCGCTGATGGACTTGTACTGCTCCAAGTGGATTTTGGACTTCTCGATTTGATCTTTGAGAACTGCGACAGAACAAGGAAAAAGACGATCATCAAATGGACAAACAAATGAATGACGGTCTGTACACAGCACTCGGTATTTTAAAGGTAGGGAACAGAACTTGTAATAACCAAAAAAGATGGATAAGTATCTATGTGTTTCTGTGTTTATAAACTTGGGGCCTTTTCGAAACGGAGGCTCAGGCTCCAGCTCTGTCATCCATATGCTGAAAATAATGCTTGTTGTTTTTCATGGAAGCTGAAGCTCTGTTTTCTTTTTTCAAACCAGAGAATCTACTTCCGAACCGCAGCCAAAAGCCTCTATTTTGATACCCGTTACTTCAGAATGGATTATATGAAATGGTGTCAGAGCCTGAGCCGGAGCCTGAGCCCGAGTTTCGAAAAGGCACATAGCGTCACGCCTTTACCCTTACCCACTTCCATACCACAGTTTACCACACAAATGATTCTTCCTGTGGTAAAGTGTGGTATCCTGAATACCACAATACACCACAGTGTAGTTTTCGTGGTAATGTGTGGTTTATGATCCCTGTGGAGACTGTGGTAATATGTGGTAAACAGTTCTCGTCTTGTGTGGTGCAAAGGGTTAATTCATGCATATTCATAAGCAACCAACCTTTGACCTGGTCTTCCGTCATACGTAGCTTGGTCTTCAATTCACGCACTTCCTCCTCGTTACTGGAAACGACGACAGTCTGCTGGGATCGACTGGCAAGAGCTGCATATCAAAGTGGATTTTTGAAAACAAAAACACACATAAGAATTGGAGGGTGAAGATGTGTCCATAACACACATAAACACAAGGTGGTCTTAGTATAGTAAGGGGCCTACAATACGGGCGTTTCACAATTTAGAGCGCCACCAAGAGGGCAGCAGGGAGAGGCTGATTTTCACGGTGCATGATGGGAAATTGTCAACATCAGAGATTTTTCCCCTATATGTTCAACATTATTGCTAATTCTTGGGTCGTTTTGTGCGTTTATTTCACGTGTTATCACAATGGTTTATGTTTGCGAATCTTTCGGATGCACAGCACACACATCCAAACTGGAAAACATTGAGAAATACCTATGGATGAAAGATATTCGGTGGGTTAAATGGTGAAGACAATTGAACGTATAGGGGAAAAATCTCCAATGTCGACAATTTCCCATCATGCACGGCGTAAATCTGCCTCTCCCTGCTGCCCTCTTGGTGGCGCTCTAAATTGTGAAACGCCCATATTCAATCTCACACGGTTCTCTTCAACCTAACACCTGCTATAATATTAGCAATAACCACTTTCACGTTTCTAGATGTCTCTATGCGCGTATTTACTATTATCCCTGGTCATTTGGCTACATTTACATTCCTGAAACCATCTCAACCACCCAGGGAAGTATACAGCCTTGGCTACTGTTGTAAAGCACACAAAGGCTAATCAAGCACAAAGCCATCTCTACCCTCACAGGTACCCATTTACACCTGGGTGAAGAGGAGCAATATGTGACAAAGCGTCTTGCCCAAGGACGCAAGCACCACTAGCCCATGGCTGGATTCGAACCCACAATCTGTAGATTGACCACAAGATCTTGAGTACGACACGCCAGACCACTAGGCCACAGCACCCCACATGCCTTGTGCAACAGTATGCAAGATAATGCAAAGGCTTCGACAGACCGAGGTACAATGCACTCAACTTCAATCATAGCAAGTTCAGAGGAAGTCTGAGTTTTTTTTTGATAGGATGACTTTCGTCCATTGCCAATGAAGTATCGGATCAAAAATGAAGAGGAAAGCTTACCATCATTCTTGTCTTTTAGAGCACTCTCGTACTTGATCTGGGCAGCTACAAGCTGGGCTTCCACTGATGAGCACTGAAACAGACAGCAAGAATGTCAACAACTGTCTTGTGAAACGGGTTTAATAGGGAGCGAAGCTTTAAAGCTGGACTCCAACGATTTCGAAAAATAAGATGTTCACATAAAATTGTGTTCACCTAGCTCCAATTAAGGTAAACATATCATTAACCCTCACTATTTGAAGTTTCTTGATGTGAATTTTAAGCTACTTCTTACCGTTCCGCATTCGCCAAGAATAAGCAATTTTCTCTCGAATTTGCCAGTTTTTGGTTCATTTGAATATCATGAATATTCATATTTTCCTCAAGTTGATGACGTAGAAGAGGGGATTCGCTTTCCTTATGAATATTTATACACAGTGTGTTACATATTATAAACCCACAAGCAATACATGTACTCCCATCATTTCGTTAGTAAAATGGCTGAAATGATACATATAGCGACCGTCCTTGGGAGGAATACAGCATCGATGAATAATCAATGTACCAATCGGATAGTAATGATCATTCAGGGAGATATTCAGACAGTTTTAGCATACAGAAACCGCATGTACAAAAAACTAATTGGAAATCCCATACAACTCCCGCGCACCGAGGGGATTCGTTCGTGGACCGTATCCCCTCGACTACGTCACACATTGACATGAATTTAAATAGCGCCACACACGGCCAGTTTGGGTAAATAGTCTCGAGAATTTACAATTACTATCAAATTTTATTTCCAATATTACTCAATAATAAAAAAAGAACAGCCCAATTGTATATTATGAGAAGGTTCTTATATGTCTTTTAAACGAGGATTTGTATTTGTTTCGTTTTTTTACAAATCGTTATTCTCCATCTTTAATTAATGTTCTGGCCCAGCACTTGACAAGCCAGGCCAGCTTCAATACAACAGAGCTGCATCAAATCAAAAAAAGGTAAGCACTGTCCTGGATGGCCTAGCCAAGCTTCAAGCACTGTCCATCATTTAAGTCCAAGATGTGACTGTTTGCTAAGCTTCAGACGGATACAGTGTCCTGCCCGTGGCCAAAGGTTGGATCACAGAATTCGCAGGGCCCGAGTAAAGCCCAGGCCTGGCCAAGCTTTTCAGTGGCTGGGCCAGACCAGTATTTAAGCTTCTATGGCTATCCAGCCCTATGCTGCCCTAATTATCTTTGTTCGTTTGGCAGTCAGAAGCCATGAAACCATTCACATACAACTACATCCCAAGGATCATTGAAGATAGGCGCAGCAATGCTGCAACCTGAGAAACAGTACATGGGGGATCACTCAAAAATTCTTAAAGGTCTAGTTATTCTTAAAGGGTGGCCGCAATGGGTGTTTTTGCTTATGTATCGATGGAATAAAGTCTTTCAAACGCAGTTTTTATGTGGCTGTCGTAATTTTATCCTCCCTTGTGTTGGTGTTAAATTCATTTTATTAACTGGGAGGGGGAACACCCCGCCCACAAATGGCCATCCCATCGTGACGTCATCTTGGGAACCCGGTAGCAGGTTAAGAAGCCATCGAGTAATGCTAAGCTGGTTCCCGCATCACTGACGGCAATCAAAATCCTGTACTAGGGATTGGGGGCATGGACACATAATGTTTATAATGGGGTGCGGTTTATTTCGAGAAAAAAAAATATTATTAAAAATAAAAATTTATCAAATTTAATAGATTTTTTTTTAAGTCAATGAAATTATTTCGGTGGATTTGATTAAATATCATTGCAGCCAGCCTTTCAAAGTTTCTACTACTAAAAAACCTAAGGATCCTCAATGTTTAGTACCTGTTCTTTCATGTTCTGCAGCTCTGATTTGGTCTTGTTCAAGCTCTCTCTGGTCTTCTGATGATTCTCCAACTCGTGGTTCAACTGCCGCTGCACGCTCTGTACACGACTCTATCAAAAACAACAACATTCAATAATATGAATATTAAATGATTTTGGTCGGGAAATAGATAATATGCAAATTAGGCTTGCCCTTCACCGACTTGGATGGGCACTGTATACTCAGTGCTTGTGAGAGCATGTGAGAAAAAAAAAAAAAAAATCACATGCTTGCTCAGGTGGGATTCGAACCCACGACCTCCTGCTGAGTTGGAGGGAAGACAACAGCAGGAGGTCGTGGGTTCGAATCCCACCATTCAATAATACTTATCATACACAGAAATATATATATCAAATGCTTTGAGTTAGGCATCTTGACGCATTTCGATCCTAGCAGGATCTTTCTCAAAGGCTTTTGCCTTTGAGAAAGATCCTGCTAGGATCGAAACGCATCAGGCCCTCCTATTAAACTCTAAAGCATTTGAAATTTGAAGGTTAATAACAAAATGACCTTCTGGTGCTTACTGAGCATGCTGAAAAGTAAACTGTGACAACCCAGGTGGGATTCGAACCCATGACCCCTGCATACAAGTGCAGTCTTCAATACCATATAGACCACCAGGCTAGCTGCATGGTTCGAAACCCACCTAAGCCAGATCATTGAGCATGCAGCGCTGATGTACGTGAAACAAAGGCAAAGCCCTAGAACTCCTAGAAGCCCTAGAATATCTAGTGAAAATATCTTTGATGTTTGACGAGAGTCTTATACCTCCCAGGTTTTGAGGACCACACGATGCTGGTCATTCTCTCCCTCCAGCCGTCGACGAAGCATGTTCAGCTCCCGGGACATCCCTTCCATCTGGTTGGACAGACGGGCCTTGCTCTCAAACTCCGACCTCTCCAAGTTGTTCTAGAAATTTTTTTTAAAATGGAACATTTAGGAGAAACATCAAATTATGACAATAAATTTCTGAGAATATCACTGTCAAAATGAAACACTGAATAAGCAAAGCAAAGACAACAACGATTCGGGGGCATAGGTGGAAAAATAATAATCCTCGCCGATGACAAAAAAAGAGGTGGTTAGGAAATTTCAGCCAGTCGCTATGCAGTCATCCGAGCACAAGGTTTTGAATAGTGCCCTCTATTGATTAAAACAAGAAACTGCGGTGGTGTTTAAAGATGCACTACAACTCCGGCTTGGTGCGTGGTGTGTGGTGCGTGATTTATTCCTGAAAGAAACACGGAGTTTATAATCGACATGGACAACATGTCCCGAATTTCCCCACAGGTCTTTTGCTCATGATTAGCTTTCCAGCTTCCCAGATTTCAATAAAAGACGATTGGCGGTGTACAAAATAATATACTAACACCACCGCAGTTTCTTGTTTGAATCAACAGAGGGCGCCATTCAAAACCGTGTGCTGGAATGACTGAATACCTGTATGGTCTCCAGGTTTGTCAGGAGGATAGTCTGGCTCCGGTGCTCTCGTAGCATACTCTCCTTCTCCTGGTTCAGTCTGGCCTCCACCCCTTTCAAGAGATCCCTCTCGGCTCGTAGGTTGTCGCAGCCCACCTCAGCCCTGGTCAGCTTCTCATTGGCTGCCATCAAATCCTGAAGGAGGGGAGGGTTAATCAATATTTGCCACTGATTACCAATTGATTGTATTGATTACCAATTGATTGTACTGATTACCAATTGATTGTACTGATTACCAATTGATTGTATTGATTACCAATTGATTGCATTGATTACCAATTGATTGTACTGATTACCAATTGATCGTACTGATTACCAATTGATTGTACTGATTACCAATTGATTGTACTGATTACCAATTGATTGTATTGATTACCAATTGATCGTACTGATTACCAATTGATTGTACTGATTACCAATTGATTGCACTGATTACCAATTGATTGTGCTGATTACCAATTGATGGTACTGATTACAAATTGATCGTACTGATTACCAATTGATTGTACTGATTACAAATTGACTGTACTGATTACCAATTGATTGTACTGATTACCAATTGATTGTACTGATTACCAATTGATTGTACTGATTACCAATTGATTGCACTGATTACCAATTGATTGTACTGATTACCAATTGATTGTACTGATTTCCAATTGATTGTACTGATTACCAATTGATTGTACTGACTACCAATTGATTGTACTGATTACCAATTGATTGTACTGATTTCCAATTGATTGTACTGATTACCAATTGATTGCACTGACTACCAATTGATTGTACTGATTACAAATTGATTGTACTGATTACCAGTAATTTTTTCTTTGTTCACTTTTCAATGACTTTAAATTCCGTCAGTTTCCCTTGTGGTTATTTGATGATTACATTCTTATTTGAACTGCAAAGTGAATTATTATAATGTAATGATTTCACATCTATTCTAGAAATAAGACTAAAATGTGAAGTCTTTTTATAGGCTAAACCAACCTGAGTAAGCGTGTTGATCTTCTGCTGGTTCTTATTATCAGCAGCCGAGTATTTGTTGATCTTGTCCCTCAGTGTGGCAATCTCCTTCTTGTAGCCGTCCACGTTGGACTGAAGAATCTTGAAGCGCTCGCCGGCAAAATCAAGCTGAGGCAAGGAAAAATACAAACGATTCCACGATTTGAATGATCTGTTCGTCCAGAGAATAAACTTGATTGAACGAGTCTATATTAAAAGCATCTGCACTAGTAAGCAGGAGGAAGTGGGTTCAAATCCCACCTGAGACATGATTTTGCAGTACTCATCCACGTCGGTGAAGAGCAAGCCTAATCTGCATATTATCTATCTCCCGACAAAAAATCATTTAATATTCTATAAAGCAACTTGTCTCCAAAACACTCTGACGCTGCGAACCTGAAACATTTGGTAGGAATAATTTCACAGGACTACTAGTGCAGTCTCCACCTCGCAGCTGCAGCATTCTCCTGAAGACGGCCAGAGTATACTGACTGAAACGTTGAGTCAACCGGAGAGCCACCCCATACTCCCAAAAGAGTTTATATGTCACATGGTGTTACCGCAAACCTATTACTTTATGTACTTCGGCCATGCATAGCCTCAAATCTAATAATTATAATAATAATAATTCTGAATTTATTCCGTGCACACATCTGTCCAAAGACACTCCTGACGCACATATTATCATCCCTGGTCATTGGGCCATAATTTACATTCCTGAAACCATCTCAACTCCCTGGGAAGTATACAGCCTTGGCTACATTAAAGCGCACAGAGGCTAATCAAGCACACAAAGTCATCTCTACCCTCGCAGGTACCCATTTACTCCTGGGTGAAGAGGAGCAATATGTGACAAAGCGTCTTGCCCAAGGATGCAAGCACCACTACCCCAAAGCTGGACTCGAACCAGCGATCTGTAGTTCTAAGTTACCTGAGGTGAAATTTAATAATTTCATATGTTCATGCGGCATGTGGTGAATATCTCCTGTATTTTGGACCAATGTTCCTGGCAGTATGTATCATGCAGTGAGCTACAGACTCCATAGCCATTATGTAGGGATACAGAATTTGAGGTCTTGCCCCCATATAACCCAACATCTTGTCCACTGACCAATAACAGCAAACAAAATCCTCTGCTGGCTACTTGACATTGACCGTCATCTCAGCCGTGCTGCATGCAGAGGTCACGGTCTTGTTTTATGTGACCTTTGACCTAGGTCATTCATTACCTGAGAGTTCAGCTGTGCATTCTGCACTCTGAAGTCCGACACCTCCTTCCTCATTTGGTCCAGCTGCTCGTTCAGTAATCTGTGTTTAACCCAAAAACAAATTTTAAAAATTAGTATTTTTGACGTCCTCATGTTATTGCTAGGTATTAACACAGATTTACCTATAACTTACAGGGTACGAAGATGGCGGTAGTAAAAACATACCGTTAAACTTTTTCTGCCTGAAATGGTGCATTTATCCAGAAATTAGTAAAACAATGACCGAAAATGTTTTTTATCTTTTAAAAGATCAAAAATAAAAGAGAAATAAAAGAGAAAAGACTTAAGAAATACTGTGCCTGTTTTTCACTGCTTTCTCAAAAAGTGGGCACAGTATGGGACTGAAATTTTCACAGATGACTGTTACTGTATCTGTCTTGGTATTTTTGCCCATGAATCTGTATTTCTTTAATAAAAACTAAAGTATGATATTACCTTTAAGGGTGACACAAATAAAAACCTAATAAATCAAATCTGCCAACACCCATGGGCCAATTTCATAAAACTGTTAAGCAGCACAATTTGCTAAGCATGATATTTCTTTCTTAATAAATACAGGGTTAACAACCAAATTTCCACGTGTTGTGTATCATTTGTGATTGTTCTTTGCCTGTTGTTCGCTGACCATGAATATCAAATGAAATTTTCAATGGTGGTTTGTTTTATTGGGAGAGACATTTTTGTGCTAAGCAATATGTGTGCTTAACAGTTTTATGAAATTGGCCCCAGATAATAATAATAATTTTGTGTAAAATGAAAAAAAGAGTAATTCTTGAAACAGCACTTACTTCCCATTTTGTGCTTTCTCCTTCCTGTAGGTTTCAAACTCCTCCTGGAGCGTCTTCAGGGCTACACCGGCCGTGTCCTTAGCGCCTGCCCCTTGGGCGGTGCTAGGCTGACTGTCCGGGGCGTCTGTGGCGGTGGTTGTGGGAGCTGCCTGGGGCAGCATGGCGGGGGAAGTAAGGGGACTGGCTGACATGATGAGAGAGGCCTGCACAAAGACAACAATATACACACCCAAAGTTAAAGGTAATATCATAATTTTGTTTTTATGAAAGAAATACAGATTCATAGGCAACAATATCAAGACAAATACAGTAACAGTCATCTGTGAAAATTTCAGTCCCATACTGTGCCCACTTTTTGAGAAAACAATGAAAAAACTGCCACAGCATTTCTTAAGTCTTTTCTCTTTTATGTTTGATCTTTTAAAAGATCAAAAAGATTTTTGGTCGTTGTTTTACTAATTTCTGGATAAATACCACCACCATCTGCATACCCTGTAAGTTATAAGTAAATCTGAGAACATTTCTGTTTTGATTTCTTAGAAAAGTATGATACTACCTTAAGGCATTGCATACGTTTGGTAATGACACTGAAAATTTATGGCAATAAAAACTTACTTGGTGAGAAGTACAGCTGCTTTGGATAGTATAATGCATATTGAGAAACGTTCAATTCGAAGTACCGTGGTTATGGAAAAATATGTCACTTTTTATCTCAAAAAATTATGAATCTGAGAAGCGTTATGGCCGTAACGCTTCTCAGTTATTGACTAACTGTTCTCTGGCGTGAAATAACCGCTCTAGTTTGTCGCCAAAATCTCAAAAACGCTACCACCTTTTGAATTGAAACTTTCACAGGTTAGTTTTATGGTATATATATACAATTATATTGGTTTGAAACAAACAGTAGGCTCAAATTATCAAACGTATGCAATCCCTTTAAGAATGGTAGTTCCCTGGTCATTCACATTGGACACTATCATCAAATGTAAAAAATATATTCCATTTTGGTTTCTACCACTCACCGGCGGGGGTGTTGTTCCGCTCTGCTCAAGCAGCACCCTGTACATGTCCCTCTGTCGGACGATGGCCTCCACCATTTCGGTCTGTCTGGTCCGAGCGTCTCGCATCTCCTCGATGTCCTGGAGGGCGCTGTCCAGCTGCTGTTTCAGCCCGGCCGTTCTGTTTGCGCAATGACCGGATCAAAATTATATATCCAAATATTATATAGGTTGTGATTCTGATATTATTAAGTAAATCATACCACATTTACGAAATGGAAGCTCAGGCTCTGGCTCTGGCTCTGGCTCTGGCTCCATTTCGTGAATCCATTTTAAAATGACGGGTATCAAAATAGAGGCTTTTGGCTGCGGTTCTGAAGTAGATTCTCTGGTTTGAAAAGGAAAACAGAGCTTCAGCTTCAATGAAAAACCACAACCTATATATTCAGCATATGGATCACCATGAAACCACGCACATACCACTATATCCCAAGGATCTTTTTATCGATACTCGCAGCAATGCTGCAACCTGAGAACAGTACATGGCGGATCATGGCTTTTTTAGAGGATACGACGTGGCTTCATGGCTTCTGACTGCCAAACGAACAAAGATAATTGACTCTTGTTTCAACACACGGACCTGGTGTCACACAAAGACAAGAGGTTTACTGAAGTTTCGACACTTTGATCTTACAGTCAAGAGTATTCAGGACTATTGGGGTCACAACCAATGTAGGGCTAGATAGCTAAGTTGGTAGAGCGCCTGTACAGTATTCAAGAGGTCGGCGGTTCGAATCCCGCTCCAGTAAATTTTTCCAAGGTGACTCACTTGCTCTCGACTGTGAGCTGTTCCTCTTGCTCCTTCCTGTCGCTCAGTTCTCGCAGGGAAGCAAGTAACTTCTCATTCTGAGATTGCAGTTCCTCGATACTCCTGGAGGAAACAAGAGCAAATTTCACATTATTTCATGTTCCTATTTTGGTTTTTTCAATTTAGGCTCATACTTTGAAGTAGTCCGAGTATCTCCTGTTCTATCTCCATGCCACTACAATATCTTCAGTAGAACATGCTGAAGTTTTATTGCCGACAACACATGATTGGAAAAGGTCCAAGATTAGCACTCGGACTTTGTCTGAGCCAATGTGTACACAGAATTTCAAATCTAAAACTTCAGCAATAATAATTAGCACTGCCAACACTGAAGGTTAACAAGTCCCTCACACTGAAACGAGACAAATGGTCTATAATTGCAGTGGAAAAGGAATGAAAGGGATACCCAGTCTACAACAAAACAGGTCAATTCACCACCCGAGCTAGAGCAAATGAGCATTGCTTGCCTGAATGAGACCAAATGCTGGCTGATGATTCCTGAGGAGCTGGAGACATCTGATGAAGAGACGTTCATCTCTGCTCCGATGGGACCGCCTCTGGCTTCCTGGACCTCTTTCAACAACACACGGACCTGGTGTCACACAAGCAAAGACAAGAGGTTTACTGAGGTTTCGACACTTTGATCTTACAGTCAAAAGTATTCAGGACTATTGGGGTCACCACCAACGTAGGGCTGGATAGCTCAGTTGGTAGAGCGCCTGTACGGTATTCAGGAGGTTGCCGGTTCGAATCCCGCTCCAGTCAATTTTTCTTTGTTCACTTTTCAATGACTTTTACGTCTGTCAGTTTCCCTTGTGGTTATTTGATGATTGTAAATACAATCAGTATGACAGCCAAAACTCCTTGTGAATGTTGTGCTATTATGCAAATAATGGCCGAATACAAGTCAAAAGCAGTAAACATCACATGAAAATTTGGTTAGTAATCCTGTTTGATCAAGGAAGACTTTGCATGCTTAAACAATTTCTGTGCTTAAGCAGCTCTATGAAATTGGCGCCAGGCAAATACAAGGGGGCAATGAGATATTCCCTAGAAAGGAGGGAACCTCACCTGGTGCCCAAGGTCGGTACACTGCTGCTTGAGTCGGATGATTTCTCGGGCGGCCATGTTGGCTCGGCGTTCTGCCTCGTCTGCGGTGATACGCAACTGTTCGCATTCCTGCAGGAAAAACAAAAGGATAGTCCTGATAATAACCATGGAAACCTAGACAAGAAATCAAATGAATCTGAACTTGGAAAGTTGGTAAAGGAATTTATGATTGTAAATGATGAACAAGGTGTTGTGTTGTGCAAAACTATTCAGCTTGACGTCAAACACATTTCAAGCCCTGAGTGATGTTTTTTTTTTCAATGATCCTTAGAATGGAACTTACGACGAGGTTTGCGTCCAGACGAGCCGACATCTGATTGGTCGCCTGGAGGGCCTTCTCGTAGTCCTCTCTCTGCTTCTGCATGATCGGCGCTTTCTCTTCAATTTCCTTGACAACGGCAGGGGAAAAAATAATAATAAGGGGACAATCAGCACAACGACACTTCTTTAGTCTTACCATCCTGGCTGAGTGGCTTTACAAGCAACAATTACGGACACATATTACGGCGCCTTTGAATGTATTCTACAGATTAACGGCGCTGGAGAAATGCTGTTCATCATCATCATCATCATCATATCCCAATAAATATTGTACTTCATGGTCCTACATTTCAGAAAACTTCTCATTACAGAACTCAGCGCTCGTGACGTCACATCAAGAAGTTCGGACAAACAAGTCGCACGTGGCCCCATTAACTTACACGTAAACGTTGTGATGTTTGTCCAAAAATGCAGGTAACTGTAGCTATCGATAACAAAGGGCTTATTCTCTAAATAGCTCGAGCGCGGAGCCCTATTGCAGTGAGGCAAAAAACATTTCAGCATAGCATAATTTTGAGCTGCGTTTATTCAAATAAACAGACTGCTATAAAAGAAATGGGCTACTGCATGATTAACAACTTTCAGTGGACTATCATCTTTCCCTTACCACAAGAATCTGGTCCAGGTATGAATTCAATCGCTGGTTCTCAGCTTTCTCAATCTCAAGTTCATCAGAGGACTTCACATATTCACTGTACATCTGTTTGACGGAACATAAAAAAAAACATGAATAAATCATCAATTTTTCTTTTGTGCACCTTTCAATGTTTAGAAAGTCAATGCTAATACCAATCTTCCAGTGAAATGCTTTTCTCTGAAATGCTGTCGTAATTTTAAAAAAACTGCATCTGAACACCTCCAACGACACGTCTAAGTCACGGCTTCAATTTTTACCTGGGTGAGGGTTAATCCTGATTTCAGGAAGCTGCTTGCCGCTGCGGCAGTCGGAGAGAGACTGTTGAGCTCCTCGTCCGAAATCCTCAAGGCGACGCCCTTCTTTCTGGCCGCATCCAGGAGGTCATTGGCATCCTCCAGCTCCTTCTCCATTTTGACCATCTTGTCAGCTTCAGAAAGTCAAAGACAGGAGGCAAAAGGATCATCAATATTAAAGACTTTCTTGACCAGAATCGTACTCCCCGCGAAAGGAAATGCAAAGTGAAACGCAAATTAAAGATTCTGACACTCTGTTTCCGTTTTCTAACTTTAATAGGCGATGCCGAGCTAAGAGACACTGTTTGGACATACTTAGATCTTTCTCCTTGCCAGAGTATTCGGCATCCATCTTCTGGAGTTGTGCCTTCAGCTCATCATGGGAGGTACTGGCCAGGCCCAGGAGTTTCTGCAGCTCTTCAACGGCCGTGATCAGCTCGCGTACCTTGTCCTGTGCCTCTGATGCACCTTTCTGCAAGATACAGAAGAAAAATAATTTGGTTTGTGGATCAGTTTGTGGAAACACCATGTAAGAATCGTTCGTACTTTCGCACTTCTATTTCGTTTGAACTTCTCATAAGGTCTCAACGCTTCGACTAGCCTGCTCTAGTGCTCATCAGGAGAATCCTCAGGAGAATCCTGATGAGGACTAGATGGGGACTAGATGAGGACTAGATGAGACATTTTTGTGCTTTGCAGCTCCGTGAAATTGGCCCCTGTATGAAAGTTTGGGGCTGACAAGACAAGGGTTTGATAAATCCGAAACTCACCTCATACAGACTGGCTAGCCTAGCCTGGGATTGGAGCTCGCCACGGAACTGTTCTTCGCTTTGGGCGTATGCATCGTTGTTCTGCAGGAATAAGATAACAGATTGACACTAAATCTAAGAGATCTTTGATTATTATTTCATCTTGGTTTTGTCAGGGGGTTGCCATAGCTGGGGAACTAAAGGTTGGTCGGTTTCGAAAGAAATAAAAGCCGACAAAACCGTTAGACCCTGACTCGGTTAAACCGTAAAACTGTAAAACTGTAGGCATTAAAAACATAACAAAAATTATAGGGGCCTACCGCAAATTCGCAGACGCAACGATATAATTTTACTTCAAAGATCACCATTCAAATTACAAAGCGAACAAATGAAAAAATGAATGAACAACCGAAATAATGAATACACTTAATAATATTAACCCTAATTACCGTTCAGCAAAAAAGCTCGCTTCATTTGACGTATGCTTGTGATCGTTTTGATTTTGAGTTCACCAGACCAGTCAACCATTTTCTACATAGTTTTGATCCAAGACGTTCGATCACTGTTCGTAGTGCGCCCTCACACGACTGATTCACACCATCACAACCCAATCAGGGTACATAAAAAAACATATCTCAAGTATTGCAAGGACCGAGACAAGTCTATTAATTCCGACCACAACAAACTATACATTTTGCACGGCGCATCACATGCACACTGCGTGGTCGCTGTGTAGTCACTGTGCGATCGAGATGTGTGTGCCATTGAGTGAGCTCTGTTGCCACGAATGCGCTGTGAAAGTTTTACGCTACTGTTCGACTGTGTTTTGGCGCTTTACGACCGAAAAGGTGGCCTTTTCTTTCGCTTTTATCTGCATATCTCTGGGTGCCTTTTGCAGTAATTACAAAGTTCTACGAATTTCAGCATGTTGTATAATAAAATATGTTGCAAACGGTTTTTCGTTTTTTCGTAAAATGCTGACCGAAATCGACCGACTGGAAAATAAAACCGAGTAAAACCGGAAAACCGCCCAAGCCTATGGGGGCCATCTTCTAAATGCATACCAATCTTTGACTGTTCAACTGTGACTGTGATTTATATTGTCACAACTTTGCCTAGCAATACGGGTAAGATTCATCACATCTTAGGATCAATCTTAAGAGTTTTGTCCATCATTGACGGATCTTTTCATGCATGCTTTCTGAAAAGGCAAGAAGTTGGAAGGGATTCAGGACAACTCCTGTCCCAAGAGAAGAAGATGGGATTGATAATCAGCCGAGTGGATTGAGGCAGAAAGCACTGAGTACCTCTTTCATCCTGGTCATGAGCTCCTCAATCCTAGCCTCCTGGTCCGTGTTCGTCTTCCTGTAGGTCTCCACGGTCTCCTGGATGTGGTTCAGCTCGTCCAGTCTCTCGTTCAGCTGGCCTTGCAGCTCCAGAATCTGATTGGACTATTCAAGACGGTATTGGAGAGAACTTTCATAAACATCGATCGGAAGACTGAACACAGTGGTGTCAAGGGGGGATGAAGGATTTTGAGTATCAAGGAAAATACAGTAACAGTCATCTGTGAAAATTTCAGTCCCATACGGTGCCCACTTTTTGAGAAAAACAGTGAAAAACGGCCACAGTATTTCTTAAGTCTTTTCTCTTTTATTTTTGTTCTTTTAAAAGATCAAAAAGATTTTCGGTCGCTGGATAAATACACCATTTCAGGCGGAACAATTTTAACGGTATGTTTCTACTACCACCATCTACATACCCTGTAAATTATACGTAAATCTGTGAACATTTCTGTTTTGGTTTCTTACCAAAGTATGATACCAAGCAGTGTTTCCCCTGCCTATTAAACTGTGAGGCGGCCCGCCTCACGGTTTTTGGAGACCGCCTCGCACATTTTTTGCCAACACTGCCGCCTCACGCCGCTCACAGAAAAAAAAAAAAAATTATTACTCAATAAGCTGAAAATTCACAGAAATGTTTAATAATGTTTATAAAAACACAAACATTTACGCTTAAAAGCGGAAGATGAAAGCGCTTTTCCCGTTCCGAAGCTCTAAAAAACGAAACGTAACACTTGCACAGCGCGCATGTACGGCCGAACGGCACACACAACGCGTACGGCCGGGCGACACAGCTCACACAACGGCCAACATAATCTCCACCGCACGGTGCACAGTGCCTACACAGCGAACGAAATAGACCGATATGCCTTCACTGGTTCGCGCGCGGCTCCCTGCCTAAATGTATGCACTGCCGTGAGGCTGTAACCAGCGTTCCTTTCGTTACACACGTGCAAGGTGCATTTGTGATCAGCGGTGTTTGGCGGACTTTATCGAATGTTTTTGAACAAATGGCCGCAGAGGAATTCTTTTCGACATTGATTTTTAGTCATTTTTACCTTAAATTCGCTAGGAATAGAAATCTTCCACGATGCACGCACGGTGCATTCTCATTTTGCTTGCGCCAAAAACTCGCCACCGAGAGAATCCTTAGGATGGTGATTGGTGAATTAAATCACGCTGAGTTAACGCACCTCCATGGTTAACGTAAGCAATTTGTTAGCTACTGTTTTCGTTCATGTTTTCTCGAAAAGTTGTGGGTGAATTACACAAATGCACAAAGAATGTACAAGCATAACGGATCAGAAAACAAATAGTTTATGACTTTATGATCAAGGAGTAGAGGTACAATGTAGATGCCGCAACGTTTCACCCAAAAGTCACCTGTCAGTATCAATGATATCGATACTATATGATAGTTGTTGTTTTCAAAACCCATAGCGTTACGGCACCCCGAAAAGTGACAGCTAGTGCTAGGCTCACCGTGATGGAGCCTTATCGTTCTCGCATAGCCTACATTTTTCAAACATGTTTGGCCGACCAGACTGAAAGGTTACGAGGTGTGTCAATTCATTATTTGGTGTTTAAAATTCAATTTGTGATCAAGACTAAATTGTAGGCCCCTAAACACTACCTAAAGGTAAAATATAATATTCCATATGTGGACTTGTTTTTGTTTTCATTTATTTGTATCATTCTTATAATTTTTTTTTTTTTTTTAATTAAATTTTTTTTAAAAACAAGAATATAGGATCAGTGTTAAAAACTAATCCAAAACAAAAGCAAACATTACATGATGTAGGTATATAAACTGAGTTCTTAAGAAGTGGGCCCCGGACACCACTAAGGGCTTCGCGCGTCGTCGCGCCGGGTCCATACCCAGCAAAATTTCATTTACCACCTCACGGCTACCAGCAACCCAGGGGAAACACTGATACCAAGTTTGACCGAGGCTTTCGTGGTCACCTGATTAAAAGGCGTCCTCCAATAGGTCAATATGTACAGTTTTGATTTGATTTTTTGATGTCAACAATCAATCACACCAATGATGACAATGACAAATTGACAATGACAATGTCTGTGGCATTGATTGTAACAATGAAAAATACACGAGGCCAACAATGACAACAAACAATGACACACCGATGACAACCATGACAATGAGCTTTCACTATTGAATGAGAACAATTACCTTTTCTTTTCTCAGCTGCAGGAGCTGGTCCGTATTGGTCTTCAGCTGTTGACTCAGCCATTCGTTCTGTGAGGTCAGCTGCGTTTTCTCCTGCTCAAGACGCTTCTCGCGATACTTTGGTTAGAAGAGACAAAAAAATGAAGATTTTTGATGAAACATGGAGATTCATTTGTAATTCAATTCAACCAGTGGTTCCACATCAATCAAAATGTTCCTAACTTTGGGAGAGTAAGCTTTCAAACTTCTAATGCAGAAGTGTAAAGGCGAGAAACTTAATGCTGGTTGGTCGGGCCCGGCCACTGAAAACCCAGGGCTCGATTTCACAAAAGGCCACGTCAGATCGCAACATGCGTATCAATCTTAATTGCTAAGCTGAGTGTGATGTCACACTACTAGCTACTAAGGAATTATGAACAACTCATTTCACGCTGATTTGGTCTGTCAATCATCAAAATTTCATATTGGAATCAATAAATTTGACAAATTATGTGTTAAATCATTCTAAAAATCCATTTTTCAGGAGCCAATTCCCTGAATTCTGTCCGCTTTCCGCGATCGCGGAAAATCAGTGGCCCTAATTATGAAAAGTTGAGGGTTTGGGGAGATACCTTGATGGAGATGTCATGGCCCTGCAGCTCGTCCACTCTTGCCTGCATGCTGCACTTGGCAGAGTTGGCCTCAGCAAGCTTCCCGGACATACTCCTCCAGTCCTCTGAAAATTAAAAATATTAATTCCATTCAAATTCAAACAAGTGATAAACTGCTGCAAAAAGATTATCGACCTAAATAATGACCTGGGCAATATCAAATGCTCAAGATCCAATAGGGTAGAGTATTTCGATCCTACAACGATCTTTCTCAAAGTTAAAGGTACAGTACAGGATTGATAACATTCCTGTGGGGAACAGAGATGAAAATAGAAAGAAAGAAAAAGTTGCACTAGGTGGAGTTGTGGGATTTTTTGGTTTAGCCGTTACCATTGAGCCTGTTGATTTCTTGGTTTTTCCTCTCCAGCACCTTCAGGAGTTCTCCTTTCTCATATTCCAGGAGTTCCACGCTGCGACTGAGCTGCTTGTAGCTAAGGAGGCTGCCCTCGCTGGAGTCCCTGATGCCGGACAACTCCTCCTTGCTCTTGCTCAGCTGTTCCTCTGCGGAGTGTTTAAAGTTTTAAGCCTTTATACATGTTGTTCACACAACTTCACAGCCATTTATAAATTGGCTTAATCTTCCACTCATGAAATTGAACATCCAGCCATTGAAAGTAATTTAGTTGATCAGCAAGCAAATTATTCTCAAAGTTCCGGCTTTGGTTAAAATATGCGTAGTTTCTGACTGCAACAACGTTTACCATGAACAACTGCTTTCGTATCGACTTTTTATTATAAACATCCTGGGGGTGGATAGGCAGATACTTACTTGAGATAAAAACCCTCAAATTTTCAAATTCTTCATGCAAAATTAATTTTAAAGAAAAAGCTGGAATTAACGTGCATTTCACAAATCAGATTATAACTTAAACTGGACTCCTGGTGATTGATTCTAATGGGAAATTCATGATGTCAACTTGTCTCACCGAGTTTGGCATTTTGAGTCTTCAGCTCGTTGATGCTGCCGAGTGATGATTCGAGCTTGGTGCTGGATGCAATCAGTTTCTTCTCCAATTCAAAATACCGTTGCTCTGCAATTACAAGCAAAATTCATGTCAATTTAAGTGCAGAAAAAAATTCCACTGACGGACATTACAAAAAAGCGTTTTACTACCCTGCAAGAGTTAACTTTAGGGGCATACACATCATGATGAACTTCAAGCTGAGCTGTGTAACACTGGGGTACTATATCTGAAAAGTGAGAGTTACAGGGTATGACCTACTGACCTACAACTTACAAGTACAATGCTACATTTCAAATAGATTATAGAGCCGCAGCAGTAGGCCTAGACTATAGTCATAGTCATTTTGGAAAGAATTCCACTGACGGCCATGACGGAAACAGGGTTATTTCCTCCAAGAGTTAACTTAATTGATGCAAGTCATAATGAACTTCAATCTCAGGTGTGTAAACTTGGGTAACTTATCTGAAAAGTGAGATTTTCAGATTTTTTGGACCTACAATTATACACTTTGAATGCAGCGGTAGCCATTTTTCTCAAAACGCCCTCTGTCGGTCCCATAGGTTTGTCATGTTTAAATTATTGTGCACAAGTGATGGCCGTCAGTGGAATTCTTTCCGTCATTTTTCTCAAAACGGCCTATGTCGGTTCCATACGGTTGTGCATAAGTGATAGCCATCAGTGGAATTTTTCCTCATTTTTACTCTGAAATTATGAAATCTGAAAGTCGTGTTTAAAACGGACTTTGTTGGAAGTTTGTCCGAGTTTCATGGATTGTCCGGAAACTGGGCATGCTGGCTATAACACGCAAAGAGAACAGTAACTTACCGGAATTAACTCGTAGCTTCTCCAGTTTGGTCTTCAACCCATCTTCGATCGTCTCCCTGGAATCAAGAAGCGCTTCCAGCTTCTCACGAATATCCTGAGGAACGAGTTCAACTTCGGATTGGCTGAGAACAGTGGACAAAAATTTGAGTTCCACACGTTCACCCGCCATCGTGGTCGCCATCTTTATGATTGATATACGGAGTCCGCCGAGTGCCAATTATTTTGACGCCGTAAAAAAGAAATAAAGCTAGCGCCCTCATTAGTTCAAAATAAGCACCCCCCCCCCCCCCCCCCATGACCGACCGCTAGTTTGTTTAAGTTTGTATCATACTTTGGTAAGAGACCAAAACAGAAATGTTCACAGATTTACATATAACTTACAGAGTATGAAGATGGTGCTTGTAACATATATACCACTAACATATTTCTGCCTGAAATGGTGTATGTATTTATCCAGAGATTAATAAAAGAACGACCGAAAATCTTTTAAAAGAGAAAAGACTTAAGAAATACTGTGGCCGTTTTTCACTGTTTTCTCAAAACGTGGGCACCGTATTTTATGGGACTGAAATTTTCACAGATGACTGTTACTGTATCGTCTTTGATAAAGTTTGCCCATGAATCTGTATTCTTTGACAAAAACCAATGTATGATACTACCTTTAAGCTAGCGGCCAACTTTTTTTGTTTCGTGTTTTGTTTGTTTGTTTGTTTTTCTTTTTGGTCTGTTTTCGCCATCAAATTTTAGGAAGATTTCATATTGTTAAGAAATATGGAGCTCTTCCTAGCTCCATGGTTCAAGCACGGTGTTCTTCCTATAGTTCCATGGTTAAAACAAGGAGCTCTTCCTAGCTCCATGGTTCAAGCATTTCTTCCTATAGTTCCATGGTTAAAACAAGGAGCTCTTCCTAGCTCCGTGGTTAAATCATGGAGCTCTTCCTAGCTCAATGGTTAAAACATGGAGCTCTTCCTATATAGCTCAATGGTTAAAACATGGAGCTCTTCCTATATAGCTCAATGGTTAAAACAAGGAGCTCTTCCTAGCTCAATGGTTAAAACATGGTGCTCTTCCTAGCTCCGTGGTTAACTTAAACATGGTGCTCTTCCTAGCTCAATGGTTAAAACATGGAGCTCTTCCTATATAGCTCAATGGTTAAAACAAGGAGCTCTTCCTAGCTCCATGGTTAAAACATGGTGCTCTTCCTATATAGCTCAATGGTTAAAACAAGGAGCTCTTCCTAGCTCCATGGTTAAAACATGGTGCTCTTCCTAGCTCAATGGTTAAAACAAGGAGCTCTTCCTAGCTCCATGGTTAAAACATGGTGCTCTTCCTAGCTCCGTGGTTAACTTAAACATGGAGCTCTTCCTATATAGCTCAATGGTTAAAACAAGGAGCTCTTCCTAGCTCCATGGTTAAAACATGGAGCTCTTCCTATATAGCTCAATGGTTAAAACAAGGAGCTCTTCCTAGCTCCATGGTTAAAACATGGTGCTCTTCCTAGCTCCGTGGTTAACTTAAACATGGTGCTCTTCCTAGCTCAATGGTTAAAACATGGAGCTCTTCCTAGCTCAATGGTTAAAACAAGGAGCTCTTCCTAGCTCAATGGTTAAAACATGGTGCTCTTCCTATATAGCTCAATGGTTAAAACATGTAGCTATTCCTAGCTCAATGGTTATAAAACATCATGGTGCTCTTCCAAACACCCATGAATGGTTACTACATGGAGAGCTAGCTGGTGCTCTTCGCCTAGCTCCACGTACGGTTAAAACATGTTGGAGCTCTTCCTAGCTCATTGGTTAAAACATGGAGCTCTTCCTAGCTCATTAGTTAAAACATAATGGTGCTCTTCCTAGCTCAATGGTTAAAACATAATGGTGCTCTTCCAAGCACCCATGCATACTACATGGAGAGCTATAGCTGGTGCTCTTCGCCTAGCTCCACGTACGGTTAAAACATGTTGGAGCTCTAATTCCTAGCTCCATGGTTAAAACATGGTGCTTCTTAGCGAAGTTAGCTCCATGTTTAAAACAAGGAGCTGTGTTTTTTTCCTCCATGGCCAAAATGATGATCCACCATCCATCCGCTCCATCACTCAATCCCAGGGGTCTGGTTGAACATGTGGCCTGTTCGTGCCTATTACATAACAGGGTAATCTTTAATCAAACAGAGGTCACTTCGACTCGTCAGCCCATGCCGCTATTAAACCGTGACTGTTAAATAGCTCCATCGTCTGCCATGATGTACACAGCAGATTACAATTGATTATGTCCAGACAGCAGATGTCACTCTCAATCAAGCAACTCGATCCTGACACACAATAACTTGGTCACTCACGCATCAGAAACCACTCGGCACAGGACGGCATGCTCTTGTCCAGCTACCACTCATGGGCTCCAAGGCCCTTCCAGCCCAGCAGCATCATCACGGTGATCACCATCACCCTGACTATCGTGTATCTGGGGAAGAAATGGTGGAATCGTAGGCATCCTCCCAAAAACTCCCCAAAGATGCCGTTTACCTCTGGGTCACTGTTTGAGAGATACGAGGACGCCTGCATTATGGGCGAACTGTTTTGGAAGGGACAACTTCAGCCGCATCTCATTTTCAACAGGTACAGAACAAACCCATAGATTATTTATTTCTGGTAATGACACCCGCCATGCAAATTAAGGAGTCCTCAAATGTGCCCAAGGCATTGTAGCTCGCAAGCCTGATGAAACCTGTTATGGAAAGATGATGAGAAGAATATTTTAGAGGTGGGAGGAAAACCCCAGAGTAATATTCTGGGTAAACTTGACCCACGGAATCAGGCAGGGACTGAAAACCCAATCCACCTGTGACCGTGAGCCGGGCTTGAACCCGATCCACAGAGGTGAAAGGCGAGGCCGAAAGAATCACTATGCCAACCTGATTCCCTAGATCGAGGTCGATGCATAAACCGATCAACTGTCATGAAATTATTTTTGGATTTAAAAACAGCAGCTTATTTCCACTGGTACACACTTTAGGCGAATTGTGAAGTCACGGAGGCGTAATACATGTTATGATCATAATTTATAGCTTATACTGTTTGTTCACACGAAGCATTTAGTCAGAAAAAATATTGGAGTGAACCGGAGTTTTCAATAATTCTCGTGCATCCACTGCACACTGCAGATTGTATAGCCCTCAATCAGACCTTTTCCAGGTCTCCCAATCCCATGCACCAATTATACCAACTTGCTTTGTAATGTCATCTTTCCATTTGGAGCCTATTTCATAGAGCTGCTTAAGCACTACGCTTTCCTTAAGCACCAAAAACCTTTGTAAATAAAATAAGTTTATTATACGTGCCAGCCAAAACTCCTTGTGGATGTTATGTTCAGCAAACAATGGCCGAATACAAGTCAAAAACCGTAAACGTCACATGGAAATTTGGTTGCTAATCATGTTTGTTCGAGGAAGACTTTTTATGTTTAAAAGCAAATTTTGTGCTTAAGCAGCTTTATGAAATTGGCCCCTGGCTCCCCAGGTCCAGTCTGCCCCTTGATCTTTCTCATCTCTCATCTCATCATCTTCGATCATACAGCTCTATAATCACATCATCAACACATTATTGCAACATCATAAGACAGTCGTGCCATCGTCTGCTGACAGCGCATATTGGGTTGGCCAGTCTTTAGGGCCACAGTGTTTGAGTACACTTTTGCCAACCCTGGCCGGCTTAAAATGTCAATTGTCCTTGTTTTCATCCTTACCTTTATATCACCTCCCCCACCGTCCACCCCACCCAAACCTCCATCCCACCCCACCCTCCACTCCCCTGACCCCATCTTCCTTCCAGACCCATTCCTCCTCCCCACCCTCCACCTCTGTCCAACACCTTCCACCATCCTCCCCTGATTTAATTATGTGTGACTTGTGTGTTCTATTTGTTCACCACTGTCATTGCGATATGTTTTAATTGTTGGCCAAATAAATAAATGAATAATAATAATAACAAAATTAGATTTTTATATTTGATAGGAACCTTTCGAGGGATACGAAGGACTGAGATTCATTGTCGGAAAGAGTTCGGCATTGGCCTAATGCCGGCACGCTTCTTCATTTTCATCAAATGACGTCTATAACACTAGGCCTACGGTGTCTATCTAATGAAAAACAAGAACTAAAACCCCGGAAGGCTGAATCCCAATTAATCTCTGCCAAGAAAGTTTTCTAGAATTAAAAAGTAACAAAGCGTTTTGCAAATTCATTAATTGCAATTTTGGAGCGATTGGTGACTCCCGATGCGACTAGTGGAATTCATGCCCTTAATCGTCAAGGGGAAGGGGCGCACACTTTGAAAAGTTTTAATTCGGTCCTCTTTTTTGCCGACGGTGAGTCCTTAACAATTGAGTGGACTTCAAACCATAGAGTAATGATTATAAATCAGCCTGATATCTTTTAATCCGTAAGGCATTACATTGTTCGGCAAACGCAAATATCACGCGATATCATGCAGAAACATGATAGTCAGGCCGTGAATGTTTCACATTGTTTTGTTTGTTTACAAAACATTTATATCACGTGTGAACATCGTGAAGCGAGACCTTGTAGGATATTATGTCTGGCGTGCTTTCTGTAGGTCTGGGTGTTATATAATAAAGCACCACCCTGGTGATGTTTTTGCCAGGCTGGGCTGGGCTCAGGATGGGCGGAGATGGGTTGGGCTGGGCTGGGGTAGATGGGATGGGATGAGATAGGATGGGCTGAGATGGGATGGGATGGGCTGGGCTGGGCTGGGCTGGGCTGAGATGTGATGTGATGGGCTGGGCTGGGCTTACATGGGATGGGATGGGCTGGGCTGGGCTGAGATGGGAAGTGCTGGGATGGGTTGCATGGGTGGGGTGGGGTAGATGGGATGGGATGGGATGAGATGGGATGGGCTGAGCTGGGGTAGATGGGATGGGATGAGATAGGATGGGCTGAGATGGGATGGGCTGGGCTGGGCTGGGCTGGGCTGGGATGGGATGGGCTGGGCTGGGCTGAGATGTGATGGGATGGGCTGGGCTGGGCTGACATGGGATGGGATGGGCTGGGCTGGGCTGAGATGGGAAGTGCTGGGATGGGTTGGGGTGGGGTGGGGTGGGATGGGATGGGATGGCGGATGGGCTGGGATACATGGGCTGGGTTGGCTTGGGTTGGGCTAGGTTGGCTTGGGTTGGATTGGGTTTGGTCGTTCACGTTTTCGAAACAACGAATGACTATGGGCTATTGCATGTTCCCATTGTGATGAATTTCGATAGGCCTAGATGCAATTAGATACCGCTGGTGCCATTTTTGTCTTCCAGAAGTTTCCAGACGGAAAATAAACAATCATGTTTTTGCTCTTTAATTATCCTGAACTCTAAATGACGCCGACCGTTCTATCTCTTCGATAAAGATTATCTATGTTGGTACGTCAAAAGTTGTGTATTTTAATAAATATAGCCACTTGCACAAAGATACACGTATACGGGTTCATGGGTAGGTGTAACTTTGACTTTGACCGTCTGGATCAATGGCTTTCCGAAGTGGTACGGTGGTGGGACTTTTAACGATGGCTTCCGTCAGCGGCTTGGTGTTGGGAGTAGATCTCCGGACTGGGGTTCCGTTACTCCTCGGCGCTTGCACCGTGATTCTGTGGTACAGAGCCAAGCGCTCCTCTGCAATCGCATCATTACCACCGATGATGTTACACTCATTGAATGATATTTGCATCGTGTGTGACTTGTGTAAGAAGTGCTCATTACAACCGCACATTGTGTTCACAAGGTAAAGCAAGTCTAAGTAATACAGCATTTTTTTGGTGTAATTTGCGGCGCTGATCGAATTTTATGTTCGGGAGACTTTGTCATCAGCCTACCTCTGAGCGAAATGAAGTAGAAGAAGCCGATCTCCAACGGGTAGGGACTAGGGAGGTATTGATCCGTCAAACGTATGGAGGACCATGGAGGAAGGGCTTCACGTTCCTCCATGGGAGGACGGAATGGCCAAGACGCCACACACTGGGCAGCATGGGAACAAGTAACCAAGCTCAAGATTGGTTCTTATTTGTCTTATCTCCAGGTTTGCTGAGAAGTATGGGCCAGTCTTCACCCTTGATCTCATCTTCGTGAGGATCGTTGTCTTAAGCAGCTACGAAGCCATACGGGAGGCATTCCAAAATCAGTTCTTAAGTGGCCGGCCGGTGATACAAGTCCTCCACCACGGAATCAAGGGACATGGTAACTACGAACTGATAGAGTGATAGTGTTCTGAAGGGTGACGGCCTCTTTTGTGCTATCATTGTGGACATTTTGGGAAAGGCAGAGGGGACTTAAAGACAATAAAAGTGCTAATTTCATATTCCCTCCTTTATATTTTGATGGGCCCACTTTATAGGTTGTGGTGTGGAGTCAAGCTTTGCCAAACCTTCACAGTCTTCTTTTAGTTTGTGGATTGCAGGAGAGGGGCTGGATGAATTTGACATCACGGTGATTCCTTATCTTACATAGAGCCTAGAGGGAAATCTTTTCAAACATACCCTACAACACGACCTTCACTTGACTATAATCGGCAGACGACCAGACGTGGCTGAAATCTACTTGTAGAACTAGAAGGCTCCTCTGTGAGATACATTCCAGTTCTGAGAAGTAGCTGAATTTTTCTAGTATCTTGGTCAACATTTCTGTTTGTCTTGTCTTGTGCTGTATGTGGGGGTTTTTAAGCATAACAATTTTCTGGAAGAAGCATTATCTGGAGTAGTCACAACATTTCCTCAGATTTAGTGCACAGGAATTCATGTTTTGCTACCACGAAAGCTGTTGGCCAAATCGGCTCCACTTTTCTATGATGTGATTCTTGTCATTTTCCTCAGGGATTGCATTTTCCTCGGGAGAAACCTGGAAGGTCCAGCGCAAGATGGTGCTGGGATTCTTGCGAGCCTTCGGCGTGAATCGCGCAAGCTTCGACGAGCAGATCGCCGTGGAGGCCAGCCACCTCTGCGGCGAGATACGCAGCCTGCGCGGCCGGCCCTTCGACCCTTCTCACCTGCTTGCCAACGCCGTCTCCAACATCATATGCTCGGTGGTGTTCGGCCAGCGGTACGAGTACTCCGATCCGAGATTCAAGGAGCTTCTGCGGGCGGTGTATCGCAACGTGGCCATCATTGGCGGGTCGACCGGACCGCTTCAGATGCTCTCGTTTGCCAACCTTTTGAAGGTATGCCACCCACAGCAGCACAACAACAATTGTATTACTGTAAATATGAAAGGAACACCGTTTCATACATCAACAACGATCGACTTGATGGGTGGTTAACTAATATCAAAGTGAGTGCGGCCTCCTCCCCTCTCAAATTGCATCATGTTCAATCGTAGTTTCTAGCTTTATGATTCCTATGAAATCACTCTTGTCAAGCCCTGACAGCTGAATTGTTCAAATCACTGAAGTGGATAGGATAGGTAGCACCGTTACTTGGCCCATCATCTGTGTCCTCGAATACATCAACTATTTTTCTCTTGAACAACTCAGAGATGGGTGCTTCCTGCTTGCTTAATTTCAACATGTTAACCCTCTCTTTTAAAAAGTAGGAGGAAAGAAAGAAAAACTGTTGTGCCGAGCTGAAACATTAAAAGGGTTTTGAATAATAAAAGGTGAGAGTCAAAACTAGATCTAGTGTTACTAATTGAACTGTTACTTAATGGCAAACTCGTAAACTCAAATGGTTTTAAGCAATTATGATCTATAGTTGGACTAACTTGATGCATAATGCTTTAATAGTTGGGAATGGATGGAGTGGGTCAGTTGACCACCCAGATCCAATCTAAGGCTACAAGGTAGAGCTGTGTTTGCTAGACAGCAACCAACCATTAGTTTACTTGAAAGGCTTAATCTGCCCTAGCATTTTCATGAAGCATAAAGTATCTGGATCCTTGCAAGTATTAGTAGCTGTAATTCGTATTATTTCTTTGTTTCTCCTTCCGCCCAAGCCATTTGTACCAGTCCTGAGGGAGACGTTAAACAACGGCAAGCTGGTGTGCAACTTCGCCAGAGAGGTCCTGGTGGAGCACCAGAAGGACTTTGAGCCAGACAACCCGAGAGATTTCATGGATGTCTTCCTCCAGAAGCTGGAAGCTGACAACAATAACATGGCCTCCAACAACAACAACAACAACAGCAGCAGCAGCAGTAGTAGTAAAGAGCCCAAATTGACTGTAGACGACATGTGTGCTACTGCGTCAGACCTCTTCATCGCTGGCACAGAGACTACATCGACATCTCTGCGCTGGGGGCTGCTGCACATGATAGCAAGGCCCGATATCCTCACCCGCATCCAGAAGGAGCTAGATTCGGTAGTCGGTCGCGAGAGGCTGCCCCGTCTGGCCGACAAGCCCAATCTGCCGTACACCGAAGCTGCCCTGATGGAGTTGCAACGCATCGGGAACATACTCCCGCTGGGGATACCCCATCAGGCATCACAAGACACCACCATCATGGGCTTCCACATACCCAAAGGCTCCGTCATCATGCCCAATATGTGGAACTTGACCACTAACTCAAAGCTGTGGGATGATCCCAACACGTTCAGGCCTGAGCGGTTCCTAGATGAGACGGGACGCAACGTGGTCAAGTGTGAGATGCACATACCTTTCAGTACCGGTAAGCAATCATGCCTTCTTGACCTGTTCTTTACCGGTATGTTCCTCCAAAAACTACGGTACTTACCTAGAGTCCTCCCATTTACTTCAAGAGTAACAATCAGAGACTAGTAAGGGCAGAATCTGGTTTATTTGTTCACTAAAAGCATCCTGAATCAAGTTCACCAGTCACTTATACTTCAGCTATCCTCATAATGGTAGCATCCAGTACACCTGTCTGTAAAAATGTACTCACAGTGACCAAAACTGGTCCACTTGGTACGTCCACTAAGTACTGTTGTAGTAGCAGGGTCTAGTACACCTGTATGAATACTAGAAGTATTAAACAGAATCTGGTACACTGCCACAATGATTTGCTCATATCGGTAGAATCTGGTGGACCTGTCGCTACAGGGGTGTACGAGTAAAATCCTGGTACAGATGTAACATGATTTCAGATTCTAGTTTTCCCTGTTATACAAGTATACACATTTGATGGAATCAATATGCACTACACAATAAACAACAGTTGATGTCAAAATATAATATGCCTTATTCAGGGCACATCCAGCATGTCACCCTCCTTATATACCCATTGGAAAAGATAACACCAATTCGAAAAAAAGAAAACGGGTACCAGAATACTTTCACTCGAAGCCTCGGTTTGATTGCACTGCTTTCAATGTAGGATGGGTGCACCATGAGAATAAGGTCTATAATTTTGTATCCGATCCCACAGGTCGTCGCACGTGTGTCGGCGAGCAACTTGCCAAGGCTGAGCTCTTCATCTTCCTGACCCATCTCTTCCATCAGTTTGACTTCAAGAAGCCAGAAGGTTCCCCACCCATCACGTTCAAAGCGACCATGGGGGTGACCCTATCTCCGCTCCCATTTGAAATTTGCGCCGTGCCACGCAACTAAAATCCTTCAGTGCCAAGTAAAAGAGCAACTGTCTTTCACCAAAGCAGGTTCTGTAGGCAGATGTATTCAAAATACCTGTGCATATACAATAAGAATGTGGATTAAACTGAACAAATTGTATGCTGTTCCGGCTGCAAACTACCAATGAGAGACTTTGGAGAACCGGTCTTCAAGTCAATAGCGCACGCGCAACAGCGCAGGCGCAAAACAACACGCGCATGCTCACAATTGCATGCGTGCGCTGTTGACTTGAAGACCGGTTCTCCATAATCTCCCATTGAAATAAATTTGTGCAGTCCTGCCCTGCCAAGAAAAAGAGTGTACTATTTGTCTTCAATGGAACTCTGAACACTGAATACAAAATTATCTGAACCTATAAAGAAGAAAAAGTGTGGGTTATCATGATGAATTTAATGCTGCTTATGTAAATAATTTGTTTATTATTATTAATATGGGCGATTCTAAATAGTGCACCCCAAGAGTTTGCAATGCGTTGGCTGGTCACAATTTGCCAAATGTGTCAACCCCAATTCCTATTTGGAAAGCAGTATTGTAGTCGAGACCTGGAAGTCCAAGACTGAGACCTGATGGTCCGAGATTGAGACCGACACCAGGGGTCGATTTCATCAAACTCATCGTAACTTACTAGGAGGACTTATGATGTATTGCAGCCCTATGTGGGATACGATGGGTTATCCTTCGTAACTCGAGTTACGATCGGTCGTGCGGCTTCGTGAAATCGACCCCAGGTCTTGAGACCTACAACACTGCTGGAAAGTGACAAGGGATTGCGCCCATTGCGATTGGCCAACACGTTGCAAACTCCTATAGAGCACACTATTTGGAATCACCTCTTTTGTGGTGATTTTTGACAAGGAATCTTCACAAGTGTCTGTGGCACTGTGGCATCCAGACTGGAGGAAAACCTGTTTTATGAAACAGAGACTGCAGGAAAGCAAGGAATGTAAGAACTGTGCCAAACTGAGAATCAACGTGAGATTTTGTTTAAGGATGACCTCTTCTAACAAAAATACACGCATATATTTGTCTCTCACATAAAGAGGCTGATCTTCAAGTAAAAAAATTCACTATCTTCAACTCAACACATCACCATGCAAATGCAATAAAGACCCTGTTGACAATAAATTTGAGAAAGTTACACAATTTAATAATTTCTTTGAATAAATTTCCATTTTTGTTTCATACATGTTCATCATTATACACATCTAAGAGGAAATTCTTTCAACTTCCGTTTACACCTAATTTCTGTTTGTTAAGGGTGCCACTTCCAAAGCATTATGGGAGAGGATATTGCAGCTCGTAACAGTTTAAGACCCTCTTGATTGCCTCCAAGGGAATCCATGGACATGCATGGATGATACTGGGTAAGAAATGAGGAGAAGTATGGGAGAAGAAAATTCTGCTTTCATCCACTCAAAGTTCAACAGACAATAATGCTCTGAGGTCTTCTGGAGAATTTTGCCATAAGTGGCCAATTCTGACTTACCAGTCAAGAACAAAATTCCAATAGTAGGCTGTGTCCCAATTCTCTGGCTGCGACCGCAAATAACGCACAGGTCTATGAAAACGGCTGCAGTCACTGGCTAGTGGCTGGCGGGCTGCCATAGGTGCGTGTGTAATTTATGGTCGCAGCCAGAGAATTGGGACACGGCCTTTATAGACTCTGGGTGTTTTTTGGGGGGATTCCTGTGATGGAAAAAAATCTAGATCCAAGACTTATCCTGGCATGCTTTGGAAGTAGTCCCTTCAACACGTTAATAGACAAATTGTAACACAGGCATGAAGATATAGTCATGAAGCAAGATTGGATACTCTGTATTCTGTCTTGGGATACTTTGTATTCTGTCTTGGTCGGTAAGCCTGTCATGCTTGGCGAACATAGACTTGGGGCCAAGTCTTTCAAGTCGCGGTTGTCTATTCACGCGAAACCGCGCGAGACTCATGGCTACGGTGAGAGTTCAGCTCTCGGCGCGGCGTTCCGGTTTGAAAACGGTGGCGCACATTGTGCGCCGTGCACGTAGTTAGCTAGAGTGGAACGCACCCCAGGAAGAGCCACTCAAAGGCAACATTTCCTAAAAAATGGGTTTCAACCAAAAATCAAGACCTTGTTCCCTGTTTCAATTCAGTGACAGACATGACAGAGGAAGATAGCACCAAGTTGCATTATACACTACTGCCACTGCTCTTTCTTCTAATGTAATCTCTGAGGTAATAATGTAGGTCTACCAAATTGTAATTGCCACCATAATTGATGATTTTTGAAATCCAGCCATGCAAACATTCATCGCCCTGGGGCCGATTTCACTAACGCTTTGAAATCATCGCTAAAGCCCAAATCCATCGCTAAACGGAAAATCAATCGCTACTTTGTATAGGAATTTCCCGTTTAGGGATGGATTTGGGCTTTATGATGATCGCAAAGCGTTAGTGAAATCGGCCCCAGGACTCATCGGGCCTTTAGGAAATGAGGCTTGAGGCTAGGCTTAGGATTTATTTTGCTACCGCCATTTTGTGTCCTATATGAAATGAAGGGCTTGAGATACATGGTGAAGCAGCTGGAGCCTTTCTTCAGCTTCGTCACATGGCCCAATCTCTTCGCTTTGTTTTCTGGGCCTCAAATGGCGGTAGCGAAATAAGTCCCAAGCCTAGACTCGCGCTTGGTTTCAAGAAGGCTCTTTATAATTGATAGGCCATTTGACCCCTTTTTGTTCTTCATGGTAATTAAAAATACAAAGTAAAGACATTGTGACACTGATTAAATGGACTTAAAGATAATAAATTAATATTTGTAAAGCTGGTGAAACTTAAATAATACAGGTACATGTACACTGTATTTGAGTAGTGTAATTTCATGAATGTTTGTTGCACTCAAATGTCAAATACAAAGAATAATGTGAAAAAGAAAAATGCTGCAAAAATTGCAAGAAAACAAAACCGGGGCCAATTTTACGGCCCTGCTTAGCACAAAAATCTGCTTACCATGAAATTTCTGTCGTCTGAATAAAGACATGATTAACAACCAAATTACCATGTTTTGTGTATCACGTGTGATTATTCTTTGGCTGTTCGCTGACCATAATTATCAAATGGAATTTATAATGGTGGTTTGTTTTATCATAAAGAAATAAGAAATATTTATGCGAAGCAATTTTGTTGTGATTAACAGCTCTATGAAATTGGCCGAGGTTTTTTTTTTTTGGCCCCTAGAACAAGAACAACAATTATAATATCAACCAAACAAGTGAATTTTGAGGCTCTTGAAAATCTGAAAAAAATCTTGAAAAATTTAGTGAGCGAAAAAAGTGGCAGGCAAACGAAAAAAGGAAAAAGAAAACCAAAACACCCCCCCCACAAAAAAAAGGAAGAAGCTTTGGTCACTACCCCCCTCAGTTTTCAGGCCAATATAAATAATATTAACTGCTGGTTTCTATGGTGATCCTTGGAGCATTCCATTTTGGGGGGAAGGAGGGGGGGTTAGAAATGGAATCGTAGGGCTTTGTGAAATCGACCCCTGACAGTAAAGTAGTGGGACTGGGACCGATTTCATAAAACTTACAACGCGTCGCAGAGTTCAGACGCATCCTTTCTCTATGGACTCACCCTATAGATGCGACACGTCACAGCTCGTTGCAAATCGAGTTGTGACGCGTCGCAGAGCTTTATGACCCAATATGGCCGAGTCTAAATCTTGGGCAAAATATGAGTACTGCAGGATAACCAAAAAAAAAATTGCCAGATTCGGGGACAGCTAGCCATAATAAGACCAAACTGGCACAGGTTTAAAGTTTGGAATTTTTCCATAACCTCAAGCAACAGAAGGGGCACACACAGGGATCTATTTAATAGTGGATGTATACATTGCTTGATTATTGGCTCTCGATGCTATTCTTAAAGGTTATATCATACTTTACTTTTTGTCAAAGAAATGCAGATTCATGGAGAAAAATATCAAGGAAGATACAGTAACAGTCATCTGTGAAAATTTCAGCCCATAAATTGCTCACTTTTTGAGAAAACAGTGAAAAACGGCCCAAATATTTCTTAGTCTTTTATTTTTTATCTTTAAAAGATGAAAAATAACTTTGGTCACTGGTTTTATTCTTTTTCTGGATAAATACAGCATTTCAGGCAGAAAAATTTTAACGGTATGTTTCTATCAACACCATCTTTATACCCTGTAAGTTATAGGTAAATCTGTGAAGAATTCTGTTTTGGTATGCTACCAAAACAGTGTTCACAGATTTACCTAAAACTTACAGGGTATAAAATTGGTGCTGGTAGAAACATACAAGAACAATTTTCCACCTGATAATTGTTGTATTTATCAAGAAATTAGTAAAAGCAACAACCAAACATTTTTTTTCTCTAAAAAATAATGGTGAAAAGATCAAAATAATTTTGTGGGCATTTTTCACCATTTTCTCAAAAAGTCAGCACCATATGGGACTGGGAATTTCACAGATGACTGTTACTGTATCTTCCTTGATATTTTTGCCCATGAATCTGCATTTCTTTCACAAAAACCAAAGTATGATATTACCTTTAACCACCCGTGTTCACTCAAGTCACAGCATAAATCTGGAGTATTGCTATCACATTGGCCCAATCAATGACTACTTAGTCTCTTACTATCAGTTAAAGAAAGTACTGGAATGCATCGCGCCATTTTTAAAAAACTGAAGACGCTAACTTACACCTTTTCAAATTTAATTTCCACTTGATTTTTCATATTCAATGGGAGACTTTTGGAGCGTCGGTATTAAGTCAACAAAGCACGCGCAAACCATGCTTGCGCAATTGTGAGCATGCGGGCGTTGTATTGCGCGTGCTTGCGCTGTTGACTCAAGATCGACTCTCTAAAGTCTCCCATTGGAACTTCTCAAAATGACCAGCACAGATACAATTTTCAAGCCAAGCAAGCAAATGGGATAACTTTCTATTAGGGGTCATCTAATTATCACATAATGGGATTGCTTATAAATACGGTTTATTAGGGTGGATACATACGACACAGATCCTCCAGCAAGGACTCGATTTCCTCTCCAGCTTCTGATGAGAGGTCTACTTGAAGTAATTCAGGGCGGAGACCGTCATGAATTTCTCGATGAAGAGCTCCGAGTCCAGGAAGGCGATGTGGGCCGCCCGGCCGATCAGGGTGTTGGCTGAGGTGCTCAAGGTGTGGTTGACGTCGTAGCGGACGAGCGTGGAGTCGGGGTTGTGGATGACGGGCTGCAAGAGGTTGTTGATCATTTCCGTGTAGATCGTTCCTGCGAAACGTGACGAGAACCAGTCAGTCATTTCATCAGCTTATCAATAGTGTCCTTAAGCATTTTTGTGGCCGTCATGACGGTGGCCTAGCGGTATGGCATCTGCACTAGTAAGCAGGAGGTCGTGGGTTCGAATCCCACCTGAGCCAGCATGCGATTTTTTTTTCACGTGCACTCACAAGCACTGAGTATACTGTGCTCATCCACATCGGTGAAGGCTAAACCTAATTTGCATATTATCTATCTCCCGACCAAAAAATCATTTAATATTCATGAATTCTTGATTTCTTAGCTCGCAGAAGAAAATCATTTCATCTTCGTGGAAACATAAGAGAAATCAATCCACCTTACCTAAGAGGGACTTGTCCTTGACGGCCGGCCGGCACATCTCAATTCTAGCGGAGTGGATGGGTACGTAGCGGTCCTGCAACGATCCTACTAAGACTACGTTCTTGAAGAAACTCAGCCCTGATGCAGGGAAATATGGAAATAAATTTTACGGCCCTGCTTAGCACAAAAATTTGCTAAGCATGACATCTCTGTCTTAATCAAAACAGGATTAACAACCAAATGTCCATGTCTTGTGTATCGCTTGTGATCATTTTTCCTTGGCTGTTGTTCACTGACCATGAATATCAAATGAAATATTTAACGGTGGTTTGTTTTATTGGGCAAGACATTTTTGTGCTAAGCAAATTTTTGTGCTTAGCAGCTCCATGAAATTGAGCCTTGCAATTTGTGGAAGATTTCTAGAACAAATTATTGGAGATCTAAAGTTTAACTTCGTGAAAAAATAATCTAAGAGGTGAGGGAAAGAAGAAGAGTTTAAGGGTGGAGGAGGGGCAGGATTAAGGAAGAGGCTGGTATAAAGGGAAAGAGATAAAAAAGATTTGTTACCATACCTGGAGATTGACTGAGCTTGTAAAGGAATGTCTGACGAATATCGGTTTGATCTTTAAAAGCTAGCTGTAGAAGAGAGCTGGACTTCTTCCATTTCTGCATCAGCCACATGCCTGCCGATAAAGATAAGAAGACAAAGAGAGCCACTGTCATACTGGTTTTCCGATTTCCAGAGGTGAGAAGAACTATGTGGATCTTGCTGGAAATGTACTTGGCTTAAGTTGTGATCAAGCTGGGATCCAGCTAGGATCTAGCTTGTGTTTATCTCTGGTCTAGTTGGGATCAGGCATCGAACTAGCTGTAATCTGGATCAAGCCAAGATCAAGCTGGGATCAAGCTAGGATATAGCTCGTGCCTATCTCTGATCTTATTGGGATCAAGCATCTAACTAGCTGTAATCCGGACTAAACCAAGATCAAGCTAGGATCGAGTTAGGATATAGCTGGCGTCTATCTCTGATCTAGTTGGCATCAGGCACCGAACTAGCTGTAATCTGGATTAAGCCAAGATCAAGCTGGGATCAAGCTAGGATATAGCTCGTGCCTATCTCTGATCTTATTGGGATCAAGCATCTAACTAGCTGTAATCCAGACTAAGCCAAGATCAAGCTAGGATCGAGTTAGGATATAGCTGGCGTCTATCTCTGATCTAGTTGGCATCAGGCACCGAACTAGCTGTAATCTGGATTAAGCCAAGATCAAGCTGGGATCAAGCTGGGATCAAGCTAGGATATAGCTCGTGCCTATCTCTGATCTTATTGGGATCAAGCATCTAACTAGCTGTAATCCAGACTAAGCCAAGATCAAGCTGGGGTCGAGCTAGGATATAGCTGGTGTCTATCTCTGATCTATTTGGGATCAAACACCGAACTAGATGTAATCTGGATTAAGCCAAGATCAAGCTGGGATCAAGCTAGGATCCACCTGGGATATAGCTGGTGCCTATCTCTGATCTTATTGGGATCAAGCATCTAACTAGCTGTAATCCAGACTAAGCCAAGATCAAGCTGGGGTCGAGCTAGGATATAGCTGGTGTCTATCCCTGATCTACTTGGGATCAAGCACCGAACCAGCTGTAATCCAGCTTGGGATCCAGTTTGGGACCAAGCTAGGATTAAGTTTGGATAAGCTTAATGGAATCCTTTAAAGGGGACTCACAAAATCAAACTGCAATTCTACCTCTAAAAAAACAAACTGATCCATTCATGCACAGTCTGTCCTGCTCGTATAGATCTTACCTGTGTTGACGATGGCACTGCTGTTGTACAGCTGGCCGAGGTGCGGTCCAGACAGAGACAGGAATGTGAACATCCGGCCAACGTAAGGCTCCAGCTGGGGACGGGTCAGTGCTGACCGGATGATGATGGTGCCCAGAGAATGACCAATGAAACTAAAGGACAGTACAGAACATGACATCAATTGTAAACGTTCGAGTCCACAGGTTTTGAAGAAACCTTTCGCAAGATGTATTAAAAAGTCAGTGCTGTGAGAATCAAGTCCAGTCTTGGATTCGAGACCGTCTTTGCCGGACTTGGTCTCCGACTCGGACTCGGAGGTTTGTGACTCTGACTTGGTCTCGGACTCAAGCTCTGTGACTCGATGACTTGGGCCGAGTCCGGCTCGAAACCGGCAAATTTCACCAGTTTTGAGTGTATGCCAACTTAAATGGATGAGAGGGTCAGAACAAAAGTGGAGACGGGGACTCAGACTCAGAGTGACCAGGGAGGGAGGGGGTCGGCAAGCGTGGTCAGGGAAAAGGGGCAAAGGGTCTGGGGTAGGCAAGATCAAAGGTCGATTAAGGAAAGATAATCATTTATTACAAGATTGAGGGACATTTGGAAGAAACGAAGATGCTTCCAAGTCAACAGAGCTCAGGGAACAAAGGATGCCTTCCAGACAAATTCAGACCTTCATTTTAATAAAAATGAGGAGAGCTGCAAATTACTCTCCTTAAATCAACGTAGAGAATTTAGGGGAGTGATTTGCTCTCACTAACAAAAAATCAAGTTTGAACGGCCTAATCACACTAGTGAATTGAATAAAGAGAGCTGTTTGCTCTTAGTAAAACCAATTTTCCGCATGTGTCCAGTGTCGGAAAAAGAGAACAAGCAAAATTTTGCTTGTCCTGTTGAATTTTTTTTTGTATTTTCAACATAGGGTAAATGTTGGCTGGAAAAATGTAGGGGGCCTATGTGATGTTTTGAAAATTGTAAAGGAGCTCTTTTTTTCACTCTCCTTGGAAAACATTAAGGAGAGCGGAGGAGAGTGATCACTCTCACTCTCCTTAAAAATCAAGGCCTGCGAAACTGATGCAGATATTCACCTGAGCTTCTTAGGTCTTATCCTGAAGACGTCGATGTACATGATGATCTCCTTCACCAAGCGGTCCGTCATCGTCTCAAAATCAGCAAAAGTATCGCCCTGTTACAAAACAAAACTGGTTTATTGGGCCATGACATTAAATTTCCAATCATTCTGCAAGCTTACTTTGAAGATATAAAAGTGCTATTAACCTAAATGGTAAGCCTTATTTTGGTGTGAATCCATAAAAAGCACATGTAGTGTCCCTTCTTTGACACAATACAGGTACCTTGGAAAATATTAAAGGGTGGCCGCTGTGGGTGTTTTTGCTTATATACTGATGGAATAAAGTCTTTAAAACGCAGTTGTGTGGCTGTCATAGTTTTAGCCTTCCTCGTGATGGTGTTAAAATCATTTTATTAACTGGGAGGGTGGAACGTCGTGACGTCATCTCGGGAACTAAGTAGCTGGTTCACAAGCCATCAAGTTATGTTAAGCTGGTTCCCACGTCACTGACGGCAATAAAAATCCCCTAGGGTGGGGCGTGGACACAAAATGCTAATGGGTGCGGTTTATTTTGAGAAAATAAAATACTAGATGCGGGGGAAAACAATAAATAAACTTTAATTAAATGTAATTTTTTCTTTTTTTAATTCAGTAAATTATTTCGGTAAATTTTATCAAATTTCATTGCAGCCACCCTTTAAGGAAATATTTTAAATGGCAAGAATAATTGAGGTTTTGAACAAGTTTGGATCTTTTCGCAGCTCACTTTATACCTGGTTGCTTTCGGACATCAGGAAATCGAACCTCTCCCCGGGGAGGCCCAGCTCCAGGTAGGTCCTGAGCAGACGCAGGTCAGCCCTATTGCCATCCAGTCCGTGCACGCACACTACCAGGTGAACCTAGACGCAGTGTTAAGGACATCTGAATAAATTACAAATTGAGTAGGTCACTCCACTCCAGTATGTCCAGTGTCCACATATTCGTAAAACAGAATTCTCCCTGAAAGCAGCCTGAACTTTGAGCACCTTAAACGCCCTCCTCCTCAAATACTTTTACAATATGCATGGGGTGTTGTGGCCTAGTGGTCTGGCATGTCATACTCAAAATCTTGTGGTTATTCTACATTGTGAGATTGTGAGTTCGAATCCAGCCATGGGTTAGTGGAGCTTGTGTCCCTGAGCAAGACGCTTTGTCACATGGTGCTTCTCTTCACCCAGGTGTAAATGGGTACCTGTGAGGGTAGTGATGGCTTAAGTTTGTGCTTAATTAGCCTTTGTGTGACTTACAGCAGCCGGGACTGTATGCTCCCCAGGGAGTTGAGATTGTTTCAGGAATGTAATAGTTATTGTAGTCCAATGACCAGGGATAATAGTAACATGCGCATAGAGACATCATACGTTGATTGTGATATGCGCTATATAAAAGCGGTTTATTATTATTATTATCATTATTATGCTCACAGTTATTAAGAGGACCTGTCATTTTGATCCTAGCAGGATCCTTCTCTATTTCAATGCTTGTTTTTATTTGTCCAGTTCTTCTTTTCTGTCTGTATCCTTATTTGTTTGGTTTCTCCAAGTTATTTTGTAAAGAATCCATCAATAGTCATGCCCTTATAAGCTCTGGGTTCGATTTCACGAAGCCCTACTATCGATCGTAACTCAAGTTATGAAGAATAACCCATCATATCCTAGGACTCCTACGTAGGGCTTCAATGCATCATAAGTTCTACGATTGATAGTAAGTTACGATGAGTTTAATGGAATCGAGCCAAAGATTCCTGTCACCATGTCTATACAGTAATTCGAGCACACGATTTTGAATGGCGCCCTCTTTTGATTAAAACAAGAAACTGCGGTGGTGTCAGTAAATTCTTTTGTACACCGCCAATCATCTTTTATTGAAATCTGGGAAGCTGGAGAGCTAATCATGAGCAAAAGACCGGTGGGGAAATCCGGGAGTTGTTGTCCATGCCGAATATAATTCCAACTCATGTTTCTTTCTGGAATAAATCACCACCATGCACCAAGCCAGAGTTGTAGTGCATTTAGATCGATGAACACCACCGCAGTTTCTTGTTTTAATCAACAGAGGGCGCCATTAAAAAACCGTGTGCTCGGATTACTGCATATCTGAGCCATTTCTTGACTTAGGACTTTGTCAGCCGTTCTTGAAGACATGGACGAAAAATGGTCTCAAAATTGACTGCATTAGTGAGACTGCATTGACCTAATCTTGGAACCTGAAACTTTTACCTCAAGACCGAGTTCCTCTTCTTCTGGTTCCATGGGGGGCTCTGGGACACTGAAGTAAGGCTTGGTGGAGGCCTTCATGGGTAGGTCGCTGTACAGCTTTCCGGTAAAACGTAGCTTCCGCTTGAAATCCTCTTTGGCTATGTTGAAACTGAAATTCAACAGAAATTCGGTGAAGAGTCAGGTTCGGCACCAAGTTACTCACCGAGCATCTACATCACTACCGACATCATGATTTGGGTTTTTCAGCCCGTACCAGATACTGTTGATACATGTTTATACAAAATGGATTTTACACCCTGTCAATAAAATTTGTTGATCGTGCTTTCATATCTTATAAGCTAGATGCCGTACCTTGCTTGTGAAACCTGGGATAGCGTCTTCACCATGCTTTCCCGTGCGTGTATTTTAGACTGCTGATGGCTGCCATCGTGAATCTGTCCGACGGCTGTGACGTCAGAGACAGATGCACTGGCCTCCGGCTGGTGTGTGAGGGCAGGCTTCACGATGCAGGCCTCGGCCCCGTTGTTGCCCGAGGAGGAAGCCGAGCTGCCGCTGTGGTGTATGAACGAGAAGCAGCCGATGCAGGTGTTGACCTTGGACGGGACGAGGTGGACCGAGTTGCAGTCGCACAGGCCGTGGCTGCGCTTGGATTCGTCAGGACTCTCGTTTGCTGAGGAGAAGGTGCTGTTTGCACTCGGGCTAGTTCTGTCAACAGCTGCCTGCAATATTGCACTATTACTAGGGGTGCTTGTCAGGAGTTCTCCTGGCACATCCTGAGTTGCATTAAGTTGAAGTTGTGCCGGTTGACTGCCCGGCGCCACAGGTTCTTTTGATTCACTAGGTAACGTGGAATCGTTCGTCGCTGAATTTTCAAAAGTGGGTTCTTCTTGATGCACTGTGTCTAGGGATTCGACCTTAGCTGTGTTTGTATCATCAGAAGGAAGATGAATTTGACCGGTGGCTGCAGGGGTGTCCGAATTTTTTCGGGAGGACGCAGAGTCGGACTCCATGCCCGAGTCGGTGTCTAGGAATCGAAGCTGCGAGTTCTCCAAGGATATGGGCTCCTCGTTTGCAGCGGCGCAAAGCTGGATGCTGGGCAGATCGTCCAAATCACTGCCGGTCGCTGTGATGTCACTACCGTTCATGCCATCAACAAATGAGAGATCAATCTCAGCAGTGGTGATGGTGGCAGCCTCTTGGCTGTCAGGGTCAGTGTTCAAATCCATCTCAGCGGCAGCGCCTTCTAGGTCATCATCTGACTCCTCGTAACCATTTGCATACACTTCCCCATTGGTCTCGAAGCTTGTGCGCTCCAAAACATCCGTGCTACCGACAATCCCTGAGCTTTCACTCCCTTCAACGAAGGGGTTTGGGTTTCCCAAGTAATGCCCTTGCGCTGGCTGAGTTGACAAGGAGGAGTAGGTATACTCCGGTGTGGAAAAAGCCCTTGTCTTCACATAGCTTTCTCTTTTATTGCTGTGTGTTTGACCTTCACCCGTTTCTCCGACTGGACTGCTGAAAGGAGATGTCTGACTTAAGCTCGGCAAAGAGGAATATGACGTCATCATCCTACGCTCTGTTGGAGCTTTCGGGTCCTCAGATACTGTCAGCAGCTCATTGATGGAAGGTTGCCCATCGGTCACCTCATACCGGCTGTTGCGTTCGGCCACTGGCCCGACCCGGCTGGAGACCGAATGCCGCGAACTGCCCGACTTTCCATTTTTAGAGGAGCGCAGGCCGTGCTTCGACTTGGACTTGTGCTTTGAGTGCTTCTTCTCCTTCAGGGGGTTTGGCGTGCTGGCCTTCAGGGTTGGACTCTTCTGTCTTGGGGAGGACGGCCGGTGATGATCCTCCGAGGCGTGCTCCTTGGAGGTCGGTGCCTTTGGAAGGGTACGGATGGACTGCGCAATCTCATCGATGCTCAGATTCAGAGCTGCAAGGTTGCCAAAAAGATTTCATTACAATTTTTTAAGAATATGGAACAAATTACTTTGAGAAAATTTAGACATCGAAAACAAACCCAGAATCTCAGTTTTAAGTTCCTTGAAAATTGTAGTGCTTTTCAGAAACCTCACAGCTCCCTCCATAAAACCTTGTGTAAGGAACCATCTTTCGGTGCCAAGTTTAGTTCTTCATTTTGTTATACACTTCAAGCCAAAGTCGACAATGTGAAAGATGATGTCTCTTTGCTTCCTACTTTAGTTAGTTAGTTTCCGCAACCCATTGAAAAAGAGCCACCAACCTTCCTCTGTGTCGACCGAATCCAGAAAACGGTCCTCAAAAATGATGGGTATCGTCTGGGGGTCTCCGTCTGTGTCCGTGCACTCTAGCGGCAGCCTGGGCAAGGAGGTGTAGTACAGAGAGTTGCGGATCGCCTGGCCGATGTAGGAGTAGCCCTGGCAGCTGATCTCGTGAAAGGCGGCCGCCGACTTCTTCGGGTTGTCGATCGTGAAGAAGCCTTCTGAAAATCGCTGGACCTGTATGGAGTCATTGAAAAGGTTAACAAGGAAATTTGACTGGAGAGGGATTCGATCCTGCGACCTCTGGAATATCGTACCGGTGCTCTACCAATTGATCCAGCCCTATGGTGGTAGTGTCCTAACTCCTAAAATGTCAAATATCTTTGTTTGTTGGCTAGAAGCCGTGAAACCACTCACATACCGATATATCCGAAGGGGATCATCCAAGATGTACACAACATTAGCAATGCTGTAAATGGTACATCGGGGATCACTCAAAGAGGATGCTGCTTCTAATAATGAACTTGTCAAACAAACCACATGGCATGGCCTGGATTATCTTAAGCCGCACAAAGAAAATAAACACTTTCTTGCAGCTACTGTTACTGATTTGAATTTTTCAAGATACAAACACGAAGCACTCTTCATCAGACCGCAACTTTCCGTCGCTGGACCTTTAAACCCACCAATACAAGAAGGTTCCGTTCACACTGAACCTTTACAGACGCATCACTCCCGACTTTAAAGGGGCACACTTACCCTGGCTCTGTGATACTCAGCCCGTAGGTAGTTGGTGATGTAGCCGTTCTTGACCATGACTTCGATGAACTGCGTCCAGATGAGGCACAGCTCCCCCGACAGCTGGACAATGTGGGTGTTGACCGATTCCATGATGTCCTCCTGATCAGTTAATCTCTGTAGTAGAAAAAACAGACACACAGGAAAGGCTGAAATCAACAATGTTAACCCCTTCAGCCAGGGATTATTTTCAGCCCTGCTTGTTCCAACCTCATTATCAGCCACCGGTCACAATAGAGGTCATCTGGCCCGGCTTTACGTGCAGGGTGCTCGGCGTAAACAATGTAGGCTCACATTGGTTGAATAGCACCGCCCAAAAGATCATAATTATTCAAGGCGCACTCTAATCCGTTCACGCCCAGATGTTCCGAACTCACAGATTGCCCTCCACTCGAAAATGCAGATCTTTTCAAATGCAAACTATGGAGGTGAATGTACCACAATAAGCGTATCTTTGTGGACAATAAAGGTTCCTAGAACCTCTTGTTCCAGACAGTACAATTCAATTCAATTCAATGCATTTCAATGGAAATAACAAAGCAATCATGAATATTCTCAGGCCATGACGTGGGACTGCTATGGATGTCCTCAGGGCTGAGGGGGTTAAAATAGCTTACCGGTATATACAATTTTATGCTGTGGATGGCTGTAGAAGTACAAATGTGAAGGTATCCATAAGGCCATAAAAAAACAATTGCTGTATTGGCGTAACCCGCCCGACCCAAAAATATGCCCCGACCGTAAACATTTTAAACCAAAAAAGGGTGTGTTTTTTTTCAATTAAAAAAGAAAATCGGGAAAAAAATAATAATAAAAAAATAAATCGCAAATTTGTATGCAACTTAAAAGGAGCAAAAGATGGAAACCAGACTGGTTAAAGTTGTTATGTCATTTCTTGTCTTTATTTGAATTGTCAAATACAGTGATATACAGGAAAAAAAGCATTTAATGCAGGAAAAATAAAAAATAAAAAATAAAAAATATAAAATCCGCCCGCCCTACCCTATTTCCCAACCCTCCGTTACTCCAACACAACAAATTTTTGTTATGGCCTAATTGAGATTTTGAGATGTGGTGCCATTTCTCATGAGCACAAACTGAGTACCATGTTTCAAAAGGTGTGCCACAACACTCAGCTCTTTCTAAGGGGGCTTACAGCTTTACATCGCATCCGTAAAAATGCATGAAGATTTCCTTTCCAATGCAGCTTATCATTATTCAAATTGTCCTGATGCAATGATTTTCTGAATGTTGGCATATGGATATAATCTATTTGCTAAAACCTGTACAAGAAAGTATTCCACATCACCACAACTGCAACTAAAGGAGTACCAATAAAAATCTATTTCTCCTCCATGCCTAGTTTAACTGTTAAAGTGCCATCTCAATTATATATCAAAAAGTTCAACTTCTTTTCTTTTTTTTTTAATTTGCTCAAGTGACTTACCAGGAATGATTCACACATTATCTTTAGTCTCTCTCCAAAGTCCGCAGTTTCTGAAAAAAGAAAAAGGACAAAATTATGATCTTTATTTGGCTTAAAGAAAAAACACTCAACTTCAACAACAAAAATTCATCAACAAAACAATGGTCTCATAAATCAGTTACAACTATACAAACACCAATTACCTCAGTAAACTGGTTGGACCAGTTTTTGTTTAAGTTAAAACTGGTTGAGCTTGTCATGGTAAACCGATTATCTCCCCAAAGTACAAGCACTTATACCCAGGGTAAACTGCTGATAAGGTGGTAAAAAGTAAAAAATGCTTGCCAAGTTTAACATGGTTATTAACTGGCATGACTGAAAGCAATGGCAATGGTTAGCCTGGTTAACGCCACATTTCATAGTTGAGCTGGTCATGGTAAACTGTTTACCTCCCCAAACATGCCAAACTACCAGCACTTACCGAGGGTAAACTGCTGATCGTGCGGTAGTTGCTTGCCAAGCTCGTTGAAGACGTGGCACAGTCTACTGCGCGTCTGTAGTAAGACCGAGCATATGCTGCGGTAGATCTGGTAAGCGTGTGCATTCTGCTCGGCCGGGGCTGCGTACCTTTCACTCTGGAAACAGAAAACCGTACCATGTGTGGTAAACTGTGGTATGGGGTAGGTTAGGGTTGTTATTATTATTATTATCATTTCTGGTTTATCAAAAAGATTGTCATTGCGGCCCCAGGGCCAAATTGCAACAATTTCACAATTAAAATACTTGACACACAAACGAACTAACTAAAGATATCCACAAGACAACCCCACTCATTTAGAAGAAAATAACAACAACAAAAAGAAGAAAAAATTTATTATCATTTACAACAATTCCAAAATTAAAAAATGTATTTAAAAAAATGTTTATACTGATTAATATCCTTAAAATCCCCATCTATCTTATCTTATTGCAAGTTGAGATGTCTAGAATGGAATGATATTGCACTGTTCAATAAAACGTTCAGTACGACACTTCAGTTCAGTGCTTTTATCTCTATTCTTCAAATTTAGTTTGATGTATCCTGTTTCTGTTGTGGTAAGAGATGTTACAACTTTGAAGTAGGAAGGGTTTTTGCAAATGCCAAACATAGATCAGTTCGCCTGTTTTCCAGCGAGTTCAATCCACACTGCATGAGAGCATCGTCATAACAGCTATAATAGGGTGCAAGGATAATTTTGCATGCCCGTTTCTGGACGCGCTCAAGGTTGGCACTTTGTTGTTTAGTAAGGCTCCCCGACCAAACTGGAGCGGCGTACTCAACAATTTGTCAAACTATAGGGTTAATCTCATTGCATTCTAGCACAATGACTACTTTCTCTACTACCTCTATTACTTTGAGATTATTTTCACATTGCAAACGCTTGGTCTTGTGTTATGACTTCATTTCTGAAAGACTTACAGGTAAGGGTGTCAAGGGAGATTTTGTTGACGGACCGAAGAGGACAGCCTCCAAGGTTGGGATGGGAGGCTGCTTGGTGGGTGAGCCAGACCCGGAGATTTTATGCAGCCATCCAGTCTTGACAGGTTTAGGTACGCTGCAAGAAAACGGAACGTCAAAGCAGGATTTAACATCAAGTGTTGTAAAATCTGGGCAGGATTTCGCTAAACACTTTTAAAAGGAGTTGTCAATATCAACTGAAACTTTTACAGATGACTTTTACTGAATATTTTTGCCAATGAATCTGTATTTCATTGACAAAAAACAAAGTATGATATTACCTTTAAAGTAAAATGGACGAGTATATGTTTGTAGACATTGCATAGACAATCACAGCTTATAAAGTTAAACCTTGAAGGGAGAGCTATGAATGACGTGATGCAGCAGGACTAACATGGTAGACTTGCTCTCCTGTTGAGGAAGGCTTCCATGCCTACTTTTCTAATCAAACCCTTTGGTTTCGCTGACTCACCTAAAGGTGGCTTGATGCAAGCCGAGCAACGATCCGTGAACCGTCAGGGAGACGGCCGACAGGTGGAAATAGTCGAAGAGGAGAGGAGTGTGGCTGTGCAGGCCTTCTGAGCCGTTGATGTTCAGCTTCAAGGTGCGGGAGCTGATGGCCTCCATGGATTCCGGAGTGCCCGGCCTGTTCACCACGGACAAGCAAAGATCAAAGATCAACAAAAAAAGAAACATGGCAGAAGCACATAAGGTTATGGATTTGTGGCGACACCAATAGACGTGAATCATACTCTTTTTTGAGTTGCGTGCCTCGAAAAGTGCCGGTTAACTCCAGCTAGGATACTTGTACTCCTGCCGTCTTCAGGAGAATGCTGCAGCTGGAAGGTGGAGAATGAGGTTGTACTGTAGCAGCGTTCTCCTGAAGACAGCCAGAGCACACTGGCCGGAACGTCAAATCAACTGGCTCTTTTCAGAGCAATACAGTCGAGTACAGTGGCACGCCACTATAACGAAAACGCTGTGATGCACAGAAATTGTTCGGTATAGTGGTCGTTCGTTATAGCGAACAATGTTCAGCATGCCTATATATTGTACATAAAAATTGGGAGCTAAAGATGATGTTTGGTATAGCCAAATGCTTGGTATAGCGGTGTTCGTTATAGTGGCGTCCCACTGTACAATTCACATCTAATGGTGTATAAACCGCAAATCCATTACCTTTTCACCGAGTTGATGATTGATTAATTGAATTTATTCCGAAGAATTGAGGTTGTACCATAGCCAAAAATGGCCAGGAGGATTTGATAGGGAAGGAGCGAGTATTCAAGAAACAACTTACGGCTCTTCACTTCCTGAGAAATGCAAGTCAACATTCAGCTCAATACTGGCTTCATGTAGAGACTCCTCAATCTTTAATAAAAAAGGAAGTTAAAACGATGAAAATTACCAGCATTCTGAACAATAACGGAACAGTTATTTATAGTCTGGGTGTTATCTGTATGGGGTATGGTGGGCAATGGGAGACTTTTGAGAACCGGTCTTCAAGTCAACAGGGCACGCGCACGCAATTGTGAGCATGCGCGCGTTGTTTTGCGCCTGCGCCGTTGTGCGTGTGCGTGCGCTGTTGACATGAAGAACGGTTCTCAAAAGTCTCCCATTGCATTCAAGAGTACTCTGCAGGCTCAGTTTTTGTGGGATGTGGGATAATGGCAGCCATAATGGAGGGAACAAGAACATGTATGCAGATGTATGTACAAGGTATCAAAGTGGACTTCAATAGGCACATTGTGGATGTGTACATAATACATGTACAGTACATGCTGCTTACCACACATTACCACAGTCTCCACAGGGGGACTGGATAATAAACCCTTACCCTCTACACCTACCACACAAGACAAGAGCTGCTGACCACACATTACTACAGTCTCCACAGGGGGACTGGATATGGATAATAAACCACACATGACCACACAAACCACACAGTGGTGTATTGTGGTATTCAGGATATCACTTGACACTTACCACAGGAAAAAAAAAAAGTGTGGTAAACTGTGGTAAGCAGTAGGGTTAAGGTTACAGGGCATGTGCAACATTGGTAATACATCAAAACAGAAATGATCACAGATTTACGTACAACTTACAGGGTACAAAAGATGGTGCTGGTAGAAACATACGTAGGAAAATATTGGAAACGTAGGAAAATATATTTCCGCCTGATATGGTGTATTTATCCAGAAATGAGTAAATCAAAGACTGAAAACAGGTTGGAAAAAAGATCAAACCTTTTAAAGATAAAAACCTCTTTTTCAAAGGTTTTTCAATTATGACGTGGGCTGAAAATTTCACAGGTTTGTTTTTATTCAATGACAAATCAAATCATGAACAGTCTGCAGCTGCTCTGTCAATTTTCCCAATGTTGTACATGCCCCTAAAGGTAATATCATACTTTGGTCTTTATCAAAGAAATACAGATTCATGGGCAAAAATATCAAGACAGATACAATAACAGTCATCTGTGAAAATTTCAGTCCCATACGGTGCCCACTTTTTGAGGAAACAGTGAAACAGTATTTCTTAAGTCTTTTCTCTTTTATTTTTGATCTTTCAAAAGGTCAAAAAGATTTTTGGTCGTTGTTTGACTAATTTCTTGATAAATACACCATTTCAGGCAGAAACATTTTAACGGTATGTTTCTACCACCACCATCTTCATACCCTGTAAGTTATACATGTACGTAAATCTGTGAACATTTCTGTTTTGGTGTCTAATACCAAAGTATGATAGTATCTTTAAAGGCAAAGTGAGAACTAAATGAGAATGTGTCCTTACCCTGCAGCTGTCCACCAGCAGATAGACCTTGAACAGCATGACATTCTTCAGATCCACCTCCTCCCTCTTGTACTGAATGGGAAATGACCTGGACACGCCCACATTCTTGCAGGTGTAGGCCGCTAGATTCGTTGGATCCTCTGCAAGTTATAAATTGGCCAATTTCTTTTTAAGGAAGAGATAAATACTTGGAGTTTGAAGGGCCGGACGTTTGATCCGAAATTAGCTTCAGACTCTTGATGGCCCACAGGGCCAAATGGACACAGCACTGCACTGGCATTGTTGCTCAAATTAAGGGCTTTTCACACTATCCAAAATTTCGGGGTTGGAATCGGATCGAACCCCAAGATTTGTTTCAACCATTTTCACACTTGAACATTTTCAACCAAGAGCCAACGGCCTAGCCAGATCGAAATCAACCCTGGTAGGGAGCAAAATCTCAACCCGGTTCCAAACTGCATTTGTATGTGTGTTGTATGAACCGGTTCACCAAGAACATAGTGTGAATGTTGCGTCTCTTCGATCTGGTTCAAAAACTTGCCGGGCTGAACCGAGGCGCATCCGGGTTGGTTTCAACACGGATCGAAAAGGAAGATAGTGTGAAAAGGCCTTTAGCGGTCAGATAAATTGTTTTTGGTGGCCCTAGGCCAGCGGACAACTGTTAATTTCGACCCATGTAATAAATATGTTAATGTCCATTACCACACAGTACACAATGAGTACATACCAGCTGGTTTGACTATGACGGCCTCGGACTGCAGAGTTGTCTTTGGGCCAGCACTGATGGAGCACCTTACGTGGTAATATCTAAAAACAGCATAATTGAAAAACAAAAAAGAGTCCATAATTCTGAATATGTACAGTGTGTATAGTAGTTGAGGAAATATGAATGCAATGCATTTTTATAAACTCTGAGAAATTTCTGGATTCATACGTTGATCTTGGAGTCTTTTTTGTGTGTGTGTATTTTTATAATCAGATTCTGAACAGAAAGAAGAGATAAAATGCACCACACAAGTGCTAATTAATGTAAATGGTGACTGTGTATACACAGTGTCATTCCATTAGTGCAAGTACAGTGTATCTTCAGAAAGGTACATGTATACAGGTGCACTTATATTAATCCGTTTCAGTGTTGCTGAATGCATATAGACACATCTGTAAAAATACAATGAGATTCCACTTGTACATTTATGTGTACATGTATAGTAATGTATCTGTGAACCAGATACTATTCAGATTTAACTTGCAAATTATGGCTTTTTATTACAAAGGTACATGTACATGATGTTTTTGTTTCCCAAATGCTGCACCACGTACATTGAATACTTTGTACACAGTATCAAAATCTTTTATCAGTGCAAACATTTGTGATGAACAAAAGGATGATAAAAAAATTAAACATTAACAAAATAATTACAATATTAACATAAAAATTATAAATACTACAATTTACAGAGTAAATGAGGAAAGCAGTCCCAGTAATTGTAACTCACCCTCTCTGAAATAAGTCGATGTTGTGGAACTTGTTGATTTCGACAGCAAATTCTAATGCGGCCTGTAAATCGGACATCCTGATTGGCTAACATACACCTGCCACAAGGAAAAAACAAACAAACAAACAAACAAAACAAATCAATGAATTTCTTTTTTTTAGCTGAAACAAGTAATAAGGTGAGCTGCAAACTGCTCACCAACACAAATAATGACTTGAAGTTCATTTATATAAAAGGAAGTTTATATTTTGCCGGCATCGTCATTCTTCTGATTTACCAATTCTCAAAACGTCATGCTGGCCTTCATTCTCTACAGGTATTTAAATGTTATTTTGCTGTTAGGTACGTTCAGGCTAAAGGAATGACATAATGAAAATCGGCCAATCAGAGTAAGACAACAGCAAAATAGAATTTGCAAAAAGAACGCCAATGCTGGGCAAAATATACTCACCTTTAGAAAATCCTTAAAAATATCAGTTTATCAAGCCCTCCTATAAACTCCAAGCAAACAATTTTAGCAATTGTTCCTTGATGGCAATGTACATACAATGTAAAGCACATTATATTTGTACATGTATGTAATAAGACCTGCCTGCCAACCATGGTGTCATTACACAGTCGCCTGAGAGGCAAAAAATGATAATTATCGTCAATTGGAATCAATGAAGAACACGTGGAGGAGGAAACAAGACCAGAGGATCGGCCAGTCAATGAGCTCCATTACACATGTACAGTCTCATGACTTAGCCTAGAGTCTCCCTTCTCAAATGACATCATCATACATGGATCTATTATAATGATGATGCATTGTCATTCTGTTGGATGTGATCTGGTTGGGTTTTTTTTATTTCTTCTCGATCAATTCTTTGAAATTCTCTCCCCTGAAACTGTCTCAACTCCCCAGGGGAGTGGCCTGGCATTCAGGATAAGTGCCAATTGGCATTATGATGAACACGTAGTCCAGTGGGAGGGGGAGTGATTACGTGTAGGAATATTTAGTGTCCTACTCAAGAAGGCATGCAAGCACCAGGAGCCAATTTCATAGAGCTGCTTAGCACAAAAGATCGCTAAGCATGACATTTATGCCTCAATAAAAAAACAGGATTAACAACCAAATTTCCATATATGTTGTGTATCGCTTGCAATTGTTCTTTGGCTGTTGTTCGCTGACCATGAATATCAAATCGAATTTTAAATGGTGGTTTGTTTTAATGGGCAAGCCATTTTTGTGCTAAGCAATTTTTTGTGCTATGAAATTGGCCCCAGGACTCTGGCTGGTACCAAATCGCAATTTATTTTCAGAGGGATCTTTCACAAAATATACACTGTATACCTATCTTCTTCTCTCTCTTGGGCAATTCTCAAACCTTTGCTACAACATGAGCCTAAAAATTAATGATACCCCTTTTTTGGAGTTTGTTTTTACTTGTTGTAAACACTTTTATGTAAGAAAATAGGCCAGGCCTGCCTGAAATGTATTGTCTAATTTATATAATTACACCTATGTTGGTGGTGACCCCAATAGTCAATTATCTTTGTTCATTTGGCAGTCAGAAGCCATGAAACCACGCACACACCGCCATATCCCAGGGATCATTTTTGTGGTTATTTGACGATTATACACATAATATCATTAGGGAGGTTTCGCATGCGAACAGTTAATCAGTTCGCATGCGAAACCTCCATACACATACGAGTACCGGTATGTTTCTATCTATCCGTAAATGTCAACAGCTGATCCGATGTTTCGCAATAGTGAAACATGTAGTCTAGTTCCGACAACGGAAAACCACTTTTGTCTCTGACTTTGAGGCTAATTTTGTTTAAGTTTTGAAATACATAGAAATGACATATATTTGTGTTCAGCAAATCCTTTCTTTTTAATCTAATCGTACACATGACAAAAAATTAACAGAGAATTATGAAAATACCGATATTTGCTACGTGTTTAACAAGTACAGGTATCGAGCAAGATATTCGTGCCTCATAAACATATAGCGGATAGCGTAAAAACTGTGACGTTAGGTACACAAATAGTGGTGACGTATCCGGCGCGCTAACCATATCCGTCAATGTACGTTCGCTTGCGAAACCACTCTAATGTAAATTCCTCCATGGTTTAAAGGGATCATATAGGATTTGCAAGACCACCAAAAATAAATTATTGAGTTTGAGACAGAAAATGGACTCAACAGCTCGTAAACAGTGCAAACAGTCACCATGGGAAATCTTGGTTCATAAGATGCTGGGTTATTCAAGCAAATCGAGATTTAGTGTCTTTTCCAAAGATCGTTCGTCCGAACGGTTTTTGGAACAAACATAAAGTAAACTATTCCTCATGTTTTATAAGAAAAATCGAGTCAGGTTTTCGCTAGTTTCTCGTGACTCAGATGTCCGATTGAGCTCAAATTTTCACAGGTTTATTATTTCATGTACATGTTTGATCAGACAAAGTAATGCAGTCCTGTGACCTTTACCAATCATGTATTGTACTACAATACGTACTATGTAGGCCTATGTGTAGGATAATTCAAATTTGAGGACAGGCACACATACAAACATGTTGTACAGTGTACGTGTGAAGCAGATAAAAACTCAGAGTCTGCGTACGTGGAATATTGATGTTTTGAATCAATATAATTTCCTGCATCATGCATGGAGTACAGTTAGTCAGTCATGACAGTGCAGTTGATACCAATTGCTGCCAGTGTTCACTGTACAATTATAATGTAATAGAGCTGTAAAGGCGGTTCACAAATCTGTTTGTAGCTCTATGATTTTACACAGGTGTTTAAATATCGTACACGTACATGTACATCTTGGTTGTGTAGTGCAGGAATGGGCCCAAACCACACATTAAATATAGGGAAATCATTATCATGAACAGGCAATGTAGGCCTAAATGCTAGACGTACTGTACACTGCAGGTTCCATCACACACAGCTACACAATATGAATTCCAACCATCATTTTTGTTGTTCGATTTATTCAACAAACTGCACATGATGTAGGTCTAACATGTGTACTCGTATGTATTTGTGGTGGCTAAACTTGCTGCACATTTACTGATGACTATACAATATTAACAACATTTTGCATGTGATTGGCTATTTGCATACATGTAGATCTACATACATGTACCTGTACACAATGATGTATACGTACTACATGTACAGATGTATACTGTACGTGTGCCACCATACACCCTAATTGACCACCTGACCAGGGGTCGATTTCACCAAACTCTTTGTAACTTACTATCAATCATAGGACTTTTGACGCATTGCAGCCCTACATCTGTACATGTCCGTGGGATATGCCCAATACGATGGGTTATATCCTTTGTAACTCGAGTTATGATCGATCGCAGGGCTTCATGAAATTGACCCCACATGACCTGGAAAGTGTTAACTCCAGCTGACCATGCAGACTGATTCCAGCCACAGTGATAATGACAATGGACAGCTCAGGTCAAACTGGTTGACCATTACTGTACATCATTTGTAACTTGATAAAATAAATCAAAAAACCCTTTTCCCTGTAGTCCCTGTACATGTAACTCAGAAAGTAGATCATTCATACATACATGTATACTAAAACAAAATTATTTTTTACCAAAACTGCATGTTTTTAATCATAAATTGCAAAAATCAGTTTTTACCAAAAAATATAAATTTTTTCAATTTCGTTTTTTGATCTGAATTCCCCAATTTAATTGTGGTTTGGATACAGTACAAAAAAGGTCCAATATGTAAATATTTATTTTTGACATTTTTTCCTCTCCCATGGAGAATTGCCCATTTACAAAATGTAATAATAATCAAAATAGCAGATTACTCACTTATTTAAAGGTTGGCTGGTCAATCAACTACTATAATGTATGCTACATGTACACCGGTACAATTCAAATGTAGTACAATTTCACAATATAGGCCTATGCCGTTTTCCTTGGCAACATTGTATTTAAAGGGTTTCTGCAGTGTTTTTTTCAGTCAGGTTATTTTATTGCCTTCATACAGAGAATATACTGACAGATAGGCCTAATGAATGGCAAGTCTTATTTTGGTTTCAAACCAGCATAAATTGGTTTTCCTTTGAATGGCTTTGAAAAATGGGGGATTTTCATGCATCATATAGGGAATCGACAGCAGAAAATATCCTAATGAAAACAAAAATTTAAAATGAAGAGGCAAACTTGACCCATAGAAATGGTTTAGCGAAAAAAATTACACCACCAGTTGAGTGAAAGGAACAAATTCAGTCCAATAAAACCCACTGAGGCGGAAAAGGTCTGTCCGAAAACCTATCAAACAAATTAACTTTTTGTGCACAAATCAGTTGGGTTACTGCTTTCAGTTACTCAGATGATAACACAGTTTGGGTCATGAATATGGAAATTCTAATTAGCATACCAACCCCAAAACCTGTTTTTAACCCTGAAACAGTGTGAGGAAGTGGGTAAAATCCATAGAGATACATACTAATAGAACTAGAGGGCAAACGCGCAATATTACTCCCCTGTACTGTGGCGCTGTGAGAGCATCTATCCCGTGCCGCCATTACTATTATGGGCACGAATTATGTATACCACAAGCGTACCATATCGCAATGGGGAATGCTGTGCTGACGGAGCACTTGCGTAAACTACAGTACAAAGGCCTACGCCGTACGTACATGTAGCAAAGATACATGTAGTATAGCGCCGGCGCAGTGCCCATTTCAGTAATGGCGGATCGATCCCCATGTTGTCACAGAAATTTCGCCGAGCCCGTGTGTACATGTATGTATCTCTATGGTAAAATCACAGGACCCATGGCCATAAAACAGAACTTTTGGCCCATGTTCAAGCCATAACACTATTCCTATTGCAGAGACCCTTTAAATAATTCACAGTGCACAATTAGTATTAATTAAAGGTAACAATGATTACTTACATGTACAGGTTACAATGGTGTATTGTTCACTCAATACTACATGTAACACAGTGTTGGCACATTGTGTATAGAATGGAGACTGTACACTGGTACCATGTACGTGTGCAGTACTTAGCTGCATGCATCCAAAATCATTCACATTATGAACAGTACACTAATTGAGCCCTCAATTCAATCCAGCTTGCCTAACAGGGCGGAGTAACCGTCAAAGAATGAAATGCCAACCTCCCGGCCAAGGCAACATTGCTTTTATTATGCAGCAGCAGTTGCCATAGCAACCTACATCTGCCTGCTACCGCGGTGATGTAACATTTGCCAAACCGTGCTGATGTACATGTACAACATTTGGCAGAGCTTTCGAAAATGAAAATTAAATTAAAATACATTTGCAGAGACAAGTTCGGCACACAATAAAAACCACTTAAGATCATAATATATATTTGCAATGCATTCATCTACATCCATAAATGCCATTCATTATGATCCAGTTGCCATGGTAACAGATTCCTAATTATGACTCAAAGCCACGGCGCATCTCTCCGAGCAAAAAGCAAAAAAAAAAATCAATAACAAAAATTGGACTGAATCCTTTAAAATGTCGGACCACGCCGCAAATGAAGCCTGTTGTCATGGCGACAAGAGAGTCTCCGAGAGTGACTGTAAAATGTCATGTTTACATCGATACTTTGCAGAAAGATGTAAAACTCCATTACAATAGAAGATGTTTATTAGAGAATTACAAGGGTCAGTATAAAATGACAGTATTACCGTGCACGTACATTTTGTATCCATGCATAAATGTAACTTGTAAGAAAGATTTGAAGCTTTGCATGGTGGAAGTCACGTAATAAGGAAATTTTGCGGAGACACCGTGTATAATATAAACTCTATAGATCCCTAACCCCCTAGACATTTGTACTCAATACCTTTCTCAGCCTAACACAATCCAACAGCCTGGAGTGTCAGGTAATGTCCACTGTACTCAACCTGTTAAACTCCAACAGATTACTCTATAACAACCGTACACAGCTCATCAAGTTCCAACAGTTGCTTACTGTTGGAATTTGGCAGACTGTGTACATAAGGCCCTATGCAAAAATAAACATCATTTTCACATGGTATCAATCATAGCAAATTCCAACAACTGTACCCTCCTCAGCCTAACAGATCCCAACAAAACATAATGTTGGAGTTTAAAGGGCCTGGGGGCGTTAGGGTTAAAGGGAGCGTATAGGAATTGCAAGGCCTCCAAAAAAAATTATTGAGTCTGAGACAGAAAATGGACTCAACAGTTCGTAAACAGTGCAAACAGTCACCATGGGAAATCTTGGTTCATCAGATGCTGGGTTTTTCAAGGAAATCAAGATTTAGTGTCTTTTCCAAAGATCGTTTGCAAGTCTGAACGATTTTTGGAACAAACATTTAAGTAAACAATTCTTCATGTTTTATAAGAAAAATTGAGTCGGGTTTTTCGCTAATGACTCAGATGTCCAATTGATCTCAGCTCAAATTTTCACAGGTTTATTATATCATGTACATGTATATGTTTGATCAGACAAAGTATGAGTGCTGTCCTGTGACCTTTACCAATCATGTATTGTACCTTTAAAGATGTGTGGTTCTGAAAAGAACAGAGATCCAACTTCTCACCGGTTCTTTTCAGAACCACACATCTTTAAAGAGGTACATGTAAATTATGCATGGTGTCTCCGCAAACCTTTCCTCATTATGGATATGTAGTTAAGCTGGCAGGATCAGTTTAAATAGCTAAATGCTAACTCACCCCACAAGGTCGGTAGCCTACTGAAATACAATTTAACTTTCCCACTACCAAATTCCCTGATCAATAATCTTGGGGCTTATAATGACATGGGGGCATTTTACTGTGTACCATCCTGAATCCTCCACAATCCTCCAATGATCACACTTTAAAAACTGCGTTCATCCTGAATCCTTCACAGTCCTCCAGTGATCACACTTTAAAAACTACGTTCATCCTGAATCCTTCACAGTCCTCCAGTGATCTCACTTATACTCAAAATGAGAGTTACCTGAATCCTGAATCCTTCAGAATCCTTCAGTGGCCATACCTCAAAAAATGCGTTGCCACTCCTCAAGTGGTCCTCACTTGAAAATGACATTATATCCTGAATCCTCCGAAATCCTCCAAAACTACCCGAAGGATTTTGGAGGATTGAGGTGGGTTAGGGTTCCCCATGATAATCTGAGTTTATAGTGGGGACATGAATTCCCCATATATCTGCCAGGCTTGTACATGTAAACTTGTCCATATCAAAATTTGACATTAATTAATCATGCAGGTGACCAGGGCTAATTACGAGAACCTTTAGTTTTTTGTGTTCGTTAGCCAACTAACGAACGAGGAGTGTGAGAGCTGTTCATGGAATTGGCAAATTTTCAGACGCTATCATCATAAATGTAATACTGTTAAGTACTCTTTGTTATCACATGAAGAAGAATGAAAGGAAATCGAGATCCTCTAAGGAACCCCTGGGATGATGCTGTTTAGATTTGAATAGCATTTTGTTTTCGTGACGACAATGAGTACATTTGTCAAATAAAGGTTCACTGTAATAAAAACACATAGACCTGAATTTAAATACATTTCTACTGTTATAAAACTTGACCTGTCTATCTTTGTTCACGCTAAAAAATATTAGTAAAAGAAGGTATTTTAGACCCATAATTGAGCACCCCACTTTCCGCGACAAAAAAACCTTGCTTACATGTACGTCACATGCAGAACGCCACACAGTATACTGTGGTGCATGCCTAGATACTAGTTCTGTAGAATGTGATGTCACAAGCTATTGTTTTATCAGTCGGTGTAAAAGGGGACTTTTTGGAGGGTGGGGAATCAATTTGTTAACGGTTTCGCCTAAATTTAGCACTTACATACAATTGTCATTAATTATGTATTAAGCAATAATTTTAATGCACTTTCATACCTTTTCCAAAATTTGATTACAGTGAACCTTTAAGGTGACAATAGTCCATGTCACCTTGGCAGCCTAAAACAAAAACAGTTTTGGAATCCCTGAGGCATATATCCTTTCATCTCAGGTATGAATAAGGAATGTTGGAGGTGCTGATAAAATCATGTGCCTTAGAAACAAGGGTTATGATGATCTCCTCGTCATCTTGATGGACCAATCTTGATTACAGCCTAATCGCCGCAACTACAAAGAACACAGTTTTTGTACTAGGATTACACATGTATGGTAAAGGGTTACATGTTTACCCAGTAACTGGCCCGCACTGTACACCCTCATTTTAATTCAAGATTTGACGGTCGTACTAGCACAGCAACAGTTTATATACATATGTGTATCATTAAAAATTTTGGGGACATTTTGAACACTGTAAACAATTTTTCTGTGCACAAAATCCCCAATGATATACGATTCTCTGGGGCACTAGCCATGCCAGTAATAAAAAAAAAAAGGGAGAACGGCGCCCCAGTTACTGGGTCTAGGGGTGCTGAATGCTGCAATTATTTAATCATAATATCAATTACTAGGCCTATTACTGATAGCCATATTGTTAATAAACATTCTAAGCTTGACCTAATTTAAACCATAGAGGTATAAAAGCCTAGGCCCTACAATGTAGATAATACTATGATTACAGGTCAACTTGTCAACTTGCACCCTTGCCAAGAATGCCAACTCACCTCCTGATCAACTCGCTCCTTACTAACTCGCCCAATGGCCAACTCGCCTCCTGATCAACTCGCCCCTTACTAAACTTGCCTCCTTGCCAACTCACCTCCTGATCAACTCGCCCCTTACTAAACTTGTACCCTTGCCAACTCACCTCCTGATCAACTTACCCCTTACTTAACTTGCACCCTTGCCAACTCACCTCCTGATCAACTCACCCCTTACTAAACTTGCACCCTTGCCAACTCACCTCCTGATCAACTCGCCCATTACTAAACTTGCATCCTTGCCAACTCACCTCCTGATCAACTCGCCCATTACTAAACTTGCATCCTTGCCAACTCACCTCCTGATCAACTCGCCCCTTACTAAACTTGCACCATTGCCAACTCACCTCCTGATCAACTCGCCCATTACTAAACTTGCACCATTGCCAACTCACCTCCTGATCAACTCGCCCATTACTAAACTTGCATCCTTGCCAACTCACCTCCTGATCAACTCGCCCATTACTAAACTTGCATCCTTGCCAACTCACCTCCTGATCAACTCGCCCCTTACTAAACTTGCACCATTGCCAACTCACCTCCTGATCAACTCGCCCATTACTAAACTTGCATCCTTGCCAACTCGCCTCCTGATCAGCTCGCCCCTTACTAAACTTGCACCCTTGCCAACTCACTTCCTGATCAACTCGCCCCTTACTAAACTTGCACCCTTGCCAACTCACCTCCTGATCAACTCGCCCCTTACTAAACTTGCACCCTTGCCAACTCACCTCCTGATCAACTCACCCCTTACTAAACTTGCACCCTTGCCAACTAACCTCCTGATCAACTCACCCCTTACTAACTTGCCCCCTCCCCAACTCACCTAGCCAACTCACCATAATCGTCATAATGACAACACTGATACATTCTAATAATAAAGTGAAAGTAGTAAAGAAAACAATCTGCAAAAAATATCAACAATAACAAGACATAAATTATTAAATACAACAAATGGTGACAAAACAAGTAGGAAAAAAACATCAAAGAATCAATAAAACACAAAATAAATTACATCTCAAAAATCACAAAAACTCAAATTAATGTGAATACATTGTAGTTAAAAGCGTGACTCCGTAGCCGCGGATACGCGGATAGGTGGGCAAGGTGAGTGGCGGGGTATTCTGCAATGGGAGACTTTGGAGACTTTGTTCAACAGTGCACACACGCGTACGCATGCGTAAAACAACGCGGGCATGCTCACTATTGCGCTGTTGAATTGAACTTCACTGGTTCTCCAAAGTCTACCAATGTGCTTCCTTACTGGTCCTTGTGAGTTGTGGACTAAAACTAAGCACACCATGGAGGAAGGAATAGATCTATTCCTTCCTCCATGAGCACACTAACCCCTGCAATTATTCCCCCTAGTCGAGTCTGTACTGTAAGTGTAGTCGGCTACAACTTACAAGTAGTAGGCCTATGACTGAAAAATAAGTTTCGAGACCAGAAACTCATAAATACACAGACTGTGCTGCTTGCTGTCAATGACACTTGACAGTTGAATGAGTGACAGTCACTCTATTTCTACCTCCATGCACTGACATCGACAATCATGCACGACATGGTTTCAGGTCAACTCGGTCCGTGACCAACTCGGTCCGAGTCAACTCGGTCCGTGACCAACTCGGTCCGTAACTAACTCGGTCCATGACCAACTCGGTCCGTAACCAACTCGGTCCGAGGCCAACTCGGTCGGTAACCAACTCGGTCCGTGACCAACTCGGTCCGTGACCAACTCGGTCCCTATATATCTTATATTAAATTATGTTATATGTATATACACAGATTAATTAAAACAAAGCTAAACAATCAAAAACAAAAACACAAAACAATCATCATTATTATTCATTAATTGATTTATTAATTTTAAACATAAAAAACACGTTTTCATAAGGCATTTGACTTCGTGTATAATTTAATTAATATTTTAATTAAAATTGTATTGTGCCATTTTATCTAATAATTATGGTATCAACATAATTTATTTCTTCACGGTTTCAGCCACAAGCAAAACATATTATGTTATGATGACATTAAAAAACATTAATGCAAGTAGCCTACATGTTGTACACTGCTGCTGCAAACTGCATGGATTCTTGTTTGTGTACGTTTTCCCATAGGGACCGAGTTGGTCACGGACCGAGTTGGTTACGGACCGAGTTGGTCACGGACCGAGTTGGCCTCGGACCGAGTTGGCCACGGACCGAGTTGGTCACGGACCGAGTTGGCTTCGGACCGAGTTGGTCTCGGACCGAGTTGGTCACGGACCGAGTTGACTCGGACCGAGTTGGTTACGGACCGAGTTGACTGGCACCCCACGACATCGGTGACGTAAATGTTGAACAGACATTTTCAATACACTGCCACTGCCAGACCGGCCGAGTATTCACTATTCAGGCTTGAGGTCTGAAAAGCTAGGTGTCCTAACTGTCATTTTAACCCATCTCAGATTAAAATGCAATACATACTAGGCCTACCTTCTTTAAAAAGACGATACATCAACAACAATTTGGTAATCCATCCGTCGAAATCCTCAACACTAGCACGGCATCCACATTATGCAGACTATGCAGACTGTCTGCACAATTTCATATCTCGGCTGCCAAGTGCGTGCAAAGGGAACGCATGTAAATGTACATAACACTGTATTACGGCTGAAACCAGACCAATCGTTTTTGCAATGAGAATGACAGAGGGCGCTCTCCATTATTATTGTCAATAAAAATCAGTGGGCAGATACCAAAACAGAAATCTTCACAAATTTACGTATAACTTACAGGGTATGAAGATGGTGGTGGTATAAACATACCGTTAAAAACTTTCCGCCTGAAATAGTGTATTTATCCAGAAATTAGTAAAACAACGACCGAAAATTATTTTTGATCTTTCAAAAGATCAAAAATAAAAGAGGAAAGACCTAAGAAAAATACCGTGGCTGTTGTTCACTGTTTTCTCAAAAAGTGGGCATCGTATGTATTTTATGGGACTGAAATTTTCACAGATGACTGTATTTCTTTGATAAAAACCAAAGTATGATATTACCTTTAAGGGAAGCCGGCCGCACATCACAAAACTCTCCTTCCCTTATTTAAGTGTAAAAAAAAGCTTCACACGATTCAAAAAAAGTAAAAGAAAACCTTATCCAGACCTCAGGAGTCTCTCATGTTTTGGTTCAGAAATGGTAGTTTGAACTCTCATCCTCCTGATTCTTTTAAAATTTTAGTGTGTTAACCAGAGAGATTTTTTGGTATTAAAGGTAGTAGTCGTACTTAATTTGTAGAAAACCAATGTTCACAGCTTACAGGCTTACGTTTAAAGGTGATGCTGGTAGAAACATACCATTAAAATTTTTCCGCCTGAAACTGGTCTAATTATCCAGAAATTAGTCAAACAACGACCGGAAATATTTTTGATCTTTAGATCTTTCGATAAAAAAATAATGGTGAAAAGATTAAAGAAAATCAGTGGTCGTTTTTCCCGTGACTGTTTTCTCAACTTGAAAAGTCGGTCCCGTGTGGGACTGGGAATTTCACAGATGACTTTCAATGCGTATCCATGTTATTTTTTCCCCCGAATCGATTTCAATCGGCTACCCTTGGATCGCTTTTCAAAGCAAAAGGGCCAGATTATAAGCTCAACTTTTCATACATTTAAACATTACAAGCATTATTATAACTGTACAACATAATTGGTAAAAAAATAGAAATCACACATAACGTAGGCCAATAATATGAAGATGTGCCGGTATTGTTAAAAAGATTTTCGCCTGAAATGGTGTACTTTTTCCAGAAAGAGTAAAACCAAACACCAAAAACACGTTCGATCTTGGCATGATCCAAAATCCTTCTTCATGTTTTAAAGAAAAATTGAGTCGGTTTGTCTGAGCCTTTTTCTCGTGACTCAGATAGTGATTGAGTTCAAATTTTCAGAGGCAATTATTTATTTCCGTCTCGGACTTTGAGGTCTCTCCTACAATTATAAACCATGAATAGCAATGTTCCGTTTAGCAATGGATTTGGGCGTTAGCGATGAGTGCAAAGCGTTGGTGAAAGTGAAACTTTTCAAACAAGAGAATCTACTTCCGAAATGCAGGGCCATGTCACACAAGGCACATTTTCCAGGCAACTTGGAGGCAACCAAGTACATACACCACGTGCAAAAGGAAAGACTTGGAAGAACAAAAGTCATTTTTTCTATCAGTTTCTCATTTTTCCCTATAAAAATAAACCAACATTTAAAGATGAAGACAATTTCTTTTTGGAGATTGCCTGAAACTGGTTGCCTGTAAATTGCTTCATGTTACATGGACCTAAAGTCGGTGTACGGTGAGTGTTCTTTGGCTGTTGTTCGCTGGCCATTTCCCCCGTCATTTTTAATCATCAAATCATACCATAAGGGCGGGCCTTTTTATTACTGTAGTTCCAGTCATTTCCGACCGACCCATAAATTATTTTTGGCTCCGACCGAAGGAAAAAAAACCTTTAACCTGGATACGACTGGACATGGATACGAGATGACCTGGGTACCAGTTGACTTGGTGTCATTTTTGGGGTACGACTTGGTATACGTACGAGTTAACTTGGGTACGTTGAACCATTTCGTCCAGAATGACATAATATGAATTCAAATAAAAAAGTTCCAGAATTTCTGGAGACAAATTTTGTCAATAGGCCTACATTTTTATAATTAAAAAAAATATTCAAACGACATTACAGTGAATACAATGAACATTCCCATCATTTTCTTTAGGTTTTTGTGTATTCAGCCAGATTTTTTTTCACCAAACTTTTTTTTTGTCCGACCGACCGCGACTCTCCCTCAAGGTGAACTTAGAAATGAGAACCAAAGTTATAAAAAGGCGCGCCCTAAGGAAAACAGCCCCTGAAATTAAAGTCATTGAACAGTGAACAAAGAAAAATTGACGGAGAGCGGGATTCGAACCGGCGATCTTCTGTACGATACGGTGTTCACAGTGAGGTCGCCGGTTCGAATCCCGCTGACGCTCCATTCAATTTTTCTTTATTCTCTTTTCAACAGACCCGTCATTCTAGAACGAAATGGCCGAGCCTCAGTGAGCCTGAGCCTCCGTATCGAAAAGGCCCCGGCATAGACTAGACCATAATGTTTTCATAACTATACTAACAAGATCGGGTACTTTTTGATAAAACGAGAAAAATGACACACAATTGTATACGGCTGTTTTACGAATGTAATTGTAATACTTAAAACAGTCGTCAATGATGCTGCAGTCACGTACTTCGTGTACAAAAGTAATAAAGAATTGTGGAAGCCGGAAGGTATCCGACTATCAATTAAGCTGCCATTGGATTGTATGTAATGTGCACACGGACGCAAAAGACGGGAAAAACTATTGTTTTCGTAGACACCTTCTCAATGTAAACATCTTTTTTTATTACGGAAATATTATATATAAATGCCCCCTTCTGTAATTTTCCGTCAGAATTTCTTGGATAAGTGGAACAGATCGAAAGTTATAGCATGATTCAGCAAATTGTTGGCCGGGCTGTGTGCAATATTTTCGGGCGGTGCGCAAACTTCAGTAGAGGACCGTGCTGAACTCTAACCGGTAAATCATTCATTCCTGGTGTGCAGTCTGCAAAATTGTGCTCGAGCGGGCTCGAACATTCTTGGACCAAGACAAGAGAAACACCGAGTCATTCTTATTTCGTCGGCAGTATATAACTGGTGATCATTCAGACATCGTTTCAAGATTTAAAGACAAAGAAAAGAGGGCCAAATTCTGTGATCTTCATCACATTCACAGACGCAGTTCACTTCGGAAACTCAGCAATATCATCGGGGATTACTACTGACTACTGTACTGTGCACGGTGTTATCGTCTAACGTTTAGTAAGTAACATCGGCCTTCAAAGTTCAAGTGGAATTACTCTTGTTCAACAAAGAACATTTCCTACATCATGTGCTGCTTTGTTTATTATTGTCACATCACTAATCATGTGACTTTGATGTAATCGTCAATTGTGTAATACTTTTGACACAGAATGCTGTTGGCCTAAATGTTTACTGATTAGGCCTAGGGGGCCTATAACTTAAGTATTATAATATTACTGATAGAGGCCCCTACTCAACTTAAGTTACCGAATATCCCCTTCTTTAAAATGTTATATTTTTTTGGCATAGGCCTACCTTTACAATTACATAGGCCTATTATTGGGATTAATGTGTTCATACAGTGTGTGTGCATGCAATTTAAATGTCAAACAGGTTCATGTTTAACTGAGCTGCGCGGTACCCATAACAAAGTCCTTCATGATCCTTATTTCCAGCAGAATTTTGTGCTGCAACATTTTTGTAACAATATGGCATTGTGTTTTGCCGGCACCGGCATTCTTTTTACTAGTAATACTATAGAACATTATGGTCATGTTGGTTTGTGGAAAGAAAAGCAATCATACCAATCATTTTAGATTTTAAACTGCATATCATCCAACTACATCCATGAACATTTCATGAATTGAACAATCAAAAACAGGCAATCTTCCTACAAACGCTATTTTGCCGTTCCCATTGGCTAATTTGCAGAATAAGAACGTACCTCCGGCAAAATAACCCATTAGAGAAAGAAGGCCGACATGGACAACGAGAAGAATCTGAATGCATGACGGTGCCGGCAATATACACTTCCATACTTTTATCACAGGGTTTTGCTACAATTTAGAGTTACACGGAGTTGACTTGGGACCAAAAAGTAAGTTGGCTGAAGATCTTCTTGGCTTAGGACCAACTTGGCTGGGGATCAAGTCGGCTTGGGATCGTGTTGAATGTAACTGAGTTGACTCATCTCAAACGGAGTTGGCTTGGGACCGAGCTGGCTAACACACTGACATGTGTACTTACATACTTCTTTTCTATGTATGTGTAGATTTTGGCGGCGGAGTAATTCAGCGGGTAGGATCATGGGCCGCTACACGGGCAAAAGTTGCCGCTTCACGGTGATGATATTTTTGACGACGTCTTTCTTCTTGGTGGAACTCATTACTGGATATGTCACCAAATCCTTGGCCTTGGTGTCCGACTCCTTCCATATGATGTCCGACATCATAGCTTTGATCATCGGCTTTCTAGCCATGAGAGTGAGTATTTTTCTTGTCATCCATAATAATAATATAGATTTACATGTATATATTATTATATGGTGCACTTTATTTATTTATTTCTGGTAATGACACCAAGGATTCCTCAAAAGCACCCTCTAGGCACTGTAGCTCGAAAGCCTGATGAAACCTTTTATGGAAAGATGAGAAGAAGATACAATTTTGGAAAACCCCAGAGTAATATTCTGGGTAAAACTCACAGAATCAGGTAGGGACTGAAAACCCAATCCACTTGTGGACCAAGCCAGAAGTGAAAGATGAGGAAAGAACTGCTACCCCAACCTGGCTTAACCTGATCAAAGCGCCTACTTTTATTATCATCCCTGGTCATTGAGCTACTTTAACATTCTTGAATCAATCTCAACCCCCTGTGGAGTACATGACAATGTACATTGACAATGTACTCCCCTTATATTTACAGCCCTGGCTGCTGTAAGGCACACAAAGGCTAAATCAAGCACAAAGCTAGCTCAATACCCTCACAGGTACCCATTTACTCCTGGGTGAAAAGGAGAGCAATTTGTGACACAGCATCTAGCCCAAGGATGCAAGCACTAACCCATGGCATTTGCTGAAGTTACAAAGGGGAACTTTAATTGGAAACTCTTGGAACATTTTATATGTACATGTAATGTATTCATGCATGACTGGTCAAACAGTTCCAGGTCTAAGTTGATGTTCATATCAAAGAAGTGAGTTAACGAGAAAGCTGATGACTATTATTTGTTGGATGTTTTACTCTGAATACTGTTTTTCCCGCACGTTCACAGGTCTCAAAGAAAACCACACCCAAGAACACCTATGGCTGGCAGCGCTCAGAGGTCCTCGGGGCATTAGTCAATTCAGTCTTCTTGATGGCCCTCTGCTTTACGATCTTTGTCGAGGCCATCCAGCGCTTCGTTGTCAAAGAGGAGGTGGAACAGCCCATGTTGGTGCTGATCGTGGGCGTGGTCGGACTGGTGGTCAATGGGATTGGCTTGTGTTTATTCAGCACTCATGGTAAGTGCTCCGAATCCAGACTTGTGCATGAGCGAGTAAACCTGCACTATCTCATACACCACTCGTGGAATTCTCTCCAAGGTTCCTGACAGCCCTGTCACCAGCTTTATTGCACCTGTTGGACCAAAATACAAAAATTTATAATTTATGGTCCCCCAACCTTACCTTCAAGCAAATCTTGATTTGGACACGCTTACTAGACCTCTTGACCAAAGTATTCCTTTCAGAATAATCATTGATACCCGATTGTACCTCATAACACCACTGGGTAGACAGGCATGTGTTTAGTGGTGTTAGTACCTTGCTCTTGGGTACAATATTAATCATCTATTACTCCCTTGCATCCACTGGTAGTCTTTTACCCGTTGATACTCACTTGTGGTCAAAGAAGCCTATGGATGTGAAGAAGGCCGTTCCATTCAAGCCAGTGACCCTCTTCTCTCATAGTCTATGTGATAGACACACTCGTCGTACAGCGAGCGAGCGTCTATCACATGCTTGCAGATTTCCTGATTAATTATGCAAACCAACCCAGCACTGACCTCTCTAAGTTTTGACCAATCAGGGTGCATCTACTATCCTACCGTTTGGGGAGCGCTTCTATCACGAAGATAGCTGCTGCCGCGCAGATGCGCAAAATTGACCAATCAACATTCTCCGTCACGATCCTGACGGAAAAGTTCTCAAAACAGATCTGATTGGCTGATGTGCCGCGTTGTATAAAATGTGCTTGCACGTATGTATCAGACGTTCATACATACTGGCACGGAGTGAAATGGGTGATACTCAGACTACTTCTCTCACAGATCACTTGAGCAAGTCAACATCAACGAAACATCTAAGACAGATATCAATCCCCAGCCTGACTAGTCCACTGATAAAAATAAATCACTGTGGCGGCCAAGCTAAGACCGGAACAACCAATTAGACTAGGCACACTAAAGGCCAAGAGCAGGACATTCAGTGTCTTATAGCCACTGTGAAAATCCAGGAATGCAACTCATTCTTGATCTCATCTCACCAATTATCTACAGGTATGTCACATGGTCACAGCCATGGAGGTGGAGGAAATGGCCATGGCCACAGCCACAGCGACAGCCACAGCCACAGCCACGGAAGCAAAAGGAAGGCCAAGGCAAAGAAGAGTCACGCGATACCCAAGGGTGCCATGCCGCTGTCGGACTCTGATCAGCCCCTGCGGAATGAATCGGCCAACAATACGAACGAGGTGGAAGTGGAGATCGATGTGGAATCTAACGGCCAATCTAACAATGGTAAGATTTCTTTCTCAATTGGGACTTCATCAAATAACCACAAGGGAAACTGACTGAATTTAAAGTCATTGAAAAGTGAACAAAGAAATATTAACTGGAGCGGGATTCGATTTCTAAAAAAAACAAACAGCAAGAGATGCATACTGTAAAATTTGATTGATTATCTTTGACAGGTTCCTCAAGTGCCCAGCTCAACATGAGGGGCGTGTTCCTTCACGTTTTGGGGGATGCATTGGGATCAGTGGTGGTTATTATCAGTGCACTTTTCATCTGGCTGACTGATTTTGAGTGGAGACATTACGTGGATCCGGCAATGAGTCTCATCATCGTAGCCATCATTACAACTACTACCATTCCACTGTGTAGGTTCTAGTGCTGAGATTTGTATTCAGTTATAGATTAACCGACCCGGATTTAATTATCCGGTTTAATACAAATTTTCATAAACCGTTATTAACGAAACTGAAAGGTAAAAAAAGGTCAAACTGAAAGGTAAAAAAAGGGACGAACTTTTGGCTCATGTTCAACAACCCAGAAAGTGTCAACTGTAGAATATATATTTGAATTTCAGTCTGTTATTAACAAATGCAGTTGTAATGCCAATGCCCTTGCTTAATTTCTAGACTGAAGTCTGATTTGGTGGTACATGTACATATTGTTGGGTTCATTTTTCTCACAGGGATTTCTGAATCAATACAAGTAATAAACTACTCTAAACTGCTCATCAACCCAAATAATGACCTGAAATATATGAAATGCTAAAGAGTTTGGAGAGCCTAATGTTTTGATCCTAGCAGGACCTTTCTCAAATGCTTAAAATGCCTTTGAGAAAATGCCTTTTAGCCTTTGAGAAAGATCCTGCTTAGATTGAAACATCAGGGGTCGATTTCACCAAACTCTTCTTAACTTACTATCAATCGTAGGACTTTTGATGCATTGCATTCATACGTGGGATAGGCTCCCTTTGATGGGTTATCCTTCGTAAATCGAGTTACGAACGTTCACAGGGCTTTGTGAAATTGACCCCTGGCCCTCCTAACTCCAAGCAGTGAAGTTTTCAAAGACAAATTGGGGGCGTCCTTTTTAACTTGAAAAGTTGCCACCTTGTTCTTATGTTTGTTTGTGAATGTGTTGTCATCTTTACAGTGAGGCAGTCCAGCATGATCTTGCTACAGTCAATACCAACTGATATTGATCTCAAACAGATTGAAAGAGAACTTGTTGAAGATGTAAGTACACCATAACAAACAATCTGTGGTAGATCCGCTGGTTCTACAGATAAATCGAGTAGGTGCATCCCAAAATAATTTGATAATTTTTTTTCTTCAATCTCATTTGCCCCTTTGATAATCGCCAATGGTTTTCCTTGTTTCTATTATTTTATTTTCATATTGGTAAATATTGACACAGAAAAATATTATAAATGAAGTTTAAAGCAAATCAAAAAATAAAATCAGGAGATATACAGATACAGAACCAATATGGGGGCATTTTCAGAAGCCAAGGATTGGCTTGTAAAGAAATGCCCATTGACAAAAACATACGGACAAAAACCCACTACAGCAACAACAACTGGTAATTATTCAAAGTATAGATTATGGACAGATACGTGAACAATTATATGGAAAGTTTGTAAAGAGGACACCCACAATAGTAGTTTTCTCTTTAAGAAAGGAAAGGTTGCGGAGACATCATGTATTTAAACTCTTTCCTAGAAGTGTGGTTCTAAAAAGAACCAGTGAGAAGTTTTCTCAACGTTTCTACTTAGTTTTCTCTTGGTAATATGAAAACTTTAAATACCTATGATGTTTTTAGGATTTGAATACAACAAATTGGAATTTCTTGCTGATTACACACACTAAATGTGTAACATACTTCGTCTTCTACGTGTAGTTGATGTTTAAATGGTAATAAGATGTTTGTACTTGTTTGGATTACAGGTCCAAGGAATAGCAAATGTGCATGAACTACACATTTGGCAGTTGTCTGGCAACAAGTACATAGCCACGGCTCATGTATTGTTCCACACTATGCAAGATTACACCAAGCAAGCCCAGCAGATCAAGTCCTACCTGCACGACCAGGGTATCCATTCTACTACAATCCAGCCCGAGTTTATTGGAGTAAGCTCTTTTCTTTGCATTTTTGTATTAATTGATTACCTTCCTGCTTGATATTTCTCCCTGGAATTCCTGTCAGTTACGGTAATCATTTTAGAAATGTTTAGCATGTATGTGTCGGGGCAAGCATTCAAAGGCACTTGGTAAAAGATTGAAGATATTACACTTGGTCTAGTAGGAGATGCCAAATCAGTCTGGGTATCAATGTGAACTGGGCAATCCTCTTGTATAACAGTTAGTGATATGGGGTTGATTTCACCAAACTCATTGTAACTTATTAATAATATTAGGACATATGATCATACATTGCAGCCCTACATAGGATACGATGGGTTATCCTTCGTAACTTGAGTTACGATCAATCATAGGGCTTTGTGAAATCGACCCCTAGGTTCATGCATTGATGTTTGTGTCAAGCCTTGAATTTAACAGAGGCCATGGCCTTTGTTTCCATAAACATTATGATTTTCCAATGGAAAAAGCTGAACATTGTTGCTATCACAAGCGACTGCTAAAAATGGAAAATCTCTGAGGATTAGTGCTGGGAATTTTATCCGGGTAAAGGTAAATTGACCCGGATTTAATTATTCGGTTACAACAAATTTTTTACTAAACCGTTAGCCAAAACTGATAGGGGAAAAAAGGGAAGAACTTTTGGCTCATGCACAACAACCCAAAAAGTGTAAACTGTAGAATTTAAGTCGGTTATTTTGTCCATTTTGCCAAGTAGAAATGTGCTTTTCACATACTGGATCTAAAAGAAACATGATCTTAATGCTTGATCTAAAGAATGACATCGTAAAAAAGCATTCTGAAAGCGACGATCACACTGAAGAATCCGTATATACCATATGATTTTGCAATCAGTAACCGGATATGAAATAACCCAATTTTGTCCAGCACTACTGCTGTGTTTGTTATAGCGTCGTTACACTCTATCTAGTCTAGACTTTGCTCTTTGCTTTCATTGGTATTCGTTATCTTCTTTTTTTTCCCCTATAGGATTATCCCGATGGTGCAGCATTAGATGACAAAGAATGTAAAATATTGTGTAAACCAAACACTGTTTGTGACGCACAAAAGTGCTGTGGGGACAAGAAACCATCAATCAAGAACAAGAACTCGGAAGCGACCATTCCAGAAGAGGTAAATTAGGCCTATACTGCATGACGGTTGCTGTGCTAAGCATGCTACCAGTACCATTTATTTTACACATGTAAAGAAAATGTCTGCACTGGACTATTTGGGGAGAAGGACTTCACTAAGATAAAGTTGAAGTTTGACAAAGAGCTCTGGTGAAATTATTAAGGCCTGGGGTCGATTTCACCAAACTCATCGTAACTTGCTATCAATCGTAGGTTTTATGATGCATTGCAGCCCTACATAGGATACAATGGGTATGAAATCAAAACAGAAATGTTCACAGAGTATGAAGATGGTGGTAGTAGAAACATACCGTTTAAATTGTTTCGCCTGAAAAGTTGTATTTATGCAGAAATTAGAATGACACATCTATAAAGAATGACACATCACATAGTGTTAGTTGTTCCTTAATTAAAAATGACCAAGGGGAAACTGTTGTTATTCATCGACCTCAAAATGTCATTTCTGGGTCTATTTTGTCCACAGACAAACCTCACGGCCAACTTTGGTTCAAACCCAATGGATCAAGAAGTGGATGTTTAACCTGAAGGTCTTCGACCTCTGACCTCCCTTCACGACAGGTGACATGCTGCAATGTCTGCTGACGTTACAGGTGTATATTTATGTATCAAAATCGGTACCACTTACTTATGCTATATTTTTCCTTCCATATTTATATGAAAGAATTGTTTCATGACTCTTTCCAGACTCATACAATGTTTTCCTTTTTATTTGGTGAAACAGTATTAATCTGAAATAAATTAACTTTTGGGCATGAAAATTGAATGTAAAATGAGATGTTGATCTTGATGATTGGGAACTGACATTTCACGCGAGCATCTTTTTTTTTTTAGTCACATTGCCTTTCTAAACTCACAAGTGAACCATTCCGGCTTTGCCGCCCACATTGTGTGTTTTACATACAGCATAATGACCGAGTTTCACCGAGGCTTTCGTGGTCACCTGATTAAAAGGTGTCCTCTAATTGGTCAAAGCGCACAGTTTGATTGAAAGGCCGGAAATACAATGTATTTCAGTAGATTTTTAATTAACTTTAAGTTCAAAACTTAAAGTGACTTCCTATATTGTATTCGTGTTTAGTCTTTTGTTTTAACGTAAACGACAATGATATTGTCCAACTCAGTTCCCTTGCTAGACCATTATAATACCGGTACTTGAAGCTATGCATGGTGGAAGTACCCCTCAAACTCCAACAGGCAATTCTGTTGAGTTTTGGCTAGGTTGATACCAAACAGTAGGCCTAAGGACCTGTTTTTGGACTTTGTTTGAGTCAGTAGACTCAGTACAAAGGTCAAGGAGTCATTCTGACAGTTTTGGGGAAGTGAGGCATGACACCTGTAGAAACAGGTGTTGAAGTTTGTGGCAGTGCACTGGCATTCATTTTGTGGGTAAGGCTACCCATGGCCTATGGTACAGTTGCACAGGAAGTTGTGGTGGTGCACTTGTGTGATGAAAGGCACTGTGGCATTTTTTGTTAAGGCATTCTGCCATTTTGTTCTGTTTGGGACAGTGTGTATACAGTAACACATCAAGGCATAGACACATACATACCAAGTGAATCAAACTTCAACAGCTGGGGCCTGTTGAAGTTTGTGAGGTTCAGTATCAATCCCTACCAAACCTGTGACCAACTGTATGTTTGGTTCAGTATGCTTCCTAGTACAAGGGCCTAGGGAGCCAAGTTTGCAAAAGCACCATGTACAAGAATCTCTTCTATGAGTGTGTGGTTCTGAGAAGAACCGGTGATGAACACTCAACGGTCCGAACAGTTTGCTCTGTTCGTCTTCAGGAGGGTGACTTGCTAGACCAGTAATGATGAAGTTAACTTAGGTCTGCTTTGAAAAGTCTATGATATAATTTCAATACAGACCGGCCATGATCAAGATTAAAGGGTTCATGCAATGCTTTTTTTCAGTCAGGTTATTTTATTGCCTTCATACAGAGAATATACTGACAGATAATGAATCGCAAGTCTTATTTTGGTTTCAAACCACCATTTGGTTTTTTTTGAACGGCTTTGCAAAATGGGGGATTTTCATGCATACTCATGTAGGGAACCAACAGCCAAAATATAATGAAAAAACATAAACAAATGAAAAGGCAAACATGACCCACAGAAATGGTTGGTCAAAAAAATTACACCACCAGTTGAGTGAAAGGAACATATTCAGCACAATGAAAGCCATTGAGGGGGAAAAGGTTTGTCAGAAAACCTATAAAACAACCCCAACTTTTTGTGCACAAAGCAATTGGATTACTGCTCTCAGTTACCCACATGACATCACAGTTTTGCTCATGAATATGGAAATTCTAATTAGCATAAGAAAATGTTGTTAACCCTGAAACAGTGTGAGGAAGTGGGTAAAATCAAAGGCCCATGTAACAATTTATTTTTGGCACATGTTCAACCATAATATTCCTATTGCATAGACCCTTTAAATTACTGTGTGCATACAATGTATGCATGGTGAAATAAAAGGGCAGGGCAGATTGGATGTTTTTTTTGTCTGTTTCTGTAAACGTCTTAGCCTTAAACTGTAGGTGCTTTTTATATCCATTGATGTTGATACAACATTATCTCAGGTTGATGTTGAACATGTCTGGTGCCCTGTCTTCTGCGTATCAAATCAATGGCAGGCCAAGTGCCTAGATAGAGCAATGTGCCTGATCATTTTCGTCTCAGATTCATTGTAAGGAATTACTGGATGAAAAATGCACAGAGGATCTGCAAAGAGATCTGCTGTGGCTGAAATGAGGTTTTCATTCTATCAATTTCTCACCTCTAGAAGTTCATCTAGCTCGTTTGTTTTATATAACGGACAAAAAAGCATTAATTTCCTCACTGGTGCTATTTCTCATATTGTGGATAGAAGATTAGATGTACAGATGCGACTGTACAGCAGTCAAGAACTATCCGTGTAAAATTGCAAAATACCACAAAACAAAAGATACTTTCTTGTAGAAATTCATGTATAATGTACATGTGTAAAATACATATCCATGCCTGGTGGTATCTGCATATAGCTTCTATATGCAGCATTGGTGGGCCAATTGACCTTTTTAGGTCCATTTAGGCGTACATAATTAATCAAACAAATAATGGAATAAGGTTAAGTGCCTTGCATTTATGAACATATGAACACTATATCTCAAACACAATTTGTCTTGTAATGTTACATGTTTACAATACAATTTATATCTTTTCTGCCACGAGCTTTACAATTAAACCAATTTTTTTTTTCTTGTATTCTTTTGCCGGCATTAAATTAAGGATTAATTAGGTAAATTTAATTTAAGGATTAATTCAAGTTTGACAAATTTGATCAAACAAAAGATATTGAAAATCATCATAGGCTTGTGAGATACGTACAATTTATCACTATTCAGTATTATAAATAATCGTTGTGATTATAATCTAGATTATAGATCTGTTCATAGATCCTTCCTAGTGTGTTTTTAGTTGCTATTTAGGAATTGCTGTTTTCAAGGTCTATAAGAAGAGGAAATCACAAACTGTGGAGTTTACAAAACAGAGGCTCAGGCTCAGGCTCAGGGCCAAGCTCAGGCTCAGGCTCCGGCTCCGGCATCCATATGCTGAAAATGTAGGTTGTGGCTTTTCATTGAATCTCTGTTTTCCTTTTCAAAGTGGAGAATCTACTCCCCTAACCGCAGCCAAAAGCCTGTATTTCGATACATATTGTTTCAGAATGGAATCACGAGATTGGAGCCGAAGCCTGAGCCTCCGTTTCGTTAACGACCTATGACCTCCTCTACCTTATTCATGCTGACTGTGGTAACAGGACAGCCACTTATTCAAATTCAGCCACTGCTGTTGACCCAGCAAGCTTGGCCTGTGTGGAGGTAGAAAGATGTGCTGTCATACACGTCAAAAGTATGTGTATGTAGATAATGTATTTGAATGGTGCTTTTAAGAATGATAGAATGATTAGACCTGTAGAAGGAGAAAATGATATACGGTATTTTCTTTTTTATCTTTTTTAGCATTAGATGTTTAACGTTAATTCGGGTGGTAGGCCTAAATATGGTTATTTTGCACAATTTTGCACATGTATTCTCATACTCTTCCTACACAATGTTTAATGGCATCTGCGATGAAAATTGCTATTTCTCGAAATGATGGACTGCTGTACATACTTAAAAACTACAAAAGACAGTAAAAATGGTTGGAGATTATTATTGTCTCCCATTATGGGGACCATGCAACTAACTGCAATATGAGCTTTGAAAACTTAGCTCCCCCCCCCCCCCCCCGGTGTTAATGGACATAACGGGTCACATTCTCCACATTCTGAAAATGACCCCCTGATGAATCTTTCTTGAGACTTCAATAGAACGCCAAGACCAATATGAAATGACACAAGTGCATTCACTGTGACCCCTGTATAAATGCAAGAACTGTATTTCATACCTTGATAAATCATTGGGGACTTCTTTTAAAAGTAAGTAAGTTATTTTATTTAATCGCTCGATGTTTAGTATTCCTTTCATTAACTGCATTATTCGTCTGGGTAGGGACAAGATTTGTTGAAGATAAACCTTATACAGTATACATGTATTGTGTGTTCGAAATTGTCCTCACACAGTTGCGTTTACAAATGAAAATGGAATCATTAATCAAAAATTAAGAGAGATGATGCAATAATTATGGTGGTGATATTTTCACATTTGTAAGGGGAGATAACACAAATCTTGCCCTAACATTAAACAAAATGTCAGGAAAATCAACATGATTTCAATTATTTCTTCAAAACGCTCTTAGGAGGAAAATGTAGTTGAACCACAGTTGATAATGCTACATTTGCGTGAAGGTCTTTGATTACTTTAGGAGAAATTTCAATATCTATTCCCACAGAAATTTCAGGAGATTGAGATCAACGAATCTGCATTAAATGCTTTAATATAAAGTATTAGTGTATAATTTATATCAGTAGAAACTATAGAGATGTGTCGTAAATTATCTACTTCAGATTCCTTTCATGCGAAAGGTAAATGAACTACTGTACATATTATATTTAACCAGGTTTGTTGTGGTAGTCTTTTTTTTTTTTATCTTTAATAGAGATTTGAAAATTGGTTTGATTCATTGTTTTGTATATATTTATAGGAGCTTGCTATTCATTAGGTATGCATGTTTTATTCAGTTACGTAACTAAATACACATGCATGCATTACTTAATAATTTTTGGGTAAGACTGCAGCGATCTTACGTTTTTGACTAGTGATAAATGTCAAGCTAGTAAAGGTAGTATCATACTTTGGTCACACACAGAAACAGAAATCTCCACAGATTTACCTATAACTTACAGGGTATAAAGATGGTGGTGGTAGAATCATACCATTGGAATTTGTCTGCGTGAAATGCTGTATTTATCCAGAAAAGTGTAAAACCAGTGACTAAAATTATTTTTGATCTTTTAAAGATAAAAGAGTAAAGACTTAAGAAATACTGTAGCCGTTTATTTTACTGTTTTCTCAAAAAGTGAGCACCGTATGGGACTGAAATTTTCACAGATGACTGTTACTGTATCTTCCTTGATATTTTTGCCCATGAATCTGTATTTCCTTGACAAAAACCAAAGTATGATAATTACCTTTTTAAAAAAAAGCCAGCAATAAAAGCTTCCAATGTGTTATAAGGATTATATACAGCATCATTAATTAATGGATTCATTTTGTAAGGTTTTTATTTGTATAGTTTTCTTCGAAATACATTTTTTTAAAGGAGTTTTATTTTGGGTTAATCTTTGGGTTCGTTTTAGTATTTTTTATTTAAGTGTTTTATTAATTTATGGAGCAACATTGTACCCACTTGATACAGGTATCAGTGGTATTTTATAGTGAAATATAATTATTTGCATGTTTATCGTCCGTGAGACTGAGCTTTGTTTGTTCTTTTTATTTTATTGTGATAACGATAACAATAACAATGATACATGTTACTACATGTACAAAGTTTTGTTATCTTCGTATCAAATCCCTACACAGTGACTACTCCCATCATGTGCTGTACACTGATCCTTGACTTGAGAGTCAAGACCATGACGTCATTCATTGTGCGTACAAGTACCTTCAACCTTGTTAGTGTCCTTTTTAGACCTCCATAGTTTCACTTACCGGTAGGCACGTGCTACTGCCGTGCCGAAACAGAGTCAAATAATTTGACATTTTCAAGTTTGGCACGGCAATACAGTGTTGTTTCGTATCCAGTGCAAAATATGATCGCCATGACACATAGGGTGCGCATTACATCACTCACAGTGTTAAATTAACTATCATGCGCAAGATAAGACGGCAAAGAATGGTGGCGTAGGAGGAACATCGAACATCAGAAATATCTTCGCACATTTATTTGTGATGTTTGGTACATGATCGTACATCGTAGTAGGGCGTATAGTCTTGGTCTTAGTACATGTACATGAAATTGGCCGATTTCAAAACCGTGACTTTGGTTTACTGTGAAACAAGAAATTGATATGATGTATAATGATTGAGAAATAAAGAATAATATTGCTTCTCATTGCAAAAATACTTACATTTACACGTCGGTGCCTTATTGGGATAAACTGTACAATTTTTATGTTTTTTTAGTGGATAATATTTGCGTTTATACGATACAGGGATGCCAGTGGGTTATCAGTCCAGGGCCGGAATTTTTTTGGGAATGGATAAAGTAGGCGAATATATATGCAGGCACGCATGACATGCGCGCACCGGACGTAAAAAAAGCGCCTATATACACATAATGAACACTAATCCATGTCAAGCTAAAAACCAACAAAACCGTGAGACCGTAGGCCCTAAATTTTTCTTAAAAAAAATAATAAAATAGCGGCCGAACGGCAACAGAAATTCACAAACGCAGATAAGGAACGTTACAACTTTACTCCAAAGATCACCAGCCATTCAAATTACAAAACGATCGAACAAAAAAAATGACCGAACAAACAAAAAAATAAATAGGCCCTACACCTAATAGTATTAACCCTAGTTACCGGTATAATTTCCACGAAAACGCTGGCTACATTTTGACGTACGCCGCGCGATCGTTTCGACTTCGATTTCACCAGACCGCATGGTCAGCCATTTTGTACATACGTAGTCTTGATCCAAGACGTTCGATCGCTGTTTGTAGTGCGCCCTCTTATGACTAATACACCATCACAACCCATTCAGCGTACGTAAAAAAGTAATGCAAGGACCAAGACAAGTCTATTAATTCCGACCGCAACAAACCATGCATCGTGCACAGCACACAGCACACCGCGTGGTCGCTGTGTAGTCACCGTGCGATCGAGATATGTCTGCCGTTGTGTGGGCTCTGTCGCCCGTATGCGCTTTGTATGTTTTACGCTCCAGTGCGGTGTTTCGGCGCTTTACGGCAGAAAAGGTGGCATTTTCTTTCACTTTTATCGGTATATTTCTGGGCGATTTCACTGATTTATGCAGTATTTAGTGTTTGTTTTTCAGCATGGTTTTCGGAAAATGTAAACTGAAAAAAGAAAGCGCTGTGTCATTGGTAGTTTCGGTAATTTTGCAAGTGTTTATTGTCGCTCCGAACCACAAATGCCGACGGCCGGAGGCTTTTTCCGAAAATATGAAAAAGCCGGAATTCCGGCAATTGCCGGAAGTCTGGCATCCCTGACGATAAAGACGTGGAAAAGCTGCAGTATTTATTTTAAATCAATACAATATTTTACTTCAGGGAGACAGTTTTTACGGTAAAAGGGATATGGTATGATGGCGACAGATCACATTACTAGGCTAACAAAGAGGATTTACGAAACAGCGGCGGATCAGACTCAGTCTCCAGCTCTCAAGTTATCCAGATGCTAAAAATATAGGTTGTGGTTTTTCATTGAAGCTGAAGCTCCGTCGTTTTCCATTTCAAATCAGAGATTCTACTTCCGAACCGCAGCCAAAGGCTTCTTTTTTGATACCCGGACGTTATTTTAGAATTCAGGATATGGAGCTGCGGAGCCTGATTCATCGTAAACCTAATATTTTTTCTCTAATACAGAAAGAATGTTATTGTCGCAAACGTCTTTTTTTTAGTTAATCCTCGTCGAAATCATTTGTCTATAAAGTTTGGTTCAGCTTTGTTCCTATGTTACTGCACATGATAAATCTCATGATGGAACTATGTCGCCCTAAGTTTTGATTTGTATCTATGTGTATGATGCAACAGCGAGCTTCAAGTCGCATGGTACGAAATGCCATCTATTTGAAGGATCTTGTCACTGAGAAAGGAACAGGATCCTGTTTAGGGACACCAGAGGTTGATTTCACGAAGCCCTACGATCGATCGTAACTCAATTTAAGGATAACCCATCGTATCCTAAACGTGGGGCTGAGGCAATGCATGATAAGTCATACGATTGATCATGAATAATTAGTTACGATGTCAGTTTTGTGAAATCGACCCCAGGTAGCTGAGTTTCCTGCTGGGTCACTAGTGTACTTTACAAGGAATCACAGCAGCAGAACATACACCTGCTGATCCGGTGGGCGTCCATCTTTTTTTTGTTAGCATACTGCTTGTTTTATTTGGCAGTGCACAAAATAATGTTCACAACGCAAACGATATAGTGTGAGCTAGTATTGTGTGCGTGAGGTGGGCCTACTGTTTTCATTTTGCTTAGCACGAGGGTTGAACAGGTTGCCCGTCTCCCGCAATTGCATCAGTCGGAACAAATCTCGCAATATAGTGAGATACACGGATTATGATGCTGTACTCGAATTACCTCTTATAGCGCACCGTTCGATACCAATTGATCGTCAAATGCAAGGGCAGAAAAAAAATGACATTAGTCCGTGATTTATAGACGTAAAACTCAGGGTTATAAAAAGGACAGAGACCAAAGACGTTTAGATCCACGACCGTGTGCAGGATGAGTAGGCCTACTGCATGCCACAGCGGCGGACTTTGTATCCGGGGTCCACGTAATATAATAGGCCTTATCAGCATGGCTGCTTGGCTAGGTATAACCCTTGGAGGAATACCCGCGGCCGCACGAATGGCCTTGCGAACGCTTAACGGCAAACAACGAGTTCAATCTGCTGTACTGTAGGTAGATGGTGTTCTAAACGACACCATGTACACCCAATAACACAATTAGGCAAGCAGCGACCGGGCGTATTCCAGCGAGTGGTGTTGTAGAAATCACCTATGGCCCTGAATATCTGACCTGAGCGGCCATACGTCACACGACGAAGGTGTCCAGGGCCAGGGCTCGCTTGCAGAAAATTGATTATTTTAGGGAGAAAAAAAAAGATAATGCGGAAGCATTGTATAGGCCAGACTGGATTACTGTTGTTGGCTCCCGCAGAACGATGACGCGAAGGTCACCGTAAGCACGTACCAGTACATGTACGTACGTACGTACCGTACCGTACCTGCCTTTCATGCAGAGATTATGGTATGCAGTATTGGACACCAGAAATTTCCAGTCACGTACGTACGTATAGGCCTCCGCGGTGGTGAGCTGAGACAGTTCAATGCATGAAGTGACCGACCGGAGTTGAGACTGGTAGCTCCACAGTTCAAAACTCGATCAGCGGCGTGATGTAAACCAATGTAAATTTGGGCCTTGGGAAACATCAGCTTCAATCTGATGAACAACAGTGTGAATATTATTCGCCTGAATTTCTCGTGTCTTTAACTAGTGCCTAAAATTATCTGCCAGTTTGATCTGTACTCGAAAAAGTCTACTGTCCGCGACTGCAAAATTCACCGAGAGAGTTCTCTTGGCAACAGATTAGGACCACTGAAGTGTAGCTACCAATCGAGCTGCGTTCTATTGTGTGCTAATTCAGTCGGTGACCGGGAAGGTCAGCTCTCATTCTGAGCATACCTCCGTGTTCTGAGGCAGGCACGAGCAAACTAGCTGAGCTATGGGTTGTCTTTCCGGCAAAAGTTGCCGGTTCATCGCCATGATAACTCTGACGACCATCTTCTTTGTCGTGGAACTGGTGACCGGCTACGCGACCAAGTCACTGGCACTGGTATCGGACTCTTTTCACATGTTGTCGGACATCATAGCTTTAGTGATCGGTTTCCTGGCTTTGAAGGTAGGTCAGACTTAGATCATTAATTAGGCTAATGCAGCCTAGTGTATGTTGAATTGCTCCCATCTTCTTCTTTTTTTTTTAAACCTTTCACAAATATGTTGTTAGGAGTTAGAACCATGGTCAATTCCTTCCTCTATGCATGGAGCTCTACTTCTAATGGTGATCAGATCGACCACGGAGCGCCCTACATGACATGTACATGTACAATATCATATTATATCGTGTGATATAGGGCGCTCCGTGGACTCCCTGGGCCCTGGAGCAAAGGTAATGCAGAGGTCGTTTCGTGTAAATCAACTACAGTACAGTATAATCATGCAGTTAATTTACGCGTGCAGCTGGATCCAACAGTAACCGACGCGGTAGATACCATGAGGGAAAATGGTTACCTAAATTTTTTTTCGCTTACGATTGCGGACTTTTTGGTGGCTTACGGTTAGCGTATTTCACGGGACGAATTGTCTTTCACGCCTCGCTATAAGCAAGGACTTTCTGCATCAGGACGCATACTTATAACGTACGCGTTGAGCAGCAATGTTTTTAACCGAAAGTCTTGCTTGCGGATTCCATTGAAATACATGTAATTTCACACTCATAGCACGACGCCCAGCCGTAAGCACGAACATAGGTCGTAACGGATTCCATGGAATTGGGCCCCGAACTTGATGGTCGACCTAAAAAAAAACAGTCGACCATCTCACCCCTTTATACCCCCAAACAAGCATTTTGATTTACATTACACAAAAACATCACAAAAATATGTAGATATCATAAATTTCCAAGTGCCCGCGTTTGAGGGGAAGACCTTACCACACATTACCACACATTACCACAGGTTTCACTATGGGGAACTGGCTCATAAACCACAAAAAACCACGAAAACCAACTCAGGGGTGACATTCAGGATACCACATGACACTAACCACAGGAAAAGCTCATGTGTGGTAAACTGTGGTATAACTAATTTAAGCCGGTTTAATTCTTTCTATGTTTTATATAATTACAATTTACAAATGTGGGATCATGCGGGAGACAGGTTAGCATCTAAAAGTGGACATTAGGGAGACTAAGGTACCAGCTACCTTTTAAAATGACATATTTTTACTGTCCATATTTTAATAGAAGACAGAGAATGCGCTCGATATGAACATAATGTCAATTTCAAGTTCATTGGTTTTGACGATGTTTAGGAATAGGTATAAAGTAAAGTTTGTGCACGACCCTATGGGAAAGGTCCCATCCTCGGTTATCATTGGTATACTAAAACGATTATGCATATAATTATAATCAGCCGCGATGTGCGAGATACGCGCAGTATCATCATAAACGATTAACATAAAATCTTATCATTTCATTGTCGGGCATCCGTCATACCCGTGTAGTTACACAAGTACCGTACGTCGAGTATAAATTTGTTTGCCGCAATTAAAACTAATGAAATGTAATTTGTATAATAATTACAGGTCCGATTAAGTCGTCATACATTGTCATTTCTCCGCGCGTTTTAAACCCGAGATCTATTGCTTTTGAATAATTTGATGAATTAATTTGTTTAATTCCTTTTTTTCTTTTATTTTTATGTTTGCATAATTATTTTATCTTGTATTATATATTTTTGTTGGACAGATTAATTAAGCCATGCGTCATGATTGTGATTGTGATGATGATAATGGCAATGAGCCTACATTATGCCCATCTAGAAACGAATTTTTATGTACATAACATTATGCATAATTACATAATGATTATACATAATGAACGCGAGGGTTAATTACAATTTTGTGACTATAGACACCTCACAATGATTCGACCAAAGGTCCAAAGGACATACACTGTACATTGTACAGCTATTAACCTTTAGTGTGAAACACACGGAATGTTAATTTCCTAGTCTAATAAACAAATTGTAACCGTATTAAAGGTTGTATCATACTTTGCTAAGAAACCAAAACAGAAATGTTCACAGATTTACGGGCATTGGTGTCTTTTACGCCACCCACATTATTTTCAGTATTTATTTGGGTAAGAAACTGTTGTTGTTTTTTTCACTGAAATATTGCCGAAATATGTTCATTGTAGGGTTTACAGGACCCATGAATAAATTTGCTTCAAGTAACAAATCTTATTTTGGAACAGAAGAAATAAAATAAATACACTAAAAAAAGACGTAAAAGACACTAACCCCGATTTACGTATAACTTACAGGGTATGAAGATGGTGGTGGTAGAAACATACCGTTAACAATTTTCTGCCTGAAATGGTGTTATCCAGGAAGAACAACGACCGAAAATCTTTTTGATCTTTTAAAAGATCAAAAATAAAAGAGAAAAGACTTAAGAAATACTGTTGCTCTTTTTCACCGTTTTCTCAAAAAGTAGGCAACGTATGGAACTGAAATGCTCACAGATGACTGTTACTAGGGAGTACGACGGAATCTCGTAAAAACGCATTTATATCTGCTACCGTGTAAAAACATAATGAAAGAAACTTGCTTTAAAAACAACATTATTTAATATTTTACCTTAAATTTGCTATCCTCTTGCAGGTTAGAAGTTGATTTATCTAAATATGTCATTTATTTTCACTTATTTGTAATTTTAAACAGGAAAAAATCCATCTGAATGCACAAGTAGTCGGCGAGATTCGCGGAAGCGATTTCACTGGGTGACGCCATTTTGTTGAAAAAACCATTTTGGTCGCTTTTTTGACTTATGTTCGCGAAGGGGTAAACGAACTCTGCGTTCAATAAATGCCATTTTCTTATAGAGGGGATCCTGGGCTTTCGATTGATACCAAATTTACAGGTAATTTTCACTTTTAAGGTGTCTTAAAATCCAGTCAAATGAATGTTTCTTTTTGCTCGGAAAATCGGTCCATAATTTTTTTAAAACTCACGCAAACGATACTTTAAAATGATTAGAAGGTATAAGGAAGGGGTATTTTCTAAAAGCTGGAAGTGTTGTGATTCCAACGGTGCATGTTGATTTTGATTTGGCCTGTGCGCTAACGTGCGCTTTACGCATTTCTAACTCGATGATTTCGCTCGAACTGTGAAGTTTGCGACTCAAATCAACATTCTTGTCTAGAATGGATGTAGTAAAAGGAGCCATGTGCGCTGCTCTGCATACTTTTGTACACGTGTAATGCGCGGGCCTACTTTTGCTGCATGTGATCTGCGCTCGTCTACACAAATCTGGTTACGCGTCTCCCTCTCGACTCCGATCAATTCAAAACCATTTATTCTCTATAGCACCATGCTCAAATACATCGATTTTGCATTCATTGCGAGTAAATCTCGTTGGTCTTCGAAGTTTCGCGAAAGTTTGACGAAATTTTTTCCAAAATACTGCGTTTTGAATGAGGTTGCTTCATTCAAGCTACATTTCCGAAGATTTCTCATACATCAACCTAAAATAAGCAGTAATTTTTGGAAATAATGAGACACAAATGCTTAAATAAAGTTGAGTTTGCGATTGCGAGTAGAAATCTGATGTTCAAGATCTAAAAACTGGCAGAATGAAAAACTCAACCTTCTTCCTTTTCAATGGGAATATCTCTGTCAATTTTGAAGGTACTGAGTTGATTTAAGCACCATTGCATTTCTGACATTACAAGCTATCCATTGATACCAAACTTGTTGGGTTCCTTCAAAAATTTAAAATTTCATCGTACTCCCTACTGTTACTGTATCTGTCTTGATATTTTTGCCCATGAATCTGTATTTCTGTATTGGAAGTGTACAATTTGTAGGTCAAAAAACACTGTAAAACTCACTTTTCAGATAATGCTACCCTAGTGTTATACACCAGAGATTGAAGTTCATCATGATTTGTATCTAATAAGTTAACTGTTGGATGATATAATCCTTTTTCCGTAATGATGTTCACCAGTGGAATTCTTAGTTGCTTTCCTTTCCTATAACTTTATAGTTTTGGAAACAACTTGTCCTTTCCTTTATAATTTTGGGAACCACTTGTCCACAACTCATAATTATATAACGATAAAAATAGGAAGGTTCAACAATTCAAAGTTCCGTTTTGATATCATTACACAATAATTTTCCGTACTCACCACAGATATCCAAGCGTCGTTCCCCCACCGCCGGCCGGGAAAGAGCTCAAATCCTCGGCGCCTTGATCAACTCTGTCCTGCTGCTCGCCCTGTGCTTCACCATCTTAGTGGATGCTATCCAGCGATTGATAGTGGTTGAAACCATTGAAAATCCCGTGCTTGTACTCATCGTTGGCTGTGTGGGTCTCGCCGTGAACGGAATCGGCCTGTGCCTGTTCGGAAGCCATGGTTCGTCCTTTTTACCCCCAAAACGAGAAATTGTCTGGACCTTGTAGTCCTGCCATTTTTTTGTTTTACAATATGTCCACCAAGGAGATACTTTGGCCATCCAGCTCTTCTCACATTATGCATTCGCATACAGTTATACAGTTATACAGTTAATGAGTTAAGCCTGCAATGCGGTTAGCTTTTTCACAACCACGGCAGCTTTCCAGGCAAATTATGCAGCATGCAGCACGTGCCTTGGAAATTCCTCAGCCACTTCACGTTGTGGAATCTCGCTCTTTCATCAGAAGGCTGCGCAATTTGACAATGGCAACAAGTTCCAGCAGCGTTCAGACATTCTGCAGTGCGCCGCCATTTTGTGCTACACCAGGGGTGCGTTCCGCTTGCGCGAACGTTGCCACCGTTTCCCAACGTTTGCAAACAATTTCGGGTGGAACGACTTGTGCGCCGCTAACGTTGGCGGGTGTTAGCAACAGTCGGCGAACATATTTCTGAGATGTTCGCGAATGTTCGCGTGTCATTTAAAAATGGTCGATATTTCCAAGATGGCAGAACGGTAAGCATACGACGTAATTTTTTTTGTGACAAAAGTAAAAACTGCAGTTTTTAAGATTGAAAATTTATCAAGTACTTCACAAATTGCACCATAGATAATTGGTACTTAATGATATGCTGCAGTACAAGTACTATCAGAAATTTCATCAATTATTTTGGACGCTGCAGGCATTCGACGCCATCTTGGTTACGACTGGACACCGCCATTTTACGGTTGTGTTCCACGCGCGCTCACAATCGGTTCCGGTTGTACGCAAACGTTGCCGCAAACGTTGAGACATGTTCGCGCAAGCGGAACGCACCCCTGTGCGAGCCGTGCGGATGGTCATTGCGCATGCGCCAGTGAGGATCAAAACTTATGAACCAATGGAATGGCTTGTACGCGACACTCCATCCACATCCGCCATTTTAGGGAAGTCAATTTTAGAAACCGTCTGAATCGTCTGCCGCTAGCTCATGCAAACAATACTTATTGTACGATCAGTAGATTGGCTCATTGAAACGTCAGCCATTTTGAAGTTTTTATAGACCTTTCTTTTGTTTACAAACACTGACATGCTGGTTGGCAATACTTCGCATGGGCGGCCAAATGTTGCAAATCATTCCGTCTTCTTCACAGACGGCGTGACCAAATTCAACATAATTTGCAAACTTTCCATATAGCTGTACAAGTTTATACCATCATTGCTTGTGTTGTTTCCATTACATTCGCCATAGTTTCCGCCATCTTGGAGTGGTAAAAACTCGGGCTGTGACGTTGCAAAAGAAAGGTCTATTACTTTTTTTTTTTTTAAGATGGCATCAAAAATTCTTCGGCAAAATAGACTTAGGTCGTTTACGAAACGGAGGCCCAGGCTCCGTCTCATGCTCCGGCTATATTTCGTGAATCCATTCTGAAATAAAGGGTATCAAAATAGAGGCTTTTGGCTGTGGTTCGGAAGTAGATTCTCTGGTTTGAAAAGGAAAACAGAGCTTCAGCTTCAATGAAAAAACGCAACTTATTATTTTCAGCATGTGGAAGTCAGAGCTGGAGCCTGAGCCTGAGCCTAAGCCTCCGTATCGTAAACGCCCTATTGAATAATAAATTGATGTACTGTACACGTATACAGTTTTTCAAAAGCTATTTATCAAGTCATTTTATGCGAACTCAACTTTAACGGTATATTTAGTGTACAAGGGCACATGAACGAACGTATAAGTTACCATTATTTGCATACAAAATTAGGCCCTAACTGTGATACTTTGACTAAGTTCAATTATAATTTCATACATCAAATTTCATACTTTTTCTTTCATTTCATTTTATACTTTTCATAATATATGATGAAAAAGATAATAATAAAAACACACTGTACCGACCCGATATTCAGGAATGCCACATGGCCACACCCATGGGGGTGGGGACAGCCACGCCCACACGAAAAGTAAGAAATGGGAGAAATTAGACCCGGAAGTCGCCGCCCGCGGTGAGATCGAGGATGATCATTTTGACGAACCGTCCCCAGCTCTGCCACTCAGAAATGGCTCGTCCAATCATGCGCCTCATATCGACAATGACGTCACCGTAGAAGTGCAACAATGCGCTAAAATGCCGAAGAAAGGTACATGTAGTAATCTTGTTTTCAGCACCCTTTCTTTTTTAAGAATAAAAGAAAACATTGTTCTTTTATATCGAACCAATTTCAAGTGGAAATAATTCCCAAATTTAAAGGTCATGGAAATGGCGAAGCACAACATGTCTTGCTCAATAAAACAAACCACCATTAAAAATTCCATTTGATATTCACAGTCAGCAAACAACAGCCAAAAGACAATGATACACAAAACATGTACATTTGGTTGTTAATCCTGTTTTTGTTAAGACAGACATTTCATGGTTAGGAAATGTTTGTGCTAAACAGGGCCGTGAAATTGGCTCACAAAACAGTAACTTATTATTTTAAGATGAGTTGTTAGTATCACTATAGTGATTTGCATTGTGGCATCACACTTATTAGTGCTTCGTTAAATCGACCCATGCTGTACTTGATGAAAAAAAGTCATTTAAAGGTACAGTAGGCCTACACACAGGATTGGTAACACACCCAAAGTCCCAAACTGACATTTTCACAGATTTACCTATAACTTTCAGGGTATGAAGATGGTGCTGGTATATAGAAGCATACCATTAAAAAGTTTCCACCTGAAATATTGTATTTATCCAGAAATTAGTCAAACAAAGACCGAAAACTGCTCTGTGACATTTACTAAATCATCTATTATTACTGATCTTGTATGAAATAATATTATACAGAAATCCGTCAATCCCAGCTCAACATGAGGGGCGTGTTCCTTCACGTTTTGGGGGATGCATTGGGATCGGTGGTGGTCATTATCAGTGCACTCTTCATCTGGCTGACTGATTTTGAGTGGAGACATTACGTGGATCCGGCAATGAGTCTCATCATAGTGGTCATCATTACAATAACTACTATTCCACTGTGTAAGAAACCAATTTCTGATTCTTGTTTCTGTTCACACTGCTCTTAAGAAGTGTACCTTCCCTAACTGTTCTTAAAGGCAGCGTACAGGGTTTGCAAGGCCTAAAAATAATGTATTGAGTTTGAGACAGAAAATGGACTCAACAGTTCGTAAAAAGTACAAACAGTCACCATGGGAAATATTGGTTCATCAGATGCTGGGTTTTTCAAGGAAATCAAGATTAGGTGTCTTTTAAAAAGATCGTTCGTCCGAACGATATCGACAGCGCGGCTCTGGGGCTCTGTTTGTTGGCAAGTTTATCCCTTACTATGAATAATTAGTCATGATTATAATTTTTATGATCGACCAAGGCCAACCCACTTGTGGGGTGCTGTGGCCCTATTGTTTTGGCGTTTTTAAATCAAAAGTCGTGTGGTCAATCTACAGATTGTGGGTTCGAATCCAGCCATGGGCTAGTGGTGCTTGCGTCCTTGTGCAAGACGCTTTGTCACATATTGCTCCTCTGCACCCAGACGTAAGGGTACCAGTGCGAGGGTATGATGGCTTTGTGGTTTGATTAGCCTCAGTGCACTGAATACGGTAGCACGGGGCTGTAGAGTATAAAAATGCATATAGTAGCTGCGCAATATAAAATGTCCGATATTATTATTGTTATTATATTCATCTATTATGAATATTATTTAAACTATTACATACTAATTATTCCGTGTTTGTAACAATTTTTATAATTATATTTTTTTTCAGTCCGGCAGTCCAGTAGGTTACTCTTACAATCTCTTCCACTGGAGGTGAACCTCGTAGAGATAAAAGAGAAGATTGAACGAAATGTAAGTATGATACTGTAATAATAATTTATGCATTCATATAGCGTTCTTATACACAAGAAGGGTATCACAACGCTTTATTATCCCTAGTCATCGGGCACATTACGTTCCTGAAACAATCTCAGCTCCCTGGGGAGTACGCAGCCCGCAGCTGCCTGCAAAGCGCGCAGGGCTAACCAAGCCCACAAAGCCATCTCTATACCCTCGCAGGTATACCCATTTACACCTGGGTGAAGAGAATATGTGAAAAAGCATCTTGCCCAAGGACGCAAGTACCACTAGCCCATGACTGGATTAGAACCCACTCTGCTCTGCAGATCGGACCACAGGGTCTTGAGTACGACACACCAGTTAACTGAGCCACAGCACTCCAAGTATATAGGTCTATTTATACGAGTTACAAAAAAAATACTGAAATCGGATATTGCCACAATATTATTATTAATCAAGGTCCTAAGGTCCTAAACATGCAATACATTTGCCTACATATTCATATGAGCATATCTCCCTCATAATAGCTGTCATATTCTGAAACATTCACCATGTAACATGTGATTTCGTTATCTAATAATCGAGATACCACGTATAAAAGCTTTCCTCAAAATGAGCTAATAATGGAACTTCTTGTCTGTCTCTGACAGGATTCTGGTGATAATTTCCTAGCAACGGCTAGTATCCTATTCCGTGATAAGGAGGACTATGCGATAGTGGGAAACGACCTGAAATCATTCCTTTCGGACTGGGGAATAGACACGACAGTGTCAATAAAACAAGGTGTAAGTATGCGCCAGAAGTGGCAGATAAGTTATAGAAACCCTTAAAAAAAAGTTCTGCAACTCATGTTTGAGGGATGATATCTTTTTTGTTACTGATCTATGAACAATGAAATTGGTATCATTGGAAAGCGTCATTATTCCTCTTTACAATGATGTGTCATTTGTTGTGATTATGTAATCATGGAATGCACATTTCTCCTGAATAAAGGGCAAAGTCAGAAGTGAAATGTTGCAAAATGCAAATGAGAATACCGTGTTTGTCCATGCCTCGAAACGATTGGGAATTCACTTCAGAAAACCACGCATTTTGTAACATTTCATTTTTGACATTGCTGCATAATAACTAGGCCTATTTATCAGGACTGTACATTCCACTATTACACTAGCATAACAAATGACACATCATTGTAAAGAGGAATAATCACGCTTTCCAGTGATATCAGTCTCATCATCCATAGATGGGTAACATAAAATATACCGTCCCTTAAAGGTAATATCATACAGATACATGGGCAAACATATAGTATCACGGAAAGTACAATAACATCATCTGTGAAAATTTCAGTCCCATACGGTGCCCACTTTTTGAGAAAACAGTGAAAAACGCCCACAGTATTTCTTAAGTCTTTTCTCTTTTATTTTTGATCTTTAAAAGATCAAAAATAATTTTGGTCACTCTTTTTACTCTTTTCTGGATAAATACAGCATTTAAGGCAGAACAATTTTAACGTTGTGTTTCAACCATCACCATCTTTATACCCTGTAAGTTATAGGTAAAGCAATGAAAACGTCTGTTTCGGTATGCTACCAAAGTAAGAATCTACCTTTAAACGGAGTTGCAGAACTTTTTTGAGAAGTTTTGTATAATCTCATCAAGTATACAGTATTAGAATACAATTCCGTGGGTCATTGTAGCTAGTGTTTTCTGTAAACATTTCCTGTTCTCGTTCGAACGGAAGAGAGGATTTATGCAAAGGTTTTAACCTATACCGTCGACCTTCGTAAAGCTTGTTTTCCTCTTAACTTTATATACTAGTTCGTTTGATTGTGTTTTGTCGTTACACAGGTAACATCCCATGGTTTGGAGTCGAATGACACGATCGAGGGTGTATGACCGGTGCACTTTTAATACAGTTGGCCCAGTGAACCACGATTGAACTTCTAACATCATACGCGGTATCCATGGGCACTTTTTGACATCTGGGCTTCGGCTCCAAATCGGTTTTGATTCGTATACATCAAGCCCGAGCTCAAGGCTTTGGCTGTTGGAAGTACTGTACACAACGGTATATGGGTCATTCCATCCGGTTGGAGCACGAAGTTTGTGACGGTGTATTACGTTTGCATATCCTTTAAAGGGAGCATATAGGATTTGCAAAGATGTGCGTTTTGGTTGAATTTGGTACTTAAACAGAAGTGAAGGTCTTAAACTTCCTTATACAGACGTTGTTTCATGTACCTTTATACGCTTTGGTCATTTGGATAGCAGAAATACGGCCGAAATAATCTTGTCGCCCCCCCCCTCCGAATCTCTTTCGAATGCTAAAAAGATCGTTCGGATTTTAAAATACACTAAATCTTGATTTCCTTTAAAAACACAGCATCTGATGAACCAAGATTTCCCATGGTGCCTGTTTGCACGATTTACCGTTTGCACTGTTTATGAAAGTCTGTTGAGTCCATTTTCTGTTTCAAACTCAATTATTTTTTTTGGAGGCCTTGCAAATCCTATACGCTGCATTATTTTAATGGGAATTATCCATAAGAAGAAGTAAATATGCTTTATTTTTTAAAAATAAAATATGAAATCACTATCGACAAATTTATTACGGGTTTTTGAAACGGTTAATGGATTGTGCAAGTGTGTAGATTGACACCGTCACAAGTAAATTATTGTGTCCGGTGCTAGTATCACAGGGGTCTATTTCACGAAGCCCTACGATCGATCGTAACTCGAGTTACGACTAAGGATAACCCATCGTATAGGGCTTCAATGCTTCATAAGTCATACGATTGATAGTAAGTTATACGATGAGTTTTGTGAAATCGACCCAACGTTCTGTACGACGGAGACCCGGCGAGAGTCAGAACTTAAGTCAAAGTTTAAAAAGTTCAACTTTGATACTTTTGGCAGCTTAACGTCCGTGATTAATGCTTGATACACAATGGTGCAGACTTGATTTATCTACAAGAAATCCAAGATTACGCTTACTTGCATTGTAGCAAGTGATAATTACACTGATTGGGTGTGGTAGCACTGCTTTGTGGTTAAGACAAAGCCGTATCAATGGCCACACCATAATATATAAAGGTATTATTACATCATTATTTACATTAACATTTTATATGATATATGCTGCTCCACATCCTTAATATTACTTAAAACATTATTTTTTATAACATCTTTATCAATTGACTTTAAGATAACTTCACACTTTGATTTTTTTGGTCAAAGAAATGCAGATTCATGGGCAAAATATCAAGGAAGATACATAACAGCCATCTGTGAAATTTCCAGTCCCATATGGTGCCACCTTTTTTGAAAACAGTGAAAAACGGTATTTTCAAATCTAGTCACAGAAGTTTTGATCGTTGGTTACTACTCTTTTTCTGGACTAAATACAGCATTTCAGGCAGAAACAGTGCGGTTCTGCCATCATCTTCTTTATATCACGTAAGTTAATTATAGCAAAATTCCGTTTTGGTACCAAAGTATGATAGTGCCTTTAAAGGTAGTATCATACTTTGGTAAGAGACCAAAACAGAAATGTTCACAGATTTACATATAACTTTCAGGGTATGAAGATGATGCTAGTAGAAACCAACTAGCAACTGTTAATTTTTTTCCGCCTGAAATGGTGTATTTATCAAGAAATTAGTAAAACAACGACCGAAAATCTTTTTGATCTTTTAAAGGATCAAAAATAAAAGAGAAAAGACTTCAGAAATACTGTGGCTGTTTTTCACTGTTTTCTCAAAAAGTGGGCAACGTATGGGACTGAAATTTTTCACAGATGACTGTTTCTGTATATTCCTTGATATTTTTGCCCATGAATCTGTATTTTTTTTTCATAAAAACCAAAGTATGATACCACTTTAAAATCGGCTGCATGGGTGAGCACAAACTAAGAGTCATTTAGTTTGGGTTGGGGTAACTAACATCATCAATCCCGGATTCGAACAGTATAATATGATGCATTTAAAAAAAAAGAGCTTTTCTTGTCAATATGCTTGCATAAAATGGTTATTTAAATGGTTAACTAAAGCGGATGTCATGTGTGACTAAATTATATTGTGATAAAAATAATGCTTTTATAACGTACATTTTGTACATGTACATGTATAATAATGTAATACATTTTTGAAATTTTCAAACCGTTTCTTTTTCGTGTGTGTCTTATTGTTGTGAAGTTCACTTTGAGCAAAAACTTGTAAACGAGTAAGTTTGCTAAAGTAGTCATGTGCTTAGGTATATGTTCACGTTGATGACATATGAAGTCCTTTATGGTATGGTACCAGGAGTTGATTTTACGAAGCCCTACAATCGATCGTAACTCGAGTTACGAAGGATAACCCATCGTATCCTACGTAGGGCTGCAATGCATCGCATCACAAGTCTTACGATTGAAGTTACGAGGAGTTTGGTGACATCGACCCCAGGATAATATATTCAGGAACTTGTCGAGCTGAAATCATCATCACGTTATCAAGTTCTGAAAACCACACATTACTAAAATACCCATCTGGGAAATCAAAGATTAGGCCTACACTTGGTGACAGGGCATTCATGTCCTTATGTATAATTATGCAGCTCCCAAACTGTGGAATTAGTCCTGTTTTTGTTTGGCAGGCTAACTCTCTATAGATCAGTTCAAGACCAAAATCTCATTGCCCCCTTGCATTGGCCAGGGGCCAATTTCATATAGAGCTGCTTAAGTGCAAAATGTGCTTAAGCATGAAAAGTCTTCCTCGATCAAACACGATTACCAACCAACTGCGTTTGCCTTGTATTCGGCCATTGTGTGCTGAGCATAACATTCACAATGAGAGTTTGGCTGACATATTGATTTTATTTACCAAGGTTTTTGGTGCTTTAGCAAACTTTGGAGCTTAAGCAGCTCTATGAAATTGGCCCCGTGTTAAAGACCCATTTATTCAATGCTAATTAGGTTTTTTTTGTAATGCGCAGTAGAATAATTCATAGTAGCTGCGCAATATAGGCCTATGTCCTTTATTATTATTTTAACTTTTAATGGTTTCGTCGGTTTGTTTTTACAAAATGGTGTGCCATAAATTATGCAAACTAGCCCCCTGTTACATCACAACGGTGTATATGTCTTCGAACATGTCTAGACAGAAAAATAAATAAACCTGTTATTACTTATCAAAAGTGGGGGTGCGCCGTATACATAGGTGCGTCGTATACATGGGACGGTAAATAAGACGTAAAGCTATGCATGGTGGAAGTACTAAAAGAAAGAAGTAGTTCCAATAGTTTTATTATGTAGATAATTACTTTCTACCGATTGAGGGCGCTGTTTATTCTTATGTTTTTTCTGTACGTAAAATTTTACGATTTTCTATCGCAAATTTCTCTTTAGTGAACACAAATTGGACGTGGGAACAAATCAATTCTTGTTCAGTAATGTCAGATCTACATCCATGCCGAATGGGAACAAATTCGGTGATGATGGTCACGTAACTCAAAAACTAAAGCGAATTTGGCCTCACGGCCCACGGACTATAATTCAGGTCTTGTTCGCTTGCACGAGCATACACCATACTTTAGTGGGAAGGCCAAACAAAAAAATTGCCGTGTTTCCTATTACACGAAGGCCTACATAAAAAAAAAGAAACAGGAAGGACGATGGGAAATGCCTTTTTTTTGTTGACCCCAAACCATGGAGAAATAAGACATCAAACTAAATATGGCGGGCAGATGGTTCGTATTATTTTGTTTACGCAGATTCGTGATGTGATTGTTGTTGTTGGGGCCTGTTGGGATGTTTTTTTTTACGGCTTTCACAAACAGATACATTTTATACATGCACAGCAAAAAAGAATGATATAGAAACAATACCAAGGCTGCCAGAAATATTAGGGTCAAGGTTCTGCGATCTTCTTCTTCGCACTTTTGTTCTCCAATAAAACAAAACAAAACAGGTTCACCTTGATTTTCTATGTGGGTGGGTAACCGGAAACACAACATTTTTTTTGTTTGGCCTAATCTGTATTGTCAATAGGAGTGCATGTATTAAGACCCAGTCCTTGGGCTACTAGGCCTACCCCTGGCTTCGGCCCTGAACAGTAATTGTGGGGGCCAACCGACGTCACGACTTGGGTAAAGAAGGGTGTTTGATTGTTTGTGCAAAGGTTGAGTGACAATTCTATAAAGCAACATCCATAAAGAGGAGATGGAACTGGCACTAATGAGTATAGGGTGGACAGTCAGTTACACAAGTTCCGAATTCCTATGCTACTAGTGCCACTAGAATGAGTTAGGCAACAGCCTGACAATGGTATGCAACACATGGTTTTTTGTTTGAAACCTGAAGAAAAAATCCTGTAGATTCTAATGGCATTTCCTTTGATAGCTTTGTGCTTAAAGGTAGTACCATACTTTGGTTTTTATCAAAGAAATACAGATTCATGGGCAAAAAAAATTAAGGAAGATACAGTAACAGTCATCTGTGAAAATTTCAGTCCCATACAATGCCTACTTTTTGAGAAAACAGCGAAAAATGGCTACAGTATTTCTTAAGTCTTTTCTGTTTCATTTTTGATCTTTTAAAAGATCAAAACGTTTTTCGGTCGTTGTTTTACTAATTGCTGGATAAATACACCATTTCAGGCAGAACAATTTTAACGGCATGTTTCGCTACAGCCACCATCTTCATACCCAGTAAGTTATACGTAAATCAGTGAACATTTCTGTTTTGGTTTCTTACCAAAGTATCATACTCCCTTTAATATGGGGGATAATGTACAGTAGTAATGAGGGTAATAATCCCCTAAATACTGTTACACGTGCTATTGGGTATGGGGTGGGCGTGGCCGTGGGGTGAGGCCGAAAAAACTGTGGTAGGGACATGTTGGAAAGTCCCCAGCATTCTGTCTAAATTTTCCTTTAAAAAGAAATTCCTCTCTCTGTATGCTCAACCACACACATTCTCACATCTGCAAACTTGAATACAATAATATAACAAAACACTGGTTTTATATCCAAACATATTTCAGGATCTCAAGGCAATGGAAAAGGCCTTTATTCCTTGTAAACTCCAAAAAAATTACGAACATGAACTTTCTTTTCTTAAAATTAATAACTATTAATTGTTTTTTTGGGGGAAAAGGGTAGCCCTACTTTGTCATGTTAATATTAATAATACAGTGAGGTTGGGGAAACGCCCATCTGTAAGTGGTGAGAGGGCACTTGATCCGGAATCACGACTGTCAATGTCAAGAGCTTTTAAAAAAAATTGCATTCACACTGCAGTACTTCCGGACTCACAGTTGCAATACTTGTAGACACTAAGTGGCATGGCAACAAAGGTATTAAAGAAAGTAAAATTTAAATTCTTTTTACAGCATTTTGCATAATCGTGTTAGTGAGGTGATATAATGACCACGCTGATCATCAAAGCAGAAAATAATGAGTAACAAACTTCAGTCCTCAGCATGTATTTTTTAAGTGATCTCCAAGAAAGCCACGCCACTTATCCAGAAAAACAACATTTTTTCTTGTTAAGTCACCTTTTTTGAGCTAATCAATTTATTATCTTAGCAAGATGACTCAAGAAGACTTAGAAGTCATCTTATCCTGATAATTTATCTTATCAATACTGAAACTTAAAAGACAAGTATCAGAAAAAGTTGAATTTTTTACACATGATTCGTTTCATCTCAGCAGGGTAAACTTTGCAAACTTGTAGACGACTTCACAACTCAATATAAAGTCGACTTTAATAACAGGATAGATCATGTCGTAATCTGGTTATGGCACTCATGGACCTCCGTACATTTTAGCTGGTTACCCTATATTGAATACAAACTTTGGCAAGTTTTTCCAGCATGCAACCTTAATGAACAAATTGGAGACGTTTGAATGCCAACCAGGCTATTCAATATTTAAAATAGCCCAACATCTGCGTACCAAATTTGTTTGTTTTTCCTGACATGGCATGATTTAAAAATAAATGACCCACCTGTAGGTGGTATGGGGTTTCAGGCAACTGAGCTAACTTCATTATTTTCTGCTTAGCGATTTCTTCATTTTTGAAGCGCGCCGCTTACAACAACACCAATCTGCATTTCATCTAGCTACATTCTACACATATAATTTGGGCACTGCTTTTTTTTTCCAGCCTGAAAAAACTATAACCAGAAAAACAAAACAAAAATAGTACATTTTAGAGTAATACATTTGAAGACGTACATTATATCTAACTGTGTATGCAACTCTTATAAAATGATAAAGCAATCAAATGAAATCAAATCTCAAAACAACAAAAATAAAATAAATACAAAATCAAAACTTTTGTGAAATGTGTTTGCATACTGTAGAAAACAAAAATGTATATAAAAAAGAATTTTTTTTTTGTTTAATGAAGTTAGTGGTAATATAGATTTTGTTATATAGATTTACTGTATTGTAATTATATATTGAAGTCTGGGTATAGATTTCTTTATTTTGATATTAACTGTCTGCAAAATTGCGCGACTAGTGTCTCCGGAAGTAAATGCAGTATTTGTGCAGTGGGCTCGCTAGATCACGTTATACAGTGCCCCCCCCCAAAAAAAAACGCGACACTTTGTGTCGAAAACCATTATATTAAAATTAAACTGTTTAACACTTCAAGATTCAGATATATGATACAGCTATGTCTTGGCTATCACCGTGTAGAATTTGAGCAAAATTAGACTGAAATTGAGGGAAAAAACTAAGACTGAATTACCCAACCTCAAAACCCAAAACATTATTTGAATGAATCCAAGTTACTATTTACAGACACCATTGAACCTTACTGAGTGAAAGCTTGCGACCAGAAATGGAGAACTAAACATCTATTTATGACTTTTGTTATATGCAATATGATTTGAGTATTAAATCTACCTTCATTATACAACTGACAAAATATTTCTAATGAGTTGTGCATTCTTACAATGCGTGTTATCCTTATTATTCTGATAATGCAAATCGTATATTGGAATACTGCAAATTTGTTTTTAAAGAGTTCTCTTTCAATTGGTCATATTTTCACAAATTTCAGCCCGATTTTGCTCAAATTGTACATGATGATAGCCCAGTCATGGCTTTATCATATATCTGAATCTTGGAGTGATAAACAGTTTAATTTTAACATAACGGTTCCCGACACAAGGGGCCTGTTTGTTTAATGCACAGGATCACGGATTCTACTGATCGGGATCCCATTTTAGCGTACCCTGCATAGGACGTGGATCCCTAAATCTGGGATCCTTAGCGTTAAACAAACAGGCCCCGCATGTTGCGTTTTTTTCTTTTGGGGGGACACGCTGTATGCTTCAGAAGACTCTAATTAACTGAGCCAATCGCGACATCCTCCATCCCCCCGACCCCCCACCCGCCAATCTAGCAACATGAACCAAGGAAAAAAAACAAAAACACACAAACTATGTGAACTTAACGAGGAAATCTCATCCAATTTTAACGAATTAATCTCTGCTATATAAACTGTAACTACATTCTGAGTTCTTTTTTTTTTTACGTAACTGTACAAACTACCTTCACTTTAAGAATTGCTCTTCAAAAAAAGGAAAGAAAAAACAAATTTCCGTGTCAGTTATATTTTTGGCAGGTCATACTACACTATTCATCAAAGTGAAAAGGAATAGAATTAAATTTTCTGTTGGAGTACAAAACTGATCTAATTTGGCTAGAAAAAAAACATTGTATAAGTGACTGATTAGTAATAAAAAACTATAATTATATGTATATACGCCCCTTTTTCTACACATTCACAAATGAATACAAATTTTTGGGTTAGTTACATGTAATAACATCTTGAGTGTATGGTGTAAATATAAAGGGCCCTATGGATGACTGGTAAAAAACCTTAAATGTTAGTTTGACGACCACTTTGGCACAGATCATTCTGAAGAGAAATCAGAATTACAAAAAAATATGATGTAATCATCAGTTTTGAAAATCGTAATCAGCTGATCAAATTATGCATATGGGTATCCACCGATCCGACAGCGCGAACATGGAGGTAAAAAACACCCGCCATTACTGGTGTGTCCCCGCCCGTATTTTGTCCGGCAACAAAAGGATTTACGTCTGGCACACTCGATACTGCAGGGTGTACATCCCCTAATCATGGGACGTACACCCTGCAATTATAGAGTGCGGCGGAGCGTAAATCCTTTTGTTGCCGGACAAAAGGCAGGCGGGGACACACCAGTAATGGCGGACAGTATTTCGTGCCGTCGGATTGGTTTGTATGTGATTGGTCTTACCGCTAAATTTCAAGGCAATCTGAATATTTTTTATCTCCGTTCGAGGGAAACATCCGAGGTCTTATATTTTTTGGCAGATCTTACCATTTTCTTCTCATTCACTTGTCTTTTTTCCCCCTTGAATTCAAAAAAATTTTTGACTATGAGGACATCTATTTCATGAAAAAATGGAGTTAAAAATCACACTGGCAAATTGCCAATCATGCATAGATCCTTTAAGCGTTTGTCTTGTCTAGATTCAGATATATAAAGACGTTCTGGTAGCTATGTGTTTTGGGGGGATTTTGGTGGTGTCTTAAATGACGCAGTGCTTATATGGCAAGAGTTTTTAAGCGTAGTTTCGTATGGGTGTGGGTTCACATCCACCCGTTGGATCAACGTGCTTGGCATTTATATAGGTAGCAGTGCGGGTGTTGCAACATATCTTCAAATCGTCGAATTTAAAAATCTGGTGCGACGAAACTAGCAATCAAAGATTTATAAAATCCGTTGATGCATTCTGAGATGTTCGCGGTCAGGTTTAAAAAGGTGTATTGGTTTATTTGGTTGTTGTTTGTTAGATTTGTGGCAAAAAAACAAACTTAATCATTGAAGGTGGACGGCGAGGCTAAGAACATGGTCGCCTGCGTTCACGTTCATTCAGCTAGCGAGATACTTTCATTCGTCTTTAATAGACTGGTTTCCAGTCTACTGTAGCGTTTCGGGGCACTGTTACAAGTGTACGTATCATGCCGCAGCATTGGTCTAAACTTTGTGCTGCCGCTGGCCATAGTTTTTGTACTTGACGTCACCAATGTGGGGACTGGCAACGGAGTCTATTTTATTAACAGATTTATAAATTCGGTAACGAAAGTGGGTTCCAATAAGATGTTAGTGGGCATTTATGATATAGTTTCGTCAAATTCTTAGATACGTTGCAACGCGGGCAGGGGTCGATTTCACCAAACTCATCGTAACTTACTATCAATCGAAGGACTTTTGATGCATTGCAAGTCTAAAGATACGATGGGTTATCCTTCGTATCTTGAGTTACGATCCATGGTAAGGCTTTGTGAAATCGACCCTAGGAAAGGTAATTTATGGTCCGAACTGCTGCCATGGAATACGTAAACTATTGTGGGACGAGAAACACTAAATACAAAAATTTGGACACATGCACGGAAATCTTCACATGCACGGAAATCTTTTAAGGGACTTGGCAGCTCACCTACACTGTTTACAAGAAAGCGTTGATCACGGGAATCTCTATCATTCATTGGTCTTCAAAACACCTACCGGTACTCAAAAAGTACAAAACCAAAATGATTTTTTTTTCTTGATTTGGGGACAAGGCACTCATTATTTTCTGCATTTCACGGTCATCACCTCTTTGAGATTATCATCAGACATCAGATCCTTCCACTAGCACGCTCCTAGACAGCCTGTTGTGGTTCCGCATCTCCTTCATCACTCTTCACCGTCTCCGCTTCAAGCTCCTCTCTGGATGATTTTGTTGCAGCATCGACTGGCGGATCCTGAAGTGGCACTGCCTCACTTGCAGAATCTTGACCCGCTGTTGGAGTCGCTTCAGAGGTGGCTTCGTCACCAGGAATCTCCTGTTCCGTCTCCGCTCCAAGCTCCTCTCCGGATGATTTTGCTGCATCATCCACCGGTGGATCCTGACAAGGCACTGCCTCATCTGCAGAATCTTGACCCGCTGTTGGAGTCTCTTCAGAGGTGGCTCCGTCACCGGGAATCTCCTGTGCTGTCTCCGCTATAAGCTCCTCTCCGCAAGGTTTTGCTGCATCATCGACCGGTGGATCCTGACATGGCACTGCCTCATCAGCAGAATCTTGACCTGCTGCGGGAGTGTCCTCAGAGGTGGCTCCATCACCGAGAATCTCCTGTGCTGTCTCCGTTTCAAGCTCCTCTCCAGAAGGTTTTGCAGCATCATCGACCGGCGGATCCTGACATGGCACTGCCTCATCTGAAGAATCTTGACCTGCTGCGGGAGTGTCCTCAGAAGTGGCTCCGTCACCGGGAATCTGCTGAACTGCAGTGTCTGCAGCGGGAGCTTCAGCTGCTGCCGTCCCGTTTCCATCTCGCTGGGCAGCGTCATGAACTTCGGGATCTTTGTCATCAATTTGTGGACAAGCTTCACCCGAATCGTCTCCTTCGGAGGCTTCGCTGATAGGCTGTTTTCCATCTGGGTCTTGGTCTTCATCAATCTGCTGACTGTCTTCTGCGGGAGCTTCATCGGCTGCAACTTCCGTCTCAGTGGCTTCCTTGGCAGAGTCCAGACCAGCTTGGTCGTCAACAGGCAAGGGTTCAGTTCCATTCTCTGGACTAGAATCTAACTCTTCTGACACTTTCTCCCCGGCAGCACTCTCTTGCTCCTCTTCCATCTGCTCAGCTGTCACTTCCTCTGAACTTTCCTGCACGCCTGTTTCTTCCTGTGCAGGGATATCTGAGACCTGCCCTTGTTCCTTGGAAGGCACTTCACTCGTTGCTTGCTCACCAGAGTCTTGATCACCAGCAGACAGCTGATCTGGTGAAATCTCTACTGAATCTCCAGGTTCTTCACCCTGCGGTGATTGGTCTTTCTCTAGAACTCCCTGTGCATCATCTTCCACGCTTCCGTCGTCAGCTTGGTTCTCTGGTGGTGTTTCCTCAGGCTCATCCTCAATCTCTCCGTTGGGAACTTCCAGGTCTTCTGTTTCGTCTTCATCTCCGGACAAATGATCTCCTTCCTCCTGTCCAGTCAGGTTTTCTCCATTATTTCTCGGTTCATCGGTTTTCTCATTGTTGTCGGCATGCTCATCATGATCTTGGTTCTGATTCTGGAGAGTGCAGTCAACAAAATGATCAAGAATGTCTTTCATGCTTATCATCCTTGTCCCGACAAGAGCCTCGGGTATCCCCGATTTTTGAGCTGCTGAGTTATTCTCTTCCGCATCAACGCCTGGTGATCCTTCAGTGGTGCCTCCACTAGCATCATCTGATTTCATATCAGATTGGTTCTGATCTGCCTCTACTTGTTCAGCTGCTTTTTCAAAGAGGTCTTCGATCACGGAGGCTACGGTGCCTTCAATGTCTTCCCCAGTCTTGGGTGATGCGTCACCTTGAGCTGATATGCTCTGCAATGCGTCATCTATATCGGCAACCTCGTAACCTTCCTCAGTCTCGGTTGACAGTTGATCAACCGAGTCAAAGAACTCCTCATCTTTGTCATCATTCTCGTTCTCATTGCAAAGAGATCCTGTTTGGGACTGATCAACCAGGTTGGTAAAGAATGTGAAGTCCTCCACCGGAAGCTCTATAAGTGTCAGTCTTTCATCGACACCAAGGATCTTGGCATGCAGATCTTGTTCCATATCTTGGCCCTCTAGGATAGCTTTGGTCTTCTTATTCCACATGGTGAGTGGCATAAGAGGCTTGTTCAGACGGAACTTGATGGCCTGCGCTGGGATCTGTCTCAACTCGTCATTTAACATGCGAACACTCTCAAAGGGAACCCTGTCTGTTCCGCCATAATCAGCATAGAAGACTTCAACCCCCGTCTCTTGGTCGACGGACACTACAGTGGCTCGGTACCAATCTTCGTATTCAGAGTGCTTAGCAGCACAAGGTTCTCCGACCTTTGGCAGCCAGTTGGTGTCCTTGGAGATCTCAGACTCTTCGCCGTAGATCTCTGTCATCTGTTGTTCAATGTCTAAAACCTTCTGCGCAGTGTGTGTGATCTGGCAGGTGATTTCATCAGGACTGTCAACTGTCACTAGGCAGAGTGTGACATCTTGATCAACCTCGAGGTCCAGTGTTTTGAAGGCTTGTATGAAAGCTTCTGTCAAATCCACGCCTGATGCTATTAAGTTGTCTTCTTCTGGAGCTGGGATTTCTGTTTGGGTGCCATCATTCTCGTCAGCTGCCTCGGAAGAATCAACAACGAGCTTCTCACGTTCTGCAAGCAACTGGGCCTTCCTGTCTTCCGCTCTCTTGATCAAAAGCTGCCAAACAGATTCATCATCACTATACAGTTGAACTCCTCCATCAACGAGCTCAGCCTGCAGGGTGTTCCCGTCCAACATCTCTCTGAAGGCCGACATATCAGCTTCAGACCACTCAAATTCCGATGGAGGTGCTTCCAATGAGCACTTGACAGCCTGAAGCGGCAGCCCCAGCAAGGTGGACGTTATCAGCTGAAGGCTACCAATGGGAACAACTTGGGTCTGGGCCTCATCCACGAGAAAGACCTTCGCCTGATCCTGGCCGAGGACGTCAAGGATCTCAACGCGCTTCCACGTTCCATCTTTGCACTTGGCCACGCAAGGCATGTTCTTCGCTGGCGTCAGCCTGCTCTGACCAATCATCTCACCAGCATGCCTCTCCACTTCAAACCGGATCTTTCCAGGCATCCCGCTCAGATCAAAGTCAAGGGGGCGACAATAAAACTCAGCAGGGCCGGTGACCGAGAGAATGACAACTTCCTGTCTCTCTCCAGATTGGAGTGCGGACTGCTTATACTTCGGCCCTTCCCAGCAAGGTGTTACGATGATCGAGGCGTCGAAGGAATCCTCAGTAGCTTCTTCCGCCGCGAACTTGGGTACCGCAGTTTCACAGGCATGGCCTTTCTCCGTAAGCAGATCAGCCACCGAAACAGCACCATCCTGGAGTGTGACGATCACGCTGGTTACCGCCCCCTCCACGCTCCTCTCCACCTTCAAGATGTCGGCCATCAGGGAGTGGTCAGAGGTCAACTTCTTGAAGGCGTTGGTTGCGTCTTTGTCCCACGATTGCCCTTTGGGTGATATGCCAGCGAGCTGACACCTGAATGACTGTCTCTGTAGGTCTAGGAAGTCTGGATCCATGGCTCTGACCTGGTATGAAACAAAACGAAAACAAAAATCAAATTGTTAAAGAAACAGGAAAACATAAGTAAAGGCAAACTTTTGAGAAACAGCATAACACCGTATGCAAAGGGCTTGACTTTAACACATTAATGATAATTTTGGACTGTACTATAATCCTTTCATTTTCTTTTAAATCTCCAAACCACTAAATAAAACAATTCACACAGTTCTAAAAGAATGATCCAAATTAAGCAATCAAATGTCAATCAAATGACATTCAGTTTTAATAGTGATCATGTTCAGTGATCAAAAATGTAATTTTACATTTTGCGACTGCATTTTGAGAAAATAACGAACAAAAATTAGTATGATTATGCATCATATCTTTTCACAAAAAGCAGACAAACAAAACAGAAATAACAGGTCTTTTTCATTCCTCAATTCAAATACTGTATAAGAGAAAAAGGACAAAATTCTCCCATTTGCTGGGATCATTTTAAAATGAAACCCCATAAATAGGGACAAAATATTTGAAACCTTTCCATACCCTCGACCTTATAAAGTCAAAAGAAACAAACATTATTTCACACAATCTTAGGACACACAAATATACACAAGTATGTGTAATTCCAATATGATGGCCCATATGCACAAATGAATTGAATATAAAACAAAAGAAAAAGAAAGAAGAAAAGGATCTTCCTCGGATGTGAATCAAAAAAGTGAATCAAAACAATATCAACATTATCCTCGATTCTCACCTTGACGCTTGGAACGGAGTCTGTCTTTCCCGTGTCAATGTACATGACCTTGACCGTGTCTTCCGTGACCTGCGTGACCTCTGACCTGTACCAGTAGCCGTCCTGCGCACACTGGGCGAGGCAGATGCGACCGGGCTTGAGGTCCACGTCCTGAGGTTGTGGATTATCGCCTACAAAATAGCAAGTGAAATTTCAGACATTTATTAGCTGACATTGCATACAATAATTTACTGGCGCGTCTTAAAATTGAAAGAGTATACTCATAGATTGCCTTACAATAATTCCGAACAAAACTAAGACATTTTGGTTTTTAGCTAGTTTGTACAATCACGGACATCATAATTATTACGTCTTTATCCAAAATAAAGCTATACGTCATTGGTACATAAAAACCAGTTAATGATCTATCTTTGGATGCTGGTTTACAATCAATCATTTGCTTGAGTTATGTCAGCCCAAAGTGTTGAGAACAGTACGGGGTATTAAAATTTTGATTCAGAATTGTATAATTGTTCCAATTTTGTTTTTAATGCAGTATCATTTCTTGGTTGTACTTTCTTTGGTTTCTTTTTTTTTTTATTCTGTAAGAAAGAGTCGACATGTAACTTTGTAAACAAAAAAGAATATCCTTGAGTTGAATATAGTCTTACCCATTGGGATGACAATGCTCTGAATGTTGTCCATCAGTATGTTGAGGTCATCCTCCATGCTGGCACTCTGGCAGTAGAAGTCCTGATGAAGAGAAGAAACAGCAACAACATTTTGTCAGGAAAATAGATAGGATATGGGTGCTACCATAACCCCAAGACTCTGCACCTACCACACAAGATTAGAGCAGCTTACCACATATTACCACAGTCCCCACAGGGGAACTGGATTATAAACTAACCATTGCCACAACGTCCACACTGTGGTGTGTTGAGGTATTCAGCATTTTAACCCTAGCCCTCTGCACCTACCACACAAGACAAGAGCTGCTTACCACACATTACTACAGTCTCCACAGGGGGAAATGGATCATGAGACATGCATTACTACACAAGACCACATTGTGATGTGTTGTGGTATTCAGCTTTTTAACCCTAACCCGCTGTACCTACCACACAAGACTAGAGATACTTACCACACACTACCACAGTCTCCACAGGAGGACTGGATCATAAATCATGCATTACCACACAAACTGCACTGTGGTGTATTGTGGTATGGAGATGGGTTAAGGTTAACAGTTGCTTCACCTCAATCTGCATCTCTGTGGAATTACCATCAACATCTAACCTCTAGATAGACAAATTCAACTCAATTTTGTTCTTACCACAGGGGAGTTGACTGCCGTCACAAACACCTCCACGACTTGACGTGCTTCAAGTGAGGGCAAACTGTAGCTCAGGTCAGGTTGTGCTGATGAGTTCGGCTCACTGTCTAGTGGAGATTCTACGGAGAGAAATGGATACATCGAAAACTTTACATTAGTGCTAGGCAAAATCGGGTAATTTCATATCCGATTACTGATTGCAAACAAAAATCAGGTTAACGGCTATTCCCCTATGTAATCACGTGCAACGTGTGCAATTTATGATATATACGTCTTCCAGTAGGCCCTATGTGAAAAGCGTGTTTCTACTTGGCAAAATGGACAAAATAACTGACTTAAATTCTACAGTTTACACTTTTGGGGTTGATGAGCATGAGCTAAAGGTTCGTCACTTTTTTTCCTTTCAGTTTCGGCATGAAGAGTAGACAGCAGTTTCTTAATATTGCTTGACTTTTAGCTCTGGTGCTCTTAGAAATGATCTAGCACACGGTGGAGAGACCACCATGTACATTGCTCACAATGGGTGAGAATGGCATTAGAGCATTTCAAAGTCAGATCTTGCAGAAAATCATTTGACAATGTAAAAATAGTATGTTGTATGACTGGGGCAGTAAATGACTCCAATACTCACTTTTACCTCGGGAAGAAGCCACATTATCAAAATGTAACAAAGATTTGTGGACATTGATATGTTGTGGATGAATGTAATTTTAAATTTGGGAATTTACGAGCTTTCTGCATTTGTCTCACCTGAAATATCATCCAAGAGCTCCAGACCCAATGATTCTGCAACGGGCTGGCCATCGTTCAAGAGTTTCACAATCCATGTGTCACCTTTCCGACCAACAAACTCTGCCATCAGCGCTTCACTCTCCAGCACGAGGTTCTCAAACTCAGCCACAGCAGAGTCGTTGCTGGCCTGCGATCCGGGGACTCGGGCGAGGGCGCACTTCATTGACTGGGCGGGCAGGGCTGAGAAGGCATCTGTCATCCCTTTGACCTGGCTGCGAGGGACGCTTTCTCGGTTGCCGTAATCCACAAAGAAGACATCGACGTTTTCGCCCTGATCAGCAACAACTGTGGCACGGTACCACTGTTCGTCATCCGTAAACTTTGCTATGCAAGGCACACCTAGGATACTCTCCGATGTGATGTTCGTTAGCGATGGTGCTTCGGCCTGTAGTTTACCAGACAGCGGGTCTAGATCCTCGGTTGCCCTGGCTGCAACCTGGCAATAGAACTCGTGAAGAGAGTTCACAACGGTCACATAGACCTTTTCTGTGGAGCCCTGCCTGATGTCAAGGGTCTTAAAAATTGAAGGTTGGCCTGGAAGCTCATCACTCTCGGAGGCAAATCTGATAGCTTTTGTGGCTGAGGGCACTGCAGTGGCCTTTCCCTGTTCGATGAGGCTTTTAGCAAGGCTCATTCCCAAGTCGAGGAGAATTATCTGACGAGATGGGATGCTGGCATCAACTTCAATCACCTCAGCTAGGAGTTTCTTATCTCCTGATAAGCTTCCAAAGGCATCACTAGCTTCTTCGTTCCAGCTTGATCCGACTGGGCTCACACCACCAAGACTACACCGTATGACTAGTTGCTCTAACATCAAGAATTCATCTTTGATCTCCATGATGTAGCTCTTTGACACTTTGTCGGAGTTGCCGTAGTCGACGAAAAATACAGTGCAAGTGTCTGGATGGACTTCGGTGATTCTGGCCCTGTACCACCCCTCATCATCTGAAAACTTTGCAACGCAGGCAGCACCGACTTCTGGAGAAGCCAACTGCCCTTTGGTAGGTGGAAGTGAGCTGTAGTAGGCATCAATAGAATCCATCAGTGTGTTCAAGTTGCTTTCTTGCCGGGCCAACTGACACCAGAAAACTGCTGGACTGACAATGGACGAGACGTAAACTTCTTCCCTGGTTCCCGTGGCCAACTGTTTAGAAGCTGGGAAAGACTTCGGGGTAGGTTTTGCTTCTTGCACTGCAGCTTCTTGCCACTTCCTTGTCTCAGCTTGCAGCTCTTGGAAGTCTACTTGGTAAGGTTCATCTTTACCGTGGAACTGGCATTTGAGGCTCTTGTCAAACGTCAGGCCAAGGAATTCATTTGAGGCCTCTGGACTTGTGGAACTGACATCTTTGAGTTTGCATTCTATTGCGGCTACTGCTTGCTGAAGGAATTCAGGCTTAAGCGGTCTAAGATCTGAAGCAGACTGTTCCTCGCTGTTGCCGAAATCCACAAACTGGACAACAGCCTTTCCTGGGCTAGGCTGATGGGTGACAACTGCACGGTACCAATCACCATCTTCGGAGAACTTGGCACAGCATGCAGTCCCGACTGCAGTTGACGAAGCTGGCCCACTACTGCTGCTGCTGTAACTGGTCTTGAGCTTCTGCTGCAGCATGTCGATTTCATCACTCCTGCTGCACATCTGGACGTAGAACTTGTGTAAGCTATCGACATGAGAGACATAAACATCTTGAGTTTGTCCTCCTGGACTGTCCTGTCTGATGTAACTTTGCTGAGGTGTTGGTTGAAGTTGTGGGGGAACTCCTTTGGATGGAACGGATGCAACTTGGGCTACCAGTCCAAACACTCCTTGTACTTCAGCACGAAGACCGTCATCCTGGTATTCGACCTCCAACTTTCCATCTTGCTTTGCCTTGACCAAGACCGTAACCTCTCTATCCAAGACGACTGCCTCAAATTTCTTCATCACACCAGATAGGCGACATTTGATGGCCTGAGTGGGGAGTCTCTGAAATTTCGGAAGAAGATTGCATAGAGAAGCCAATGGCAAGACATCATCATCGCCATAATCCACGAATTTAACCTTAAATGCACCAGAGGATGCTGTGTGGAGGATCTTGGCTCGATACCACGCCCCATCAGAAGAAGACTTGGCAGCATAGAAAAACCCAGGCATTGGTGATGTTAGAGTGTCCTTGCTTGAGGCAGCTTGTGCATAATGGTTGTTCATCTCTCCGGAGAGCTGCTGTAGCTTGTCATACTGGGAGCAAAGCTGACAGAAGAACTTAGTGGGACCTTTGACTACACTGGCTGCCATCATGACAGGCTTATTGACACTGACGCTCTCGACAGCAGATGGAATGGTGAATGGCGGGGTAGTGTTCACAGGTTTCTCTTTCTGCCTTGGAGGAGTGGCGGCCTTCTGTGGTTGTTTCGTCTCCTTTGGGATGCTGTCTCTAACCTTCTTGAGCTCTTGTAGCATATCTTTCCCCTGCCACTTCAAGTTGACGACTGCCATACCTTGTGACTCTCGAACTGTCATTCGGAATTTTTCTATCTGTGCTGCGAGGCTCTTCATACATTCATCTACTTTGGCGTATGACCACGCAGAGTCCCAGCCACTCAGGAAACTGGGCACGGCTTGTTGAGGAAGTGTCATGAGATCGGCTGTGATCTCACGGACATGCTCCAGAGGGACATCTTCCTCGTTGCCATAATCCACAAAGCAGACACGAAGGCAGCCAGGCTTCTGGTCTGTGATGACGGCTCTGTACCAGCTTTTGTCTTCGGAGAACTGTGCCACACATGGTGTTCCGATGCAAGCATGCTGGAGTTGTTTCTGCATTGATTGGGCACACTTGGTCTGGATTTCGTCCATTAGAATGTTCAGCTTCTCCTCTTGGGAAACCAACTGGCAAAAGAACTTGCGAGGATCTTCAACGTGCGAGATATACACATCAGTCTCCTTGGTACTCAACTTCTCTTTGCTCCAGCACCCTGCACCAGTATCTGTAGCTGATGCTGATTTGGTTGATCCCTTCAACTGTGCTTTAGGTGGAGTGCGCTGAAGTGGCTGAGCATCTTCCTGCTGGTGTTTAGCTCTTGGGGGCGTCTTTTTCATCGGTGCTTTCTGGCGAGGAATGATTTTCTTGATGTCCTCATTAAGGACGGTTCCATCTTTCTGTGATTTCAGAACAACTACGTATCTGTCATCTCGCACACCGTTGATAGATGCAACCATGTTCTCTTCTGTGTGACCATCAAGCCAGCTAACAGCCTTTTCTGCTTCTTCCCCCTCCAGCTTGGGTACTCCATCTAAAATGCAATCGATGCACTGAACAGGCAGGGTCAGAAACTCCGGCTTCAACTGCTTCAGTTTAGACATGTCAACCATCTCACCATTTCCATAGTCGACATACTGGACTTGAACTTGTTTCCCGTGGATGGAGACCACGCGTGCCCTGTACCAACAGTTATCCTCGCTGAACCTGACGCAGCACGGCTGACGTATCTGTGGGGACTTCACAGTACCGGAGGAAGCAGTGGAGTAATCTGACTGGATTTTGTCCATCATCACATTGAACGCCTCAGCCTCTTCCATCAACTGGCAGGAGAAGTCATCAACTCCCCGGACGGCAATGATTTCCACAACAGCCTTAGAGCCCCGGCTAATTTTGGAATCGATGTAAGATTTTACAGCATGTGAGTCTCCACCTCCGTTGCAAGAAACCACATTGGCACCAGCCCTCGGTGAAGTAGGTGAGGTCAACTGACTGAAATGCTCTTCTCCTCGAGATACAAGACCTTCCTTCACCAACACGTTGATGATATCAACCTCACCCTGAGGGTCAATGAGCAGCACAGAGCAAGCCTTGCCTTTCATCCCAACAACCTTGCCATACAGCTCCTTCTCTGCGGTCAACTCCTCAAACCTCTCCACGGCCCTCGAAGAACAGCTGTCTGTATTGATCCCACTCAGGGCGCACTCAACAGCAATGGCCGGGTGACTCAACAGGTCATCTGAGATCAGCTTCAAAGAATCTGCGTCCTTCACCTCCGCATTGCCAAAATCCACAAACTGGACCATGCACTGCTTGGAGCCCTGAACCTTGGTCACCACTGCCCGGTAGTTGACGCCGTCGGCCGAGAACGTGGCAATACACGCACTGCCCTCTTTCGCTGCTCCTAATGCCTTCTCTCCACTACCAAGACCATCATACTGGGCGCCAATACTGTCCATCAAGTTATCCAGCTCCTCGGACTTACTGGCCTGCTGGACCCAGAACTGACCCAAGGAGTCCACGTTGCTTACGTAGAGGTTTTCACAGCTGCCCACGGACAGAGTCAGGTGAGTGAAGCCCCTGGGCATCTGCTCCTGTGCTGCAACAGGTGGTGGGATGGCCATACCTGGACCTCTCACCACTCCAAAGCCATTGTGGATGATCAGCTCGGCGACGTTGTCCCCCGACTGAGTGAACAGCTTCATCTCCAGACCTGCAAAACGCAATCAAGAGTGAACAAAATTAAGAATTACACGATCTGGATGATTGGTAAAGGTCACAGATCAGCACTCACACTTTGTCTAATCCATCATGTACATGAAAAAATAAACCTGTGAAAATTTGAGCTCAATCGGACATCTGGGTCACGAGGAAATAGCGAAAAACCGAGTCAAATTATAATACAAAACATAAAGAATGGTTTTGATCTTACCCCGACCCGAGATCAAAACTGTTTTTTTTTTCGGTCTTTGTTTGACTTATTTCTGGATAAAATACACCATTTCAGGCAGAAATGTTCTAACGGTATCTTTCTAGCAGCACCACCTTCATACCCTGAAAGTTATACGTAAATTTGTGAACACTTCTGTTCAGGTACGTTACCAATCCTGTACTGTACCTTTAAAGTGGCAAGAAAACATGTGATGTCACGCACACTGATGGGACAAGTTCATATAAAACCACATGAAATCTTCAAGCACTTCAGCATAATTTGTACACTTGAACTTTATTAGTACAAAGCTACCACTATGTTAGAAATTAACACACAGTGCTGATGCTACATGTATGGGGCCTGTTTGTTTCAGATACAAGATCATAATGGATCCTGCTGATCCAGATCCCATTTTAGCGTATCCTGCATGGGACGTGGATCCGCAGATCTGGGATCCCTTACATGAATCACATAGGACCCATGTTCACTGCTAAATTTGTACAAAGAAATAAGCAGGGCTATGAAACATTATGATGAATTGCACAATGCACATGTACATGTACACTGATGAAGTAGTTGTTGCTACGAAAGCTCATAAATGCTCTTTTTAAACTCTAGTTAGTCAATATAGAGCTACATGTACTTGTATTTTTATTATTTGGGCGATTCTTCGGTAACGGAATTACGCCCATTTGTCACTTTGTCAGGGATTATTCTTTCCCAAGAAAATATGTTCTATGCTAGACAACTAATCTAAACATGGAAAGGGAGCCAAGGACCAATAGAATTGATAGACCCCTAAAAAAAAAAAATTCCCCCAAGATTACCCTTTAAGGGGCGGAGCTTAATATCGGTAACGGAATTACGGACCGAGGACAAGCATATTTGAGTTCTTGCATAAATTGATAAAACTCTCTGAAGTTCTGAAATTTTAAAATTGGACACTACCTGTTATTTGTAGAGTTCAGGGGTGTTGTTAACTACAATGCAGAGCAAAGTTGAAAAAATAATCACTCTTTTCATAATTTGCATTTTAATCATGGTAACGGAATTACGGCTGGGCGGTAACGGAATTACGCCATAGTGTTTATACAGTAAACGCAATACATAACATTAAATTCAACATTAACTCATCACAATACAAATTTTAGAAGGTTATAAAATGGCACAGGGGAAAGCCACATGTATATAATAGACTAGGTGAAAATTAACAGGTCAAAATGTAATTTTAGGCCTAAACATGTCTTTGCTTTGCTTTTTAGGTCAAAGGTCAAGGTGAAATGCAGTCAGGTGATGACTGCATAACTGGTACAATTGCTGGTTTACAGATTTTAAATTTTGCCCAATTAATAGACTAAGACATTGAGCCCCACTCTTTACATATTGACCAATCACAGGATTGCCTACATCACCACTATACAGGTTTGAGAATTTTACCTTGGCTAACTTTTGGTAGCATTAGGCCTAATATAAGGACGGGCTTAATGGATTGATCTGTTGTAATCTTGCGAAAGAAAACAAAATTGTCAAATAAGACTGCCTTTAATGTGTCCTGGCCTTAAATGGAAATATTTGAAATGCATGAACTGCATATATGTTTCAAATTTGCTTGGTTCTTGGTCATATCTTTTTACACTCTGTGGTTTGTTCCATGTAAAAAAAATGTATTATCATGTAGATTTAATGATTAATTACCACGCAAATGGAAACAATGCATGGTGTAGTATGTTTAAAGCTTAGTTAAGGATTTGCTTAATTCATACTTCATTCAGAAAACAGCAGTTTATCAAATTGCACAGAATTCTAAAAAAATCAGATGGATCAGCAAGCAGAGATGGCAACCTACATTATGCCCACAAAAAGAGTAGGCCTACAGTGTACTTGTACCCGACAGAGTAACAGTATTTTTCGAAGCAAAAATAGTATTTACCTGAAAATGCAGCTGAATTGAGAGAGAAAAGTATACTTGGAATAGTTGTACACATGGGAAATGCTCTAAACTGTGCAATTTAGAACATTTTAAAGAGTCATACTTATAGTAAATGTGTTTTTCCACCAGAAATCATACTTTACTCTGAAAAAGTGCAATAGCTCTACGTGCAAAATACATTCAAACTGTACTAGTTGGCATCTCTGAAAAGGAAAATGTAACAAGACTGTAACAATCTGATGGATAAAAACACCAGTTACCATGGTTACTGGATGTTGTAGATTGAGAAATGTGTCTAGATCCATCTGGGGTTCAGGTAGAATCAATGTGATGGTTGCTGTCACAATAACATTCAACATCTTCATGCTCTGGCCACGTAAACTTAAACTGTGTGATATGTATATGGAAATGTATACACTTTGTGCATGCGTAATTCCGTTACCGTAATTCCGTTACCATTTCGTAATTCCGTTACCACTTGGAAAAATGCCAAGAAATAATTTTTTTAAAGTTTTCATTTTTCATTCATGTTTATAGTAGGGCCCTTCTTAACATCCATGATTTCAAGAACAAAAATCCAGAAAGTCTGTGAAATAAGTAACTTTTGCCATTTTTTCGGTAACGGAATTACGTGCAAAAATTGACATTTTTAAATTGAGGCCTACACTATATATATAATATATATATATATTTATATATATATTTTTATGACCCCCAGTAATGTTGCTAATATGTAACATCAAAAAATAAATCAACCCTTTTCCCTGTTACTCAGAGTAAATAAACTCAAAAAATATTGTTTTTACCAAATCTGCACGTTTTTAATCATAAATTGCAAAAATCACTGTTTTTACCAAAAATATACATTTTTTTGAAATTTTATTTTTTGATCTGAATTCCCCATTTAATTGTGGTCTGGAAAAAGTACAAAAAAGTTTCAATATGTACAGATTTAATTTTGACATTTTTTCCTCTCCCATGGAGAATTGCCCATTTATGTTATCTGACTGACACGGCTACCCACCATTATATTCATGTACATACACTACAATACATTATGTACATATATGAAACATTTTCAGATTGCAAAATTGCCAATGCTACGCGTACATTATGTTAAATGATCCTTGGGATATGGCTTTTGACTGCCAAAACAAACAAACAAATAAACATGTTTTGGCTATTAGGGACACCACCAACATAGGGCTGGATAGTTCATTTGGTAAGAACACCAGTATATGGTATTCCGAAGGTCGCTGGTTTGAATGCCGTAAACATCAATAAATCACTACACATTTGGTCGGTGTGCATTGAAGCACAACACGTCTGACCTTTGAAATAATGGGGTTAAGCCAGGTAGAACTTGGTAAAACTATTAAAAAGGTACTACATGTACATGTATACAGTACGTACCTTCACACTGTACATGTACCTAAATAGGGTCCAGGGGCCAATTTCACGGCGCTGCTAAGCACAAAAATTTGCTTAGCACAAAAATGTCTTGCCCAATACAACCAACCACAGTTTAAAAATTTCATTTGATATTCATGGTCAGCGAACAACAGCCCCAAAACAATCACAAGTGATACTCAACACATGGAAATTTTGTTGTTAATCCTGTTTTTATTAAGCCAGAAATTTCATGGTTAGCAAATTTTTGTGCTAAGCAGCGCCGTGAAATTGGCCCCAGGTTTCTTGTCGACTCACTGCTTAGGCCTCCTAGCAGTATTTTAGCAATGGCAAGTTTGTATGGTAATTTACATTATAGTTAGTGTACACATACATTAGGGCCAATGATTTTCCGTTTCAGAAAAGGGCAAATTCCGTTTTGAAAAATCCTGAATTCCGCTTCAGGCTGAAAAAATTCCGTTTCACTTTTTTCAGCACATAAAAATGCATTAGAGAGGGTATTACATTGGTTAATTATAAACAAGCAAAGGGTCTCAGTTTCATGCTTCAATTCTGTTGTAAGGTTGGGCGGTTTTGAAAGAAATAAAAACTGATAAAACCGCGAGACCATGACTCGGTTAAACCGTAAAACCGTAAGCTCTGAACAAAAATAATAATAGGCCATACTGAATAGGGGCCTATCGCAAATTGAAATTAACAGACACAGGAACGCTACAACTTGATTCCAAAGATCACCATTCAGATTACAAAATGATCAAACGAAAAATGAATGAACAAACGAAATAATAAATACACTTAATATTAACCCTAGTTACCGGTATAAATTCAGCGAAAACACTCGCTACATTTGACGTATGCTCGCGATCGTTTCGACTTCGAATTCACGTACCAGACCGCATGGGCAGCCATTTTGTACATCCATAGTCTTGATCCAAGATGTTCGATGGCTGTTCATCGTGCGCCCTCACACGACTGATTCACACCATCACGATTACGTGCGTAAAAAAAACGATTCTAAAGTATTGCAAGGACCAAAATAAGTCTATTAATTCCGACCGCAACAAACCATGCATCGTGCACAGCACTCAGTACACACACCGCGTGGTCGCTGTGTAGTCACCGTGCGATCGAGATGTGTGTGCCGTTGAGTGAGCTCTGTTGCCCGTGTACGCTGTGTATTTTCTACGCTACAGTACGACGGTGTTTCGGCGCTTTACGACCGAAAAGGTGGCATTTTCTTTCGCTTTTATTTGCATATCTCTTGGTGCCTTTTGCAGTTATAACAAAGTTCTACGATTTTAAGCATGTTGTATAATAAAATATGACTGGAAAATAAGATTTTATGTTGTCATCTTGAAAATCCAGTTTCCGTTTCAAGGAGCCGATTCCGCGAATTCCGTCCGTTTTCCGCGATCGCGGAAAATCAGTGGCCCTAATACATGTATATTAGCCACAAGTTCAGAATTCACCCAGCACTCAGATTAATCTTCAGATGAATTGTCAACATGTTATCTAGTGAATAGCGCTACGCACTAATGACGTCATAAAATCCCCGGCTGTCAGACAAACATTGTCTCACACGCGTAGTGTATATGGACGCGCACACCCACACACGTGCTATTTTTAGCGTAAGTGCGGAGCGCTATTGCATTGTGACATCACACATTGCTTTGCACTAGCAGTTAAGACAAAGAGAGATTTCACACTTAAGATCAATCTTAGGGTTCTGTGAATTTGGCCCCTTATGGGGCTTTCACACTTGGACAAATTCCCCAGGGAATTGCCGGGGTATTTTGGTCGGACCTTTCACACTACCACAAGCCCTGCCCACAATGGACTTTTTCCCAAGGGTTTCACAGAGCTGTTGTTGGGTAAATGAAAAATGGGCAAAAGGTGTCTGCACTTGGACTTTCGACTCGGGTAACTTAACTGTGCACACGCAGAATACTGAGTTGTCAATACTAGGCTCATGAGGGTAACAGACTCGCACTGTCCGCACTTTTCGTTTCTGGAGAAGTTTGCCGATAGAAATGCCAGTGCAGGTTGGGAAAAGTAACTGAGAGGAAGACTTCCCAAGATGTCCACACTGGACTTATTTAATTAAATACCCAACATCTCAGTAACTTTTCCCCCAAAAAATCCAGTGCGGACAGGGCTAAAGAAATACCTGGGGAAAGGGGGAATGTTTATATTAGTTAAAAGCTGAAATCCTCAGGGTTTTATGTTTTTGCCAGGGAAAAGCAACTAGTGTCTCGAAATAATGTCCCTGCTGCAACGAATCTTGGAATCGTCGGATTTGCAAATTCGGTGCGACGAAACTAGGAATCTAGGAATAGTTTCATTGACAGATTTGCAAATCTGTTGTTGTGTTTCAGAGGTGTTTGTGAATACCGTGGTAACGTTATTATTGGCACTAATGCTGCGACATTGGTCAAAACTTTCAACGCTGCGGTGAGGGCTGGCTGGCCATACATGTAGTTTTATTTTTTACTTGACATAAACAAGATGGGGACTGGCAATGAGTCTACTTTTAAACGGATTTGCAAATTCGGTACCGACATTAGGAATCGGATGATAGAGGGCGTTTATGATCTAGTTTCGTTGAATTCGAAGATTCGTTGCAACATCCCCGGGAGTTACCACGAGTCTAGTGTGAATTAATGCTGGGGTATTGGTTGGGTAAAAAATCCCCGGGAAATTCCAGGGGTTTTTTTTCCCGGGGATTGGCTCTGCAGTGTGAAAAGGGTTTTAGTCAGCTCAGGTACATACATACTGTAGAACATCATGTGCAACATCAACAATCAGGACAAAGGACAAAGGCCTACTTGGCTTAACTCAAAATACCAGACACGGTTATCACTTATCAGTTATATTAAATTAATTGGAAAAAGTAAACATGACAGTTTATTTATGGTACAGTTCAACCATGAAGTGCAGATCTATACAGACTGTAATAAACTAATAAACTTCCCCAATACCAACATAGCTACATGGTACCACACATCACCTACAATGTACATTAGGCAGTTAGGCACAAAATCCCACAAATGCACAGCGAAAAATCCCTTGGCATGAAACGGCCGCAAGAGGGCGTCACGATCATCTCATTAAATGTGATGTCATCGCACTGACCAAATATGGAAGTTTTCATGAATGAAACTGACACGCATGGGCACATACTCAGCAACGCCCACTCGATTCATTGCCAATTCGACAGACCTCGCCACGATCTTTTGACTTGTACCAAAATGTACAAATTTGTACATCTCTTCGACTTGACCATTTTTTGTGACATCATTAGTGCGGAGCGTTATTGGCCATCTTGGGTCATATTTTCTGTCCAATTTTTGGCCCAGATCCCAAGTATGTCGAGTTGGTCTTGTACCAAAGTCATTTGGTACTGGGGTCATGTCATTCATCGTACCCCATTGTGGTCACTACGAATAGATCACAGTTTCAAAGTTAACGTGTTTAGATAAACACAAATATTGCACATATTTACCATCTTTGGTTAGCTGCTGCGCTTCACCGATGAACGTCTGATCAACGAGCAAATCCTTCAAGTGGCCATGGGTTCCCATCTTGATTGTACGATGTTGCATGACGGACGTCACTCCAGACAGGACACAGGCCGTTGCCTGTGCAGGAACAGCGAACACCTCGTTGCCGACAGCTTCTTTGGTGCGGACCAGGCTGCGCGGGATGATCTCCGTGTTGCCGTAGTCAATGAAAAATGCGATGACATCATTGCCTGTGACGCTCTCGATGCGGGCCCGGTACCAACGACCGTCCTCTAGATACTTGGCAATGCACAGTTTACCTTCTCCGAGCGAATCGGGGAGCGGGCTGGAGGCCATTTGTGCCATGGACTGGAACTGGCCGACCTGCTGTTCGACTTGGTGCAGGCCCTCCGGGTCGAGTTGGGTCCAAAACTTGAACAGCCCTGACTGCCTGTCTGGGGTGGCGGAGGTAACGTAAACCTCGATCTGTGACCCCATGTTCCTCAAAATCTGCTGAGCTATGCTGCCCATTTTTGAGCTAGTCAGTTCTTGAAATGCAAAAGAGTTCAAAATGTTGAAGTTTGGAAGTTATTCCTTGCAAAACACGGTCGCAAAAAACTTTCAAAGTTCTAAATCTCGGGGTCACTGCCCATGTTGCTGGAAACCTTCACACCATGTGCACTTTGCCCAAAGATGTGGATGATACCACTATATTTTAGGGGAGTAAAAAAAATGACACAATTTAGCTCGTCAGGTTTAACGAACTTAAGAGGATTAAAACTGCTCAAAATAATACAAATCTGATAACAAATAACTTGCAGAGGGTCGACCATTTGTATAAGAAAATTTAAGAAAAATATGAATGCATTTGTTGAAGTTGTTTTTATAAAAAGTACAACATGACAACCACGCAATACAATGCACCTTTCCAAAGTTGGGCTGTGCAAAGCTAGCTCAGTAGCTAAGGCCCTGCATCGACCAAAAGATTAAAACCTAATGCATGATAAAAACGACACCTTGCCAGTGATTAGCATAATCTGTTTTAGTTGAAAATGACAATTCCTAAACTGGGCCAAACACTGGAAGAACATTCAAGTTTTAACTTACTCGATTTTTATCCGAAAAGTGTGAGCACCACACTCGATTTTTATCCTCACGTGCTCCTCACCATTTTGCGACGTACACACGTACATGCGCACTTGACATTTAGGGCGAACATTTCAGCGAGCGAGGGCGCCCTTTAAAAAAAAACCCTGATATTGAAAAGAAGTGGACTTTATTGGTCTTTAGACTGGACAAGTTGCCGACATAAACTATAAAGATATCGGCATGTTCTGTTTATTTATCTTGTAAACAACTAACTGACATTAGGTGGTTTAAGTTATTCTGATAAATTATCTTCGTTGAAGACAAAGAAAATAAATGGAAATAAAGGAAGCAAAACTCTTTTTGAAGCATTACCAAACCACTTTTCCAGTGGTTTTGTTTATTTTTTCAGTCATTTTTTTTCACTGTAAAAGAGTGTCAGTTTGAAAAAACTAATAACAAGATAAGTCTTGAAGACGGAAAAATAATGCTTGATATACATTAATAAATATTTATAAAAATAGATTTATACACAAACAATAGCCTAAATTTCTATAGAAAAAAGAAAGTGTAACCTTTCATTGTGCCACATTATAAAGGTATAAATACATGTAGTCCATGGACATCATTGGAAAGGGTTAAGTTTTCCTTGGAATAACATGGGTCCCAATTGTCAGATGTATTCAATTCACCACAAACAAGAAATTGATAAACTAATGTAAATTACTGTGAACATTGTCCAAACATCTAGTTTCAAGTGCACTTCTTTGGTGAACCTACCGAATGACTCCCAAAACCAACCTCCAAAAACTCAAATCTTGTTCAAACAGAAAATAATTCTTAAGTACTCGTGATAAAAAGTTTTTAATACTGTAGAATAATATATTCCTCTGTATTGCAATAATAAATTCAATTAAAACAAACAAAATTTAGTCATTGCAAGTTGAGTGAACCACTAATTAAGAAAAATTGACTGGAGTGGGATTCGAACCTGCGACCCCTGGACATTATGTACTGTTTAGCGTGCAAGGCTCAATAGATTTACACACTAAATACTCCGGTTGAGATACAGAACTTCAGAGATATATTTATTGTAGAATACATGATAAGGTATACAATATGTGCTGCTCTGAGTTACCGGTCCAGTCAATTCATATCTAGTCGTTTATTTTTTCTTTCAAAGGTAGAATGTAATGCAGTTAGGATACAAACACTTTTTAAGTATTTGGAAGACAGAAAGTACGTCAGCTTGAAACTTTAAATCACATTCTTTAAAAAGTACAGTGTCTCACTGATTAAGATAATACATCAAACCAGTTTGTTGATTCAAAAGAAGTGGAATGTGGGAGTAATGTTGACAAATCTACAATTACAAAATTTACAATGTGTCAAATGTGCAGATAGAATGGTCATGATTAGGGGACGTACACCCTGCATGCAGTATAGAGTGTGGCGGACGTAAATTCTTTTGATGCCGGACAAAATACGGGCGGGGACACACCAGTAATGGCGGGTGTTTCCTACCTCCATGGTCGCACTGTCGGATCGGTGTATATAATCATTATAATAAGTAAACAGCGCCACCACGAGTCCCCACTCCTCTAGATCATGAGGTGTCCATTGGGACCAAACTTATATCTTGGCCGGCGACGGCATTTGGTATGTCGCTATAGGAATCGGTCAGAGGTAGAGGACGATGGCTGTTGCTATGGCAACAGGTCGAGCAGAAAGCCAGTTTCTGGAAGCAGCAATGTCCGGATAGTCCCGTCAGGGTGGACCTATAGTGGAAGAAAATTGAACCATTTCATCACTTCTCTCAGAAAATGACGGGAATACTGGTATCTACATAAAGACTACAGTCCTGATATCAATTTTCTTTTTTTTTGTTTCTGGGGTCAAAATTATCTCAACAAAGCTGATTAGCCCTTTCACAATAACATCTTGTACCATACATTTTGGCTGAACACTGAATAAGTTAAAGGTAGTATCATACCTTGGTAAAGTTGATAGAACACCTGCAGTCTGTTCATAATTTGATTTGTCATGAAATATAAACAAACATGTGAAATGTTCAGCTCAATTGATCATCGGAATAAAAAAAACAGCCAAAAAACGTTTGTTACGCAAAATTGTGAGGTAATTGTAATTGTGAGGTCTTGATTTCAGAGATCATAACTGTTTTCGGTTTTGTTTTAATACTCATTTCTGGATAAAATACAGCATTTTAAGCGGAAAAATGTTAAAGAGGATGTTCAACACTCACCAAACCTCGCTTTATTTGTTAGAACTATTATCATTAATTTACTTCACATGAAAAAACAACATATATTTATCTCACACTGAACACAGAAAGAGAGTCTTTTTGATGATTTTTATGTCAACATGCTCAACCCGCAAGCTACCCCAAAATTGAAACTGTCTGAAATTTCGTCAATGGGGGTAGCAGACATTTAATGAAAAGGCTCCGTAATGTGACGTCACAAAATCACACAGATTTGCTATTCAGAAAGTGGTCAAGTGACATACTCAGTGCAAATTGTCTCACTGCCAAAATGCTCAATTAAAAGTGAACCGAAGCATCCCAAATACACTACCGGTATGCATGAACAGAAAAATTACAAATGGGGTATTAGGGAGACACGTTAGCATCTAAAAGTGGACATTAGGGACACATCGGGACTTAGGGAGACTTTTTGATGTCTCCCTAAGGTACCAGCTACCTTTTAAAGACATATTTTTGCTATCCATATTTTTATAGAAGACATAGAATGCGCTCAATATGAACATATGCCAATTTCAAGTTCATTGGTTTGGAGGATGTTTAGAAATAGGTAAGTAAAGTTTGTGCACGACCCAATGAGAAAGTCTCCCTAAGGTTTCATCTAATTGGTCATATTAATAACTAAATTTATCATCTCAGTCAAAACCAATAAACATCATCAAGTTTTCCTGATTTCTGGAACTTTCAAAATACTAAATAAGAAATTGGTGATCAACAACATGAAATTTACACTGTTGGTAGACTTACTTTTTGCCCAGCTCAGCGGAGATTTGTTCTAAGGATCTATTCTTGGTCTCTGGAACTATGCAGTAGATGAATAGGAATGATAGGGAGCAGGTCAGCCCGTATATCAGGAACATGCCAAAGGCTCCGATACCATCTAGAAAAAGACAGAGTTGAAAAAAAAAAGGAAGAGCTGTATTTTCAACAGGAATGCTTGGTTTTTATCGTTCACTACCAGCAATGAAACAATAATTTGCATTAGGGTTAGATTTGGGGATTTTGCGAATGAACTTATTCAGCAAGCTGAGAGAGGAAAAAGGCAGAAGCCCTGTCGTTATTAGCTTCAGCCATTACAGGTGGGCAAAGTAGCAGCCAGGTGGGGTACATCACACAGTGTCACAAGAATGGAACGTAAGAATGAACAAGTGAAATTATTTTGCCAGTTGGGAGCACACAGCCCCTGCTACATGCTCTTGATCTCCCAACTGGCAAAATAAGGTTAATAATCAGCTTACTCATCAAGTCGAGGAAGGTGAAAGACACGAGGACATTGGTTCCCCAGTTGAAGACAGTTGCTAGGGAACTCGCTCGTCCGCGGATGCCAGCAGGGAAGATCTCACTCAAGATTAGCCACGTGACTGGATGGGGGATAGTGGAGGAAAAAAACAAAAATCAAATTATGCTAGGGGAAGGGGAGATTGGAAGTCCACCTTCAGATGAAACAGGGGTCGATTTCACCAAACTCTTCGTAACTTACTATCAATAGGTATAGGTAGGACTTATGATGCATTGCAGCCCTATGTAGCATAGGAACCTCTACATGGGTTATCCTTTGTAAATCGAGTTACGATCGATCGTAGGGCTTCGTGAAATCGACCCAGGGAATGCCATACTAATTACTGAATTGTATGTTTGGGGTATGTTTGAAAATTTACTTCTGTAATTGACAACTAAAAATTGTTTAAAAAGAGCCATATGCCAATTGATCACAGAGAGATAGGGTTTTCTAGATGAAAGGGTCTCTTCATCAAAACGCCAAAAGAGTAAATTTTATTCCAGATACAAGATGTTTCAACAAACATTTGTCTGCTAGACAGATGTCATACCAATAGACAACCGAGTTGTCTGTGGTCAGTAGGTTAATATGAATCCAATATCGTAGCGTGTACAACAATAAATAACTTATTAAGAATTTTCATCAGGTTGATGAAAAAATAGTACACATCAGTGTAACAAAAAACGAGCAAATATCTTAATAAAAATTTTGTTTAAATTCAAGCTGTTTGGGAATAAAATCTACCTGGGTACTAGTAAGCAAAGAGCGCATATTTTAATATCTGTGAGATTCTGAGTTAGGACAAACAAAGTAAGACAATATACCTGGTCCGAAGCCATAGGAATACGCTCCAACGTACAGCATCAGTGAGACGAACGCGGCAACCTGCATTATGCCCGGTTCCGATTTAGTTGAATTTTCCGCCATTGTGGGTTGCAACAAGGATTCTGCAGTAGTGCCTTCAAACTGGGTCTTATTTGCCCATGAATTCTGTGTAGCAATGTTTTCCTGGATATCTGCTGCACTGTGAACGATACAGGGTCTGTCTGCCTCAGCTGGTACAGAAATCTGGGGAAAAATAACGATAATTCAACAGAAATTTTTACTAAAAATGTAGATTTAGACGGCAATTTAAATACCGGTACTACAGAAAGGCCCAACCTCTTAAAGGTAATATCATACTTTGGATTTTGTCAAAGAAATACAGATTCATGGGCAAAAATATAAAGATAGATACAGCAACAGTCATCTGTGAAAATTTCAGTCCCATACGGTGCCAAGTTTATGAGAAAACAGTGAAAAACAGCCACAGTGTTTCTTAAAGTCTTTTATCTTTTATTTTTGATCTTTAAACATGTTAAAAGATCAAAAATAATTTTGGTCACTGGTTTTTACTCTTCTCTGAATAAATACAGCATTTAAGGCAGAAAAATTTTAACGGTATGTTTCTACCATCAACATCTTTATACCCTGTAAGCTATAGGTGAATCTGTGAAGAATTCTGTTTCGGTATGCTACCAAAGTATGATACTACCTTTAAACGTACAAAAAAAAAACTAAACTGAAACAGAGATGATATACCATCCACTATGTGTCATCGAAATCCTCAACAATTAAAAAATGTGCGCCACCAAAAGTTTGAAGCCCACTGGGCAATGACAATTCACCGAATTTGTGGACTCAATGATGAACCACTGTAAATGATTTCATCCATACCTTCACAACAACACCGAGAGTTATGATGAATACTGTCATTACGCCGACTCCAACGAGTAGAAAATGGCGTCTACCGAACCTGTCCACACAACACAGGCAGATCGACGTCGTCACCACCTGCGCGTAAACAAGATTCCATAAGGACAAGAAAGACCCAGGAAAATGTGACCGTGCTTCGGCCAAAATTCAGCATGATTTATAGTTGTGACTGGATTGTGAATTTTTTAGGCAAACTTTTGATGTTTCCAATTTTACTCATGATGCATTGGAAAGAAACTGTTTTACAGCTGTTAGATATATTTATATATATATTTACTCTGGTCCATTTGCTGAATATATAAGGACACCAATGGCATAAAATATCAGAAATATATTCTGCAATAATGTTCAGTAATCCAAAATCAGCACTAGTGGGATGATATGGGGAGGCCGACCCGCCAGAAAATTGCTGCCTCGGCCTCGTGGGTCCATGACTTGGCCTTGGCCTCGGAGACCCATGACTCGGCCTTGGCCTTGGCCTCAGAGACCCATGACTCGGACTCGAACTTGGCCTCGGCTGCTCATGAGAAACTCGGCCTCGGCCTTGGCCTCGGAGACCCATGACTTGGACTTGGCCTCGGCCTCGGAGGTTGTGGACTCGGATACAACACTGCTGCTGACAGCCTGACAGATAAACAGCACATCCTGACAGAACTACACTTTTTTTACACCATACCTTGATCAATCCCAGTCCGACCGTTGCTAGGGTGGCAGCCGTGTTGCTCACAAAACCCAGAGATTTGAATATGGTTGGAGCATAGTACAGTACATTCGTTTGCCCTGTGAACTGGAAAAGGGATGAATATTAGAAAAAAAAAGGTTTCAGTAACATATCCCGAGCAGGGACTAGATACATAAATATCCTTCCACGGATAGCAGGCGTATGGGACTTTGTACAAAATGTAAGCACAAGCTGTCACTTTTGGCTCTTTCATTGAAAGAGTCTGTTTTGTTGGCCTTTATAATCCTTAATCCTTAAATCCTTAATTAAAGGAGGTATGGCATTTTTTTAGAATACAACTTAGCTCCCACAGGTATTTTGATATAATACTGATGAGAATATCAACCTGCTGAAAGAAGACGAGTCCGGCTCCGATGAGAAAGCGCCCTCGCATGTTGTCAACGGAGCTCAAAACATCACACACCTTGTAATCCTGTAGGAAATAAAAAAAAGAAGAGATTTTTAATTTTGGAGTCTTATCATATGGGCCCAATTTCATGGAATCCGTCACGGCCTGTTTTTGTGCTTACGGGCACTGCTAAGCGCAAAAACTATTTCATGGAATCCGTAAGCAAGACTTTGGGTTAATAGCGAAGAATTTCAAGGGTAACCGTGATTATTTTCTGCTAACGTGCTGTCTTATGCATTCTGCATAAAATCCTTGCTTACCGTTACCAAAAAGACAACTTTCCCGTGAAATATGCTAACCGTAGCCAAAAAAATTCTGCTACGGTAAACTAACAGGTTCCAGGAAATTGGCCCCTGCTCTGCATCAGTCAACTGGGGCCAATTTCATAAAACTGTTAAGCACAACAATTTGCTAAGCATGACATTTCTGTCTTAGTAAAAACAGGGTTAACAACCACATTTCCATGTGTTGTGCATCTCTTGTGATTGTTCTTTGGCTGTTGTTCGCTGATCATGAATATCAAATGGAATTTTCAATGGCGGTTTGTGTTTTATTGGGCGAGACATTTTTGTGCTAAGCAAATTCATGTGCTTAACAGTTTTATGAAATTGGCCCCTGGTCAGAGGAAGTAAAACTCACACGTTCCGTCAGCAGTGAATTTCTGATGTCACTGAGTTCGCCCTCGACCTGTGCCGTCCCTCTCAGTTTCTGCAAGACCTTCCGCGCCTGGACGTCTCGCCCTGACTGCATCAAGAACCTTGGACTGGACGGCAGAAAGAACATCCCCACCCCTTGGACCAGAGCTGGGAACACAGACAGGCCGAACATGTACCGCCTGGTGACAGATACGGCAAACACAAACACAATTTAATGCTGGGAGTTAGGAGGGCCTGACGCGTTTTGATCCTAGCAGGATCTTTCTCAAAGGCATAGCAGGATCTTTGAGAAAGCTCCTGCTAGGATCGAAACGCATCAGGCCCTTTGAGAAAGATCCTGCTAGGACCAAAACGCATCAGGCCCTTTGAGAAAGCTCCTGCTAGGATAAAAACGCATCTGGGTCCGATTTCATAAAGCTCTGTGACGCGTCGAAACTCGATTTGCGACCCGTCCTAGCTGCGACGCGTCGCATCTATGCGGTGAGTCCATAGAGAAAGGTCTTAACTCTGCGACGCGTCGTACGTTTTGTGAAATCGGCCCAGGCCCTCTCCAAGCATTTTAAATATTTCAGGTAATTTTTGGCTGATGAGCAGTTTGCAGCAGTTTATTACTTGTATTGACAATTTAATGCTGCTTGAAACTGAATTGGTGTTTATATTGCAATTTAGGAAAGCTTTGTATGAAAAGATGATTGGTTATACTAAGACTAAATGTTTTGCCTGCTGTATGTTTACCTGCATTTTTGTTTCAAAGAGGAATTTTCTATAAGAAGGAAGCAAATGCGCTACGGCTAAATGAGATGTTAGGGAATGATTCCCACATGCAATAACCAGGGACCAATTTCATAGAGCTGCTTAGCACAATAAATTGCTTAGCACAAAAATAGCTTGCCCAATATAAAAACAAACCACCATTGAAAATTACATTTGATATTCATTGTCAGCAAAAACTGCCAAAGAACAATAATTGCAAGTGAAACACAACACACGGAAATTTGGTTGTTAATTCTGTTTTTACTATTAAGAGAGAAATATCACGCTTAGCAAATTTTTGTGCTAAGCAGCTCTATGAAATTGGCCCCTTATCCACCTCATCCCATTCCAACGCAAGCAGATTTCTCCAATCCCATACATTTTTGCTTGACATACTGTCCGAAGACAAGGCAATGTGCTTTCCTATAGCCCTAATACTTAAATACACCGCCATAGACTAAGTACATTCCAGGATTATTATGAATAAAAGAAGTCCAATCGAGGACAAGAATGGTTTCAGTGAAATTCCTTTTTAGTTTGAACAATTCTTCTGTCCTTCATCAGAATACTGGACGTCCACCCTTACAGACATGAACCTGACCTAAACTACAAATAAGTTTAACTTACGGCTTGGGATATTTGTCGGTATAATATACGGACAAAATTCCCAAGCCAGCAAAAATCCACTCTTCCTTCCAAACAACCAACAGACAGTCAGACAGTCCAAGCAAAGACCAAACAACAGGCTTTAATTCATTTACCATCCCGATGGGACAGAGATGAGCGCGTAGTTGACGGCATATGACAGCAGGAGACCCAGGGTAATGCCAATTTCGTTGACGCTGACCAATCGACCTCGCTGATTCTGTTGGGAAGTTGAAGATGAATGGGATGGGAAAATGACCAAGTGATATGGATGAAAGGTTGGTGAGTCAATACATGAGGTTGTGATTAACCCTATTCCCAACCTGCATACCACAGTTTACCACATACACTGTACATTGTTTCCTGTGGAAGACTCCAGCTCCATTTCGTGAATCCTTTCTAAAATAACAGGTATCAAAATAGAGGCTTTTGGCTGCGGTTCGGAAGTACACTCTCTGGTTTGAAAAGGAAAACAGAGCTTCAGCTTCAATGAAAAACCACAACCTATATTTTCAGCATATGGATGACGAAGACAGAGCCAGAGCCTGAGCCTCTGTTTCGAAAAGGTCCTCAGTCTCAAAGAATCTAACATATGGCCTCACTTTTTAAAAAATACATTTTTCACAGATATCAAAGTTCTACTATTAGTATATTCGTCATTGGTAAATGACTTACCATGGGTGCTATTTCTGAGATGTATATGCATTCTGCAATAGCTGACAGGGAGACCGCAAATCCAACGATTAATCGGCCAACTATCTGCAATACACACGTCATGTCAAGAACTCACTCAATCAGTAATAAACAAAGATACAGTGTGAACTAAATAATGGAGAAATTAATGAAATAAGTAAAGAAGTCAATTTGTTCACAAAGAGTTGCAATGATACAATACCCCTCCGCACTAATGACGTCACAAAATCCCCGGATGTCAGACAAACATTGACTCACACACATAGTGTACATGCACGCGCACACCCACCACACGTTTGCATGGTTGCAATGTTTGTCTGAGATCCGTCCTGTGCTATTTTTAGCGCAAGTGCGGAGCACTATTGAAACAGGTATTATTACTCGTGTAGACTGTGTCTGAAATGGGACCTAATCTAGTTTATTATCATTATTCCTGGGGTCGATTTCACCAAACTCATCGTAACTACATGTATACTATCATTTTGGATGACTTATGAAGCATTGCAGCCCCACGTTGAAGTCGAAGGATACGACGGGTTATCCTTCGTAACTTGGGTTACGATTGATCGCAGGGCTTTGTGAAAGCGACCCTTGGTCATTGGGCTACATTTACATTCCTGAAACCATCTCAACTCCCAGGGGAGGTATACAGCCCCGGCTGCTATAAGTGCACAAAGGCTAATCAAGCACACAAAGCCATCTCAACCCTCACAGGTACCCATTTACACCTGGGTGAAGAGGAGCAATATGTCACGAAATGCCCAAGGATGCAAGCACCACTAGCCCACATGGCTGGATTCGAACCAACAATCTGTATAGATTGACCACAAGAACTTGAGCACGACACGCCATTCAACTATTTTCCTGTTCAAAAACTAGACTTCAGTGAAAACAGAAGCCAACTCACCAACACTTCATAGACTGGTGCTATAGCCATTGTGACTGCTCCCAATATGAATACTACTGTGTTCAGGATGATGGTCAGACGACGTCCAATCCGATCCACAAAGAAACCTGGAATGCACCAATTTTATTCAATCAATCGTTGATAGTATCAGGACACCACACAAGGACTTAAGGACGGTCAGTGGATTTTGTGGAAGATAGTGAGTGGATTTTGTGGCAGTTTAGTGGATTTTGTGGGCAGTGAGTAGATTTTGTTGATGTAAGTGGATCTTGTGAACAGTGAGAGAATTGTGTGGAAGTTAGTAGATTTTGTGGAAGTTTGTAGACTTTGTGGAGGTAAGTTGATTTTGTGGAAGTTAGTACATTTTGTGGAAGTTTGTAGATTTTGTGGAGGTAAGTTGATTTTGTGGAAGTTAGTGGATTTTGTGGAAGTTTGTGAAAGATAGTGGATTTTGTGAAAGATAGTGGATTTTGTGGAGAGTGGGTGGATTTTGTGGAGGTAAGTGGATTTTGCGGAAAGTGAGTGGATATGTTAAAGTTATTTTAAATGAGGACAGTGTTCAGCCAAATTGAGTCATGCTGAGCCTCACCTCCGATTAATGAGCCGAAAAGGGCACCGACCAGCAGTAGACTCACCACCATTTCTTGCTGTAGGCAAGTCAGGTCAAAGTCTTGCTTCAGCTGCAGGAGGGCGCCAGACACAATACCTACACAAGACAAGGAACACATCCCCGAAGTATAGCTTTAATATTGATACAATACAACAATCAGATAGAGAGCAAGGTGCTGATTTCATGGAGAGCTACCTCCAGAAGCATTCAAATCTAAATTTATTTTTAAAAGCATTAAAACTCTATTCTTTTAAAGGTACACATGTAATATCATACTTCGGTTTTTGTCAAAGAAATGCAGATTCATGGGCAAAAATATCAAGGCAGATACAGTAAAAGCCATCTGTTAAATTTTCAGTCCCACACGGTGCCCACTTTTTGAGAAAACAGTGAAAAACGCCCACTGTATTTTAAAATATTTTCACCGTTATTTTTTATCTTTAAATAAAAGATCAAAACTGTTTACGGTCATTGGTCTTACTCAAGTCTTTTCTGGATAAATACAGCATTTCAGGCAGAAAGATTGTAACGGTATGTTTTTACCATCACCATCTTTATACCTTGTAAGTTATAGGTAAATCTGTGAAGATTTCTGTTTCGGTTTTGGTGCTACAAAGTATGATAGTATCTTTATTAAACAAAAACCTATCCAGGGGCCGATTTCACTAACGCTTTGCGATTACCGTTAAAGCCCAAATCCTAAGTTGCTAAATGGAAAATTTCTACGCAAATTAGCAATCGGTTCTCTGTTAAAAATGGATTTGGGCTTTAGCGATGATCTCAAAGCGTTTATAGTGAAATCAATGTTTTTATTATTATTTATTATCATTATTATTTATTATTATTTATTTCTGGTAATAACACCAAGGATTTCTCAAAAGTGACCAAGGCACTGTAGCTCGCAAGCCTGATGAAACCTGTTATGGAAAGATGATGAGAAGAAGATACAGTTTTAGAGGTGGGAGGAAATCCCCAGAGTAATAGTCTCTGTAAAACCCATGGAATCAGGCAGGGACTGAAAACCCAATCCACTTGTGAACCGAGCCGGACTTGAACCCGGTCCACAGAGCTGAACATGGTGAAAGGCGAGGATAGAACCACTACGCCACCCTGACTCCCCTGACTCTTATACAAGGACCATTTTTTGTTTGACCAAATTCAAAATTTAATAGGCCTGTTAATTTGCAATGTCTGTTTACCAATGTCGTAGCCGAACAGGATTCCTCCTAAGGCAGCCATGACGGCCGCCATGTTGACAAACCAAGCAGTGCCCGTCGGCTGTCTCTCTACCGGAGTCAAAGAAGCGAGCTCATCACCAACGGTCTCAACTTCCATCTGCATGTCAGACTCAATCACAACTTCCGTCTGCACGTCAGACTCAACCATGGTTGCTCCGTCTAGTTCTCCTGATTTTCTTGCTCAACAAGGAATGAGGGGAGATTAAATACTTCAATGATGACGCTGGACTATCCCATTGCAACTACTGTCCCAGCTTCTGGTAGAGTACGGCTGTCCATCCGCCTGAAGAAAAAAAAAAGGGGAGAGTCTGGCACATAAATATCAAATACAACTGCCGTCAATAATTTCCTGTATGACGACTGTGCTTGTTCATTTAACTTGTGCAGAGATTTAATAGAAACGAAAGCAAAGGGTACATATTAATATTATGTAGAAAAGATGCTGGTACTGTTATTGCATATAATCAATCAATGCCGAAATCGTTCATGAATAATTAAGAGCCACAGTGACTTGGTGTAGTCAGTCATGCGAGGGTATTATCATGGAGGAATGTTTTATTCCTCTGACATGGCTGTATAATTGTGGAATGCAATTACAGATGAAATGACACGCCAAATCTTAATAGCTTCGGAAACCACATCGGAAAAAATTCCAATGACGGCCATCACGGAAACAGGGTTATATTTCCTCCAAGAAATAGCTTATCGGATGCAGGTCATGATGAACTTCAATCTCAGGTGTGTACACTGGGGTAGCATATCTCAGACATGCAACTCAGATTGAAAATGGGCTAGTAGTCAGGACCCAGGAACATTTGCTTCAAGTAAAAATCTCATTTCTGAACAGTGGAAGCTAGAGTAGTAGTACTTTTAGGCCTAATTTTTAATAATAGATCAGCGCGGACATCCGGGTACTTTAATTCTCATGAACTTGACAACCGATGAAAACTAACGTGTAGATGGCGCAAGCTACAGACAAATCACGCACAAACCATCCGTCGTCGAGAATTGTTTTCCAAATATTTTTGTCAAGAAGCAGAAATCGTGTTCTGTACGACTTTTTTTTGTCGAGTCCTAGTTTTTCCTCAGACAATAAACCTTCTTTGAAGTACCGTATACTAAGATTAAACAATTCTCGCAGCTTTTTGTCTTAAAACCTGTACAACTTAATACTTTGTTTTCATCGGCTCCAAGGTCAGCGAGTTGGAATGACGTCACTCCGCGATGATCTATTGAAAGTGTACAATTTGTAGGTAAAAAAAACTGTAAAACTCACTTTTCACTATGCTACCCAAGTTTTCCACACCTGAGATTGAAGTTCATAAGTTAAAGGTAGTATCATACTTTGGTTTTTGTCAAAGAAATACAGATTCATGGGCAAAAATATCAAGGAAGATACAGTAACAGTCATCTGTGAAAATTTCAGTCCCATACGTTGCCCACTTTTTGAGAAAACAGTGAAAAACGCCCACAGTATTTCTTAAGTCTTTTCACCGTTACTTTTTTATCTTTTAAAAGATCAAAAAGATTTTTGGTTGTTGTTTTACTAATTTCTGGATAAATACATGTACACCATTTCAGGAAGAAATATTTTAACGGTAGGTTTCTACAGTACCAGCATCATCTTCATACCCTGTGAAACTACTTATACGTAAATCTGTGAACATTTCTGTTTTGGTCTCTTACCAAAGTATGATACTACCTTTAACTCTTGGAGGATATAATCCTTTTTAATGGTCATCAGTGGATTTCTTTCCGATACCTATTCACCTGTGTACACAGACTAGGCCTACTATTAAACAGTTTTATGCCTGTACTAGCGTGTAGTGTTGCCTTTATAATGTTTATGGTACGTGGCAATCCAATGCCAAATACCGGTAGGCCTACTGCCTCTGTGTGGGGCACGGCATATTATCACCAAAAAGTCATGCGTGTCTGTCAAAGTTTGGTTTAAAGCCTGTCAAATCTTACAACAAAATAAAGCTAACTTACCTTGTAAATCCCTTCATTTTCCCAGAGACTAAACTGTCAGTGTCAACATCATCGTGTCGCCATATTATTTTGTTGTCATTTTTTCACATGTCATTGACCTGACTAGGCCTATTCCACTTGTTACAATGGGGGTGGTCACTAGCACTTATCCTGGATGGGCAGTAAGGATGTGTATAATAATCACACTTTGGTAGCATGCTGAAACAGAAATCTTCACAGATTTACCTATAACTTATAGAGTATGAAGATGGTGATGGTAGAAACATACTTTCAAAATTGTTCTGCCTGAAATACTATATTTATCCAGAAAAGAGTAAAACTAGTGGCCAACTTTATTTTTGATCAAAAATAAAATAGAAAACACTTCAGAAATACTGTGGCTTTTTTTTTTTTTACTGTTTTCTCAAAAAGTTTGCAACGTATGGGACTGACATTTTTACAGATGACTGTTACTGTTTCTGTGTCTTGATATTTTTGCACATGAATCTGAATTTAATGATAAAAAGTATGATATTACCTTTAAGCCTGGAGCGTCATTTCAACAATGGATTATCTCAATCACATTTTTGTTCCTTTCTTTTCCTTTCATTTTTTGAGATTTTGACAAATTGCACTAAAAGTCTATAAATGTTCATCTAGCTAGTTGCAAATGCTGTAATACCTGGGGCGGATCCAGGGGGCGGGGCCTGGGGGCACACGCCCCCCTCCTTTCCTTCCAGCAAAAAAAAAAAAAAAAGAGAGAAAGAAGAAAAACAATATATAGGGACGCAGGAAGACTCAAAACGAGAAGAAAAAAACAGGGGGGGGGGAGACAAAATTAGCTAGTTTGATCGCCCTAACATGCTTCCGTTGCTATTAAATTGCCGCAATGATTTCCACGCCCCCCTTTTGGAAAATCCTGTATCCTCTCCGGTTGTATTGCTAAACATGGTTATCTTTTTGGTAGGGAAATTTGGGGGCATTATACATAAAATACAAACCACACATGATTATTTTTGTGCAATACATCTTTATGTCTTTATTTTAGAAACCCTTGTCATGATTTCACACACATGATGAAAACGTCAACTTTAGGTTACGTGTCCTGTACACGTACGATACAAAACAAGTATATGCATGTACTTATATAATACAATTATTAATCTGGAAATAAAGTCAATATCTATAGACCCCTTTATGAAGAGATTTGTACTGGTCGGCGGGTGGGGCAGACACTGGTTGGCGGGTGGGGCAAACACATAAGGCTTCTTTTTTTTGCTTTTAAACTAAGGGCTTTATACAAAATGTTGAAATTTTTACTTTTTTTAATGACATGCTAATTGTGCATACAAATCAAAAACACAAGCAAGCCTGGACATAGCATTATTTAAACAATGACAATATGCAGCACACTTTGTAATATTAGTCAATTCATAAAAGGGTCTATGGATATAATTATCAGGGGCCAATTTCATAAAGCTGCTTAAGCACAAAATTTGCTTAAGCATGAAAAGTCTTCCTTGATCAAACAGGATTGGCTAGCAAATTCTCATGTGATGTTAACAGCATTTGACTTGTATTCAGCCATTGTTTGCTGAGCATAACATTCACAAGGACTTTTAGCTGGCATACTGAATTGATTTATCAAGGTTTTTGGTGCTTAAGCAAATTTTGGTGCTTAAGCAGCTCTATGAAATTGGCCCCTGGTGTTGCCTCATGGGGGTGCTCTCCATAGCAACGGGGCCCCTTTTCACTAGACCAAATTCAAATTAACTTAAAGATTTCATATTTGATTGTGGTTTTTCTCCTCTTCATTTTATATGAACATTAAAGGGATGGTAGAAAATTGTCTTTTGCGACAAAACCGTTGCCGACAGTGAAAGCACATTATGTAATCCATCATATACCCTGAAGTTTGTAGAATATAGTAGAAGTTTGAGGTCAATCAGCCATCTGGGTCACGAGAAAATAGTGAAAACCTGTGTACAGAGAACTGTACACATTTCAACGAATGAATAAAAGGCTTCAAAGCGATTTATTCCGATCTTAAAAAAAGTTTCATTTTTTTCTCAACGAATGTGGCATTTCAGACAAAAACATTTCATGGGATGTTTTCTTCTATCATCATTATTATACTGTGTAAGTTTGATGTGAATCTGTGAACCTGAAGTGTATTTTGTCTTAAAAATTTTGTAGCATCCCTTTAACTGTGTATTAAAGAAAATCAAATTGAAAAGATAAGATTATTCTAAGAAGAGAGGATTATTGTTTTTGAGTTTTTTTCAATGAGAGTAAAAAAAAGTACACACACAGTCCACCAACAGGCAATTTTGATTTATATTCAAAAGTACTTTCAGATTTGTCTGATAGCTGTTCATAACCGATTCCCTTTATACAATAGTGGTCAATGATGACTAACAAAGAAATAGAACTCAAAAGGCCCGGGCCTTCTCTACAGACGAGATACTTTTCCGAGTTCTAGCAATTCACTTCTCGATAAATCAATGAAATTTTCATATTTTTTTCATCCCAGAGACAGTGAACGCTGAAAAAATCAACCTAACTTAAAGGTAGTATCATACTTTGGTTTTTATCAAAGAAATACAGATTCATTGGCAAAAATATCAAGGACGATACCGTAACAGTCATCTGTGAAAATTTCAGTTCCATACGTTGCCCACTTTCTGAGAAAACAGTGAAAAACAGCCATAGTGTTTCTCTTTTATTTTTGATCTTTTAAAAGATCAAAAAGATTTTCGGTCGTTGTTTTACTAATTTCTGGACAAATACAGCATTTCAGGCAGAAATATTTTAATGGCATGTTTCTACCACCACCATCTTCATACCCTGTAAGTTATGGTTATAGGTGAAGATTTCTGTTTTGGTTTCTTACCAAAGTATGATACTACCTTTAAGGAACTTTAGCTATGAGCATAGCTGGGTCCACAATGCTGAAGTATGCCTTTGCTTTGGGCTTTGATCAAGTTTAACCAGCAGGCCTCAGTCGCGTAAAAGGGTTGGTTAGGTAATAAGGGCATGTTTGTTTAACGCTCAAGATCACGAATCCTGCGGATCCGGATCCGGATCCCATTTTAGCGTACCCTGCATAGGACGTGGATCTGCAGATCTGGGATCCTGTGCGTTAAACAAACAGGCCCTATAAATTTAAGATTTTTGTAAATCCCCAATATTGTTTAGAGACTGGATTGTGTTCACATGAGGCATATGGTGTACGTTAAACAGATTCTTACCTCAAAACCGACCAAAAAGTACTGGCTTATGTACAGTATATTGTTTTTGTACACAAAAAAAGTCAAATACAAAAGGTTTCTTACATTTTATACATGTGACTGCTTATTCCGTGCAAATTCAACTTAAAATGTTCTGGTGAAATACAAAACAAGTAGACAATGATAAATTATTAAAATCTACAGATCTGCACAATTACACATACTCGCATGTTACAGTTTTGCTCCATCCCAAAATATAAGGTACAAGAGAATAATAATAATAAAATAAAGAACAATGCCATTCAAAGATAACATACATGTATCACCATATGTACGATGTACGATGTACATGTACATAACATAGTCATAATATTGACGTGTTTGACTCCATTTTGTTACAATGTTTCATATATACCAAACCAGGGGAGTGTGTACAAATTGGCTAAGGCTAAGGCCGTGTCCCAATTCAATGGCTGCAGCCGCAAATAACACACAAGTCTATGGAAATGGCTGCAGTCACTTGCTAGCGGCTGCCATAGGTACGTGCGTAATTTGCAGCCGCAGCCAGTGAATTGGGACACGGCCTTACAAAAATCCAAACACTTTTATATTGCCAAATGTACAGCTACAAGTTAATAATGACAAAATATTTAAATTAATTTAAAAGGTACTTCTCCCAAAAGACAAAAATTACTCATTTCTTTTATCTGAAACCATCAAAACCATTTTTAATCCTGATTCCAAAATAACAAAATGTAACATTGGCACTTGTCAAATTATTCAACACATATTTACATACAGTAGATAAATTTCTTTTCAGTTTTTTGTTTTTTGTTTTCAATTGTATGTACAAATTAATTTGTTTGGTTTTAAATGTCAACTCAACAATTTTCAGGGTAAAAAATAATTCCGAGGGAAAATAAATATGGACTGCCTTCAATGATGATTTAACTTTTCTTTATACATTTTCATAGTTTAACAGATCAAGAAAAAAGATGGAGACATTAATTTTGGAAGAAAAAAAAGAAAAGGAAAATAATTTGATCTTTTTGTTTTGTTCCAACAGTTTCTTACTTTATGTGTATTGGTTGAGAATGTCAATTCTTGTTGGGTCACTCGTATGCAGAGGATTAGGCCGAAAAAAAAAAAATTGTTGTGTTGCCCTCAAGTGGAAAATAAAATTTTGGGTCGGTCGGTCACTTTTCTTTTTGGGGGGGGGGGGGGGGGCTGACTTTCAAACATTTAAGAATAAATACAGGATGTATGGTCACCAGGGCTTATAAATCAACGGTCTTGGGTAGTTTTGAGCAGACCCGTTTTTTTCTGCTAAATCTTACATTTTCTGTCAAAATTGGTGAGTTTTTATACCTTAGAACTGAGAAAAAAAGAAAAAAAAATACCGACGTAAAGTTTTGGCATTTTATGGTCGGTCGCTGAGGGCAACACAACAATTTTTTTTTTTTTTTGGCCTTATGTATAGTTTGATATATATGTATACCAACTGACCTAACTAGCCCTATGTTGGTGGTGATCCCAATAGTCAATTATCTTTGTTCGTTTGGCAGTCAGAAGCCATGAAACCATACACATACCACTGTATCCCAGGGATCATTTTATTTGTTGGTAACTTGGGAGTTAGATGTATATTAGAATTGATTCGTGTATAATGTATAGTGCTTTGTTTTTTTCTTTCTTTAAATGATTTTCTAGAACTAACTTGAGAGAACTTAAATGGAAAAACAATTAAGAACAAATAAATAATGAAATATCTTGAATGTACAGGTTACATGAGGATGTCACACTAGAGTTCTTAGTTTGCATAACAGATAGTTTCCCGAAACAAATTCTTTTACAAAGGAAAACTATCAAAACAAAAATGCCCTTACCATTACATGAACGTCTAAACAAACAATTGTAACTAAATCAACAGTAATTACTGAAAAACAATTTAAATTTAAGGCGACAGTTTATCTGGTATACTATGTGAACCGATACTTTCCAAAAAAAAAATATGTACTGCTTCATATAGTAATAAATGTTTTACATTTAATGGTGAAAAAAATGAAATATTGAGTGTCATGACTATGAAACTCAAAGTATTTCTCTTACATTATTCTTTCCTGGTAGGGAAGGTATTAAATTAGGCACATTTTTGTCTTTTTTAAATACACGACCACGTGGTAGATATAAACACAAAGCTGAAAAAAATTCCAACTTTTTCATTTGTACACACTTGTCATTTACTTTTATAATACATGTACATCTTGGTATTGAGTTATTTTTTCCTGGAGAATCCAAACAAAATTTCAATGTAATAATCATAATAATTATAACAGAGCATTTTATATAATGCGCACAGAATCTGGAAAGTTCCATTCAAAGGCGCAGATTATTATTATCCCCTGGTCATTGGGTTACTTTAACCATGAAACCATCTCAACTCCCTGGGGAGTATACCTGGGGAGTATACAGCTCCGGCTACTATAAGCGCACAAAGGCTAATCAAGCACAAAGCCATCTCTACCCTCGCAAGAACATGTACATGTACACATGTCCATTTACTTCTTGGTGAAGAGGAGCAATATGTGACAAAGCATCTTGCCCAAGGATGCAAGCATCACTAGCCCATGGCTGGATTCGAACCCACAATCTGTAGATTGACCACAAGATCTCGAGTACGACGTAGTTCACTCTTCCTGATATACTTAAGTACTTGGCATTTTTACTCAAAGAAGCACAAGCAGCTAAGGAGGGATTCGAACCCACAACGTCTGGATCTCTGGGGCAGGTTCTTTCATCCAACTTAACAAAACAGGGATTGATTTCACGAAGCTCTACGATCGAATGTAACTCGAGATACGAAGGATAACCCATCGTATCCTTCAACTTCTATGTGGGGCTTCAATGCATCAAATAACTCCAACGATTGATAGTAAGTTACGATGAGTTTGGTGAAATCCACCCCTGTACCAAAGCTGGGTTTATCCTAAGAATTTAAATCTGTAAACTGAGTATGCATACTACAACTTGTCGACTCCAAGGAAGAATTGTTTTCTTCAGTTATATTTTAACCGACACAATAATTCTATTCACGTGATAAAAAAAAAAGCACCAATTCTCCGATGTGACTATTAAATTCTGATTATGCGTACATATTTCTGTCATCATGGAAACCACTAATTTACTAGGCAGTGCAGCATTTACAACCAAACGGACGTGACAATTCATAACATGATTCTAATTCTCCAAAAAAAAAAAAAAAATCCAAAAAAAAATCACCAGCCTACGATTTTTGTCCACAAAAAAAGTTGGTTAAATAGGTTTTGTGCGATATACATATATTTATACACATTCATAGTTAACATTTAACTGGTTTCAGTTAATAACGAGTCACCTTAAAAAAAAAAACGTCCTAATAGTGTGTCTGGCTTTTGACCACCATGCCGATATCAAGAGTTCCATAGGATTCTTGGCATCAGAGGATTCTTGGCATTAGACAATACCAGGCACGGATTCAATCGCTCTTCTACATCTAGAAGTACTGACTGAGGTCCAGTCCAAAACTTCTGGTGAATCGATATCTCTCACAATCGTGGGGAAGACGTGGTCAGACTGAAGAATCGGGTCAAGCAGCTTGCGGGTGACCACTCTCCTACCTCCTTGACCCTCAGCGAAGCCAAGATGTCCACAGATTCAATGACCGAAGGCTGATGGAAGCTTCGGCTGGGGCGCATGCAGCTCGCTGACCCACAACAAGAAACTAATTCCATCCAGAAACTGTCTGGCCGCCATCATACGATGAAAACGGGTTACAAGAGAGTGATTTGAAGACTATCTACAACATTCTCTGAACTGCTTCTTTCTTTTCCTCAAGCTTGTTAAGGTTATCTTTAGGCCTGGGCGATTAACTCGATTAATCGATTAATCGCGATTACATTCCTGTGTCGATTACTCGATTAGTAAATTCTGAACTACTCGATTAATCGTGCCAGCGCGATTAGTGCCTTCGAGTTGCGATTAATTCCACGAGTTACTACTATTCTCAGTCGATCAATATCCATGCCGTGTGTGTTGCATGGAGCAGCTGCATAGACTTGATGACAAGTCGTTAGACATTCGTGTTTTGTCCATCCGTCCGTCAATATCATGCATCGTTCGTATAGTGAGGCAACGTAATCTTGATTCAATAGGGGTCGAGGGTGTATAATAATGTACCGCGGTCGCGTCCCCGCATGTTGGACATTATGCAGGACGTACACAGTGTAATGTGAACACGCACACCGTACCCCTGGTGTAGCGGTAGAATTACCGACTTGATATCAAGTCTGCTGCTGCACGTGCACCGGATGCCCGCCCAATTGTGACAGCACCATGACAACATTTTGAGATTACACTGTAATTGGCCAGTAGCCCTTCTAATAATACTGCCTTATATGGTCAACGTGGATGAGGCATGAATGAGGGCTATACCATTTCGCTGCTTATTGAGGTACATTTAGTTATGTTGCATTTCCAATAAATACTATTTATCTCACTTAGTAATAAAACGAAAGGTTGTCGGGACTTGTCGCACACATGAGTTATTGGATACATACAGTTTAAACGTGTCGGGGTGAATTTTTATTCAAGCCTGACAGCTGACAACGAAATTTTTCTCAACTTCTTAGGCCCACGTGTTTACAATGGATTCGGCTACCATGGCCGGCCAGCGAGGCTTGGCGCATAGTGATGGCATTCAACTACTCAGACGCTACTCGATTATACGATTACTGTACTGGACTACTGTATCGTATCGTATGATAATCGTGAAGTGAACATGTGGAGTAATCGTGAAATGTAAAATAATCGCGATGTGTTTAGTAATCGTGAACTGTATAATAATCGTGTTCACTGTTCAGCCTACTATCGTTGACTTGAACATGCATGTATGGGAGTACGTGAGGCAGTAACTGCATATCTTGTCGGCCAACACTTCGCGAAATCACCCTACTTTACTGAAGGAAGTAATTATGGACGATAGGTTCACGAATTTTGCATTATATACCTTATCAGAACAAAAATGGCATTGCTCAATTCCTCGGAAATCGGAACTGATCGCTGTTGAAACTTGTAAGAATCAATGCATTACGCTATTGCAGTTTACTGCAGTGCCGCTATGATGAAAACAAGGTACATACTGCTTGTATAGTCACTTCCGGGTAATCGCGATTAATCGATTAATCGCGATTATTTCCTCCGCGATTAATCGATTAGTGAAAAGCACTAATCGCCCAGGCCTAGTTATCTTTGCTTGCTGATCTCCTTGCAGTCCACACTACAGCATCTAGCACACACATGACACATTTTGTCTTGGAGATGTTTGGATCTGAGGAAGGCCTTCCTGGGTCAAGCAATGTAGTGGAAGGCAGCTCACTTTCTACAGGATCTGGATCCTTGCTGGATCCTTGGTGTCAAGTTGACGGATGGATGGATGATTCAGTTAGAGGTTTTTTTTCCACAGGAGTCTTTAATGTATGTTTAATGTTCGAAAATCCTTCGCGGATGTTTAAGAAATATACAGTATCCATTCTGAATGTCTCATCAGAGGCCATCGTTGCCCAGTCGTGTCAGGTTTGGAGCACCAAGGGATCATACCTCCTGGGCTCGTAACCGGGCCGTGTCGACAGCGTCCAGGAGGTTCTTGGCGTCCACGGCAAGGATGTGGCCGGCCGACAGCATGCCCTTCTTGTAGTCCTGATCCAGGGTGGTGGTGGCGTAGCGCTGGGCCAGCTTCATGGCATTGATCAGCTCGGCCATGTCTGAGCTCAGGACCTTGTGGGCCATCTGGATGCTGCGGTGGGTCTGGGGCGGAAGGGTGCTGTACAGACCGTCAACGCTGGCCAGGAGATTCTTCAGGGACAGGCCGACATCCTACAAGTGACAACAATCAATGAAAACATTCCAAAATAATCAGTATTGTGAATGTTGACGTTTTCATTTGTTATTACAGCGGAGCGCCGCTATAACGAACATGGCGGGATGCAATGATATTGTCCGTTATAGTAATCATCGAAGTCATGCAACCAGTCACTCTCCTGAGGACGACCAGAGCACACTGTTCGGAACGTTGAGATAATACCATGCGGTTCTTCTCAGAACCACACACTCTCACAGAAGAGATAACATGTTGTCACCGCAAACCTACCTTTAGTAATTGTTCATTATAGCAGATTAAAGAACCATATTCGGTATGAATTATACATTGTACTTAAAAATTCAATACCTCGAGCCAACACCGCGGATTTTGGAAAAGAGGGGGTTGGTAAGGACTTACCTTGACCAAGTTGACATACTGATCAGACTTGACGGCATGAACCATGTTCACCATCTCCATAACGGCGCGGACAACCTGAGTGGTGTTCTCAAACACCTCATCGTTGGTGCGATCAAGATCCATCGTCGGTCCAACCTGGGTGGGGAGGTGGGAAATAGAAGAAGAAAATTCAAGCAATTCCTGCTAAAATGAATTCAAAATTTGCCAACAATTTAATTAACCCTAACCCTAACCAGGGGCCTTTCTTGAAGCTTGGCTCCGGGTTCGTCTCTGTAATCCATATGCTAAAAATATGGGTTGTGGTTTTCCATTGAAGCTGAAGCTCTGTTTTCTACTTCAAACCAGAGAATCTACTTCCCAACCGCAGCTAAGAGTCTCTATTTTGATACCCGTACGAAATTGAGCCGGAGCCAAAGCCGGAGCCAAAGCCGGAGCCAAAGCCGGAGCCAAAGCCGGAGCCAAAACCGGAGCCAGAGCCAGAGCCGGAGCCGGAGCTGGAGCCAGAGCCGGAGCTTGAGCCGAAGCCAAGCTTTCAGAAAGGCCCCTAAATTAAGTGGGTTCTTGAGATAACCTCAAGTGCACCTCACGTACCTGTACTGGAGGAAGAGGCGTCTGAGGTTCCTCTACCCGAGGAGGCTCAGCCGGCTTGGGAGGCTCAGCGACTGGCTGACGGTAGTCTGTAAAAATAAAAAATATCAAGAAAATGCATCAACAAAAATGAGATCCCTGTACACCAAGAAAATTTTGCAATATTAACAAAACAAATCTGTACACTCAAAAACAATACAAGTTATCAAATGCTGTTACCTGCTTCTTAAAGGTAATATCATACTTTGGTTTTTGTCTAAGAAATGCAGTTTCATGGGCAAAAATAACAAGGACGATACAGCAACAGTCATCTGTGAAATTTTCAGTCCAATACGGTGCCCACGTTTTGAGAAAATAGTGAAAAACGGCCACAGAATTTAATAAATCTTTTCACCGTTTTTTTTTATCTTTTAAAGATCAAAAAATTGTTTTTGGTCGTTGGTTTTACTCCTTTCTGGATAAATACATCATTTCAGGTAGAAACATTTTAATGGTATGTTTCTACCATCACCATATTCATACCCTGTAATTATTGGTAAATCTGTGAAGATTTCTGTCTCGGTATGCTACCAAAGTATGATAGAACCTTTAACATACACAATGACGCACAATTAAGCTTGGTACTTACCAGCTGGCTGGTGGTAGGAGACAGGCCGGTCAAATGGTTGATACAGAGGCTGGGTAGACACATTATTCACCTGTCAAAATAAAAACCTCAATCAATCGTCTATAGAGGGCACTGTAGACAATATAATAATAATAATTATAATAATTTGGGGAGGCTAATCATCCTTACTCGCAGCTGGGGTGCTGAATTGCGAAGGATGCGGCTACAACGTGATCGAGTAGCAGGCTTTCATGGGTGCCCTTGGCTGCCAGCCACACCAACCCATATATGATCACGGAGTACAGCCCGAGATCGAAAGTGTTTGATTAATAGAGGGCACTGTTGTAGCTGCCATCATAATAATTATTTAGATTCATTGCCATGTACCCATGTAATCATGCTCACCACTGATCTGCATAATAACTGCATCTTTAGACATCTTAAATCATTCCAAACTCATTTTGCTTGATGAATTTAACGGCAATTTTTTTCCTATCCACCTACCTCCTGCCTGCTCTCTTGCTGTTGGATAAAGTCGTTTTCTTTTACATCGGGCCTCTGAACAAAAAAAAGAAAAGAAAAAGGGTCGATTTATAAATTCTCAAGGCTTAAATCTAAAATAAAAAAATCTAATTTAAATCTAAATCAGCAAGGCCCACCCTTAAGACAGTACTAAAAATTGTCTATCTTTGGTTTAAACTGAAAAAGGTCTACCTACTTGTGTCTGAATGGTCTACAATAGACTGTTTTTTGGTTGTTTTTTTTCAAAACTTAGACCGCCGAGGAGGGACGGTCTAGACTACGTAGACCGGTCTACAAGTGTACCTTAAGACATCTGAACGGTCTATCTCAACCACTTCCGGTTTAGAGTGACCTTGAACGAGTGCATAAACTCACCGGTGATTTATGTCACTTCTTGTGAATTATAAAGGGAAGTTCGGTTTCAGAGGTATGCAACACGAGTGACCTCTTAACACCAGAGATAAACTGTTTTCAGTTTAACCCTGTGTAGTATGGACACAAGGGGTTTGGGATGAAATGTTTACCTCCTGCTGTGACCGCAAAGGGTAGAGACCTTTTTCGGTCTCCGGAGTACTCCTGAGTTGACCCTGTCATTCCTCATGGGCAATTGTTCACTTTAGCAAACAAAAGAAAACAAACAAAAGCCTACCAGTACGTGGGCGCTGGTCGCTAACCATCTAGAGTCGGCCTCACTGTCCAGTCGCTGTTGCCTCATCTTATCCTCAATTCTCTGCATCTCATTGATCTTCATCTCCTCCTGCCGTTCCAGATGCTCCCTCTCCATCTCAAGTCTCTCCTAAGAGGTGCCAGAAATAAATCAGCATCTTTAGAGTCCCTATAAACATGATTGTTCTACATTCACTACCAAATCGAAGAAAGGATTAATGCAAACAGGTTACAGCTAACAACACAAATAATAAAAATCAATACAAGTAATAAACTGCTGCAAAATGCTCATCAGCTAAAATAAGGACCTGAAATTTATAAAATGCTTGGAGTCAAGAGGGCTTGACGCGTTTCAATCCTAGCAGGGTCTTTATCGATAAAGATACTGCTAGGATAGAGACGCGGTAGGCCCTCCTAACTCCAAGCAAATAAAAAACTGACTGCAAATTTCCCATCCCATCAGCCAAAATAATATCCTGAAATATATAAAATGCTTCAAGTAAGAAGGGCTCGAAGTTTCGATCCTAGCAGGATCTTTCTCAAAGGCTAGATGAGAAAGATCCTGTTAGGATTATCAGGCCTGTTATTTTAGAATGGATTAAAACAATGGAGGCTCAGGCTCCGTCTCAGGCTCCAGCTCCAGCTCGTGATTTAATTCTGAAATAACGGGTATCAAAATAGAGGCTTTAGGCTGCGGTTCGGAAGTAGATTCTTTGAAAAGGAAGACAGAGCTTCAGCTTCAATGAAACACCACAACCTATGTTTTCAGCATATGGATGACAGAGCTGGAGCCTGAGCCTCCGTTTCGTAAACCCCAGGTAAATTCCTAAAGGTGAGGTGGGTTTCTATGGAGTTTAGATGCAGTGAGATGCAGTAAAGTGGATTCATAGGTGGTCTTCTTACCTCAGCCGGTGTGGGTCTGAGTGCCATCATGGCAGCCACTTCCTCAGGCGGCTTGTGGCCCATGTAAGGGCCCTTGATCGTACTGGTCGCGGCGTAGTGGTTGGCGGTGGCCTCGTATATCGAGGCCGGCGTGTGGCCGGCGCTGGGTCCCGGGTAGGTTGGAAAACCCGGTCTGGAAGGCTGTATGATGGACAAAAGAAGAACAGACCACAAACTGACATGATCACATTGTCATGTTTTCAGGCAATTTTTGAGGACAAGAAGGGCTGTACTCTGCAGACAAGAATAACTTGAAAAGGATGTTCAACACTCAACAAACCTCACTTTATTTTGTTCAAAAGAAAAGGCTCCCATATCTGACGTCACAAAATCACACAAATTTGTCTGCTGCCCCCATTGACGAAAATCAGAGAATCTGAATTTTGGGGAGCTTGCGGGCAGAGAGAAAAATCATTTTTAAAAAGACTCTCTTTCTGTATCCAGTGTGACAAAAATATTTTTTTTATAATTTAAGGATAATAGTTCTAACAAATAAAGCGAGGTTTGTTGAGTGTTGAACATCTTAAACCCATCCGCCCGTTTTTTTCCCACTGGCCAGGATTATCAGACACCGGTTCACAGGGTTCATTTGGCCAAGCAATGTGCGCAGGAAGCTTTGCGTAAACAATTCGGGCACATAATGGTTGAATACCGTCGGCAATAGTGCCGAATTCCAGGCAAACGTAATCGGTGCCAAGTCTTCTGTGCTCAGAGCTCACAGATTGCGCTCTGCTCGAGAAAGACGATCTATTCAAATCAACTGATCAAGGGGCAATTTCACCACAACAAGCCCATTTTGTGGGGACAATAAAGGTTCATTGAACATCTCCATCCAAACAATACCCCCATTCAATACAATTCAATGGAAGTAACAAAGCAATTATGGCTATAGCCGTTTCCTGTATAGAAAAAAGGGATTAACATATATGACGCAGGGATGTGAGTGGCCACACACAAAAAAAGTCTGAAAACATCACGGAAAAAACTGAAATCTAAAAGTTCCAATACTTCGTTCTTTTGTAAAAAGCTGAAATTTGATTTAAAATCTAAACAAAACAAAAATTGGAATTTAGATTTAAATCTGAAGTTTCATGTCCCTGATGACGACATCCTGGCATTTTGTTTTTACCTTTGGCGGCGGCTCTTCAGCATGATCCGCGACGGGGAATCCCCACGTTGATGCAACGCGTCGTCGCTCCTGCTTCATCATCGATTCCTGCTGCTCAACCTCTTCATCTTGAATTTCACTGCAAAAGGTCAAAGATGTAAATTCATCCTCGATTTTGTCTGTGAGTACCATAGCGGCATCAGTGAAATGCTCAGGGCCAAATTTTATGGAATCCGTTACGACCTATTTTTGTGCTTACGGGCACTGCTAAGCGTGAATTCTATTTCATGGAATCCGCAAGCAAGACTTTTGGTTAGCGAATAATTTCTAGGGTAACCGTGATTATTTTCTGCTAACGCCCTATCATATGCATTCTGCAGAAAGTTCTTGCTTAACTTAGCGAGAAAGACAGCTCTCCCGTAAAATACGCTAACCGTAAGCAAAAAGTAACGGATTCCATGAAATTGGGCCCTGTTATCATTTCATCTCTAGCCATGTCATCTTCATTAACTGTTGTACAATTTTGGGTTCAATGAGTTTTTGTAAAAAAAATACCGACTCTCACTCGGAAGTACAAAGTACTTGTACTCGGAAACCAGTACTTGTACTCGGCCGGCAAAGAACTCAACCTATCTTGGTACTCGTCAGTCAAAGTTCTCGGCAGTACTTGGTACTTGGAAAAAAAGTACTCGACTACAAGACTGATGTTTACTCCCGAGACGATATGTACTCCGTAAGGAGTTCATGGTTATCAACTGACTCACTGTAATCTCAGCTTGAGATCTTGAAACGTGGGTCTCTTGGAGGGTTCGTAGGACCAGCAGAGCGTCATGACGCTGTACAGTGTCGGAGGGCAGCCGGCCGGCATGGGCAGTCTCTCGCCCGTCTCAATCCGGCCGATCACGTCGTTGTTCTTCACACCTTGAAACGGCTTGACACCGTACATGAGAATCTCCCACATGCACACCCCTGGGAAAAAGAAAAAAGAACGGCCATTGCAAATATTTCATTTACTCATCTTTTTATAAACCTTTTAAAAAAAATCAATCACTTTCAATCTCAGGCTGTACTTCGTGGTCATACATGTATAAGGGTTGATATCGCTGGTAGCCAAGGGCACAAATGCATGCCGGCAACTTGACCACTTTGTAGCCGCATCCTTTACAATTCAGCACCCCAGCTGCGGGTTAGGATGATTAGCCTCCCAAATTATCATTATTCTGTATGTATCATTTAATTTTTTTTTTCAATCTAATTTTTTTACATTAATTGTTTGTGCCCAAAACATCTGTAATTCGGGCAAGTATTACAAAAAAACTGAATGCATTAATAAAACAAACAATATGGACACAAAATTCTACTTTGACAAGCAAAGATTTAACGTATCTTATGTTATTAATAAAGTTTGTGCAACTACAGAGCAGATCAAAAGATTATGTAATCCTTAATAATAATAATAAACAATAAAGGGTATTTATACAGCGCCTTTAGCAAGATCAAAGCTCTGTACAAGGAAAGTAAACAAGTAAAGATACAGAAAGCAGCCGCACAGGGCTACGGAGACGGTGAAAAGAGGAAAGTTTTGAGAAGTTTCTTGAAAAGGAACTCCCAATGCAACTAACCATCAATATCTTGTAGTACATTTACACGAGTCTGAAAAATTGAACTCAATAAGCACATGGGCAACAAACCATCCTGACAAATTAATTTAAAAAAATAAAATAAAAAAATAACGGGCAACGGAGACGATGGAAAGACGAACATTTTGAGAAGTTTCTCGAAAAGGAACTCCCAACAATGCAACTAAACATCAATATCCAGAAGTACATTTGCACGAGTCTGAAAAATTGAAATTAATAAGCAAATGGGCAACAAACCTTCCTGACAAATTAATAAAAAAAAAAATAATAATAAAACAATGCTTCAAAGGTAATTAAACAGAAACAGTGTTAATCAGGGATGTGAGTGGCCACACACACACACAAAATCTGAAAACACCAAGGAAAAAGCTGAAAAGTTCCTCTACTTTTGTACAGAGCAGATACGTAAGTACAAAAAAATCTGAAAATCTGAGTTCAAAAATCTGAAATCAGATTATAATCAAAAGTCTCATATCCCTGGATTTTTAATAATAAATTCAAATTCATACCTCCTTGATTGTCTCCAGATCGGAAATTTTTTTTTTACTGTTGTGACAGTACTGTGCCCTGAAGTTAACTAAATCTACAGTGCCTGACAGTGACGATGTCTGATTTGTGTTGCTAATGAAACATTCCATGCAAATCAGCCACGTGTGTCTGATTTTACTGGCAAGGCAGTGGCACAGACAGGTCACGGACTAATGGATCAATAGGACAATGACGTTACAGCCATTCAGTCCGGGTACAATACGCATCCGTTTGTGTGTCATTTCAAAGACCATTTTAGGCAGATTTCACGCTTATCTAGCATCGCTTTATACACCACAGTTTATCAGGGATTACGGATTAAGTGTGTGCATTCCTCAAATTTTCAGAGAAAAACCTTGAGATTTGAGATTGATGACAATTCTGGGAGTACGAATCGTGTGTAAAGATACAGGGCTGTTATTGTAATAGCATAAAAAAAAATCCTGAAAAAAATAGCAACAAATCCTGAGAATAATATGTCTCCTATACTTTTGTACAACTTAAGTGAGGAAAAAAAAATCCTGAAATCAGGAATTTTTCCTGACAAATCACACCCCTGAAGATAGTCGGTGGACTTTCGGTTTCAATTTGGCAAGGGTGAACGGAACTTATTAGTCAGAAACTTTGTATTGCATTGAATAATGCAATGGATCTTCCTTTGTAACTCACGATGAAACGTTTTTCCAAGAACTTTGGTTTCATTCCTTTTATAACCTGTTTTCAAAAGTTAGTCTAATTACACCTACTTCTTGTTTCTTTCCAGAAATAGAGTTTCAAATATCGGGAATAAATAAAAACCTCAACTTCCTCAAAAGCTCAATGGCTGAAAGGTAGTATCATACTTTGGTAGCGTACCGAAACAGAAATCTCTACAAATTTACCTATATTTTACAGGGTATAAAGATGGTGATACTGTTAAAATTGTTCTGAACGTAAACCACAATTTTTAAAGTATTGAGATAGAACATTGTGACAACCTTTTAATATGGTTAAATTTCAAAATTTCTAAACAGTAAATAAAGACTTCAAAGCCATTTACTGGAAGACTAATTAACTAATTTCTAACCATCCCCCAAGCATTCTACTGCATCTCATGCTTAACTACTGTTTGCATACAACTGCTGTGCATTATTAAAAGTCAGCTTTATCAACCAAAGTCTGGTAACACCGACTTACCCGATCCTGAATGTACACACAATCTTTAAATTCCCCAGACTAAGGACAATGTTGCTGTATCATATCATTTGTGGCTCGTTTATTTTGTGCCATGATTAAACAAGAAGGCCAGCATTAGTACCTTCTCCACAATCATAACAATGGGTGAGAATGGACAATAGACACCAGACTATTTCAAAGGCTGAAAGTTACTGAGCATTACGAATCACCGAATCACACAATATAACAACAGTGTTTAGTCAGGGGAACTGAAATTTTACAGTGCAAGTACAATGGAATGAAGTCAGTGGGCCAGACAATGTTCTAAATGAATTCGCAAGAGCCTTGTTGGCCTCAAGGTCTATTCATAGGAAACATTGGGAGTCAGGTTGGCATAGCGGTTCTTTCCTCGCCTTTCATCTCTGGCAGACTGGGTTCAAGGAGGATTGGGTTTTTCAGTCCCTGCCTGATTCTGTGGGTTTTACCCAGAATATTACTCTGGGTTTTCCTCCCACCTCTAAAACTGTATCTTCTTCTCATCATCTTTCCATAAAAGGTTTCATCAGGCTTTCGAGCTACAGTGCCTAGAGCGCTTTTGAGGAATCATTGGTGTCATTACCAGAAATAAATGATAATAATAAACAAAACTTACCAAACATCCAGACGTCGCTGGCCGACGTGAATCTCTTGAAGTTGATGGATTCTGGGGCCATCCATTTGATGGGCAATTTGCCTTTAGAAGCTTCAAGAGGGGGAAAAATAAAACAAGAAGGTTTTGCAATAACTCCACATGGATTCGGGAAAAAGAAAATTGCTTTTGTCAGATTCTGAAGCCCTGAAAAAAAAACCCCACACACCCAAACGAAGTCACTCTCCTGAGGACGAACAGAGCACACTGTTTGGAACGTCGAGATAATAACAGCCGTGATCTTACCTTTGTAGTAGGAATGGTCATGCAGCAGTCTTGACAGACCAAAATCTCCAAGTTTCACATTATCTTTGGCAACGACAAGTACATTCCGGGCAGCGATGTCTCTGCAGACACAAAATAATGCCAAATTTTCTCAGCTTCCATTGAAAAATTTTATAACAAATTTCTAGAACAAATCTTAATAACTGTATTCTAAATCACATTCAGATGGGCTCTTTACACTGGACTAAATAAGCAGTTTATTGATAGAGGTACTTTTTATTGAAAGGTGAACAAAGAAGGTTGACAGAAGCAGGATTCGAACCTCCGATGCCTAAATTACCAGAATGGTATTCCAGAGGTTGCATGTTCGAATCCCACTCAGGTCCATTTTTCTTACTTCACTCCCTCAATGACTCACATTAATCCAGTTGGTGTTCCTTGTGGTTTACTTTTATGATAAATTTTACTCAATACGTTCTCAACTGACTTTTTCGGAAAGTTGAGGAATTTTCATAACTTTTGCCATTCACCGCAACCAGGGCCCAACTTCACTTGTGATTGTTCTTTGGCTGTTGTTCGCTGACCATGAATATCAAATGAAATTTTTAACGGTGGTTTGTGTTATTGGGCAAGGCATTTTTGTGCTAAGCAAATTTTTTTATGCTTAGCAGCTCCATGAAATTGGCCCCTGTATGCTAATCTCTGACTACATCAGAAAGTGTGCCATTAAGGCTTCCAGCCTGGGGCCAATTTCATAAAACTGTTAAGCAAAAAAATTTGCTTAGCACAAAAATGTCTAGCCCAATAAAACAAACCACCATTGAACATTCCATTTGATATTCGTGGTCACCCAACAACAGCCAAAGAACAATCACAAGTGATACACAACACATGGAAATTTGGTTGTTAACCCTGTTTTTATTAAGACAGAAATGTCATGCTTAGCAAATTTTTGTTCTTAACAGTTTTATGAAATTGGCCCCATGCTCTTACCTGTGTACAAATTTCTTGCTCTCTAGGTAGGACAGTGCAGTACTCAATTGGTAGCAGTACAAGATCAGATTGGCCAGACAAAGCTCTGAAAGATGCTCCTGAAGAAATGTGCGCATCTATTGAAAAAAATTTATTACACTTGTTAAAAACGCCTTAGATTTAAATGTGAATGTCTTGCTTTTGTTGTTGTTTGTTTGTTTGTTTGTTGATATTTGTGTAAACAGCCTACCTCTCCAAATGGTGCTAATTCCATGACAATCCAGATAGGTGGCTCCGTGCAGACACCAATCAGCTTGATAATATGAGGGTGATCAAACTGCTTCATTATATCTGATTGAAAAAAAAAAAAAAAGCTTATCAATTTAATTTTAACAAATGCCTACAACGTATCTTCAAGATCTACTGGCCAAACATCATATCAAATGAAGAACTCCGCAAAAGAACAACCATGGCACCCATACAAGAGGCAACTCAGACACGGCGTTTGAGGTGGCTGGGACACAAATGTTGTATACCATCAACATCACTCCCTCAAGAACAGCACTACACTGGATAGCACAGGGGAGAAGGAATCGAGAACGGCCAAGAGAAACATGGCGGAGGACAATTGCCAAAGAGCTGAAGAGCAGGGGACTTAGCCTTGAGACAGCCCCCAAGAATTGCTGCAGACAGAGAGCCAGGTGAAGATCCCTTGTGTCACCTCAAGCGCCAGACATTTCAGAAGAGGACTGAGTGAGTGAGTATCAATTTAAGGGCTTTCCACGCTATGGTAACTTTACAAAGGGTCCAGCCAAAATAACATCTTCCAAATTTCAACACGGATTCACTCACACTATTTATTATTTTAGTGTGGTTTAAAACCAAAATATTTCAATCAAAATACGAGCTTGGAAGCCTAGCAGGCTTCTACTGGTAAAATTGAAGCCACTTTGATAACAAGCCTTCATCTTGACTTTCCAAATAATGACCACTTCTATATTTGAAAAATGAACAAAGAAAATTTGACTGGAGCGGGATTCGAACCGGCGACCGCCTGAATACCGTAAACACTTCTTCACGGTTTCTGACTGCCAAACGAACAAAGATAATTGACTATTGGGGTCACCACCAACGTAGGGCTGGATGGCTCAGTTGGTAGAGCGCCTGTACGGTGTTCAGGAGGTCGCCGGTTCAAATCCTGCTCCAGTCAATTTTTCTGTGTTCACTTTTCAATGACTTCTATAAACACGGACAACCATGCTCTATTAAACTTACATGCTTCCTCCAGGAATTTTTCTCCTAACGTCTCCGTGCTCTCCACTTTACAGGTTTTGATGGCAACTTCAATGGGGTTCCCATCCTGAGAAAGAAAGGAGAATTTGGTGAGAAGGATGTGACACAGAAATGATGGACGTTTGTTTGAAACGGTGACATGTACAAACAGAATGGTGTTTTAAGCTAGTTCTGATTGTGCACAATATGCATACTGGAATTTTCATGGAGACATAGCTATCTTCTTGTGTCAATGAACACTCAGGGGGCAACATGATGAATTAGGAGGGTGGGGAGAAGTTACTTTGGGCAGGAATGAAGAGTGTTAATTATACTTTGTAGGGATAGCGAGCATAGCAAGGGACAGGGGAGAATTTCAACTCGCTGATATGTTTCAATGGCAGGAATAGGGAGTTTATGTTACACAGAGAAGAAAGGGAAGGAGAATTGAAACTCTTCAATAAGTTGGAATGAAATGAGGCTTATAACATGATGGGGTTAGAATGGTGTACAGGGGTGGCATGACGTACAGGCCGAATCTGCAAGGTGTAGAGATACAGTAGGGAGAATTTAAACCTCCAAGGGTCCTGGCGGGACAAGCACCATCCAGCAAATGACAGACCAAGCTTAAAATATTGCCTACCTCATCTTTAAACGCTCCTTTATGTACATCTCCAAACTGGCCCTCTCCTATGGTAGCGATGAGGGAGACCTGATCCCTGGGTATCTCGTAGTCTTTGGTAGCCGGTAAGGCGTAGTCGTCATCTTCAATGATCTCTGCATAGTCATCCGACAGTGCTGGGTACCAGGGAAAACCAACAATGCAACGATTAATCATGAAACACTTCGTGGATGAAAGGAGGAAGTGTGCAGTGAAAGTATATGAGAAATGCATTGTGGGATAGTTTGGGGTAAACAATTTTGTACACAAAATCCCATGTGCATGATAACGCTGGCTATCCAGGAAAAAGTCATTGGGCGTTCATGAAACAGAGGCTCAGGCTCCCTCTCAGGCTCCGGCTCCATTTCGTGAATCCAACTGGTATCAAAATAGAGGCTTTTGGCTGTGGCTCTTAAGTAGATTCTCTGGTTTGAAAAGGAAAACAGAGTTTCAGCTTCAGTGAAAACCCACAACCTATATTTTCCGCATATGGATGTCAGAGCTCGAGCCTGAGCCTCCGTTTCGTAAACAGCCTATGAATTTTGGATTTTGAACTACCTGATTGTGTGATGTGCTTCCGTCTGCTGGTGCTGACTTTCACCTCTGTGTAATTCTCCACTGAGTTGTCCTCACTGCAAACAGAAAAGGAGAAAAATGACAAACATCATTACTAGGGCAACGGCACAGACAACAAAGTCAAAAGCTTACAATATTTGTTTTTTTTTACACTTTAAAAGTTGCTACTAATTTAAACATGACAAGTAATAAACTGCTTTAAACTGCTGCAAACTGCTCATCAACCAAAGCAATGACCTGAAATACTTTAAATTGCTTAGAGTTAGGAGGGCCTGACGTTTCGATCCAAACAGGATCTTTATCAAAGCCTTTGAGAGAGATACTGCAATGACTGAAAGGACAGGCCCTTCTTTACTTTAACCTTAACCCTGATCTGCACCTTCCACACAAGACGAGATTTGCATTGCCATAGTCTCCACATGGGAACTGGATCATAAACCATGAAATAACACAAAAACCCACACTGTGGTGTATAGCACTCCGCACTTGCGCTAAAAATAGCAGGCTCAGACAAACATTGCAACCACGCAACCATGGGTGTGCTTGTGTGCATGCATGAAAAGTTTGTCTGACATCCGGGGATTTTGTACATGCGCGCGCTGGCCAAATCACTTGTGTGACGTCATTAGTGCGGAGCCGGAGCGCTATTGTGACATTCAAAATACTACACTTACCACAGGAAAAAACCATGTACACTTGTACAGTAAACTTATGGACGTGGGTTAGGGTTAAAGGTAGTATCATACTTTGGCAGCATACCGAAACAGAAATCTTCACAGATTTACCTATAACTTACAGGGTATAAAGATGGTGATGGTAGAAACATACTGTTAACATTTTTCTGCCTGAAATGCTGTATTTATCCAGAAAAGAGTAAAAACGGTGACCAAAATTACTTTTGATCTTTTAAAGATCAAAAATAAAAGAGAAAAGACTTCAGAAATACTGTGGCTGTTTTTCACTGTTTTCTCAAAAAGTGGGCACCGTATGGGACTGAAAAATTTCACGGATGACTGTTACTGTGTCTGTCTTGATATGTTTGCCCATGAATCTGCATTTCTTTGACAAAAACCAAAGTATGATATTACCTTTAAGCACTAGTTTCTACTGTTTGAACAATGATCATACGGATATTATGCCTATACACATGGCATGACAATTGCACGCACTTACGCAAACAGCATCACATCTAACTGCACAATGTCCACCATAATCCATTCCATATCGGAATATACCAGGCTCAGATCCTGATTCAAAATCTCCACTACAACCCATGCCATATCGTCCCCAAGGAAAAGAAACACTGTAAGCAATATATAATCCTCCGTAGCAGAGGATGTGGACAGATTCTAGTCTGACGGACAGCAAAACTTTTTCCCTGAAGAAGCCTCAACCCTGAGGCTCTGAATTTGGGCAGATGTTAGTCCGACAGGGAGCAGAAGTTTTCAACTAAACAAGACCAAACCCCGTAGGTCAAAATGTGGACAGATGCTAGTCCGATGGGCAGCAAGCTTTCCCCTGAAGAAGCATCAACTCTGAGGCTCAGTATTTGGACATATTTCAGTCTGAAAGGGAGCAGAAGTTTTCAACAGAACAAGACTGAACTCCGTAGGTCAAAATGTGGACAGATTCTAGTCCGATGGACAGCAAAACTTTTTCCCTGAAGAAGCTTCAACTCTGAGGCTCAGTATTTGGACAGATGTCAGTCCGACAGGAAGCAGAGGTTTTCAACAGAACAAAACCGAACTCCGTAGCTTAGAACGTGGAAAGATTTTAGTCTGTCCGACAGGCAGCAAACATTTCCACATGAAGAAGAAACCAGAACTAAGTCGCTCAGAATTTGGACAGAATGTAGTCGGAAAAAGGCAGAGAAAAGTTGCCACCTGAACAAGACTGAACTGTCCCAACTGTGAATCCTTGTGACGAAGAAGCATTTGATTACTTCATAATAAGCGTACGTCACCGAGACAATGCTTGCTATCAGAGGCACCACGCTTTAAAGTGCTATCACTTCAAGCTCACTTTTGCTGTGCGAATCAGCAAGAAATTTAAACACTGACAGCGTAAGCCACGACACGCAGTGATGACATCGCCCCGTTTAACTTTTTTCTCAGAAAACAAAACAAAAACCTCTGACAACTATGAATAATCTGTCAAACTTAGGCAAGGTTTGGCCTGACCTTTTGCTGCAAAGTGACACGGGCCGGGTTTGGTACTTTGGGGCCACACGGTGGTATCATAACCACAGCTGCACAAACCCTTCCTATTATGAAATCCAATGACACATACAATAATATACACAGTATGAGTAAGTCCAGCCAGTATTAAATAATAATGTCCGGTTTTTTTCCCCCTGCACATCACTGAGTAATTCCAATTTTTTAATCAATATGTTTGTTTTTTGTTTATGTAACTTCCTGTGGGCAAATGTCAATCTTCAGGCCATGTCACACAAGGCAAATTCAAAATCAGCACTACAAAATCATTATTTTTGTAGTGGAGTGAAAAGTGTGCCTCAACGACCCACATAAGAAATTTTGATACAATTCCAAGGATAAAAAGAAAACTAATTCACTTTAATAACTGAGAATCTGTGGCAAACAGTTTCATTTGATGGGGCAAGTTGACTTGTACTGTGCATATGGTACATACTGTACATACAGTTTATGTATAGGTTCAATGGCATCAACAACGTACAGTATCAACACGGGACAAAAACACTCACAGTGACTCAAGTGCAATGTCCTCTTATCACCATGGCAACCGGCAGTTTCCCACAGGAAGGGGACAAAAACTGGATGACTTATATGAATAATTTGCAGCAATTTTCATTCCGGCTTTAAAATCTGACACCAAAACAGGATGTGAAATGACTCCTCTCATTGGCAGGGAAAGGTGCTGATTTTCTGCAGGGGGTTGGTCGTCATCAGGGAGTTCAACAACCGCAATTTTATGTGTATCGGTTTGCGGAAACACCATGTCAGAATCGCTTGTACTTTCACACTTCTGTTTCATTCACACTTCTCGTGAGGTCTCAACGTTTCGACTTGCCTGCTCTAGTCATCATCAGGAGACTGCAATTTTCTTCAAAATAATGATGACTGATGTTGTTATTAGTTTGTGTGGAGAGTACAGTTGATATTTCTATTACCATGATTACAGGTCGCTGCACTAACGGCTGGAAGAGTTGGGAAATGACTTGACAACTTTGTAACTTGTTCGTTTAAAAAAAAAACCTCTCAAACATTGAGAAATTCTCTCATGGGTCTGGACCACTGTCAAAATCTCTCAAGGATTCACCAGGGACATCGGTCACTCTCAAGCGTTGGTCGGAAAGGCTGAGTGACGGATGTCCCCGACCGGTGCCTACTGGTGTGGCTAAAACAATGATAGTGGAACTGCACAATAGCGCTCCGCACTAATGACGTCACAAAATCCCCGGATGTCAGACAAACATTTTCTCACACACGTAGTGTACATGGATGTGCACACCCACACACGTTTGCATGGTTGCAATGTCTGAGATCCGGTGCTATTTTTAGACCAAGTACGGAGCGCTATTAATTTGCTAATGCTACATGGACAACATACAATAGAGTCAACGTCCAATATGGTGGCATGACCAATTTGTATCACTATGCCAGTTGCCACCATTGACTGCATGTCTATTAATGAGTAACACTAATATAATGCTTGTCATTCGATGTGCTTTTCATAAATCTGACATATACCTTACATGTATAGACCTACTTCCTTTGCAAATGCATCCTCAGTATGGCCACCGGGAACTGTTTAGATATGAACAATCTGGACTTCCTATTTGGAGAGATAACGCCAACTGGAACAGACTGATGGCTAGGTATATTCAGGAATTGCAGCGCAATGTGGGCAAACAATTGCTCTGGTTTATCGGATGATTTGAAGGAAGTTGATGAGCCTGAATAATGGTGACCCAGTCTGGGGCGCTGTGTGATGAGGAATACTGTATCACCTCGTGTACACAGAGACCAGTGCACACCTTAGTGTATTCTCTTTGAAGTCGGAAATCAGACAAAAATACCGGCCGGATACATCCCTGATCAAACATTGAGATTACATGCATGTACCCTGTGCACTATACATCTTCACATACATGACATATAGAGCTATATTAAAATTACTCAGAGCACCGGGCCCAATTTTATGCAATCCGTTACCGTTAGCAAAAATTCTTCGCTTACGGTAGCAGAATTTTTGTGGTTACGGTTAGCGTATTTCACGGAAGAGTTTCCTTTTTGGTAATGGTAAGCAAGGAATTTGTGCAGAATGCATACGACAGCGTGTTAGCAGAAAATGATCACGGTTACCCTAGAAATTCTTTGCTAACCGAGAGTCTTGCTTACGGATTCCATGAAAAAGATTTCACGCGTAGCAGTGCCCGTAAGCACAAAAATAGGCCGTAATGGATTCCATGAAATTGGGCCCTGATCACTCGTGTATAAGAGATCACTCTCCTGCTGGCCCCATCCATGTTTGTGCATAAACCTATGGTAAACACAAAATTTGGTACGTCTTTTGCACGTCTATTTGCATATCTGTATTTGTGTTCTATACAGGTGCGTTATCGAAGCCCAATGCGCTCAAAATCCGACGCAACTACAAGACGCGCTTCTGGTAACGTTCGCGTGTTGCATTTAGAGCACATTCTTCGAAAGGCATTCCAGGCAAAGTTTTCTTGTTCCACAAACACGCACACAAATTCAAAATGACTGCGCCCAGGACGGCTTCAAAGTGTCTACGCACGGAGAACACGGAGCTAGGGCTCTAGTAATTTTAATATATCTCTATACCTCTTCGGTTGTTAATGGCTACAAAACATTGGTATAAAGAAACCAAAACAGAAATGTTCACAGATTTACATATAACTTTTAGGATATGAAGATAGTGTTGGTAGAACCATATCGTTAAAATATTTCCACTTGAAATTGTGTATTTTTTCTGGAAATTAGTCAAACAAAGACCGAAAACTGTTTTTGATCTCGAAACCATTCTTCATGTTTTCTAAGAAAAATTTAGTCGGGTTTTCGCTATTTTCTCGGGATGTCTGATTGAGCTCAAATTTTCACAGGTTTGTTTATTATAATTTCATGTACATGCTGGATTAGACAAAATGAGAGTGCTGTTCTGTCACATTTGACCAACGTTGTACACACCCTTTAAAGAAATTAAAAACAGTAGCTTGGACTCACTCATTTTCTGGAGGCAACGACGGAAGTGCTCTGTCTCCCTCTGCAAAGATGGAAACAAGGAGAAGAACAAAAGGAAGACACATTCATTGATGCTACCATGGTTAAAATTTAAAAACACAAAAAAACAACTAGTAAAAACAATTTAAAGCAAACGTGAGTTGCAACAACACATTCGCAGAATTTCAGAGCTAACTTTGAAAACCAAAATCAAAACCAAGAACAAAAAGCAGAGAAAATACATGAACACGAACAGTGTAAAATAAATACCACAACATTTGAATTTCTCACTTGGTAATATGTAGTCTTGGTTCACGATGTTGTTATATATTATCGGAACGTACGAACCGATTCCCCTCACTGACCTGCACGCACGTACATAAGACCTCTCTATAATAACGTCTTGGGAATCCTGTAAAGGCCGTGAGTTGCGTGCGCACCTCGTTACGTAGCGCGCTACGTCGTCTCCATGACACACTGTTGAATATGTATGATTACCTCCACTGGCCAGCATGCACAGATATGCAAGTGTATGTTAATAGCACTCCGCACTCGCGCTAAAAATAGCATACTAGCTCAGACAAACATTGTGACCAAGTAAACGTGAGGTGTGTGCGCACGTGTATGCATGGTGTACGCTGCGTGTGTGAGTCAATGTTTGCCTGACATCCGGGGATTTTGTACACTCATGTGACGTCATTAGTGCGGAGCGCTATTGGCTGTGCCTGACCTTGAAAGTAACGCATGCGCAGTGTGTTTCCCCCCACTTTCAGGGGGAGATTTTACAGGATTCCCAAGATGTTATTAGTGACAGTTCCGTGCGGATCACCTGTACGTACATACGTACATGCGACACGGTCAGTGCGGTATCAGTGAGTATCCACACCAATAACGTCGTGAACCAAAACTACGTATAAATATGTAAAACAAGCACCAAGTTCACAAGTACATGTATGCACTCGACTCAAAATGCAAACAATGAGTTAAATGACTGTGCACATAATACCATGTGTATACACATGGTATTTTAAAAATTATTCAAATAGTTGGAAATATGATATATACTTGTCTGAATTATAATCGCTGCACAAGTAGCAATGAGGGGGGAAAAGGAAAGAATACAAAAACAAAAATGGTCAATATGTATATAATTCCTGATAAAGAGATAGTTATGCCATTAGAAGCTTGAATGGGAGTGATTTCAGTTCTGCTCTTTGGAGAGTGTTCATTCAGTACACAAGAACAATACCATGTCTCCACAAGGATACACATGTTGGCATACATGCGCGTACATGGTGATTCTGGTGTCCGATTCATTGGTTCCGGTTCGTAAACATTATCATGGTACGCACTCTTTTTCAGGATGCATGAGATTTAGTTTCATGGGGGACGTTCACAAGAAAATTAACGTCCAAATCCGTAATTAACGTCCAAACACCACAAAACCTTTGCAGAATGAACTTTAAGATGCACTGTCCACCATTTTTGCTGTGAATTTAAGGAGGAAACCCCCAAAATACCAGGAAATTGAAGAGATAAACAAAATATACCTCCAAGGATTAAAAACTTCATCTAAGCTTAAGTATGAAACAGTATGGACAGTACCATCTATGTTTTTTGTTTAACCCAGAACAACAAGTTCACTATATGCTACAGCAAAATACCGAAACAATTTTCAACAAGTTACAGCGATGGACATAACAATAATTAAAAAGCACAACTCCAGTCAGCTGTAACATGAAAAAAATGACGTTAAGAAAATTTTAGGGATGGGGTCCTACATCATCAGCCAACAAATTTTTGGGGGAAATTTTCCAATAAATTTCTTCCTTAAAGGGCATGTACAACATTGTTAACAAACCAAAACAGAAATGTTCACAGATTTATGTAAACTTGTAGGGTATGAAGATGGTACTAGTAGAAACATACCGTTAAAATATGTCCGCTTAAAATGGTGTATTTATCCAGAAAGAGTAAAACCAATAAACACCAAAAACATTTTTAATCTTGGCAAGATCAAAAATCCTCCTAAAAGATGTTTTACAAGAAAAACTGAGTGGGGTTTTCGCTATTTTCTCGTGACTCAGGTGTCCGATTGAGCTAAAATTTTCACAGGCTTATTATTTCATGTACACGGTGGATCAGACAAAGTTTGAGTGCTGTTATGTCATCTTTACCAACGTTGTACACACCCTAAAAGATCCAGACAGCGTATCTTAGACGCTTTTCAATTTTGGTTGGAACCTGAAAGAGCAAGAACCCACCCCTTGTTCATTCAAGAAAACCATTAAAAACAGCTAGTAATATCTTATTTAAAGGTAGTATCATACTTTGGTAAGAAACCAAAACAGAAATGTTCACAGATTTACGTATAGCTTACAGGGTATGAAGATGGTGGTGGTAGAAACATACCGTTAAAATGTTTCCACCTCAAATGGTGTGTAAATTATCCAGAAATTAGTAAAACAACGACCAAAAATCTTTTTGATCTTTTAAAAGATCAAAAATAAAAGAGAAAAGATTTTAGAAATAATGTGGCTGTTTTTCACTGTATTCTCAAAAAGTTGGCACCCGTATTGGACTAAAATTTTCACAGATGACTGTTACTGTATCTTCCTTGATATTTTTGCCCATGAATCTGTATTTCTTTGATATTATCCAAAGTATGATATTACCTTTAAAGTCATGAAACACAACAGTTATATACATGTAATATGCAATGTATATCAACAAGAGATTGAATCAAACACATTATGGACGATGGCATTGAACAATACTATAGGGGTTTACGAAACGGAGGCTCAGGCTCCAGCTCTGTCATCCATATATGCTGAAAATATAGGTTGTGCTTTTTCATTGAAGCTGAAGCTCTGTTTTCCTTTTCAAACCAGAGAATCTACTTCCGAACTACAGCCAAAAGCCTCTATTTTGGTACCCGTTTTTCATGGATTCATGAAATGGAGCTGGAGCCGGAGCCGGCGGGAGCCGGAGCCTCCAATTCATAAACCCACGTTGGAAATTAAAATGCATGTTGGTAAAAAGATATAGTGAATACAAAATCACATGCGTTTTAAATGCCAAATTAAAAAAACAACCAATTATAATGAGTAGATATAAGAAAGATTGACACATTCAATGCATTATTGCTGATTATGAGTTGTACTAATGCACAGGGATATGAACCTAGAACCTCTCAATTGCAGTTCCAGTCTGGGGCCAATTTCCTAGAGCTGCTTAGCACAAAAAAAATTGCTTAGCACAAAAATAGCTTGCTCAATAAAACAAACCACCATTGAAAATTCCATTTGATATTCATGGTCAGCGAACAACAGCCAAAGAACTATTGCAAGTGATACACAACACACGGAAATTTGGTTGTTAATCCTGTTATTACTAAAGACAGAAATGTCATGCTAAGCGAATTTTTGTGCTAAGCAGCTCTATGAAATTGGCCCCTGGTCTTGGGTGACCACCCAAACTTCCTAACTCTAAATTTCTCCCAGATGACCACCTGCCTATGTTCTGCTACGTACATGTACAGCGGTAAAAGAAAAAACACATGCATAATTTGGGTTTGGGAAAACCAATTTTGAAGGCGGTCGGTTTTCGAGCCCGGCAAAATGGGAAATAGCAAAGGGATCATGCTACTTGTGACCCTGGAGGGGTAGGGAGGCCTTATTGGGACTGTCTGTATTAGCATGATAAAAAGCCACTCGTACGGTCGTGGAAGAACTATTTCTGACTTAATATCCATCTTGCAAACACAGCAGAAATTTGTCAAAGCCTTAAAACGTCACAGAATAAACACTGCCTGCAGGAAGAAGTATTTTCGACCAATGGCAGTGCATCTTTGATTCCCTGCTTTCCATTACCATCATGTAATCTGTGATTTGATTGGTCCAGCCCGGTTGTGCGCCTACTAGCACAGACTTTACAGAAAGATATATTCAAAAGAGCAGCTAATATAATTCACATGCATCTATATTTCATACAAATTTGACAGAAATGGTGATAGTGCCTTTTTGATTTTTTACATTTTACGTGTGACAAACTGTGTGAAAAATTGGCTAGTATCACAAAAAGTGCATCAATGGATTTGGAAATGCATCTACACATGTTAGTTAATAAGCAAACGTGATAAATAATTAGTAGTTGGAACTAGTATTTTAAGTAAGCTAACGTGCATGAATCAGAGTCAAATATGAATACATGTATGTGAAGTGCATGCTAAGGATGTATTTTATAACCAGAGATTTTGCAAATGGATGGGCGCATACACATGATCTGTGTGCTACATGTAGGGTATCGAGTTTAAGGGGCAGCACTCGGTCACTGTATTAAATCATAATGGTGTTGATTCATTCCCCGGTATCCGACAAATGTGATTCATTAATGCCATCATTAGGCATGGGACCAGGGACGTCAGGGAAAACTCCTTGTTACATTTTTTCAAGGAGTCGTGATCTTCTTTTAAGAACTTTGTTTGGGTTCTTCTGCTTCCAATTCAAACCAAAGAATCTAAATCCTGATAAATATTACGTCAAGAATTCTAATGAAGAATTGCATGTACTTAGGCCATGTCACAAATCTCTGGCTGCGACCGCAAATAACACACAAGTCTATGAAAACGGCTGTAGTCACTGGCTAGTGGCTGCCATAGGTGTGTGTGTAATTTGCAGCCGCAGCCAGTGATTTGGGACACAACCTAAAAAATCAAACGGTGTCCCAATTAACTGAACACGAATGAAAAGATTGGAGTTCATTTCGAACCGATGAGGAAAAAATCCAATGACTCTTTGTTAATATGAAGGACTGAGGAATAGAAATCTAGCTCTTTTTGTTTTTATTCCGTCAGTTCTGATGTGTCAAATGTTACATGTAACATAAATTGAAAATTGTGTATGACGAGTATATGTGTACATTTAAACATGCATTAGTTCAAAACAAAATCTCAAGATGTTTTAGTCAAACAAACTGATCTTTTATCAAACTGATAAACACTTTCCGATGAATGGTTATTAAGGAGTAAAGAAAACTCCCATAAATCTAAAAAAAAAAACCGTCTACTCTCAAAAAGATGAAGAACGTTCAACTTTATTATGAAGAAAAACCAAACGCTTAAAAAGTTACGAAGCTAAAAAATAAAATAGCAAGATATACTGAGGGTCATTCTGGAGTATATTTGAAATGGTTTAATTTCAGATATAGAGAATGGCTGAAGTTTGTGTGGGTTACCAGTGATATTTGGTGAATGTACGTGTAATAATCATAGCGGATACAAGGAATGTTCTATTGCAAAATGGGGAAACATTTTCACTAAGTTGCTAAGCACATGGAAAAGTTCAGCCATAAACTTTTTGAGCTTCCATTTTTGGTACTCATCGGCCCACAACAAGTGGATTTTTTCTAGCAAGTACTGTTTACCAGCCAAAAAATAAGAAGCACTTTCTGATGACGGTTTTGCTTAGTCCCCTGCTCAATTATGCCAAAAAAAAATACAGGGTACCAGCCATACAATAATGAAAATACTAGTATGGTCTTTTCCAAAAAAAACCAGATCAGACCCCGAATCAAAGCTTCATCTTCATTTTCTACAAGATGAAAATACAGTTATGGCTTGGTTTTTTGGTTGAAGCCGAAACTCAGTTCATTATTGGACCTGGACCTTGAAGCCAAGCCCCTGATTTTGATATCTTTCACTTCAAAATTGTAAGTCGAAGTCGAAGCCGTAGCCCAAGGCACCAATAAGGTTCTGAAAGAACCTTGTAGAGTTTAGGTCAATGCATATCAAGTATCATGGGAAAACCGGTTACCAGCCAAAAAACGCTGTGCTTTGTATAAAATGCAAATGGCTCTGATGACTGGTTCCCGGCTAATTGCCGGCTGTAATAAATTGCTCTGACATGAACTGCTTAGAAACTTTGTGAAATGTGCCCCGCCCTTCGTTGCCTGGGGGTATACTTACGCTGTGAGGTCTGAGAAACAGACACCTCCCCTCCTCTCCTCAAGGCAGCATTAAAAGCTAAGCAGCAGAGAGGTTAAAGGTCAAAGGTCAAAGGTTAGTTACACAGGTAGGCCCAGGTTAATAGCTTTCAGAAAGGGGGGGGTGGAAAAGGAAAGGGGGGAGTTTCAGTCTTCCAGAGCAATAATTTTGAAAAAATTACCCATTTATTTGCAAAAAAGAAAGAAAAAGTTGTTCTTAAAGGTCCAAAGTATTATCCGATGGTCAAAGTGATTAAGAAAACCCCTTAGCAACAAGTAAACATAAAATCTGTGATTTGTACAAATTTCTCTGCATAAAATGTAACCACCGTGCTCTGAATTCTTACATTAAAAGGCAGTTTTAATGTATTTATGTAAGTATTAAAGGTATGGTGCCATTTTTTTTCCTCTCAGGGGAATACTTAAATTTATGTGCATGTGCGTTTGCGGCACTGATGGTGCTGCCGTGATCAATGTATTCAGCTGACTATCAGTTCATAAATTTGTAATCTGCTGAAAATCAGCTCGAAACATTTAAGCAATCAACTAACATCAACTACTGTATCAACTGACATTGATCAATGTACTCAGCTGACAATCAGCTCATATACATGTAAGCAATCTGCTGTTAATCAGCTAAAACACGTAAGTAATCAGCAGACGTCAGCTGACATCAACTAACATCAACAGTGTATCAGCCAACATTGATCAATGTACTCGGCTGACAATCAGTTCATATTCAAGCAATCTGCTGATAATCAGCTAGAAACATGTAAGCAATCAGCTGACATCAGTTGATATCAACCAACATCAACAGTACATGTATATCAGCTGACAATAACCAATGTGTATCAGCTGACATGCCAGCTGATTGTGTCAATTTGATTTGGACAAGCGTTTCGAGGAGGAAGCTTAATGACTTCAAAATGCTATGAACAAGCTTCAGTGTGAATGTAACTGCCTGGTTTAGTGTGAGCCTGTACATGGCATAAAGCTGTGAACTCTGGCTTTGCTGTGTGCTAGCTAAGCTCTCATTCCCTCTCACATCAAAATGATGAATCCTAGGGCATTTACGAAATGGAGGCTCAGGCTCAGGCTCCAGCTCTGACATCCATATGCTGAAAAATATGGGTTGTTGGTTTCACTGAAGCTGAAGCTCTGTTTTCGTTTTCAGACCAGAGAATGTACTTCAACACCGCAGCCAAAAGTCTCTATTTTGATACCCGTTATTTCAGAATAGATTCACAAAATGGAGCCGGAGCCGGAGACGGAGCCTGAGCCTCCGCTTCGTAAATGCCCCTAGTTTACATGTGCCTCCTGGTTAGTTACCCATGGCAACAATCACAGTCGCCCCGGGCAACCTACATGTAGCAAGCATGAACCCATGGGTGAGTGAGAGAACTTTGGTGCTTTTTAGCAATTGATGCAAACGTTAAATCGGTAATTTTATACCATTTTGATGGGCTTCCAAATGACGACTGGCACCCAGAATCATTGGAAAAATGATAAAGAAGTACTTGAATACTGTATTGTAGATTGACATAAACAGTATCAACTCAATTTGTAGTTCAAATATAATTCTCCACTTTTTCTCCTCCATGGCTAAATGCACCGAGGGCATGAGACCCAGACAGAGGAAGCCACTTATTAACCAATGATATCAGAGGAATAGCTCATAAATATGCATAGCTCATAAATATGCATATCTCATAAATATGCATAGCTTATAAATATGCATGAGTTATTGAACAAGGACCCTATAAACTAGTGGAATGACCAAACACTAAACATTTTCAATTTGATAACAGTCAAAATATGAGTGTCAAAGAATCAGTAATGAAATGATCGGGTCATCAAGATCACAGTCGTCAAACAAATCAAATATCACAATTATTTCAGGAAAAAACAAAACTAAAACGAAAAATCAAAACTGTATTTTTTTTAAGGGTGCACCCGACTAGAAAACAAAAACCTTGATATGTTTGTTTGGTTTTATATACTCCCAATTTTTTTTCATCAATTTGAAAAAATAAAAGTCATAATTTGCTTCTAAATTTCATCGTGTGTATTTCACTATTAATCTTTTAATAATGGGGAAAAAGATATCAATTTTCGACCATTGAGTTTATACTAGAATGAGTTTATACTAGTAAATAGTTTTGTGTTTTAAAACACCTGTCTAATGGAAAAACGTAGTTTGGGCTGTCTTTCCAACAAATTATTTTTTAAAAACTGTAAAGGGAAGAAATTGTGCGAGGTAGAATTTTGAAAAGAAAACAATGACAATTGTCATTGTCCCTCAGCAATGGTCATTGCCTTTGTGGCTATTTCAAAACTTTTCAATAAATATTTCCCCAGCGCTTTTACAAACAAAAGTAGCCACTCAAAATGTCTGCCAACATGATATGTCCAACATATTGTTCCCAATGGACAAATGCCTTGCTCCGCCCTAACCCATTGCATCATACCACACAAGACAAGAGCTGCTTACCACACACTACCACAGTCTCCGTAAGGGGCTGCAGGATTACTGCAGGATAAACCATGTGTGGTCAAATGTGGTATGGAGGTGGGTTAGGGCTAAGAACAGACTTCTTGAACTGCTTGTGAAAAATAAAGGTGCACCCTTACACAACAACACCAACATGAAATGTAATACGATCAAAAACTCATGAAGTCACTCACACTATCCAAAAACTCAAAATCAAATTATGGTGCTCAACTTTGCAAAAAAATAAAACAAAAATCAAAACTAATAATAATAATTCCACGTTGCAATCGAAAACACACTATAATTTTCAGAATCACATTCTAGTCTAATAATATTAATTACCGAGCCAAAAAAAGAAATATATGAATTAACAAAATTCGATAAAAACATGGATGAATAATGACTGGTAAAACACACTCTTTACAATCGGTATTAAACATGGCAGCCATGTTGTGCTATATACAACTGTACAATGTGTTATTATTAAGCAAAGGCTCGTATAATATTGTAGTATTAAAACAAATGAAGTTCTGGCGAACCAATGGTGTGTCAATTTGTGAATAGTTTGAAGTCACCATTTCAATTTTCTTCCGTATCTTTTTTTTCAATCCATGCTACATTCAAATATGTTTTGATACATGAATGTCTGCGCGGCATAAAGGCAGAAGTTGCCTGGCTGAATGGCTGATGATGGGGAGTCTGGATACTAAGCCGGTATGGGAACCGGCCAAGACAGAAGAACCAGACAGCAAAACCATCCCGGGAACCAGCCAAACAGCCAGTCACCTGACCACAGTTTGAATAACACCATAGTGTACACTGACTTTATCCACATCCAACACTGTACAAATAGCACACATCTAATGATGCGGTTGCTATAGTACTAACCAAAAAGTATCAGCCAAAAGGGTTGAAAGTGGCACCGTGGTAAAATATTGATTCAGAGCTACAGGAAACTGCTCTGTAATATCTTGACCAACATCCCGTGATGAAATAAAATGTCCGAAGATATCAATTGCAGAGACAATGGTCCTGTTTGATAATAACGCACAGGATCCAAAATTTGGGGATCTAAGTCCTATGCAGGGTACACTAAAATGGGATCTGGATCCGCAGGATTTGTGATCTTGTGCATTAAACAAACAGGCCCTTAGAATTTTAATAATCAAAATCAGTGTAGCAGATGTAATTCAAATTGACTATGCCGACATTTTGGTGTACGGGTACGTACAGTACTAGAGGTTGGCAATGATATCATGAAGCACACCAACCATCTTTTACACCCGATCATGCCCTCAATATACAACCTCTAACTTATAATCGGGCCATCCAATCGTAAAACTGTCGCACACTCTAACGGTCAAGCTCAGGATAACCCATTATACAAACAATATGAACAAAGTTATCAAAAAAAAGAAAAAAACGAAAGATGGCCACATGCAACATGCAAAAAACATGAGGTGAAGAAGAACTTAAAAGAACAAAAAAACGGCAGTGCAATATTTTCATGCAGCGTACTATGCAAAAAATGAAAAGTATACACGTGTAATGCCAGGCAATGCGTTCCATCAACGGCTTCAAATTGAACTTAAATCACATACATGTAAAAGCTTGCTTTCCATCTCCACAATGCACATAATGTAATAAAATCAACGTGTGTGCGCATTTCACGGGGGAACACGTAGATCGTGTTTTCCCCCCTCCTCATTATCATCTACCGAGTACTTACAAGCGGTGTATTGGAGGTATGAAGTCTTGTCCCGCGGGACCACAGTAAAAGCTACGACATACACAGAATTAGGTACAGAATTGACATCATCTACACGTTGTTTATTGTTTTGATTAAAACAAAGGGAAATTTGGACAGCTAGTTTTTTGGTTGAAGTTCTCCAAAGATAGGGCAGGTTCCAAGCCTGGAATTTAACAGAGGCTGCCACGGAGGCCATGGCCTTCATTGCCCTGGTTCTTGGCCTTCGTGCCCCCTTCAAATGTTTCCATAGACATTATGATTTTCCAATGGAAGTGCCCCTTGCAATGGCAAAGTGGCCTTGACCCTTTCAGAACCAAATTCCAGGCCTGAGGTTCTCCATGTAACTGAACAATTGCTGACAAATAACCAGAGTTGAAAATTTTACCAAATAGAACAAATTTTTGCCTCCCTTTCTGTTTCGGAAATGCAGTTTCTTCCGAAATCTTCCACTTCGATTTGGTCAACTTAGCAAAAAAGATCGAAGTTTGGCATCATGCCAAAGCCCAGACGCTGTATCTGGCTGAGTTGTGAGCTCAAATTGAGTCGACTGGGACAGAAATCGAACTGTGCCATGCCACAAGCAAGACAAGCAGTCTAACCATTAGAGGCACCTGCACTTCATGTGCATATATTATGTGTAACAGGTTCACATCCAACCAGGAAGGACATGAAGTAGGAGAAAGCCAGACACCACTGAATATTCATGAAATCATTTGCATATTTCATCTTTGTTTTTTTAGAGATGCATATCAAGTGGTAAAATACTGATTCAAAGTGGCTATGTTTTTTAATGGATGTTTTTTTTATGGATATTTTTTAATGGAAGGTGTCACATTCTATAGAAAAACATGGGAAAGACTGGTACATTTTTTTGTCATAAAAACAAAAGTTTAATATTTTCAAAATTGTTATGTGTGAGAAGGATTAGACATGGATGTCGACATGCAAAACATGTAAAGTTCAGAACTTCAGATCAGAACATCAGAATTCTATTCCTCCATGAAATACATACATGTACATACCGGTACATGACAGCCTGCTCAATCCCAACCAAAGCATATAATGTACAGTGTACAAGTTCCAAATCAGATAGTTTCAGGGTGGTTAATTTAAACCCAATGATCAGGCATACCAGCAATAATAATACATGTTTCCGTCTTTGAATGGCAAAGACCAGATACTGGCACTCTTACGTTCTATAATAAGTACTATAATTATTAAGTCTTATTATTCAATATTTCGGCAAGTAACACATACATGTAGGTGGCAAGTGCGTTAGGCACTTGCCTCTCACCAATGTGGCCTGGGTTCGATCCCGGCTTGGGTCATATGTGAGTAGAGTTATAATGTGTTGCTTCTCTCCTATGCTACAAGGATTTTTCTCCGGGTTCTCCGGTTCTCCTCCCTCCACAAAAATCAAACACTTTCGATCTCAGGCTGTGCTCCGTGATCATATAAAATTATGGGTTGAATTGTGGCTGGCAGCCAAGGGCGCCACTGTCAACTCGATCACGTTGTAGCCGCATCCTTCGCAATTCAGCACCCCAGCTGCTAGTAAGGATGGGTAGCCTCCCAAATTATTATCATTATTATTACATGTATATACTGTTTAAGATGTACATAGTGGAATGCACTATAACAAACTCAGTGGTATCCACAGACAGTGTACATATACAGCAGTGGTTCGGTTTAGCAATTTTAAGCCCCCAGTACTTTCCCATCCAGTGTGTTTTCTAAACCAAAAACTGGGAGCCAAGGATGATGTTCGATATCGCTGAATGTTCAGTACAGTAGTGAATAGGAGGCTGTAATACATGGATGGCATATTTCACACAGAGGAATAGAATTCTTAACGTTCACCAACTTCATTATTAAATCTTTGTAGTCATGCACTACTACTTGAAATCACGCCATCGGACGTTCTCAAACCGTCCATTTTCTGTTCAACACTGCTTGCAACTCAATATTAAGTGGGCGGGTCTATGCCTCATTTATTTTAGGGGGGGCAGCAATGGTAGACAATGATTCAAAAAAAATTTCCAAAAAAAAAAAAATCACAAATAAAGGAGAAATGCATTTTTTACAAGTAGTGCGTCAGTTTTGAGATCAAAGTGAAGTACAAATTTGGGAAAGGAGCGGATTTTCTTGTTTGGAGGGACGGGCGGGGCGGTAAGGGGTGTGAACTAGTGCCACGCCCTGGGGTTAAAGGTTATCAATCAAGCCTGCTTCTTCTATCTACTACTTTCTAAAGCTACATTGTAATTTCACGATTCTTTTCATTCAGTTTGGAAGAAATCAAAAAACGTTGAGAAGACTATAAACTTCAGTGCTGGACTAATCAACACAACTATTAAAGCAAATTTTAAAAAGCCAAAAGCGAAATGTAAACAAAACAAAAAAACTGCTTTCAAATTTTGCAGACAGGTTTGCGGAGGAGATGATGTGTCTTGAGTGAGAAATGTAAATTTGTTTTTCAATGCTTTCTACTTCTTTCTTAACTAGGCCTCTTCGAACAATACGGGCGGTTCCAAATTATTGTGCGCCACCAAGAGTTTGCGATGCATTGGCCAATCACAATGCACGGAATTTGTTGACCCAATGCGCATCTGGAAAGGGTCAACAGATTCCGCGCATTGCGATTGGCTAATGCGCTGTTCAACTCTTGGTGGCGCACTATTTGGAATTGCCCGTATTGGCCAAAGATGCTAAAGGAATAAAACCGATTTCTGGGAAAAACTAATTTTGTAATAAAAACAAAAATTCATTGAAGAAGTTCGACCTAAATGGAAAAAAACAGTGCATACTTTTGTTTTTCGGGTCCTCAGTAATATTGGATGGCAAAACAAGCCTACAATTTCCAAAAGAATTGAACATTGGCAGAAAAAAAGCAAAAAAATTCACCGAAAATGTTGGAGAATATTCCAAATCCAAGAAACTAATGGGAAAATTGTGACAGTGACAATTAGCCTGATATTAAAAAGAACCTGGAACCAGTGAGAAGTTAGTGGGCAAAAAATCCACCGTAATTGTTTACGCAAACGTGGTTTAGTTTGTAAGAAAACTAAGGCAAGTCCTCTCAAACTTGATGCACATTTTAATACTGGGGTCCGTGCTGTTACAAATAAGTTAAAAAAAAAGTTTCCTAAACCTAAAATCGAGCAATTAACATTTACAGTTTACAAAAAAAGCATGACGAATCAGTCAATACGAAAAATTAGTTTTTTAATCATCCCCACCAAATAAAAATGCAGTCACCCGATTGGTAGTATGTAAACTCCATGCTACACATGTCTGAACTACTTGAAACCAGTTGTGTCCTATAACAGGACGAGTCTATTCGGGGTGGCAGGGGTGATTGGGCTTACCTTGCTGGGGCCGGACAATGAGGGACTGTTCGGTCTTTAGAGCCAGACGGCAGTAACCATCGATCAGGTCGGCCATGTCTTCCGCTACCATAACCGACGGTGTGGTTATGTACACCGACTGAAATAAAACACAGAAGTCAAACAAAACAAAAAGAAAAGTCTGAATTAAACTAATAATACTCAATAGAAATTTACTCTCCTACTAAGATTGTCTGATATTTGTAGTTTGTGCAATAATTATGGTCATTCACGAAGTCCAGTAGAAAGGCCATGAGTTGTGATGTGATGTTTTGTTGTTAAAACAAGGCCCACTTCCCGGCAAGATTAGTACAGCAAGATTGGAATAGCGAAGTTAGTTACAGGTAATATATGCCTAGCCTAAAGCCAGGTTTCTCAAAGGCCCTATGTTATGTATGTAGATGTGACAGACCAGACAAGATTCTGGTCTAACACTTAATTCACATTATCTTTAAAGAGGATGTTCAACACTAAACAAACCTCGCTTTATATGTAAGAACTATTATCCTTAAATTACTTGAAATGAGAAAAAATATTTATCTCACTCTGAATACAGAAAAGAGAGTCTTTTTTGATGATTTTTCTCTCAGCCCGCAAGCTCCCACAAAATTCAGGTTCTCTGAACAAAAGGCTCCCATATCTGACCTCACAAAATCACACAGATTTGTCTGCTGCCCCCATTGAAGAATTTCAGAGAATCTGAATTTTGGGGAGCTTGCGGGCTGAGCATGTTGAGAGAAAAATCATCAAAAAAGGCTCTCTTACTGTGTTCAGTGTGAGATAAATATTTTTTTTTCTCATGTCAAGTAATTAAAGGATTTTAGTTCTAACAAATAAAGCGAGGTTTGTTGAGTGTTGAACATCCTTTTCTGATGTGTTCATAGATTGGAGTCATTGTCACCACCAGAGGGCTTGGATGTGCACGGAGCGGATAGACTCTCTTCACATCTCAATATGCATGCATTATTGCACATCAGCCAGAATTGTTCATGCATTTTTTTTCAAGCTATAAAAACAAACATTTGATTGGCTAATCAGCATCATGGATACCATATACATGAGCCAATCAGAGGCCGGTTTCCATGATCCTGCCAAATGGAACAACTTGTAAGCAGAAAACAAAACCTGGCTTAATAGCAAAAAAGCAGGATACCAAAGGTCAAAATCAACTCTGGAATGTTGCACTAATTTTGGACTGGTTCCCATGTGAATTCTGCTTACCAACATAATTTTGCTAAGCATTGTTTTTTGCACAACCATTCCACAACTTCAGCCAATCAGAATCAAGCGTTACTATTAATAATTAGTCACGGCAGATTTGCATGTCATCCAGATTTGTGATACAGATAGCAATGCAGCTAATAATAAAATACATGTCCCTTTGGCCCGATACATGCTTGAACACTGCAAATAGACAAGCGGTTAAATAGCAAAGAAAAGAAAAAAAATGGCTTTTTGTCACAGGAATGGTAAAATGTTGATAAAGGCCTATAAATTATACATGATACCACCAAAATGTGTACAGTGTCAATGTAATCATCAACAGACTTGTACCAATGTGTTTGAATGGGTGCACATTTGAATGGCATCAATCTAAGCAACATTAATGCACGTATGGCATAATCAAATCACGTGATAAAGTACAGTGGAACACCACTATAACAAACACCGCTATACCGAACATTTGGCTATACTGAACATCATTCTTGACTCCCAATGTTTGTGTACAATACATATGTTTCTTTATAAAATCACTATAATGAACGACCACTATAACGGACAATATCAGTGCATCCCACCATGTTCATTATTTATAGCGGCATTCCACTGTATTGATATCTGAGAATTGTACAAGTTTCTTGATGGTTACAATAAACACCGTATAAAAAGAGTATAATTCGTGTCTCCTGGTGTTACCGCAAATTCATTATCTTTAGACTTTCTGCCTTTCCACAGTAACTTCCAACTTTTGAGAGATTCTATTGCACACACTGGTGACTGTATTTAATGGGAGACTTTGGAGCTGGGTCTTCAACTCGATAACGCAAGCACACAACAATGCGCGCATGCTCACAATTGCACGCGTATGCTCACAACCACACGCACATGCTCACAATTGTGCGCGTATGCTCAAAGCTAGCAAAAAAGACACTTCAGTCTGCTGCCACCAACGTCTCAAAAGTCTCCCATTCCACTCAACAGGCTACCCAGATAGAAAGAAACCCTGTTACCACAAATCGCTGGGCGGAAAGTTTGGAAAAACAAATGCACACAAACAAAACAATACAAGTAATTAACTGCTGCAAACTGCTCATCAACCAAAATAATGCCCTGAAATTTATTGGAGTTAGGAGGGCCTGACGTTTCGATCCTAGCAGGATATTTCTTCAGCCCTTGAGAAAGACACTGCTGGGATCAAAATGTCTAAACTCTATTACTCCAGGCAAATAAAACAAGACATGATTGCCTTCAAAACGAGCCGGGAAAAAAAGAAGAAAATTCCAGTGCAAGCAGATTACAATGCAGAACAAAATAGTGCAGAAAACAAAAATGCCCATTTCAACCCTAACCCACCACCATGCCACAGTTTACCACACATGGCTTTCCCTGTGGTTAAGCGTGGTATCCGGAATACCACAATACACCAAAGTGTGGTTTCTGTGGTATTGCGTGGTTTATGACCTAGTCCCTGAATGGAGACTGTAATAATGTGCGGTTAGCAGCTCTTGTCTTGTGTGGTACTTGTAAGTGCAGAGGGTTTAAGAGATGGTACAGAATTGGTAAGACAAAATACACTTTAAGATCACAGATTCATATAAAACGTACACAGTATAATGGTGATGATAGGAGAATCCCATGAAATGTTTTTGTCTGAAATGCCATATATTGAGAAATAAATGAAATTATTGTCCGATTGGAATAAATCGCTTCGAAGCGTTTTATTCATTCATTGAAATGTGTAAACGGGTTTTCACTATTTTCTCGTGACCCAGGTGGCTGATTGACCTCAAACTTTTACAGGTTTGTCAGTTAAGGTATATATGATGATTACATAATGTGCTTTCACTGTCAGCAACGGTTTTGTCGCAAAAACCAGTTCTGTACCATCCCTTTAACAAAATGAATTAGTACGGATAGCCTAAAAAACAACAGGGAACAGAAGAAAAACAAAACAAGCTGAACGTACAAGTTCACTACATACTTACACATGCCTCAACTTCGTTAGAACCAGGGAATTGTGGGATAGGGAAGGGCTACAGGATTTGGGGAGGGAAAATAAATAATAAATAAGAAAACAGAATTTGGGGAGAGGAAATCGGTTTAGTAAAAAAAACTGTTGATATGAAGATGAACATGCTAACAGACGATACGATAAATATTAATATCATTATTCTTTAAGGCTGATAATATATTGGTAGGATTATTTAGAATCTGTTTTTGTTTTAGTTTGTGTTACGTCTCCGCCTATTTGAATTTTTAGTTTGATTTAGATTGAACCCAGTAAAATCAAACTCCCAAACCCTCCAGATGGAGTATTTTGGATGTACTCAGGGAGTGACCCTCCTAATCTCAAGTGAAGGTTGCTGGCAGACTATGTCAAACTCCCAAACCCTCCAGCTGGAGTGTATAGGAAGGAATGACCCTCCTACTCTCAGTGAAGGTTACTGGCAGACTATGTCAAACTCCCAAACCCTCCAGCTAGAGTGCATTGGAGGGAATGACCCTCCTACTCTCAGTGAAGGTTACTGGCAGACTATGTCAAACTCCCAAACCCTCCAGCTAGAGTGCATTGGAGGGAATGACCCTCCTACTCTCAGTGAAGGTTGCTGGCAGACTATGTCAAACTCCCAAACCCTCCAGCTGGAGTGTATAGGAAGGAATGACCCTCCTACTCTCAGTGAAGGTTACTGGCAGACTATGTCAAACTCCCAAACCCTCCAGCTAGAGTGCATTGGAGGGAATGACCCTCCTACTCTCAGTGAAGGTTACTGACAGACTGTGTCAAACTCCCAAACCCTCCAGCTGGAGTGCATTTGAGGGAATGACCCTTCTTCTCTCAGTGAAGGTTACTGGCAGACTGTCAAACTCCCAAACCCTCCAGCTGGAGTGTATTGGAGGGAATGACCCTCCTACTCTCAGTGAAGGTTACTGGCAGACTGTCAAACTCCCAAACCCTCCAGCTGGAGTGTATTGGAGGGAATGACCCTCCTACTCTCAGTGAAGGTTACTGGCAGACTATGTCAAACTCCCATACCCTCCAGCTGTAATGTATTGGAGGGAATGACCCTCCTACTCTCAGTGAAGGTTACCGGCAGACTGTGTCAAACTCCCAAACCCTCCAGCTAGAGTGTATTGGAGGGAATGACCCTCCTACTCTCATTGAAAGTTACTGGCAGACTATGTCAAACTCCCAAACATTCCAGCTGGAGTGTTTTGGAGGAAATGACCCTCCTACTCTCAGTGAAGGTTACTGGCATACAATGTCAAACTCCCAAACCCTCCAAGTGGAGTACAGCGGAGGAAATGACCTTCCTACACTTCCCAAATGAAATCATACTAATCACGCACTGGTAGTCATTTATCAAAGGACAATGAAAAATGTATAAACTGCTGAAGCAGGATTCAAACCAGTGTCCAACAGATTTCACTTCCGATGCTCCACCAATTGGCAGGACAAATCGATTATAGAGTGTCACTGCCATTACCCAGACGTCCCAGGTTCAAATCCAGTCTCAGTCAATTTTCTTTGATCTATTTGAAATGACCTGCATTAATCTAGTCTGCTTCCCTTCCAATTTGCTAAATGAACAAAAATAAAAACGATTTTCTTTTTTTCTTTTTTCTTTTTTATTTTTTTGGGGGGTATTTGAAGAAGAATGAGTGCGCCTAATACCTGAGTGTCTATTTTAGGTCCACACACATACAACAAAAATATTTTTGTGATATTCGTTCAAATAATTAACAAAAAAATCAACTTCACTTCAGAGTTGAACATGCACTGTTAGTCATGTCATGCAATGCGATTGGTCGATTAAAACATTTGAAAGAGGGAACTAAAACAATATTACTGCATGACATAAAAACAAACAAATCATAAATTAGTATAATTAGACCATGGATACAATTCTGCTGTAAGTGTGACAAATTCACATGCACGATGAAATGTGTTTGAGTACTGTTTGCAGATAACATGCAAAAAGGGACGGAAAATAGGGTGGATGCCGTCTTTAGGCATTGAATATTGACTATTATGCTTGACAGTAAAGCATAACAAACCACGGGAATGTTTTCACTGCCAACCCAAATTTTATGAGCAAGAAGTTTTGGTGCTTTGTTTGACTGCTCTAATCAGCTCTGTGAACTTGACTGTTCGTAACAAGCCATTTGCGAGTTAATTCTGAAAAGTATCTGCCACACAGACTTCTTTCATTGCATATAAACACCCCAGTTTGAATTTCCCAGACTAAAGACTCTATTGCTATATCACATGATTCGGGGCAATTTTTTGCATAGTGATACCCATCTCTGGAGTGGTGGACTGGTTCCTTTGTGCCATTCTCATAAATAATAATAATAATAATCACAATTATAAAGCGCCTTTTACAAAATGATACAAAGCGTATCGTTAATAACCATTTTGAACAATGCATTGGTGCAAGACGTCTGTTATGTAACCAAGCAAAAGCTTGCCCCGAATCATATAATATAGCAACAGTGTCTTTAGTCTGGAGAATTCAGGTTTTGTTGTTTACGTACAGTGAAAGAATTCAGTGTACCAGATATTGTTCAATTTTAACTCGCAAAAGGCTTAATATTCACTGGTGTTTTGGAAATACTTTTCATGGAATGAAAGTCAAGTATTACTGGGCCAGAGGAGTTTTGGTCACCCTCTGCCTCCAAATTCCTGGAAAACAAGACCAGGATCAGACTCCTAGTGCCTTACCTCGTTGGCGCCTGATATCCGGAGTTGCAACAGGCCTTTCTTGCTGTTTTCCATATCACCACCCAGCGTCTGCACCGACTGGACCTGAGTGAAATCCGCCATCTTGGTGGGCTGCAAATAACAAGATTTTGTTGAGCACAAATTCAACTTTGATGGGGGCTGGTGAATCTCTTCTTTAACCCTAACCCCCTCGGCCCTTGTACTAGGAAGCATACTGAACCAAACAAACTTAAACAGCTCTTGGAGTTTTTATTCACTTTTTTTTTTATTATTATTATGGTGTTTTATTTAATCATCATTGCAGCCAAAACAGGCTGAATTGCACATGATTTCACATTGATAAAAAAATACAGTAAAATACAATAAAATACAAAGAAATGGAGATAAAATACAAGCACAAATATAAATACACAGATAAAGAGTGACCCAACACAATACACCACTGTAGTAGTAAATAGTAATTACAATGATCAGGAATTGGATGAGTTTAATTACATGGATTTAGGAGTCTAGTAAGGAAGGGAATTGGGCTATTTTTGAAACGATTGGTTTTACACATGACTTCTCTAAAGGGCTTACGATTACGTAAGTTCCTAGATGTTGGATTATTTAATGGTAACCAGTGGTTAAACTGAGGGGATTTAACAAGTGATTGAGCAAATTTCAGGCAGAGTCTAATCCTTCTATCACTGAGTGTTTCACTTGGTACGGTAAGGTCTATGCCTTGATGTACACTGTACACACGCTGTCCCAAACCACACAGAATGCCACAATCCCTTTCAACAAACAAGTGCACCACCACAACTTCTTGTGCAACTGTACTATAGGCCAACAAAAAAATTAGAAACAAATTCAGCTGCATGATTGTGTGGTCTAGCAGCTTTGCTTACCGTCGATGCCTTATCGGTGAGGCAGCTTATCCCGTCTTCGGGGCCGATCACCAGTTCCACAGAAATACTCCAACCAGTCTGAAGGAAACAGAATTATCAACTTGGCATAAACCGCATTACACAAGTTTTGCATGGTGGGGACTAGCTCTAAGTAAGCTTTGCAAAGATACCATGTGAAATACTCCTTTTTAGGAGGAGGTGTGGTTCTGAGAAGAACCGGTATTACCGGTTGAAGAAGGTTTCTCTCTCCTGAGGACGGCCAGAGTGGACTGGAAGCTAAATTCATATTGACTGAAACTAATACTTAGGGCGTTTACAAAACGGAGGCTCAGGCTCAGGCTCAGGCTCAGGCTCAAGCACAGGCTCAGGCACAGGCTCAGGCTCAGGCTCAGGCTCCAGCTCTGACATCCACATGCTGAAAATATAGGTTTTGTTTTTTCATTGAAGCTGAAGCTCTGTTTTCCTTTTCAAACTAGAGAATCTACTTCAGAACCACAGCCAAAAGACTCTATTTTGATACCGGTTATTTTAGAATGGATTCACGAAATGGAGCCGGAGCCTTCGTTAATGCCCTATGATATGAAAAATCAGGATAATTTCAAGCAAACTGACAGCTTTTATAGGAAGGAATGTCAGATAAATTTGAGATGCATCTTCCATTAAAATGCCTCCTGTCGTGCTTCGATAAACACACCGCAAAAGCAGCATCCTGAACATTGAACAAGCTAATCTCCCCTCACACTCGAACAAATTACAGTTTCCACAGTTACATCTTCGTTATTCTGTCATACATGAACCAGTCTGTACCAAGCCTTATAATTTATCCAATTAATACAACACAAATGAAAACGACAAGAAGGAAATCTGGCTAACCCCTAAGGCACACTTGAACCTTTCGTGGTCGAAGCGGTGGATTCTGGAGAGGACCTCGAAGAACTTGAAGACGCACTGCTCCTCGTTCAGGTTGGCAAACTGCTTGAAGTACTGTAGGATCAACTTGCGTAGGTTTTTTGGCTGTCGTTGAGAGAAGACCATCGCGTTAATATCTTTAAAAAAACCTAGGACCACTTTACACTATTTGTTATAAAAAATCATATTTTTGATTGATGATGTCATGATGATGTCACAGTATTTTTGTCTGATACAATGTTCATCCATATTGTATACTTATCAAAATTATCAAAAAGAAATTCAAAGATATCTTGTTTAGTTCACTAGATATCGTTCAAAGAACTTTGATGACCCATATTCTATAAATCATACAAAAATCAGAGGATGACGTCATGATGACATCATTGCAATTTTTAGAACTCTTTTTTTAGACACAAACCTGATTTCAAACCAATCTTACTTAGAAAATGTTCACACTGAGTAGAAATCTGCCGAATACCAGTCATTTATACAATGTAAGCAATAAACATATGTGCATTAAATGGAGCTTTCAATGGTAACCGGTGTCCACTAAGGTTGAACCTTTATGTGATTATTAAACATACATGTACATGCACCGGCGTACCCAGGATTTTGTCTTTTTTGGGGGGGGGGGGGGGCTCAAAGGAAATTTTGTGACTCCCCCCTCCCCCTCCTCCTCTCCCTCAACCTCCCACCCATTTTTTTCATTTTTTTTTTCAGGGACCCTCTTGGGCAGGGGCTCAAGCCCCCCCACCCCCCCCCCCCCCCCAGGGTGCGCCACTGCGTTCATGAGTTTATAAAATCAAAGTTAATGTATAATATGCAAATTTAGCACCAGTGCACCGATACATACCTTGGTATTATCTATGACTGACTTTGGAATGAATCTCCGAAGACCTATTTCTTTTCTGAAATTGAAAAAAAGAAGAAAGCAAGGATTTTCACATGCCAGTAAAGACAACTCTAAATTCCTCAAAGACTACAAGTTGAAAGTCGTTTAAGGAGAGTAAGAGTGATCACTCTACTCTGCTGCTGTTGCATATTGTAGTTGCAATATTGCTGCTGTTGCATACTCTCCATATTGCAGCTCTCCTCATTCTTTATTAAAATGAAGGCCTGGTACTGGACACAGTGTAAATGGACACAGATGTAGGGTCGGTGCTATAAACACCATATCAAGCTAATCAACATGATCAATATTCATTTGTTTGGAGCATTGCTGAGAGAAAGACACCGAACTTCTCCATAGGGAAATAACAGGCAATGGTACTCCACTACCATATGGCTCAATTTCACGCCCGAGCAAAGTCACCACCAGTAATGACAAGACCATCATCAATATGATGACTTCCATGCTTGTTTTAAAGGTACAGTACAGGATTGGTAACATACCCAAACAGAAATGTTCACCATGTCACAGATTTACGTATAACTTTCAGGATGTGAAGATGGTGCTGGTAGAAACACACCGTTAAAACATTTTCGCCTGAAATGCTGTAATTATCCAGAAATTAGTCAAACAAAGGCCAAAAACAGTTTTGATCTCGGGGTACATGTACAAGATCAAAACCTTTCTTTAAGTTTAATAAGAAAAATTAAGTTGGTTTTTTGCTTTTTTCGTGACTCATGTCCGATTGAGCTCAAATTTTCGCAGGTGTATTGCTTTATGTACATGCTGGATCAGACAAAGTGTGAGTGCTGTTCTGTGACCTTTATCAATCAAGTATTATACCTTTAATATGCCCAAACCACTGAAAATTTGATTTGATATTCATGGTCAACGAACAACAACCAAAGAACAATTGCAAGTGATACACAACACATGGAAATTTGGTTGTTAATCCTACTTTTATTTAGACAGAAATGTCATGCTTAGCGATTAATGGTGCTAAGCAGCTCTATGAAATTGGCTTCCATGCTGCATCTCCACGTGTCGTTTTGGGCACTTTAGACTACACCAAAGCTGAGCTTTTCGGCTCAAGATGGGTTTTGCTATATAATGCACACAGTATGGACCTGAACATCTAACCCACCTCAATCCTCCAAAATCCTTCTGGTAGTTTTGGAGGATTCAGGATATAATGTCATTTTCAAGTGAGGACCATTTGAGGAGTGGCAAGGATTCAGGAATCAGGATAAACGCATTTTTTGAGGTAGGGCCACTGAAGGTTTCTGAAGGATTCAGGATTCAGGTACCTCTCATTTTGAGTATAAGTGAGATCACTGGAGGACTGTGGAGGATTCAGGATTCAGGTACCTCTCATTTTGAGTATAAGTGAGATCACTGGAGGACTGTGGATGATTCAGGATGAACCTAGTTTTTAAAGTGTGACCATTGGAGGATTGTGGAGGATTGAGGATGGTACACAGTAAAATAACCCCAGGGGGTTAGGGTTTTTAATGAACCAATCATTTCAAGTTTCGTGTAAACTTTTTGAACAAATTCCCTCCTGCCTTGAAGTTCTGGGTACACGGGGGAGGTGGGGGAAAAACTTACTCGAGGTATTCAAAATTGGCTTTCTTGTCCAGGGCAATTTGTGGCATGTCTTTGAAGAACCGTCGCATCTCCAGACATCCCAGCTGGAGGGCCACGTCCATGTCCACCGTCTCGGCTACATCGTTCATGTAATCATTCCGAACCTGGACAATTCAAACAAACAATCAAACAAAAATATCAGGGCTGTTATTGTACTAGCATAAAAGATCCTGAAAACAGCAAATAATCCTGAAAAGTTTTTTCACACTACTTTTATTGTGAATCGGCTCATACATGTACAACCATGATACAACACAGATCACGCATCACACAGCGCAAAATGCAGTTTGGAACCGGGTTGAGATTTTCAACCGGACCTAGTCTTGTTCAAGACGGTATTACGTAGTTGTACCTGGCCAACAGATCGCACGTACGTGTACGTGTTAACACAACAAACAACCCGAGATAACGTCTACGCCACACACACAAGCCTGTAATACCGTCTTGTCCATTTACTCCAAACTGCCCGGAAAATTCCGGGCAATAACCCCCCGCGAAGTCGGTGCATCATGACGTAGCCTTATTTGCATTAATATATTTAGAAAATTTGCATGGGGATGAAGTCTAGTACCTCAACGACGTCGCAAGCATTATACAGTACGCATACACACGTGTATTTACAGTACTTGTAAATTACATGTGCCGTACATGTAGGCCTACATTGATATCGTACCATGGCTGCTGACGGATCGTATTGAATTTGGACTTTGGAGGCCTTGGATTTTGCAACACAAATGTCGGGGATTCGAGAGTTTTCCGGAGAACAACAAGGCTCTTAGACAACTTGGGAATGGAATACATTTACTAACCGTGCCCCTCGAAATCATTCCGTGTCTTCATGGAGCCCGGGAACAGACTCCATGGTATCATAATTCAGTGAAATTATTTCATTCATCCCTTCATTCATTCATTTATTTTGGCAACATACAAAAGTACTGTACACATGAAATACACAATAAATAACGAATAACAAAAGCCCGAGGATAACCCAAAAAGCTGTAAAATACGGCTTATTCATATCCTACAATTTCTCGAAATCTTTTTGTGCCGCATGACAGTTGATCGAAGTATAATCAAACCATATGCCTTTGGTAATGACCATGGAGCTATCTGTTGTTATTGCTCCATGGCAATAACGGTTGCGGCTGAGTTTCAAACGACCGTCATTACGTGATATGCAAACGGTATCACGTCATAATGTACCACGTGCGTGGATTGGACGCTGACCAAAACAGCGCATTGCACCCCGTTGTTGACCTCAATGAATATGCAATTTTTGCCCACAGAGGTCACGCTCAGTCTTTGTCACGTGACACCAGAGTAAACGAACAAGACGTTGATATTTCGTAGGGCGGTGGAATGGTCCACTTTGTTCACGTGGGGTGGGTAATTGTTTGTGGCATGGTCCACTTTGTTCACGTGGGTCGGGTAATTGTTTGGACGGACTAGCGCATAATCAACGTCTTGGACAAGACTAAACCGGACCTTGCTCCCTACCAGGGTTGATTTCAATCCGGCTAGACCGCCCTACCCGGGTTAACTCGGGGTTGAAAATGTTCAAGTGTGAAAAGGGTTGGAAAAAATCTCGGGGTTCGATCCGGTTCCAACCCCAAGATTTTGGATAGTGTGAAAAGCCCTAATGCATCAAAAGTTCAACGATTGATAGTAAGTAATGATGAGATTGGTGAAATCGATCCCAGGATGTACTGTACACTGATCTCTGGCAGCTGAACAACCGCTGGCAACATTTCCATATGCTCTGCCATCCAAGTATCTTATTGCATGAACATGTTTAATCAGGACAGGATGGGTACAGTGCTGAAACCGTGTCGCTAGTTCCTCCATAAAGTTACATGTAATGCAATGTACACTGGTCTACAGTACAAGTTTAGTATGTACAGTATGTACTTGGGGGTTCCTGAGGTTTAGTATGTCACGTACACTCAGGTTTAGCTGGTACTACTTACCTAAATATACGACTCTTCATCGTGTTCATCTATTGGGCCATGGGCATGGGTAGGCCTTCCAGCTAACCTGAGTGTACTAAACCTCAGGAACCCCTGTACTTGGACCAGGGGCCGATTTCACTAAAGTTGTATTTTGCGATCATATTGCTATCAGTCACACTTGATATGAGATGGCTACAATGTACTTTACGATCAATTTTCCGTTAAGCGTTGGATTTGGGCTTTCGTGATGATCACAAAGCGTTAGTGAAATTGGCCCCAGAGATGCAACTGGCCATAGCCCGAAAATCTTTGAAAATTACTGTCTGGGTTATAAAATTCTTTAAATAAATGTGTATGGGGCCTACAGTGTACACACACAGCACGATCCATGAAGCAGTGAATGCCACAAGATATTAAAGTGAATATCATCAAAGGAGACTTGGAAATAAATTGTACAATTTAGCGTTTCGCACTAATGACGTCACACCATGCATGCACGCGCACACAAACCCCAACTCACCGCACATTTGCATGGCCGGTTGCAATGTTTGTCTGAGGTTCGGTGCTATTTTTAGCGCAGGAGCGCAGCGCTAAATTCAAAAACATTTGAAGGGTGAAAATTGGAATTTGGGTGAAAAATTGAAAAGAAAATCTGATTTCTGATAAAAATCTGAAAAGTTGTATCTGTGTTGGACTGCAATTGTACAATGCACACTTGTGAATGAATTAATAGCCAAAGGCAAAAACTAAAGACCAATGCGCAATCTTGAAGAGATGTTGGGTTAATTCCCAAGAGACGACCGAATGCTCCGCTCTGTTACTCGTTTCCCTGGCAACTGCGACACAAATCAAGGTGCCGACGCAAGGATCATTGGGCAATGATATGCAGCGGTGCTCATCTGTGTCTTAGACATGCTGTACATGCTCAATGACGTAGACAAATGCGGGCAAGCGTGTACGAAAAAGAATTAAGTGTACAAAACCTTGAAATGGTTAGAATGCTAAGAGTTAGAGACCACAAATTTTACCCAGGCATGCCGGGTTTCGTTTGTAGCCCATATACCTCAAAAATCTGTTATTTTGTTTTGTATTAAACATTGTGGAGGTTCCATGCCCACTATGCCCAACCCATACAACATCCTTTTGGCAAACACACCGGAAGAGATGTACCTGATAATGCATTATACATACATGTACGTATATGTATGTATAGCGTACGTACATGTACATACATACATGTACATGTACAATATACCTGTGGGAAAAGAATTCCACTGACGGCCATGACGGAAACAGGGTTATTTCCTCCAAGAGTTAACTTATTTGATGCAAGTCATGATGAACTTCAATCTCAGGAGTGAAAACTGGTGTAGCTTATCTAAAAAGTGAGATTTTCAGGTTTTTTTTTACATACAATTATACACTTCGAATGCAGCGGTAGCCATTTTTATCAAAACGCCCTCTTTTGGTCCCATAGGTTTGTGCACAAGTGATGGCCGTCAGTGGAAATCTTTCCTAAGTGTGGTACATGTACATACAGTTAAAATGAAAACTGTGCGTTAAATATTGCAGGAAATGAGTACAAACGTGTACAGGTATATTGTATGTGTGTATACACTGTAGCATCAAGCTGGTGTATTGACTACATGTACATGTATCACATGCAATGTACTTGTATTACAAAAGTTATTACTGTACACTGTACCTACACACGTTATGCAATATGCGTACATGTACATGTACATCGTGTGCATAGCCCCCCTTTCTAATTCATATTCATTGAATTACATGTACCCGGAATTTCATCTTTTATTCGCAAGGAGGGATGGTTCACTTACATGTATATCAAGGCTTTACACTGTACATACATGTGTAAATATTATGTACTTGAGCACGTGTGCATGAATACAATTTGTGTCTGATATAATTTGAAGACACTTACAGGTCCCTCCGTCCAGTGCAGGACAAAGGGGATCACTTTGCAAGAGTGCTCTGACCCAAGAGCTGCTACATGTACATTATGTACGTATGTATGAAAAGTGCACGCAAGAATCATGTCGGTCCAATCTGATCCAGCGAAAAGAGGAACAAGTCAGCAAAAGTATTTCACTGTCTATGTAGTGTACATAATGAATGTGCACATATATTAGGCCTACCTACCGGTAACTTGGAATCAGCAAAATTCAAGCTGTTACATGTAGCTGATTAAAAATGTAAAGTAAACAATTTGGAAAATCTTGTGTATCTAGTACACTGTATGTATTGAATGTACATGATGTACTTGTACATTGTTTACATGTACGTAGCAGAATTTGTATCCTTGTGGAGACATGGCTTTGTTCTTGTGTACTTAATGAACACTCTCCGAAGAGCAGAATTGAAATCGTTCCCATTTGAACCAGAATCACTCTCCTGGGATGATCATTTCTAGAGAACGCCCCTTAAAATACTTCTCTTTGCATGCCTTTGCAACCGATACATGTACCTTGGAAATTCATCAGTTTTGAGTGAATTCCAATATAATATTCAGTTTGGTGAAAACCTTGTGGAGACCTAAATACAGACCTCCCAACATCTGATTTTAAAAATTCCTAAAGACTTTGCAAGGGAGCGAAGTGACCACATGCCAGGGGAGCGGGTTGAGGGTGGTACCCCTTTTCATGGTATAAGGAAGCTTTTTTTTCAATTAATGGGGTTAGGGTACCAGGTTTAGACTAGCAAACAGTCACTTGCGGAGTGAAATAGCAGAAGTCACGGCTGATGCGTGGGCTGGAAAACAGTAAACTTGCGCACTCAATATTCATTATGCCACGTGGCTGGTAAAAATCTACTTTTTCAGAAAATAATGGGTAAAAGCAGAAAATCGTAATCAACTAAAAAAAGCGGAAAGGTTGGGAGGTCTGTAAATACACCTTTTAGGATTTCAACCTATTGTGCTCGGTCTCCACAAGGCACCAGATATCAAGCACTCTGAAGACACTGATGCAACAGCAGCATACTTAGTGTATTTCAGTAATTAAGCATGGTGATGGACCCCACACAAAGGGACCTGGTTGCAGTCCGAACGATCAATGCACTTTACAAACCAAGACGGTGTATCCACACGTAAGCTCAACGACTTTAATTGACTATGGGGGATACATCCAGGCCCCTTGCATATATTTGAATAATTGAACAGCGAACTGTTGTTCACCGGTGCACACTAGTGTTCATTCTGTTAGAAAATCGAGTTAACAACATGCTCAGTTCTTTTTTGTTTTTTTTAAGCGAAGGACGGCAGTCTCCGCAGCTTCACTAGTCAGCGGGAAAAAAAATTTGAATATTGCCGAATTAAATTAATTCACGATTTCACGGTCCAGAATGAAATTGTCAAATTCTGTTCTCTGTAGTGAAAACAAAAAAACATCTGTACAATTGGAAACATCTGCAATTTAAGAGAGTTTATTTTTCTCCGGGGGGGAATGTGTCTGGCTGATCAGTTTGCATAATTGTGTACATGAATGAAGCAAAGCATGAAGCGACTCTTCAGCTTTTCGCTCCAAGATTGACCGAACATTTTCGTCCGTCCGTTTCATTGTCTTCGTCGCGTCGCCACGGAAAAAAGTTCAAATCACTTTGCGACCCCCAACCGTGTATTTTCTTAAAAGATTTAGGCACTTGAAATGTTTTAATAACATACATTTAAAAATGAGTCATTTTTTTGTTATAAATTCGATACGATCATGAGATTGATGGAGGATTACTTTTGGTGGGAAAGATTCGGTGGGGAAGATTGGGGCCGCGGTAATGCGAAGTCGATTTGCTTGATTTAATCAAATTAAAGACCACGCCATGAATCATGTGTCAGTGTACGGTACATCACGTACTGATGTACATGTACAGTATAATGTTCCCCATGCCAACATGAATATCTGGTGAATACATGAAGATTGAGCCGTTGAGCGTACGTACATGTACAAAATTAAGTCGTGCTGCAACTTTTGATGAAAGTTGGTAGTAGGGCTTGATTTGTGGCCCTGTCGTACAGTACATGTCATGCATATCATGTAGGTACGCATCATATACGTTACATGCACATGTACATCTATTGTAAGGTCACCATATTTCTCTGAAGAATGGATCTTCTTCAGCACAGCATTTGTGTTCAGTTTGTTTTTATTTATGACAATTTGAATTTTCGGGGGCATTTCGTCGAATCGGGGACATTTTCGGGGACGATTTTTCATCGGGGACGGCACTGTCAAATCGGGGACTGTCCCCGGAAATCGAGGACTGTCTCCGGAAATCGAGGACTGTCCCCGGAAATCGAGGACTATCCCCGGAAATCGGGGATGTCTGGTCAACTTAATCTATTGATGTCATGTAATCATATCTGCATTGTGTGTATAATGTATACATTTAAACAAGTTCATGAGTTTTGTAGGCTACAAACCGGTAACTATTGTAATTATAATTACCGGGAGTGGGTCATTAGGGCGACATTCCCATAGGGTCGTGCACAAACTTTACTGACCTATTTCTAAACATCTTCCAAACCGATGCACTTGAAATTGGCAAAATGTTCATATTGAGAGCATTCTCTGTCTTCTATTAAACTATGGACAGTAAACATATGTCTTTAAAAAGGTAGTCTCCCTATTTAAAGATGTCTCCCACATGTTCACTACTAGACATGTTAAAGTGTCTCCCTTTTTTCTGTATGTAAATTTTATAATTTTATTATGGCAAACTTTTGTTGCAAATTTTAAAGAATTTTTAACTTTCACTTTTACATTTTTAAATTTCACTCTGTAAATTCACATGCAATTTGGCCCTTGGGCCACGATTTGTGGATAAATAAACCAATCAATTCAATTCAATAATATGCAATTTAGATAAATTATGCACAATCTAAATTTTGCATTATTATTATTATATCTTTTCATGACTGGTAAATTGGCAAGTGCCCAGGGATTCGTCCTTTGGATCGGTTGAATTGTCCGCTCGGCAAAGTGAAAACAAAACTGCTGTTCCACGCCATCCTCCCTACTGTACAAGTACTTTATAAATAGCACTACATTGTAAGTTACATCATGGAAAATGTACAGTGTACATGTACCGGTTCACAGTTGTACATGCTCTGATAAATTACAGTAGTGCACTGTACATGAATATGTGTACATGTATGGCATCGAATGCAATTATTTAAGATTTTGTCATGTAAATTTTTTGTTCTTACATGTATATGTACTACATGTACATGTACATGTATGCATTTATGTAGGCCTACACTAGTTCTCGTAGAAGCTAATAAAAGCATGATCCACATAACACAAGAATAATGTGCTGTGCAAAGTGTGTAACATGCTCAAACTCAAAGTCTCAATGAACCCTGTATAAAGTATGTAATAAATCTTGCAAAATTTCATGACATCTGACATTTAAGTCATAAATTCCTTATAAATATCAAGATATAAAAATAGTTTGACACATTTATTGGTATAATACCCATGGTGATGTACATACACTGTACATACAATGTATTCATAATATTTTGTTGATACTGTGGGTATACACATACATACAGTGTACGTGTACACCAGTTTTAAGAGTACATTTAACACTTCATATTTACTTCACTTTAATTGCTTTCTTTCCTTATTGTTTTATTGTTAATGTGTGTGTATTATTTTTTTATAAATTATGTCAAAGTGCTTAGTAACTTATTGAAAAGGAGTGAATAATACATTGTACCTGTAAATGAAATTGTAATATTGCATTGTTTATTTCACTTTGCTTTTTTCCTTATTGTTTTATGTGTATATTACACTTGTAACTTACTATGTAAATGTATTGTAAAGACGCTACACATAAATTAAATTGTATTGTATTGTATTTCCTACTGTACAAGAACAGTATGCAATAGGGCTCAGCGCTCATGACATCACATTCAGATGTTCGGACAAACAAGTCGCACGTTGCCCTATTAACTTACAAATAAATGTTGTGATATTTGTTCGAACATCCGGGTAACTATAGCTGTCGATATAAAGGGCGTATTCTAAAAAATTAGCTTGAGCGCAGAGCCCTATTTATTACTGGTAGCTACTTATTAAATTTTGACAAATTCTCAGAATTACACGTACATGCTGCTGGGTTTAGTTTCTGTGCATTCATGTGGTGAGAACCAAACCATACAGTAGTGGTTCAATGGGTCATGGTATGTTAATATATGATCTGTTTGTGGTTAGAGATACCAGGCCTTTATAGACAGTTAATGGGTTGCGGTTTCTGGATACCTGAGGCTACAGATGAATAAATTACAACTTGTTACAAAATGTGTACAACATACACCCTTATTGAGTGTGGCACCACTAAACTCAAATTGGCATCTTGAACTACAGTAATATGTCACAGTACTTACATGTACAATATTGCCACCACACTGAATAGCTCAGACAGTATTAAACCACCGGTATGGTAGACATATTATAAAGTTTTGAACACAACCTTTGTTACTTGTACAGGTACAAAGGCTTGCCTTTTAAATCTAATGATATGATTAATGAGGTTGTTCATATCTCTGTGTATTATAATTGTTCTTTTTATAATTTTACTATAATTTCATATAATTATTTATTGTGTAATTGTATTATCATCCTACATGTACATGTATGTTTGAATTGTAAAGCGCTGCTTAATATATTTTATATTACAGAAATGGCGCTCTATAGAATGTTGTAAATTTGTCTACATTAATTTATAGATTTAAGTATTTGCCCGTCCGACAATTTATAAATGTACTGCTCAATCTTTTTACAGCCAAAAATAAAGCTGCTGCATGGGCAGGGAAAGGAGGGAAGACTGGATGAAACTTGACCCTGCTGGCCAAAGGAAAATTTTGCTTCCTGATAAAAATTGACCAAATTAGTCACACTTTCCTCTTAAAGTGTGGGAATACAAACAAATGAAACTGAAAAATGATTACGAGACTTTAGTGAAATAAGCTCTCAGGTTTCATTTTTGTAATTAGTCAGTAACATGGATACAGGGCTGAAAGATTAATGTTCCAATCAGGTAAGAGAGTTAGTAAGAGGTTTATAAGCATAAATTAGTAGGTCCAGTAAGGAAAGAATTTCAAATTTGATGGTTGCATGTAAACATACCAATGTACTCCTACGGTAGGCCATTAACCCTAACTCTCTACACTTACCACACAAGTGCTGCTTACCACACATTACCAGTCTCCACAGGGTGGAACTGGATCATAAATCATGCATTACCGTGAAAACTCCACAACAGTGTATTGTGGTATTCAGGATACCACACTTACTGGTACATGTAGTGGTATGCAGATGGGTAAGGGTTAAAGAGAATTGGAAAACTACACTAAGTCAAGAACAGACCAAGCAATCTAACCTGATCGTAGAAGTAGAAGAATGTGACTTTGTCCTTCTCCAGGAGTTCGTGGTAGTCTTTAGGAAGATAGCGGATTCTCAGCTCATGTCTGTAAAAAGAAACAAGGACAAACAACTTAGCTTTTTAATACTCTGAATCCAAAATAGAACAAATTGCACACAAAATCAAATCAAATAGCCTTCGATAAAGATCGAAGCTAGGATCGAAATGTGTCGGTCAGGTGACCAGGTCCTCCTAACTACAAGCATTTTCTAAATTTTAGGTCATTATTTTGGCTGATGAGCAGTTTGCAGCAGTTGTAATGCTTAATCACAGTACAAGAAAAGGCACGTAATAAATGTAATAATTATTAATTATCATTACAAAAGATGCATGCTGTACATGGGTAATCTACAAAATTACACATACAGAAAATATCAAATTTTATTTTCATCGAATAACCACAAGGGAAACTGAACAAAGAAATATTGACTGGAGCAGGATTCAAACCGGCGACCTCCTGAAAGTCAAGGAGATCGCTGGTTCGAATCTAACCCCAGTCAATATTTCTGTGTTCACTTTTCAATGACTTTAATTTCAGTCAGTTTCCCTTGTGGTTATTTCATGAATTTAAAGTCATTAAAAAGTGAACAAAGAAAAATTGACTCGAGTGGAACTCGAACCGGCAACCTCCTGAATACCGTACACAGGCACTCTACCCACTGAGCTATCTAGCCACTGCATTTTTGTTTTCATTCCATCTGACCTCTTTAATTTTATCCAGTTATAGGACTATCCATCCACAAAATCAATAGTTCTACGCAGCCAGTGTAACACTGCAGCGCCAATGCATAGATCTACATGGTACGGGTACAGCGTGCCACACAGGATCAGGTTTATCGGGAACTTGATATCTACTGGAGTTCCCTACTGAGTATCGGTCCTGTTATGAGAGGTACGATGAAGCCGTTTCACCGCAGGGATGGCGTGTATTTGAAGAAGAGGTGTCACAGTATTTCTGAGCAAACAAGACGTGCACTTGCATTGTTTGATAGAGGGGAAAGGGATTTTTCTAATCTTTGAACAGGGATGTACTGTATGTGTCTGTCTGCTGTGCACGAAGGAAAAGTGAAGAGGTGAAGTAGAAGTTAGTAAACAAGCTGCACGCAGGATTTATACAGTGTGTAGTTGTACCTACACATACGGGTACATACACCGCGAAACTTGTTTTACATTTATAACCTTATATTTAAAGTGGACTTTTCTTTGTTGTCATGTACTGACCCTAGGCCTTGAATTTGGTTCTGAAAAGGGCAAGGCCACTTTTCCATTGCAAGGGGCACTTCCATAGGAAAATCATAATGTCTATGGGAACATTTGAAGGGGGCACGAAGGCCAAGAACCAGGGCAACGAAGGCCATGGCCTCCGTGGCCTCCGTTAAATTCAAGGCTTGGACCCAATGGACAACTTCAAACCATTGGTATATATTTATTAACTGTACCCATTTTTTCATGATGGAATTTGGACCGAATATCCCATGAATGATAAACTTCAATTTGTGACAGATAAAGACACAGACACATTGTAAATGTCTCCTTTTGGCATTTTCGTTGGCATCATATGTGGACGTGTGCGAGTCCACATAACGTCTTGGGATCCTGCATTATGTGGACGTCCTTTGTCCTGAAGTTCACAGTGTATATGCCACTCCTGTGCATGAGTACATGTACAGTGTTATGATGTACTGCACAAACACATTACGCATGTACAGAAACAATGTCATATTCTGTATGTATTAATGTACATGTAAACCTGCATGTACACACAGTGAACCACGTCAATGACAGTTTAACGATCACAACATGTCTGATGTGTACATACATTTATCTACACCGAAGGTAATTTTCTGGAATGTAGGCCTAAATGTGTCGTGACAAAGGTGTGCAGACACATTCTCAGTGACATTAGCACAATTACACGTACTGCATGGCAAACATTAATATACATTACACTGCCAGACAGACCGACAGAGTAGTCTTCCAAACTTGGTGGCGTATGAACTCAGGCCGGGCCCCTGGGAGGCGGCATGGAGCTCGATCAAGACTCCCTCCTTACCTCCTCCCACATGCCACATGTGATGCAACCGATGACTCAGTGAGTTGCCAATGCACATGGCCTTAAACTGATGCTGCCACGTTATCCACCTTAAAGGTAGTATCATACTTTGGTAAGAAACCAAAACAGAAATCTTCACAAGATTTACGTATAAATACAGGGTATGAAGATGGTGCTGGTAGAAACATACCGGTAAAATGTTTCCGCCTGATATGCTGTATTTATTCAGAAATTAGTAAAACAACGACCGAAAATCATTTTGATCTTTTAAAAGATCAAAAATAAAAAGAGAAAAGACTTAAGAAATATACCATGGCCGTTTTTCACTGTTTTCTCCAAAAGTGGGCACCGTATGGGACTGATATTTTCACTGATGACTGTTACTGTATCTTTCTTGATATTTCTGCCCACGAATCTGTATTTCTTTGATAAAAACCAAAGTATGATATTACCTGTCCTTTAACTTTATCAGGCCTCACCAGTGTGTGTGTGTAACTAACTTACACACATGTCTGTCAGCGTCTGGGTACCCTTGGAATGAAGGGATGCCAATCGGCCAGCCCTCAGCCCTCAGCTCACTGAGTATGCCTTGATGAGAATCTCAGATACTATGTTTATTTATTCATTTATATTTCAGCATCCGATGTCATGTCAAAAAATGAGCATTATAAACTGATAGATGAAGGATACAAAACACTCATGTACGTTGTACAGTGTGCAGTTTGTATGGTATATACTACATGTACATGAAACAGTGCATTGTAGTAAACTACACAGCAAATGCATAGTGTATATGGTGCCTTGTGGAACTGGAAACCATATACATGTAGAGTAATTAGGCCGAAAAAAAAAATGGTTGTGTTGCCCTCATCAGCGACCGACCGTAAAATGCCAAAACTTTGGGTCGGGATTTTTTTTTTTTTTTTCCGAGTCCTAAAGTATAGAAACTCACCATTTTTGACAGAAAATGTAAGATTTTGCAGTAAAAAAGCGTGTCTCCTAAAAACGACTGAAGACCGTTGATTTATAAGCCTTGGTGACCATACATCCTGCTTGGTATTTGCGATAAAATCATGTTTGAAAGTCGGCAAAAAAAAAAATAAATCAAAAAAATCAAAACAAAATCGACCGACCAACCCAACATTTTAATTTTTCCACTTGAGGGCACTACAACAATTTTTTTTTTCCCGGCCTTAAGCCCTGTCTGCACTGGATTTTTTTTTCCGGGGATTTAACCGAGCCGATGGGTAAATGAAAAATGGGCAAATATTACCGGTGTCCGCACTTGGACTTTTGACTCGGTTAACTTAACCGTGCACGCACGGAAGAATTACCAAGCTGACAATAGTAGGCTCATGCGGGTACCCGACTCGCACTGTCCGCACTGGACTTTTCGTCTTGGGTAAAGTGTCTCGGGCAATCTACCCGGGCAGAAATTGGCCGGTAGAAATACACGCGCGGCTCGGGCAAATAACTGAGAGGTAGACTTCCTGAGACGTCCGACTTGGACTTAAAATGGGTAAAGTACCCAGCGTCTCGGTTACTTTGCCCCCAAAAAAGTCCAGTGTGGACAGGGCTTACAGAAGCTCTATGGAGACCAAGCACAATATGAGGCTGAATTACCACCACAGGGAAATAATTTCTGAAGGTGTACGTGGTCTCCACAAGGTTTTCATACGTGTTCAAACAGATAGGCCTATTTAGAAAATAACTTTAAAAGAAGGAATTTCCAAGGTGTAGCCTACAGTGTAGTATAAATGACTGTATCTGTGGCAAAGAGTTTGTATTTTATGAATGGAGGGATGTTCGCTCAAAATTTAAACCCTAACCTTAACCCTAACCCTAACCCTAACCCTAACCCAGTAAAGTGATTCGGGTTCAAAATGGCAGCGATTTCAATTCTGCTCTTCAGAGAGTGTTCATTAGAATGTCCAGGAGAACAAAGCCATGTCTCCACAAAGATACAAATTCTGCTATGTGTGCATACATACATGTAGGTACAATGTGTATACCACAAGAACCAGTATAATATTGTACAACATAATAATTGTAACCGCAAGATGTGGAGGACAAGTTGGACAAGGCCAAGTTCCATTGTACAGTATACTGTTCATATAAACTGTAATGTACAGTACATGGAGAATATGTGCTCGTCTTTTCCTATACGGTAATCATTATGTACATGTAACATGTGATGACTAATTGGATTTTTAAGCTGCATATTTTTGTTGTTATATGCAGAGAGGATCCCACTAGCCTTGAATGTAAAATGATGGATGTGAACTGGGCGAGCGTACAACAGTATGTAAAATGGAAGTACTCCTTTGTGTCAATGAAGTCTAGTTAATTTCACACAAAAAATGTACACACAGTATGTTTCTACTTTATTCTATCAAAAGATCTAGGCCTATATGTTTATGTAATACATGTATGTACAGTGCATACTGTTGTATGTATCATGTACAATCATTACAATGTAAACGTAGGCCTACATTTTGTTTAAGGGCGCCCCTTTTTATAACTTTGGTTCTCATTTCTTGTTCACCTTGAGGGAGGGTCAGTCGGTCGAAAAAAAAGAAGAAAAGTTTGGTGGAAAAAAAAACCTGGCTTAATACACAAAAACCCAAAGAAAATGATGTTCATTGTATTCAATGTAATCGCGTTTGAATATTTTTGTATTATTTCAGTGATAAAAAGTATAAAAAGTGGAGGTCTATTGGCAAAATAAAAAAAAAAGAATTCCCAGAATTTTGGGAGACAAATTTTGTCTCCAGAAATTCTGGGAATTTTTTTTTTTTTTCATAGTTTTTTTATATTATGCCATTCTGACAGGGTTGGCGGCAAAAAAAAAAAGTGGTTTTTTTTCTTCGGTCGGAGACCAAAATATGGGTCGGTCGGAAATGAGAACCGCAGAATTAAAAAGGGGCGCCCTAATCCAGCTCTACTGGAACAGGCCCCACTGCACCCCCCAAAAAAAAAAACAAACAAACAAAACAACAACAACAATTGTCATCCAAAAATGCTCTGAAGAAAAGCCAATTATATGAAAATGCTCTAAAGAATAATGTCTATGTTTTAGATATTCTGACTCAGATACAGTGAACATTCAAGTCACATCCACCCATAGGAGTGTGTGATATAGGCCTACATATGTACCATCGTTGATTTACTGTTGGGTATAGATGGGGACTACAGACCATATTTCAAAAAATTTAAACAAACCTAGCAACATGAAAAATTGCTACAAGTACAACATTTGTATGTGCTCAATTCATGGAGGAATCTTTAATATTCCACCATAGCCTCGATGCAGCCCACAATGAGCGACTTCAACTACGAGTTCCCAATTGTAAAAACTCATATGAAATCCAGTGAGCTCTTCTGTGAAAAGATCAATGGAGTGAAGCTTTGAAAGTCACCACCTACAGAGTAGCCTGAAAGCGACCCACTGACTTTGTCACCGCATTAGTCACGGCCTGGCCAGTCGGCCAGTAGTCTGGCAACAACCAACAACCACGTAATGAATCATTGTGCATTCATTCCATTCCACAACAAAAAAACCTTTCACCTTGATCCAGAAATTTGATTCAGTTGTTTTGTTTCGAATTTATACAAAGAACCAGTTTTCAGTTTCAATCAGAACAACATGTGGTGACAGATTTGCACGACACATCTGAACAAAATTTTCAACAACAAGCAAAAATGGAAGTAAAAGTAGAAAATGGTTGGAACCGTTTATATAATTTAAACTTTTTAAAGTACAGGTATGTACATGTATACTCAATAAGACCAAGAGTGATTTTTTTCCTGTTTTCTATTTCTGAGTTGAGACCTATATACTAGAATTTTTTTTTATGGTTTCATTTCACTAAATCTGTATTTTATTAGTCTTACAATTTACATTGTAATTTCCTTAATATCATTTTCATGTTTCTCTTTCTTTATGATTCTTTGAAGTTTTATCAAACTTCTGAAGGCCTAAATATATACATACATGTATGTACATGATGAAAATTGTGGGTGTTTATGGACAGTTCCAGCTTTGCTCTTAAGCCCCGCCCACTTAAAATGCCACATGTTTTACATACCCCATGTGACTGAGTTTGACCGACTGTTAGCAACAGTTTCGCGTCCTCAAACTGGTCAATGCTCACGGTTTGAATTATTATTTGTCACCGACAGCAACATTATTATTTATTTCTGGTAATGACACCAAGGATTCCTCAAAATCGCTCTAGGTAATGTACATGTAGCTCGAAAGCCTGATGAAACCTTTTTATGGAAAGATGATGAGAAGAAGATACAGTTTTAGAGGTGGGAGGAAAACCCCAGAGTAATATTCTGGGTAAAACCCATAGAATCAGGCGGGGACTGAAAACCCAATCCACTTGTGGACCGAGCCGGACTTGAACCCGGTCCGCCAGAGGTGAAAGGCGAGGAAAGAACCGCTACGCCAACCTGACTCCCTCACTGGTTGACAGACCGGAAGGGTCCATTCATAGCAATGGTCTAAATTTCAAGAACAAAACGCACAGCACAGTGATGCGATAGAGAAAAATAGAGGCCTGGATAACATGGCTGAACATTAAAATTGAAAAGATCAAAGAGCGTGATCCAAATCCGATCCAAATCCGTCCCTCACAAGAGGGACGAACATCAATGCATTAATTGCTTCGCCAAACATTTCTTGAACACTAAATGTCAGTGAAAAACATGTGAATGTTTAGCCCTGCCACCAGTGCAGTTGGCCACATTTTGTCTATTTTGGTTTTGTTTTTAAGAAGATTTTAGTGCGTGAGGGACGGACATCCATAAAAATGACTACCTTCACCTGAGTCTACAGATTTTTGTTTATTATTAAAACTGGGAAACTTTTTTCAACTTTGGTTAATTAAATAATATAAGCAATTTCTTTTAGATAAATAAAATATTATCCTTTCTTATTGAAAAGAAGTAATTTTTAAAGGTGTTGAAGGAATTTGAATTTATGTTTTTGAGTGTTACCTAACTTTGGATCACTCTCCAAAATTAAACTCTGAAGCGTGTGGGTGAAATCGGAGATCAACGACAGAACAATGACAGGGCTTGGAAATCATTAAGGCGGGAGAAACTGACGGGATACAAACAAATTTAGCAGGAACTTTAATTAGAAACAAATGGGACAGGGAGGTGGAGTGACACAGAACAAATAAACGTCGTTAAAAAATTGGAGCCATTTTACACGGTCGAGCTGTCTGTAGGAATCTCATCCAGACGGCTTTTCCAAAATAAACTGACCTCCATTCTAGCGCCGGGTGAATCCGCTCGTATTTGTGCTTGATCTGCCCAATAGTCAGGTCGCGGTGGAGCCAGTGGCTTTCCTCAGAGTGGGTGTGCTGGAGGCGGATAGCAAAACAGCTCTGGAAGGCCCGCTCCCCTCGCGCTAACTTCGCCACTACAGCATGGATGACACTCTGCAAGCAAGATAAATAAACAAAAAAATCGTAATTACATCGCTCCAGACCCAGAAAAAAAATTAATAATAAACTGGATTCTGGATGTATACAAAACTTAACTTGGTAGTATCATACTTTGGTAGGAAACCAACACAGAAATGTTCACAGATTATGAGTATAAAGATAGTGGTGGTAGAAACATACTGTTAAACTTTTTCCGCCTGAAATGGTGTATTTATCCAGAAATGAGTAAAACAACGACCGGAAATCTTTTTGATTTTTTAAAAGATCAAAAATGAAAGTGAAAATACTTTGGCTGTTTTTCATTGTTTTCTCAAAAAGTGGGCACCGTATGGGACTGAAATCTTCACAGATGACTGTTACTGTATCTGTCTTGATATTTTTGCCCATGAATCTGTATTTCTTTGATAAAAACCAAAGTATGATACTACCTTTAAGTTTAAAGTTTAGCATGAAATACAGCTATGTCTGCAAACGGGACATGAAAGGTGGAAACTTGATTCTAGAGAGAGATTTTACTCTCATCGCTCCTTTTCAGGACCACACATCTTCCAAAAAGAGTGCTACACATACAGTGTACAGTATGATATTAAGAGTTGTAATTCAATGTGCACGGTGAACTTGAAGTGTCAGCATGGCATTTGTACATGTACAAACTGTGTGTCATGGAAATATCTAACGCTGCCTTGGATGACATCATTGCTATGCTCAAGGTTACCATATGTGCATTGCCATTTGAACATGATCTATTTCTCAAAATATTCAGCACGTCTGTCGTCATAGGATTGTCTGTGCATCTTTCTGATGCCTTGTTTGCTGTTTCACAGACACAAGCTTCATCAGCAATGTACACACCCTATAAACTTGGAGATCTGGCACAAAGATTATTTACTAAGATTAATAAAGCACTAAGAATTAATCTAAAGATAGTTGATTCTGCAGGAACACCCTCAAACATAAACTATACTATTTGTTTAAATTGTTTCAGTTGTGTGGCTCTGAAAAGAGCTGGGCCCAATTTCGTGGAATCCATTACCGTTAGCAAAAATTCTTTTCTTACTTACATGTAGCAGACGGTTTTTTTTTTTACTGTTAGCGTATTTCACTGGAGATTAACGGTAACGGTACATGGCAAGGTTTTTCTGCAGAATGCATACGACAGCGCGTTTATAGCAGAAAATAATCAGGGTTACCCTAGAAATTCTTCGCAAACCGAAAATCTTGCTTTTAAAAGGATTCCATGAAATAGATTTCATGCAAAGCAATGCCCTACACACAAAAATAGGCCGTAACAGATTCCACGGAATTCGACGTTTCGGCCAGTATGCTCTGGCCGTCTTCAGGAAAATGCTGCAGCTGTGAGGTGGAGATTGGACTTTCCATTACCGGTAATCTTGAATCGACAGTATTCAGAAATGATGTCATTTTATCATTGCGGACGTACAAATTGAATATTTTCACAGTGCACATCCGCAACGTACATCCGCAACAATGAATATTGAGATTTCTAACCTGAAGGTAAAGGTTGAGGTTAATTTCTCTGCTGGTTTTCTTTAGTTTGGTTCCTCTTCCAAACGAAACTCTATCAGTTTCGATCAAAGGTCTGTACACTTCAGAGCAATTGTGATGAAAACGCAAGCACATGAAAAGTACACTTTCTGTGAATACGTCTGCAACGGGGGTGCTTTTGTGATGTGCTGCGCAAACCGAGAATGGGATTGGAATAAAATGTTCAGGTTTTATACTTCTATCGGAGATACTTAAAATGCAACTGCTCAAAATCTAAAAGCCTCAATAAATTTGAAGATCTGGGTTCTCAAATTCTCTGAAATGCACGTCCACAACTACGGAACTGCCCTGCTAAGCAAAGCGTGATGACCACTCATCTTAACATTTTAAATCTAAAGCGTTTTGCAAAATCCAAGCCTGTCTTTTTCTATTTCAAGCCAAATTTGTGGTTTTTTTTGTTTAAATCTTGACCAAAACTTTGATGCATAGTGTATGAAATTTCTACTGCAAATGAAATTTGTACGGGACCCTTTGAACAACTAAACAAGCTGTGGGCTTCTTCTGATAAAAATAGTAAATGCACTTATAAAGACACCAACACAAATGGTCCCTGAAGAGCATCTGTTTCAACCCTGTGCATGACTCTCCCTCTTAATGTACTTGAAACTAAATCCAGAGACTTGATGGGCCCAGATGAAATGAAACAGTGCGAAAGATATCGCCAAAGCCATTAACCGGCTGGGATGAGCCACCGAGGCCAGGACCGCCAGGGCCAGCCGGGCCCGGAGGAGCCGGTGTTTATCTTCACTGAGATCCCTTTCAAAAATAAGCTCCCCGAAAAGTGCGGCGGGAGAAAGGAAGCGGAACCGAAACCACTCAAGTGAGCGGGCCGCGGTGTTTGAGTATTGATACAATAAAACGAGGAGGGACACACATTATGTACACAGAGAGAAAAGGAGTCTGCATCGTTTCAAAAAAATGAGAGTAAAACGCGGGGACGTCCTTTGGGAAATATTCCGCCGTTTTTTTTTTTAATTTCAACATGTGTACACTATAATCTTTGTTTGCTCTCCGTGACCAACGGACACCCCTTGTGCTGAATGCGTCACAATGTGCATAGTGCAGATTATATACACTGCTGTCTTCGTTTGTATTCTGTATCGTGCAATTTGAATGGGGGCACGTGGCCAGACTCTTTTGGCACAGATATAAATTAAAAAGGTGCATTTTAATACACTCAATGCAATTTGAGGTATATACATACAGTGTACACACAAGAAGTGTACAGTATATTGCTTAAATTGATGAGACCAACGTTTTAGATTTAAGTGTACGCCATTCACAACGACTATCAGTATTACACAGCAAAATCAGGACATGCACTTTTCTCGGGTCAAAGAAAGAAAAGGGTTTGTTTAGGTTTTACCCATCATGCACTGCACTGTAGATTTTGGAAAGTGGAGTTTGCCGTATTATTTTTTAACACCGTTTAATACGTATTCTGAATTGTGTGGCTCTGAAAGCTGGTTCAAACAAAACTGGTTCAAACATTCGGTTCTTGTTAGAGCTCACAGCTTAACACATGGTCATATCACATACTGTATAACTTACCCTCCCCTTTTTACATGTACATCCGTCAATATTTTTACTGTGCAAAGCCTCAAATCTAACACTGACCATTTAGCCTTTGAGAGAGATCTTGCTAGGATCTGAGGGCCTGTTTGTTTCAGGCGCGCGATCAGTGATCTTGCAGATCCATTTCATTGTCCCATGCTGGATACGCTAAAAATGGGATCCGGAGCAGCAGGATCACTGATCACTTGCCTGAAACAAACAGGCCCTGAACGTCAGACATTCCTACATGTACCTCTGACCATGTAGCCCTTTAGAAAGATCCTGCTACGATCAAAACTTCAGGACCTCCTAACTCTGACCATTTAGCCTTTGAGAAAGACCCTGCGAGGCTCAAAACATCATATTTCTCTTAACTCTGACCATTAAGTCTTTGAGAAAGATCCTGCTAGGATTGAAACATCAGGCCCTCCTAACTCTAACCATTTAGTCTTTGAGAAAGATCCTGCTAGGATCGAAATGTCAGGCCCTCCAAACTCCAGATAATTAAGCCTTTGAGAAAGATCCTGCGAGGATCAAAACATCAGGCCCTCCTAAAAACTCTGACTATAAATTTAGTCTTTGAGAAAGACCCTGCTAGAATAAAAACGTCAGGCCCTCCTTACTCTGACCATTTAGTCTTTGAGAAAGACCCGCTAGGATCAAAATGTCAGGCTAACCTAACTCTGACCATTGAACCTTTGAAAAAGGATCCTGCAAGGATCAAACCATCAGACCCTCCTTACTCAGTGTCTTAATTCCTAGAGTATATTTACTGTACCTTGATGTCAGTTGTTTCCATGCACTTGACGGAGTTGAAGCTGCCGTTGGGCTGAAAGATCTTCAGCGTCAGCTTCTCGGCTCCCCTGGTCAAGGACGCCATAACGAGGGCGCCCTCTTCTCATTTATCGGTGGGTGCGATGGCTGGATTGTCAGGACCGCGGGTAAATGGTCGTGTGAGGCAAACTAAAGCCTAACAAAGAAAACAAAAGAAGAAACCAAATTTAAACCATTATTATCATATCACCATCAAATAACCACAAAGGAAACTGAGTGAATTTTAATTCATTGAAAGGTGAACAAAGAAAAAAATTTGGAGCGGGATTCGAACCAGCGACCTCCTGAATACCATACAGGCACTCTACAAACTGAGCTATCCAGTCCTACATTGGTGATGTCCCTATTATTATCATACTTTTTTTCGGCACCGGCCTTTGAAAGCAAGGTGCAATTAACCAATTACCAATGAACCTTTCATAACTCAAATCTAATTACATGTAAGTCATGAAATCTTTTTAAGTCTTCAATGAAAAGTAAAACAGGTCTGTGGCAAAATTGTCAGCAGTTGTGCTTGGAAACTGCTTATGACATGCAATTATGGCTTTTCATCAGCTTCTCTATCACCAGGGGCCTAATTTCATAGAGCTGCTTAAGCACCAAAATTTGCTATTAAGCACCAAAAACCTTGGTAAATAAAATCAGTCTGCCACCAAAAACTCCTTGTGTAAGTTATGCTCAGCAAACAATGGCCTAAAACAAGTAAAAAACAACGGTAAACATCACATGAACATTAGGTTGGTAATCCTGTTGGATCAAGGAAGATGCTTTTAAAGTATCAAATGTTGTGCTTAAAGCAGCACTATGAAATTGGCCTCTGCTTATAAGGTTATCTGCGCTGATCTATACACAAATCTGACTTGTGATTCATGTACATGTTATTGTCCCTGCAGTGTATCAGGGGACGTACATGTACACCCTGCAGTATAGAATGCGGCGGAGTGTAAATTCTTTTGTTGCTACACAAAAGGTGGGCGGGGACACCGCAGTAATGGCGGATGGTTTGTCCTGCTGTCGGATCGGTCTTTAGGAAATTGAGAGGTTTCATTACCAACTGGTCAATATTTGTGCACTGTGCACATGCTCAACCAATGAGGTCGGGCTCAACACTTAGCCACTTACTGGAGGTACATGTAAGCAGGTTTCATGGCAGGTAAATAATACTAGAAAAGTCAGTAAGTTTGTTGAGTAAGTGAACATTTACAAAACATTCAAATTAAAATAAAACCAGCTTTCTTCTGAAACTTCTGAAAAAATCATATTACATCCATCCCCACAAAAAAAATAGAAAGAAAGAAAAAAGAAAAGTAAACTTTAAACCATGCAAGTTTTGATGTTCCTTTATCATTACCATACTCAGTTTAAGTTTACTTTAATACATACAGGACTTTTAAAGAATTGATTTCTATTTATAAACCAGTTTCAGAAAAGTAAAAGTAAAAAAAGAAAGACAAAAGAAAGAAATCATTTTGCTGGGCAAATAAAGGAAAAGAAGGTTGGACAATTTATTCAATGCTTGCAAAAAACCTTGGGTCATTTTTCAAGTGTTGATAAATCAGACGTGTGCATAAATATTCATGTACTGTATGTATACATGTGCATACATGTCTGCACCCATAAGCACAAAATGTGAATGCAATATGCACTGCTAAAATGCAAGGGACACTCTTACTACTGTCTACAATATCATGTGTAATTCATGCCCGCAGCTTGGGGTTACAACAACAACAGGAAAAATATGACTTCATACAGCTCCAGGTGGAGGGTACCGGTCGGTATAAAATGCTAAATATCATACAGGGAAAGTTTACATATTATACAGCAATATGATGGGAAGGGTACCAACCGGCCTATACCTCCTGGACCGCAAGGCACCATTAGGGTTATACTGGCTCCCTATAGGGGAACTGGTTTCAGTTACCGGTACACTTACAGGATTGTATAGTGTATATAGTACATGATAGCAACATGCATTATAAACCTCAATGCATATTTCCCATCCATCCATGACAATGCAAGATTTAACACTGACACACACTATTCAGTCCATTTTTGTAATTAATCAACTTTCACAAATTTGTCAAGATTTGTTTTTAAAAATTAGCTCTATCATTTATAAACACATTCAATCAATTGTTAACGGTCGATCAGCAAGAAAACTGCCGTCTGTGCGAAGTTTTAACCATAACAACATACTGTGCAAAATATTATATTAATCCTTGACACCCAGATTTTGTGTAGAAAACATACTGAACATTCAGTTTATTCAAGGTTCAGTACAGGATTGGTAACATACCCAAACAGAAATGTTCACAGATTTACGTATTTAAGGGTGTGAAGATGGTGGGGGAAGAAACATGTACACATCATTAAAATGTTTCTACCTGAAATGCTGTATTTATCCAGCAATTAGTCAAACAAAGACCCAAAACAGTTTTGATCTTGGGGTATTTAGATCAAAACCATTCTTTAGCCTATGTTCTATAAGAAAAATCAAATTGGGTATCCGCTATTTTCTCTTGACTCAGAAACATGTCCGATTGAGCTCAAACTTTCACAGGTTTATTTTCATGTACAGTACATGTACATAATGGATCTGACAACGTGTGAGTGCTGGGCCCAATTTCATGGAATCCGTTACGGCCTTTTTTTGTGCTTACAGGCACTGCTACACGTGAAATCTATTTCATGGAATCTATTAGCAAAGAATATCTAGGGTAAATGTGGTTATTTTCTACTAATGCCCTGTCATTTAAATACATTCTGCAGAAATTCCTTGCTTAGAGTTACCGAAAAGAAAACACTCCCGTGAAATGTACGCTAACAGTAAGCAAAGAAATTCTGCTACTGTAAGCAAAGAATTGTTGTTTAATGGTAATGGATTCCATGAAATTGGGCCCGGTTTTTTGACCTTTAATCAATCATGTATTATACCTTTAAATAAATCGCTGTGACCAATGAGCACTATAATGGATAATATCTGCGGATCCGCTGTGTTCATTAAAGTGGCATTCCACTGTACAGTATACAGTATACATGATCACCTTTCTGGGCCTCTTTCCACGGCCATCAAAGCCCTCCAGGTGCCCTGTCATTTACAAGCTTAACTTGTCCCAGTACTTAATGGTTTTATTGATTGCTGAGGAGTTATTAATTCCATGTAATTAGTATGTCAGAGCCAGAGCTGCAGAGTTTAATATAGGCCTCAGATCTTATGACACAGTGTCACATACAATATGATGGTTCGTGCTGCGGGGTTACTTGTAAAATCCTATAAAATGTAATTTACAATATCAAAGTAGGTCCTGAAGGGGTATTAAATGGACAATGTACGTATGTACATGAATGCAGGGTTCTAGCCAGACCAATTTTAGTGGTGGGCTCTAGATATGAAGTTGAGCCGCGGTGAGAAAAATGCAGCCACAACATGATCAAGGTCCAGGGTCAACATTTTCACCGTTCCGACGGCAGTGCCATTTAATGGTATAAAGCTACATTTTAAGGACTGATATTCAATGAATTTCAGGTGTATAACAGAAAAGAGTGAACTTTTATTCCGGAATGTGATCAAAATTCACGATATTGGCAATATTCTTTTATTCACTCTGCGGAAATTTGTGCTGGGTGGCAGAGTTTATTTCAGACCTATTGCGGGCGCAAATTTCCAGTGCCGGGCTGGCCCGCCCAGCGCCGCCCACCGTCGCTAGAACCCTGCATGAATGTCTATCTTATACAATGTAGGCCCTTTTAAATTACATGTAGGCCTATCGGTAGTTGCACTGTTCAAACTAGTGTACTATGCATGTGTCCTGGGGCCGAATTCATGATTTTAGAATCGATCTTACCTGCCTAGGACTTATTAAGAGTCCCGGCTGTAAGTCGCCTCCTTGGACCGGTTTCACGAAACCAGTCTCATGCAAAATCAGTCTTTATTAATTCTGTTAAACGTTCTGTAATTTATCGGACAAGGATGTCATTTACAAAATGCAACGGCTGTACTATGTTCAACTGATTTAACTGGAACGAATGCATGAAACAGCCGTGGTTTATACAATGTATATGTGCGCATCATGAATGAAATTCACAGATGGCGTTGTTATGGAGGTTGGGATGCATTGAACGCATCTCAACATTCGTGAAATTGATCTTAGGACGCATCGCGACGAGTAACTCTTCCTATGGACACATCTTAACAGTTTGTAAAATCGGCCGCAGTACTTAGTTTCTGTGATCCCAACAAAATGCCTGGCTTGTATGCAGTGAGTGAACATTACGTGTACACTGCTCTGGACAGCATTACATGCGCTGACACACACATGAGCGTGTACACATATGTACTCTATCACTTGTCACAAAGAATTTGTTGAATTTTCAGTGGATTCAGGTTCGTTGCTAATCAAAATGCCAGAGGAGCTAGCAGAAACTTCTCAAGCATACACTGCGTGTGCGTTATTTACTGTGTATGCAAGTTGATGAAACACTATAGGGCTATATTAATACAAACAATGTACATGTACATGTACACGTACACATACATGCAACACCGTATCTGTAGAAACTATCACAACGATAATGGAATGCTTGGGGCTTTCCAAAATGGACACATGACACTAATAAAACTAAAAGTGAACGGCCAAAAATGACGCACCAAACTACAATAATTACGGTATCCTACATGTACATGCCCTCAACTATTTCTGAATTTTACATTATTACATATTTTATTATCACAACCTGGTGGTTCAGCGCTTATTCAGTGGTTCAGCGATATTGGCTCTAAATGAATACTGACACAATGATCACTACGGTATTTGGGTCTTTTGCAGGACTTGCAGTACAGTACTGGGCCCAAGTTCATGGAATCTGTTACCGTTACCCAAAATTCTTTGCTCATGTCAGCAGATTGTTTTTGCTTACAATTAGCGTATTTCACATGAGTGTTTTCTTTTTGGTAACAGTAAGCAAGTTATTTCTGCTGAATGCATATGACGGCCCGTTAGCAGAAAATAATCAAGGTTACCTTAGAAATTCTTCGCAAACCGAAAAATCCTGCTTACGGATTCCATGATTTCACGTGTAGCAGTGCCCGTAAGCACAATTTTAAATACATGTAGGTCGTAACGGATTCCATGAAATTGGACCTGTACTGAACAGTATGGTTCTATTGTAACTGGTGGTACATTATGAGCAGTAAATATGCACAATACAGTACAGTATGTATACCAGACCTAAATTCATGCCTTTTAGGCAAAAGTGAACAGCTCAATAAAACATAATTTACATCTAACCGTTCACTGTATTATACATAGGCCTAAATGTGGAATAGCACCGCTGTGAAAATATGCCTTCTAAGTGCTTCAAAATTTTATCAATCCCATTAAAATGTGTTGTCCAACAAAGCTTGCTTTAAATTCCCCTCCCCCTGGCCCTATGGCTATGGGGCCCATAATCTAATCAGCTTTTAAACTTCCCTGAAGATTTGGTTTACGAGGGCTGACAGATTATTAGCATGTCACTAAAGTTAACTGCTGGCAACGGGGAAACGAGAAACAGTTCCAACGATCTCCAGTACCGGTATTTTAAGTGACCATTTACATACATTGCAGGATGTCATCATGCAATGATATTGGTGAGGTGTGTATTTAATTACACTAGCACTTCTAAAGAAGATACATGTACATGTACCATTACCATGCACTGTGCCCTAGTTTGAATACTGGAATAATGCTTGACCCATGTACATGATACACATGACTAACCGGTACAATAAAAGTATGCATTGTATACATGTACAGGTCTGCATGTAACATACTTTATTTTTGCTTTTGTTCATACCCTTTAACCCAAACAGAAATGTTCACAGATTTGTAGCCAGTAGGCCTAAGTATAACTTTCAGGGTATGAAGATGGTGGTGGTAGAGAAACATAGTTACTGTAACTTAAAATATTTCCACCTAAAATGGTGTACAGTATTTATCCAGATAAGTAACACGATAACAAACAACGACTGAAAATTGTTCTGATCAGTAAGATCAAAGCCATTCTTTATGTTACACATGGTATGCATGTATCTAGGCCTATAAGAAAAATTTAGTCAGGTTTCGATATTTTCTAGTGACCCAGATGTCCGATTAAATTTTCACAAGTTTATCATTTCATAAACGGTACATGCTCGATGAGACAAAATGTGAGTGCTGTTCTCTGTGACCTTCACCAATCATGTATTATATTTAAAAGGTGAATATTAGTTTATAAAGCCACTTAAAGTAAGGGGCTAAAATATGGAGATACACCATCCGACAGTGAATCTGAAAATGTTCCCTTTAGACACGGTAGACAGTAATTTTTTTCATATTGACGTATTGTACACACAGACATACATGTACACCAATGACATGTACACATATGTACGCCATTGTACAGTTGTAATTACTGTTCACAGTTATGAAAAGGTACACGTATACAAATCAATGCAAATGATGTAGTGTTAGACTGTAGACCTACATGTACATGTTCAGATTGTAGATCAATACAGTAGGGCCTACATGAAAATGTAATTGATGGCATGCCAATTAGCATGCACAAATTTAACATTGGTAAATTAAATTTGAGAATTTTTTGCACCTTCCGTCAATGGCATCAGCTCAAATGGGAGACTTTGGAGAACTGATCTTCAAGTCAACAGCGCTCACGCAATTGTTAGCATGTGCACGTTTTTTTTGCACGTGCGTGCGCGTGCGCGTGTGCTATTGACTAGAAGACCGGTTCTCCAAAGTCTCCCATTATCTCAAAATAAGAGACACACTCTCCATTTCCAATCCTGAATTCCGCGACCAGATAAACAAAAAACAGTTTGTTTTGAACAGAATTTCTTCTTTTCATAACTGCATTAGTAACATGTACTGGACAGTAACAGGCCTACATACATGTATGTGTACAATGTATATATTGTACCTTTCGTTCAGGCTTGCATGAAACACATTAATTACCGGTTTACACAATTGGGCCTGTTTGTTTCAGGAACGCGATCAATGATCCGGCGCTCAAAAGCTGAGAGCTCCGGATCGCATTTTAGCGTATTCTGCCTGCGACGTGGATTTGCAAGATCAAGTATGGCGACCAAGATCCGCGGTGAAACAAACAGGCCCGTAGTACATTATGTACAGTATGTAAGTGAAGCGTGGACTGTAGTGAAGATACTTAGATTCATCTATGATGACCCAGCCCATGCTTCTGTGCCTAGCCTAGCCAAGAGGCCGAGGGACATCTGGAACACAGTCCCCAGACAGCCAAACCCTGCACAGCCTCAATAATTAACTGAATGCAAACATGACAACCCTGAATGACTGAGATTCAAATTCCACCTCCCTGATGGACAAGCCAGGCAGTGCTTGATACTCTAGGCCTTATACGATACATGTAATTCTGTCAGGAATCAGTTGCCACACTGCCAGGTTAAAGGTACTTATCATACTTTGGTAAGAAATCAAAACAGAAATGTTCACAGATTTACCTATAACTTACAGGGTACAATGATGGTGGTGGTAGAAACATACTGTCAAAATTGTTCCGCCTGAAATGGTGTATTTATCTAGAAATTGGTAAAACAACGAAGGAAAATCTTTTTGAAAGATCAAAAATAAAAGAGAAAAGACTTAAGAAATACTGTGGCCGTTTTTCACTGTTTTCTCAAAAAGTGGGCACCGTATGGGACTGAAATTTTCACACATGACTGTTACTGTATCTGTCTTGATATTTTTGCCAATGAATCTGTATTTCTTTGATAAAAACCAAAGTATGATATTACCTTTAAAGGTATAAAACATGATAGGTACATGTAAAGGTCACAGAACTGGAAATTTAAAATCAAAATTACCCCTGAGACTCCACATGTAGACCTAATGTATTGTGGGGATGGGATGGGCACACTGTATATATATATATATGTTCACTTTTTAACTAATGCACATAAATTATATATGATGGTATACAATATTATCTAATTTAAGTAATACCAGTATACAAACAAACAAACACAACTTGTCACCAATAAAATAAATGATTTTATAACTGTTTCTCTCTTAGCAGTTATGATTACATTGTTATCACTAGGGCTTTACAAAATACAAAGAAATTGTGCTTGAATCAATGTTCAGTGCAGTTTGTACATGTATGTCTTGTGTCTCCTCAACAAAAGGCAATATAACCAATTGTTTGTGTGTACAGTACACAGCCTTCCAGGGACAGTGGCCCAGCCTTGTAAACTTCACACTCCAAACTACAACCAGCATAAAAAGGCAAAAATGCCTTGACTGTCAATGCTGGCGGTCATTGCCTTGGTGCCCCAGGCTTGACCTTCACATTCACAATTGGCAAAATAATTGTGTTTATTCAAATGAAATACAGTGTGCATCTATAGGCTAGATGCTACATGTACATGTAGATCTGTTCCTTACTCCAACAGCAATAATGTACAATATAGTACACATACGGTACATACAATTTTATGTCCGTGTATACATGTACAGTCTGAAATGCAATGTTATGCTCTCTGGCCTAATGATGAAATACAAATTACTTACACAGTACGCACATTGTACATTGATTTATCTGACTACATGGATGTACATGTACATTGGGGTTTGGGAAACTTGGAAGTTGGAACATCAGTCCGAAATTAGGGGCTGGATTATTGGAGTCAACTTCTCGCATATATAACATTTTAGATACCACATCATATCCTCAGATTTTCTTACAGCCGATGACAGAGATTTAGCACTTGGGATATTTTGGCCAGGTAGAACGCCCCCTCAGTAATAACACACTTCTCTCCTATAGGCTATGTCAGATCATAATAACAAGCCTATTCATAACATCAGCACAGATTGACACCCAAATAACTGAGGCCAACACGTAATCCCTATGTAAACCTGTGTGGTTTACCACCACCAGACAATAGGCAGTATTTGTATTCAAAACTTGTTTACCATGTTTGACTCATGGCAAGAGTTCTGGGGCCAATTTCATAAAGCTCTGCGACGCGTCGCAACTCGATTTGCAACCCGTCATACCTGCGACGCGTCGCATCTATGCGGTGAGTCCATAGATAAAGGATGCGTCTTAACTCTGCGACGCGTCGTAAGTTTGATGAAATCTGCCCCCGATCACCTTCCAATTTCTGAACACCAATACAGGAAGGACTCTTTTTTGAGTTATCCTTGACCCACAATGTGAAACAGGAAACGGTATCACAATGGTGCTGTTCCATTGTTTACCGCATTGCTCTACTCAAACTTATGGGTTTCACTTCACTTTGTTGTGGGAAGAGATGGAAAGTTACTGAGTGCTGACTGACCTATAAATGCCAAAAATATCTGAAAGTGACAGTCTAGTGGTATGCCATTTGTGTGCATAAAGAATTATACATTAAAGCCCTAGGTACTGTCCGCACACGTTGGACTTTTTAGGGGCAAAGTTACCGAGCCGCTGGGTACTTTACGCATTTTAAGTCCAGTGCGGACGTCTCAGGAAGTCTTCCTCTCAGTTACTTTTCTAGACTTGCGCGGGTATTTCTAACGGCCAACTTCTGCCAAGAAAGAATTCACGAGACGCATCATTCAACCAACAAATATTTCCATATTAGGCTATAAACATTATGCTTTTCCAATGGAAGTGCCCCTTGCAATGGAAAATTGGCCTTGCCCTCACCAAACCTTATTTCAAGCCCTGAACTTAACCAAAAAACGAGGAAATTCAAATATCTACAAGACTTTGTGCAGTGTTTTTCTATTTTCAATGACATGAGTATGATGAGAAAAACGAGGAAATCAGCTGATCCGAGGAAAAGTTGCATGCCTGGATCTGGGAAAAGAGGTAGGTGTGGCTGCATGCAACGTTTCACCAAAATTTCGTCAATAGCGCTCCGCACTTATGCTAAAAATAGCACCGGATCTCTGACAAACATTGCAACCATGCACGTGTGTGGGTGTGTGCGTCCATGTACACTACGCGTGTTAGACAATGTTTGTCTGACAGCCGGGGATTTTGTGACGTCATTAGTGCGGAGCGCTATTGTTGTTTTGAAAAGAGATCTAACGGTTAGGCCTAGTATATCATTCCGGCACCCAGAAAAATACGAAAAATATAAACGTGGAGAGCTACATGTGTACAAGTACAAGGCCTAGAGGCGATTGTAAAGTCCTGGACCCCTTGTGGCTGTTATCACACCTCAGAACAATCGTGACTATGTACGTTCCGTAGCGCGTGCTGTGCAGAATAAAAACACAGGGGGTACCAAACAAGTTTACAACGCCGTAGGCCTGGGCGTAGAGTATGAAAATAACTTAAGTTAGCCCACATCTTCTACTCTAGCTACATGATACTAACATGTACACCATCTGTACATTGTAATTTGTATAGCCTAAATTAATTTTAATTTGTGGGTCTGCATAGGCCTACTTCATACTTGTTGAACCATTCACCAGTTCACAGCCACACGACAGCAAAAATGTGTAGAAAATGTTGCAGACAGACACAACACTCACACAGTCACAGTGCAGGTTTCGTTTCCTCCCTGAAAAACATTCCAATAAACCGGTATGCACTCACCTCTTTGATCACGACAAAGCCATTTTACACAATGACCACTCCAAGTTCGAAGGCAGATAAACTGTGACCGGTTTTGTTTCACAGCTTGCGACCAAATTGAGACAAAAATCCTAAATAACTCAGCTCCTTTACTCACGGGATATCCTGCATAACATACATGTACAGTGCATGACAGTAGTTCGCTGGTACTCCGACCACGACCATCCAATGGTGAAGAACGCTGCAAACCGGTTGATCACCAACGAGGTGACAGCTCCCATTTATTTTTTGTGATGGTTGGACAGTATAGCGCCCTCTCGATTTTTAATAATTATTTTCTACATTTTTATCCAAAAAAAATGTTAGTATTTTAGTGTTTGTGTCATTTTTTGTTTAAAAACAAAAGGAAGGCAATACGGTGCCAAATGAATATTAGTCCACTTGGCAATTTGATGAAGTTTAAAAGCACTTTAATATGCACGAAATGTATCAAAATAAACTTGACACAATTACAGTACATTTTGTTTCAAAATAATTGAAGAGAAATTGATGGAAAACCCTGGCCCATTAATTGACCATTTTTGTCAACATTCAGTGCAAAACAACAGACACCAGCAATAATCACACCAGTAAACCAACTACTTGAGCAGTGTAGCTCACAAACCAAACAAGAAAGACATGTAATTTGTTCATACTTAAAAACTATAATTAAGTAGAAGCAAAACATTATAAATCGTTCGTGGTAAAGAAAAGTGTATTTACTTATTTATTTATTTATTTATTTATTAACCAAGACCAACAGCATTTAAAATCGCCAATTACAGGATGGTTATTAACATAATGAACAAAAAGCACAAACACTCAGACATCCAACAAACAAACAAGTGAATGTACAGATAAATAAATCCATATTATTTGGAAAACCTCCGGAAAAACACTTTGTTTCTCACTCAAATTTTTCTTCTCTAAGTTGATTTTTTTTCTCATCAAATAAAGTTTCCTGTGAAGCAGCTCCATGAAAATTGGATCAAAAGAGCAATGCCCTTTTGGGTTTTGCAGACAATCTTCCCGCTGACAGAAAGGGGTCGTGTCACTGACACTCGGATATCATTTTCGACCTAAATGAGAACATGACAATGGGGGAGGAGAAAAAATGTCAAAAAATCTACATCACTTGGGGGATTGTTCACTGAGTCATGCAATGACTGTGGTATCATGTTTAGGAGGCTCATTGAAATGATCATTGGAGGATCAATGGCATTATTGAGAACCTTACAATAGGCTCAATGAAATGATTATTGGAGGATCAATGGCATTATTGAGAACCTTACAATACATCATTCATGTCAATGAAACATTATACAGGCTGAGTAAGTGCAGTACTCATGATTTCTATTTTGACGGTGGTCACCATTCATAAGGCTGAAAGCAGCCCAACATTCAAACCACACATTTTTTTTCTTTAGTCTTCATTTCACCATAAGGCATGCCACGAAAAGAGTTGTTTTTTTATCTGAAACTCCAGGCAATATTAACACAGGAGCCAATTTCATAGAACTGCTTAAGCACCAACAATTTGTTTAAGCACCAAAAACCCTGGTAAATAAAATCAGTATGCCAGCCAAAACTCCTTGTGAATGCTATGATCAGCAAACAATGGCCGAATACAAACTTACATGTATTAACATAATTAGCAGTAAACGTCACATGAACATTTGGTTGGCAATCCTGTTTGATCAAAGAAAACTGTTCATGCTTAAGCAATTCAAATTTTGTGCTTAAGCAGCTCTATGAAATTATATTTTTCTGTATGGTATTATTTATATTGTACTAAACAGAAACCGTTAATTTTTTTCTGCCAATCAACTCCTAACAAAACAACAAAACAACATCAAGAAAAAAACAACATAAACCAACCAACAACAGCAACAAAAACAACATAAACAACAATAAAACAACAACAAAAACAACAACAATAAACAAAACCAAACATTCTCAACGAGTACAATATCAATGAATACATGAAACAAAAAGTTCAGCCCCAAATCAGTCATTATCTTTATTACAGATTTCAGACTAAATTGCCTTAGTTTTGTTATTTGTTTGTACAATTATTTCATTTTCGGATGACAAACGAAAGCAGTTTATAAACTCAGTCTCAATTAAATACAGTCAGTTAGAAACATCTATTCAAATTCCAAAGGGATTTATAAATAAAATGTTGTCATTCTTTATCTATTGTCCGGTTACCAGTTACAATATCTTACAAAATAGTGTGCATGAATTATAGTCAATCAGTGTTAATTATGCTTTAATTGTAAACATACTTTTTACGGAGCAATAAATTACTTTAAATTAACTTCTATTAACTCTTATTAACAACACAAAAGAAGGCAAACATGTCAACTTCAAATTAATTGATAAATACATGTATCATGAAAGGCTGATTGGTCACAGGGATTTTTGAATTTTAACATTTGAAAATAAAACAGTGAGTTTTTTTCTGCTTGAAATGCTGTATTTTCCCAGAAAAGATAATTTACCAAAGACTAAAAACAGTTTTGATCTTGGGGAAATATCGAAACTCCTGGGAATCGATTTGAAAATTATACAGTCAGCATTTTTCACTTTCTCAAAAAGTGGGCACTGTATAGGACTGGAAATTTCACTTATGACTGTTACTTTATCTGTCGTTAATATTTTTTCCCATGAATCTGCATTTCTTTGACAGAAACCAAAGTATGACTTCAGTAACCTTTAAAAAATATATGCATATAGAAAACAGTTTGAATTCTTCAGTTGAGTCCCATAGGATTTGTGCACAGGGTATCAAATCAATCATTTAAAGGTACAGTACAGGATTGGTAAAATACTCAATAAGAAATATTCACATATTTGCGTTTAACTTTCATGGTAGAAACATACCATTAAAATATTTCTGACTGAAATGGTGCACTTAACCAGAAATTAGTAAAACAAAGACCGAAAACAGTTTTGATCTCGGGGTAAGATCAAAACCATTCTTTATGTTATATAAGAAAAATTGAGTCAGGTTTTTGCTATTTTCTCATGACTCAGATGTCCAATTGAGCTCAAATTTCCACAGGTTTATAATTTCATGTACGTGCTGGATCAGACAAAGTATGAGTGCTGCAATTTACCAATTATGTATCATACCTTCAAATTATAATTGCGTTGATGGTAAAAAAAAAAAAAAAATTCAGTCAACAGTACATTACCCAAGCTCCAAAGTTTTACCAATAAACAATTATAAACTAATTTGCGCAACGTTTAGTTTTATTTTGCAACCACCACTGCATGTGCCACCAATAAAATTTATCGTGTACGGTCTTTTTTTTCCGTCTGAAAATTAACAGGCTTACAAAAATATCCAGAATAATGACTAGAAGACATCCTGTTTTTGTTTGAAATTAACCATATATACATGTATTACAAGAAATAAACTGCTGCAAACTGTTCATCGACCGGAAATAAACGACCTGAAATGTACCCTAACCCACCTGAATCCTCCAAAATCCTCTTGGTAGTTTTGGAGGATTTTGGAGGACTCAGGATATAATGTCATTTTCCAAGTGAGGACCACTGGAGGAGTGGCAAGGATTCAGGATAAACCCATTTTTTTAGGTAGGGCCAATGAAGGATTCTGAAGGATTCAAGATTCAGGTACCTCTCATTTTGAGTATAAGTGAGATCACTGGAGAATTGTGGAGGATTCAGGATGGTCACAGTATAATGCCCCCGGGGGGTTAGGGCCGGGTTAAATTAAAATGCTCGGAGTTAGGCGAGCCTGATGTTTCAAATAGCAGGATATTCCTCAAAGGCTTAATTGACAATTTGTTTATAGAGTATAGATTTAAGCAGGTGGTAGGGCTAGAACTAATGCCAAATAGTTTATCCAAATACTGTACATGAAAGAAAACAAAACATTCTTGGACAGTTGGATGGCTTTTTGTCTGTTTTCTGACAAAATTCTGCACATAACCTTCCCCACACCACATAATGGTCGAGTATAATGTACATCTTGAACAATATTTAATCAAATCATGAAATAAACGCAAGGGAATTTAACTGAATTTAAAGTCATTGAAAAGTGAGCAAAGAAAAATTGACTGGAGCGAGATTCGAACCGGCGACAACCTGAATACCATACAGGCGCTCTACCAACTGAGCTATCCAGCCCTGGGGTCGATTTCATAAAGCTCTGCGACGCGTCGCAACTCGATTTGCGATGCGTCCTAGCTGCGATGCGTCGCACCTATGCGGTGAATCCATAGAGAAAGGATGCGTCTTAACTCTGCGACGCGTCGTAAGTTTGATGAAATCCACCCCTGGTTAATCAAATTAGGGATTGGAGCCAGGGGTTGATTTCAAGAAGCCCTACGATTTCTAGTAACTTAAGCTACTTATAGTGTAGGATAACCCATCGAACCCTACGCAGGGCTGCAATGCATCATAAACCCTACGATTGATAGTAAGTTATGATGAGTTTGGTGAAATCGATCCCTGGTCCATTTAGAATAATCTTGGTTTAGATATATTATTCTGTTTCAAAATTTGCAAAGGAATGATTAAAATCTTATTCTTGATTGCTGGTTCATGCATATAAACTATAGAGATACCACTGTCTTTATTTTTTAGTACTACTACTTTGTGAGGTTGAAATGTTGACATGTATACATGTACATCATGTACATGGAACAAACACACATGACATGACATGTACGTATGGTATGTACCGGTATGCATAAAATGTACAATACACGTGGGTACAGTGTAAGAAGGAGCTAATTAGTACTCCATGAAAATGGGCCCTAGTAGGTGCAGCAGATTAGGGTTAATTAATGGATTACAGGTAGAATTTTGCTGAGTAACTGATCAACAGTAAAAACTAAATGAAATTTTCAATAGGACTTTATAAAGCGGATAGATCTATTCATCCTGAACGTCAATTTATCCTATAAACTGTACATTATGATAAACTGATGCTCAGGTACATTTGTGTAGGCTATAGGGAAGTTGAGGTGCTGGTGTACTGGGGCCAATTTCACGGCGCTGCTTAGCACAAAAATTTGTTAAGCATGGCATTTCTGTCTTAATAAAAAGTAAAACAACCAAATGTCCATGTGTTGTGTATCGCTTGTGATTGTTCTTTGCCTGTTGTTCACTGACCATGAACATCAAATAAATTTTTTAAAGGTGGTTTGTTTTATTGGGCAAGACATTTTTGTGCTTAGAGCAAATTTTTGTGCTAAGCAGTTCTATGAAATTGGCCCCAGGTCCTAAATTCAAGTTTGATCTCCTCTGTTGAAAGATCTGCCATATCGACCACACATCACCGAGTTGACAAAAGGACGGTCAGACGGTCAGACGTAGTCGCGAGGTTTATGCATCCAGCAGGGCAGGTCAATTCTTGATTCTTCACAAGACTCGAGGCCATTCTCCTCCTGAAATTGCCGTGGGCACTTGCTGGAGCAAAACTGAAATGGCCTTTATAAACATCCAACGCCGGAACCAATTGGCACCTGGGGAAATATCTGTCCAGGCTTAAATTCTGCCCCGATGTGTCGTCGACCAAGCCTGCCTGTAAGTGTAAGCTTAGCGTTGATCATTGTTACAAAGTAGGGGTAAGGCTGTGTCATGGATTTCTCCATGTCATCTTGTACCCTCCAGCCGTCCGTCCAGCCTTCCAACCTCTGAACTCCATCGACTGCTGGCTGCTGCATAAGGTATCGCAAATACCAAGAGAGGGCGCTTCTGCAATGCATTGTTGGATACATCTTGGTCGATCTGCATATATTCATGTGGCACAGTGCACAAAGAAAATTGACCAAAAGTAAGCAGGTGGTGGCGCCCTTTTGACACTTGATGTTGTGCATCCCACAACTCCATGTGGTCGCTATTTGCGGTATGGTCTATGGATGTTTTAAACAGTCGCACTTTTCACAGGTTTTATACACAACTGCAGCAGTCGGGGCGACTCAACTTCTAGAACTAGAAAGCTCACAGAGGAGCCTTCTACTACTAGTTCTAGAACTGAAGTTGGATGACTCTGCTCGATCTCTCTAGACTAGACTAGAGTCTAGTCTCATCATCATTCACACGATTCCCCGCAGCAATACAAAATACAGTTTCCCGAGCAGCTGTAGCAAATGAGTGTCAGCGCCACGAAGAACATGGCACTGCATATCGTACATGGTTTCCTCTCCAGGAAGAAACCGGCCAGGTACAGGACCATAAACATGCTGTAGTTGTGGAGAAGTCCCATGTTCAACGCCGAACGTGGGATGGGCATTAGCAACACAGGCAAGAGCCATTGCAGACAGTACATCGTGAATGTTGTTGTTTTGTTGGGACTTCACTTGGGTCCAGCCTTCCGAATCTGACTCTAAATTGTCTCGAACTTCTATCCGTTTAGCGGTTGGTTCATGGCCGTTATGTGCATCTTCAAACGCACTTTTGACGATTTTTTGTTCTTGAAAATTGAGACAATATCGCTGAGAAGTTACAAGTTTGTCACATTAGTATTTTTCCTCGAACAACGAAGTTCATTGCATCAGCTGTCCAACATTCGCAATAAACACGCAGTTGTTAATTTCTCAGTATGGTGCCTTGTGCATGTTGTATAGTGTTAATACGGCACAGAGGTTGGGTACCGCGGTGAAGTCAAAGGCCGTTTCCTATCGTATCTTTTCTGTAGCGCTTTATATGCATGGAAGCGCAATGTATTTCCGACACGCCTGCCTACGAGGCTCCATTACGTACACTGAATTGAAAAAAAGTGCGTTTATTATGTCTGTGCAAAAAAACCTTTCACTGCTCCATTATTTCAGTCATCGATGGGGACGGTATAATATCACTTTAACATCACTAATTAACATTTTATTTAAAGGTACAGTACACTCAGGATTTGTAACATATCCAAACATAAATGTTCACAGATTTGCGTATAACTTTCTGGATATGAAGATGGTGCTCGGTAATACCATTGAAATATTTCCGCCTGAAATGGTTTACCCAGAAAAAGACCGAAAACAGTTTTGATCTCGGGGTATGTAACATAATCAAAATCATTATGTATGTTTAAAAGAAAATCGAGTCACGTTTTCGCTTTTTCCTCGTGACTCTGATGTCCGATTGAGCTGAAAGTTTGACAGGTTTATTATTTCATGTACATAGATCAGACAAAATATGAGTTCTGTTCTGTGACCGTTACCAATCATGTATTGTACCTTTTAATGTGGGAATTCTTTGTTAAAATACTCACAGTTGTCAAGTTTATTTTACATCATGCTAAGATCTAGTGCGCCCTCAATATTTTGAAATGCAAAAACAACAGTAGCACTCTACCTCGGGGCCAATTTCACATAGGGGCCTACATGTAACTGTTAAGCACAACAAATTGCTAAGCATGACATTTCTGTCTTAATAAAAACAGGGTTAACAACCAGATTTCCACGTGTTGTGTATCACTTGTGATTGTTCTTTGGCTGTTGCTCGCTGACCATGGATACCAAATGTAATTTTCAATGGTGGTTTGTTTTATTGGGCGAGACATTATTGTGCTAAGTAAATTTATGTGCTTAACAGTTTTATGAAATTGGCCCCTGAATAAAATGATAACGTTTTCTTCTTGGTAAGCAATATTTATTTTCTAAGAAGCAAAATAAGTTGATTTTCCCATTTGGTTGGAAACCAAAATTAGGGCTGGTCATTCACTCCGTACCACTGGTCTTACGGTTGAGAAATAGTCTTCACTTAATATCAGGCTTGGTGACTTGGAACACGAGACGATTGAAGATTCTTTGTGTACCAAAGATCAACGCATACCACTGACAAGAACCCTTGAAAAGGTAACGTTAGTGACAAAAATTACAATAAATAGGACAACTAGAGCACACTTGTCGAAACGTCTAGAATCAACTCTCATCGGTCCTTTTCAGGACCACATATCTTCCTAAAAGAGTATTATACATGGTGTCACCGCAAGTCTTGCTCATTCTAGTCTCTCCACCATGCAAAACTTCAAACCTAAGTAAATAATATGAAAAGAAAAAGGTTCCATCACTGCCATTTGATATTAAGAGGAGAATCTGTTCGTATCTCAATGTATAAGATGTGAAACTGCTCTAATATTTGATTATTGTTGCCAGGAGGCACAGATATCTAGGTTATCATTCAGAAATATTTCTTCAAGTTTCCCAACATCTTGTCCCGATAGGGCTCGTGGTGGTTTCGAGGTCTTAGTTCCTTTAGCCGAGGTATTGTAGATGGTGGCAACCCTGACGGGAGCATTTGACTTCGGGGTGGGCCTTGGCAAAGACCGACTACGAGGACGCTGTTCGTGTATTTCGGCTTTGACTTCAGTTGTAGGTCCTCGAGTGGTGGTGGTGGCGTCTGTCCTCCTCCTTTGCGAAGCAGCTTGAGCTGGGACCGCTCTTTTGGGATGGATGGCAGAGCGCTTGGCGTTGCTTGGCGGTTTCAGTCTCTGGTCATTGGGCTGTAGCTGTTTGCCCTGTTCGGGAAACGGCTTCCGTTTCGCCTGCAAAGCCGACGCGGCAGTTTGGCTGCCTTTGTCCATACGGCGAGATGTTCTTGTGTAGCTGATTCCATCGACGGTGAATGCCGAAGCAGCCTTTGATGGAGAATTATCGCCCTGGTTGTTGATGATCGCGGCTACGGCTTTACCGTTCACTGAGTCGCTTGACCTGCTCAATAAGGTGAGATCACTTGCCACTCCAGCTGGTTTGTGGTCAACGTTAACGGACAGTTTATGAGTGTCGGTCGCAGTCGGAGACTCGCCTCCCAGCTGGCGTCCACCGTTCGGCAGCAAGGGAAGCGGAGTGACGATGTGCCTTGCTTCGGTATTGATCTGGGTGCCAGAATTGGCCGAAGCTCCCTCGGTCTCCCCCATTCGACCCGCTTTTCGGGCCACCTTGTATTTGGCGCGCCGTTTTCCCTTAACGTCCCACCAAAAGCAACAGGTACTTATCGTCATACGGGCACGCTTACTTAGTAGACAGTAGATGAGCATGACGGTCAAAGCAATGAAGAAACTGGCAAATACGACTGCAGTTGCGGCCACCGTGTAAAGGCCGTCTCCGTTAAAATCCAAGAGAAACACGGCAAGCAGTCCAATGTTCTCCGTCATGGTGACGATGTAATAAAACGCATTCGTACCCACAGCATGGCCGGGTTTAAGATTGAGGAAGCAGAAGATGTAGGCGTATGAGGCTGCAGCATCGAGAGCGATTCCTTTGCCGATGTGGCGCCTGGAAGCTGAAAAGCAGGCCCGGATCCTCAGCACCACAAAGGCGACGATCCAGTGCGCCGCCAGAAACAAGAACGTCATCCGAGTCTGGACGGCCGTGGCAGAGGCTAAGCTGACAACGCGTGAGATTAACAAGCCCGCCGTCCACACGCACCGTGTCAGATGGCGGGAGATGCTTCTGATTTGTGGAGAGCGTTTCTCCTCTGTGTTACCGAGCAATTCAACATTAGGGGCGGTCGTCAGAATGTTTGGAGAGGACCTAGAATCCAGCGGGACGATAAACACTGCATGGTCATGGTGATAGCCTTCATCCCCTTGGCGTCGCGGCCATTTGAGTCCGTCGGCAGGGAAGTCTACCACCCCTGATGAGGTACCTGCATCTCTCGACGCCTCGGCAGTCTCATCGGAAACGGGTCCGGCATTCCTCGTCACTTGGATCACTTCGAAATAAGAGCTGAGGATCAGCGAGGCCGAGACGACCGAGAGAATGACGCTTGACATCAGCAGGAAGAAGGCCTTCCTCGTCGTCAGCATGAGGTAGACGTCGAGGACGGAGAGCGGGAAGTCCTGGAGGAAGGCAGGGATGAGATGCAGCAGGATGAGGCTGGCAAACGGGTCGGCGGACCCGGACCATCGTCCACCACTGGAGAGCGCCTTGGAGAAGCGCCATAGCGGTCCCAACTGAAGCAAATGACAGGTCAGGCCCGTCCAGTCCAAAGAAGAACCGGTACCGGAGACGGCGTTGGTGACACCCCGTCCGCCGCGGTGCTTGAAGAGAAGCAGCCACGAGACCCCGTTGGTCAGCGTCCAGGTCAGGATGACAACCACCACGGTGAAGAGGAAGATCGGCGAGGAGGTGGAATCATCGCCGCCGAAGCGGGTGCATGCCACCAAGATGTGCAGGACGGGGACAATCAGATCAAGAAACAGTTGAATCATGAGAATGACACGTGACCTCATCCTTGCCAATCAGCAAATGAAATAAAGTCACCACAATCCTAGAAATTCCGAAACAGAATGAGCACTTCTAGTCTCAATCACGATCCTTCCACGAGCAACTCTTGTGTCGTATAGCTAACCAATATTGACGTACCAGTACCGTGTCATTCCGGTGTGCTTCATTTCAGCATGTCTATCAAAATTAATTTGCATCGCATAATAAACAAGATTACATCACCAGTTTTATCAGACGTAAATTGTTCCATTTTCCATCATTACAGCTGCACAATCACTAACTTTCAAAAAGATTTATTATGCCCCAAAATGGACAGGAGATGATGAAGAAATTGGCCGATGGAATGTCCAAAAATGAAACATCTTTCTCTACAATGCAGTTCACGGTGCCAAATAATTATCAATGCATATCCTCATTATAGGTTCTTATTAATCGTTGCGCATTCAACAGCACAGACTATTCAATCAAATACTGTATTGCAACTATTAATTAAAATCGCCACTCTTTATTAGACAGCGCATTGTAAGATGAATGCATGGTATCAACAATAGGGAAAGCAGTGCTGAAAACATTATTATTGTGTTTTGAGTCAATAAAAGGAACAATTTCAGCGGCGGCGTAAACAAAATACCAATGACGTCACATCGCAATGACCTTGAGTAAATATTGTTCAGCGTTGCAATATTGTGGTGCCGGGCCATTTACTATAACTTAGTCTTGCCATGGACCTTTTCAAATTATCATAAAATATTCATATAGATCTAAATCATCAAAATGTACGGAAGCCGTCCAGCGCCATTATACGACTCCACTATGGTAACATTGGGACTTCGAATCACGGTGCTCATTTTTGGACTAATTTTCACTACCGTTTTTTTTATCATTCCGTTACCGTTTTTGAATGATAACATTCAAAAACAAGAAAGGAAATAAACATCAATAAAAATAACTGCATTTATCGCAAATTCCTTATTTTTCTTATTATCCGTACAATGTTTTTGATAAGAATACGACCATAAAAGACTAACAATTATTTGGAATCTAGGATTGATCAAAATTGTGCTGAACCGTATAGCACGAGGCTAATATACCAGAAGGCCTGGGTATAATTGGCACTGTTTGCCACATCATGCGATGTTGCCTAATATAAATTTCGATTGTTCGATTGTGTTCAAAACAATAGTCAACATTTTCAAACAGATTTGACGTCCAACTTTCAGGATATGAAGATGGTGCTGGTAGAAACATGTACCATTAAAATATTTCCGCCTGAAATGGAATATTTTATTCAGAACTTGGCAAAACAAAGACCGAGTTTTGATCTCGGGGTAAGATCAAAACCATTCTTTATGTTTTATGAAAAACGCTATTTTCTTGCGACTCCTAAGTCCGATTGACCTCAAATTTTCAAAGGTTTATCATTTTGCTTAATCAAACAAAGGGCAAGTGCTGTTCTGTGACCTACACCAATCTTGTGTTGTACCTTTTAATAGGCAGAGATTGCAAATAAATACACGTATTTTGACATAATTATTCATTCGATATCAAATCATTTTGTTTTTATTTTACAGGCCAAAGTGCTTTGGGCATACAAGTACTAAGAATTCCAATGTATATAATGGAAATCCACAAGTAACCAACGGCTGCAAACTGCTCATTAGCCAACATGACCAGAAATATATCAAATGCTTGGAGTTAGGAGGACCTGACGCGTTTCGATCCTAGCAGGATCTTTCTCAAAAAGTAAATAAAAAGGGCTAAAAGAAAAAGGCTAAAGAAAAAATGCCTTTGAGAAACTACCTTTGAGAAAGATCCTGCTAGTATCGAAACACGTCAGGCCCTCCTAACGCCAAGCATTTGAAAATCCACAATGTTATTTGATCAAGATTAAGTCGAGTATTGTAAATTACAAAATGGTAAAACAACAGTTTCATGCCACCGAAGTATACACCGATCAGACGGCGCGACCATGGAGGTAGGAAACACCCGCCATTACTGCAGTGTCCCCGCCCGCTTTTTGTCCGGCAACAAAAGAATTTACGTCCACCGCACTCTATATTGCAGTATATACGTCCCTTAAACATGGGACATACAAATTCCTTTGTTGCCGGACAAAAGGCAGGAGGGGACACTGCAGTAATGGTGGACAGTATATGGTGCCATCGGATCGGTCTTGTACCCCGAAGTCGACGGCACACCGCCCCCAATAGTTCAAAATATATAGGCAGTTTGTTGTTACATTATATTTTGTTATCCATAATTATTTACAAAACAATATGCACACTTATGTACATGCATTAGACAAAAACAATGATTTATATAATTGCATTTATGAACAAAAAATTAGAAATAAGTTTACATTAAAGGTGCAAATGTGATAAGTAAACTAACTATTATTAGGTTTTTAAAAGGTGAACAAAGAAAATTGACTGGAGTGGGATTCGAACCTGTGACCTCCGGAACGCATTTTGATACATTCACCTTTTAATAATTAAATCAACCGTCAATTTCATTTCCTTTGTGGTTTATTTGATAATTAGTAGATTATATTGTTTTTTTTTGTACCGATCCATTGTTAGTTGTAAAATACATTGGATTAGTGGAATGTTAATATTTTGTATAGTAATAGTGTATATACATACAATATTATTTGATATCATATTAAATTGATGATTAAAAAATCCTGGTGCATGTCTTCAATAGGTAACAGCGTAATTGGACGAATAACTGAAAGTTGATAATATCAGAATTCCGATGGTTGAATGACGTAAAGGCAATAATTATGTAAGCATGTTTGAAAAGCACTAAAGGTACTATCATACTTCGGTAGCATACCGAAAGAGAAATCTTCACAGATTTACATATAACTTACAGGGTAAAAAGAGGGTGATGTTAGAAACACACCGTTAAATGTTTTCTGCCTGAAATGCTGTATTTATTCAGAGAAGAGTAAAACCTGTGACCAAAATTAGTTTTGATCTATGAAAGATCAAAAATAGAAAAGAAAAGACTTAAGAAATACTGTGGCTATTATTCACTGTTTTCTCCAAAAGTGGGCACTGTTTGGGACTGACATTTTCACAGATGAATGTTACTGTATCTCCCTTGATATGTTTGCCCATGAATTTTTCACAAAGACCAAAGAATGATTTTACCTTTTAAAGGTAAAGAACACTCCATAATTGTGTCTCAACGTTGGCTGTTGTATAGGCTATGCCTTATAATGGAAAATATAAACTGTAATTTGAGAAGCATTAGGTTTTACATTATTGTTCCCAGCTTCTATGGATTTTGCTATTTCAAGTAATAAACTGCTCCAAACTGCTCGTCAGCCAAAATAATGACCTAAAATTTATAAAAATGCTTGGACTTAGGAGGACCTTACGCGTTTTTCTCAAAGATCCTGCTAGGATCGAAACGCGTCAGGCCCTCCTTCATTAGTACATTAATTGTGACATGTTAAGTTGTTAACAATACTGTAATGTGTATAATATAAGACACAAGTTTGTTTTCCCATATTAAAGGTAGTATCATACTTTGGTAAGAAACCAAAACAGAAATGTTCACAGATTTACGTATAACTTTCAGGGTATGAAGATGATGCTACTAGAAACCTACCGTTAAAAATTTTCCGCCTGAAATGATGTTTTTACATGATCCAGAAATTAGTAAAACAACTACCGAAAATCTTTTTGATCTTTTAAAAGATCAAAAATAAAAGAAAAAATACTTAAGAAATACTGTGCCTGTTTTACACGGTTTTCTCAAAAAGTGGGCACCGTATGGGACTGAAATTTTCACAGATTACTGTTACTGTATCTGTCTTGATAGTTTTGCCCAGGAATCTGCATTTCTTTGACAACAACCAAAGTATGATAGTACCTTCTTTAAGCAACCGAAAAACAATCTGTCAAAAATAGTTTTTCTATTAATGTCCTTGATGGCCCAAGTATTAAAGTTACATAAGAAAATTATTTTCCTGGTTATTAGACTGATGTGAGCGTTGTGATCGACGATATCTTCTGCTAGGAAAGTGATGGTTGGACATCATCTGTGGAACAACGTGTCCCATGTTGCCTCTCCTGTATAAATTGCGTTGTAAAAAAATGCAAAGGGAAACCACAATAATTGGTACAAACTTCAGAACCAGATAGGCTCATCCTTGTCATTGACGAGGCCGTTGAGACGCCATCTTGATTTATGTGTGTGTCTTTATTGGTCATTGATCATATGAGGGCGCTATAACAATACATTCATGAGACCCCCTTCTTAAGTTATTCAAGGTTTTGTAAGTTTGTTCACTTCACATAAGAATATCAAAACAGGTTTACAGCATATTCTGAGGGATTTTTGTTATCATGAGAATTTGACCAATTTCAAATGAGGATGGATTAACCTTAAGTAACCAAGTGAGGGCGCTATAACAATACATACAATAATGACAATCCGAGCTGTATATTATCACTGAATTGGCTTTCCATACTTTTCTGACCCACAACGGATTTTGCTTCATCCAATGTTGTTGGTTGTTCTCAAACAGTAAATGCGCTTGGTGAAAATGAAATACATGCACTTAAACGCACATATGGAAAGGGCCGCATATTGTGCAATTTTTTGCGACGTGACGCACACGCAACATAATTATAGAGTAATCCAAGCACACGGTTTTGAATGGCGCCCTCTTTTAATTAAAACATAAACTGCAGTGGTACTTTTCGATCTACATACAACTCCGGCTCGGTATGTGGTGTGCGATTTATTCCCGCAAAGAACACAGAGTTACAAGAATATTTTGCATGGACAATATATCCCGGATTTCCCCATCGGTCTTTTGCTCATAATTAGCTTTCCGGCTTCCCAGATTTCAATAAAAGAATGATTGGCGGTTTACACGATAATAAACTGACACCACCGCAAAGTTTATCGTTTTAATCAAAAGAGGGTGCCATTCAAAACAGTATAAAAAATGCACAAAATTATATAAAAAGGGCAGCTTTAGTTGATCGTGTTGATCTCGTCAATCTCATTGATGCTTAGTTTAACGCGAATGGACAAAAACATGTGTTGAATGGGAGTGAGTCGGTCTTCAAGTTAACGAGCGCACGCAATTTTGTGAGCATGCGCGGAGTAACCACATCTAGCTGATCTCTGTAAGTACTTTTAGTGGACAAGAAAAAGAAATGAAAGAAGATTATTTTATGTGTATAAGTACATGTATAGATGATATTACCTTTGTCCTGAAAGTTTTTCCCCTTCATCCATATCATCAGCTTCAGATCGAATCTCCATCTTCTGTACAATGAGACGTAGTAAGTCATACTGCTTGTCCAATCGACTCGTAATCTCTTTCATTCTATAAGTTCAAACATAGACAAACCAGATTATGATCGCTCATTTCATCTTGATGATTTTATAATCGTCTTGTATTGAAAGACACTTACCAGACGGTTTAGGTCCGTACTTATTTGTGTTGCCTTACCTTTGATACCTTTAATTTAAGCCTTTAAAGCGAGCATAAAGCATTTGCAACTGTGAGATGTGTTTTGGGTGAATTGGATACTTAAACAGAAGTGAAGGTTATCACCTCATTAAAATAAAATTAAAAATAAACATCTATGGTAAAAAATTAATGAATTGCATGAAACATATAGTTAGGCCTAGCCCCATTGCTCATACCAACCTCCGTTTCTGTTTAAGGATCTCTGAGTGTACCACATTGATATGCACATCAGCTGCTGTTCTTAGTCGTTCTTTAGGCATACCGTCATCCATACCTGCAGACTCTTTGATTTTAGACCAAATCTATACCCGAGAAAAGAGTAAAACAAAACACACAAACTTGTGATTTTAGATTTCTAATGGATGGACTGATACGGGCGTTTCGCAATAGTGCGCCACCATGAGTTTGTAACGCATTGTCCAATCACAATGCGCGGAATTAATTTTGTCGACAAACTGCGCATTGTGGAAAGATGCGCAGTTTGTCGACAAATTGACCAACGCGTTGCAAAGTCATGGCACGGCGCACTTTTGTGAAACGCCCGTAATGCATAAGACCCTTGAACAAGACCCTTAAAGGTAATATCATACTTTGGTTTTTATCAAAGAAATACAGATTCATGGGCAAAAATATCAAAGAAGATACAGTAATAGTCATCTGTGGAAATTTCAGTCCCATACGGTGCCCACTTTAGAAAATCGTGAAAAACGGACACAGTATTTCGTAAGTCTTCTCTTTTAGTTTTGATCTTTTAAAAGATCAGAAAGATTTTCGGTCGGTGTTTTACTAATTTCTAGATAAATAGGCCTACACCGTTTCAGTCGGGAAAATTTAACAGAAGGTTTCTACCAGCACCATCTTCATACCCTGAAAGTTATACGTAAATCTGTGAACATTTTCTGTTTTGGTTTCTATGATACTAACTGATGATTTTGAAATTAACACAGAACCAGGAATCTGTAATTCATTGGGTGCAGGTGCATTGTTGTGTACTTTCAGTTTCAGTTCAAATAATTGGTAACTACGGTGGCTTTGGAGAAGACAGAGGCCATGTTGGTATTACCCTGAGCAGGAATGTCTGCTTGTTGTTTGGTTTAACAACCAGCTTTTCCTTCTCTCCATATTTTAGGATGCGTTTGGGCAGATTATTCTCCAACTCGGTGTGTAGTTCTACTTGCATAGCCAGTCGCTTCATGCGTGCATTGTACTGCACCTCTGCGATGTCTCCAACTGCTAAACCAATCTACAATAAGAGGAGGATGGAATTTCTTTCAGTGACAAATAGTGAAGTTGGCATTTGGAATAAGTAATCTATTCGCTTAAGATTTCATTTTCCCTTGTCACTGGGCTACATTTACACTTTTGAAACAATCTGAAACCATTTGAAACCCGGCTGCTGTAGGCACACGAAGGCTAATCAAGCACACACAGCCATCTCTACCCTCACAGGTACCCATTCACTCCTGGGGTGTAGAGGAGCAATATGTGATAAAGCGTCTTGCCCAAGGATGTGCCAATGGATGGATTCGAACCCACAATCTGTAGATTAACCACAAGATCTTGAGTACGACACGGCAGACCACTAGGCCACATGCTTAAGCAGCTCCATAAAATTGGCCCCTGGTATGAAAAACATACTTACCAGTAAATTCATTAGCAGTACAGGCAGCAGTAGAACACAGACAAAGAGAAAGATGAAAGTGATGTCAGGATGTGGCATCGTAGTCTCATCGCAGTCGTAAGATGGATCAACAAACGAATTGATGAAGTCAAGTTCACCTAGCATCAATGCGGTACACACCCTAAATATAGACTTGGTAGGAGTCGCGTGCGCTTTGTTTACCTGTTTTAATTATAGACATGGATATAGAAATACGCTGTAAGTACTTGGGTCGAGGTGGTTGGGTAGGGTGGGGGGGGGGGGGGTGGGGGTAGGTCGAGCAGGGGGTACACATGCATTTGTAACATATTCGTCGATAGATACATAGCCTACAAATTATAATATATAATATAATATATGCCCTTTACGAAACGATGGATTAGACTTGGGCACGATATCACAAAATCCCTCTCGTGATTATTGCTTTTGGTGGGACGGGTTGACGGTTTGAGGTTTGAAACAGGCATAGGGCCTATCAATTCATTCTGGAAACAGTTCGATGATTATTTTGAAATGTAGGAAGAATACTTCATCAATGCACTCCATGCTGGAAGTACGTTAAAGCGACAAGCCAAAACCCAATACATGTATATCAATCAGGAATTTTCACATCGTTATGTGTGTTGATTTAGTTTGGTCTTTCATTCATAAGATAGTATAATATCACATGGTTTGAGGGTGGACAGTCGATTCTTGCTCCCGTTGTGTTGGAAGTTGACAAACTATAGTTTGACAAACTAGTTTGTCAACTTCCAACACCGAGGGAAGCTAGAATCGGCTGTCCACCAGAAATAAACCATGTGATATTTGTTTTACTATATCTCAAATAAAATATTCACAATTTCGTTGAGATCGGTATCAGTAAGTGCAGCAAAATGTTCGTGTTCGTGAGCAGCCATAACACTTCATAGGTCGAGGCTCACGCACGCGCGCTGCAAACTTTTCCTAGGATGCGCAGTGAGATGTTACATGTGTAACAGTTCCTTCGGAGATTCCCCAGCCTACTCGCTGATGATCAGCAACTATATCCACTGGCACGTGATAGTGAATTGACCAATTGAAATTCGGCTCGAGCTCGTGAATATTTATGAGGTATATTAATAAAAACGAACACCACAAATATGGACACTGTGCAATGTGCATGTGCATATCAATTTAATATAGTATTGATTTTCTTTTTATTGTAATTATCTCAACAAGTTTATGGAACACTTAAAATAAATATTCTATATATGTTATACGTATAACTAACTTGCCTTCCTTTCATATATATTGCAATGAATAAATAATTGATCCTTACAAAACCAATAATCTTGCAAACAGGAAAAACATTACTCAATTTCAATTTTTTTTAGTGCATATGCCATTGATTCTTCGTTGAATAGAAAAAAAACTCGGTAGATCATCAAAAAATATGTAATATATACACGTGTCAAAATACCACAAAGACATCATTGTCAGAAAATAAACTATGAATACATCTTGAAAGCAGAAGATGTTTAAATGTTTATCATAGTTACTTTGGTAGCATACCGAGACAGAAATCTTCACAGATTTACATATAACTTACATGATATAAAGATGGTGGTGGTAGAAACATACCGTTAAAATAATTCTGCCTGAAATGCTGCATGTATCAATAAAAGAGTAGAACCAGTGACCAAAATTATTTGTGATCTTTTAAAGATCAAAAATAAAAGAGAAAACGACTTAAGAAATACTGTGGCCGATTTTCACAATTTTATCAAAAAGTGGGCACCGTATGGGACTGGAAATTTCACAGATGACCGTTACTGTACAATCTTCCTTGATATTTTTGCCCATTAATCTGTATTTCTTTGACAAAAACCAAAGTATGATATTACCTTTAAAAATCCGATTCCGTTCGGAAGCATTTCCCAAACTATCAACGTATTATAATACAGTAACAGCGTCAATGGTACAGTGACATATACACGAATTAAGTTTTCATAAATTCCCATCATAAATACGCCCAATTATAGTTTTCTTTACCATAATGACCACAACAGTCATTGAAAAACACATTTTATAAATCCAAAGAAATGTTATCAATTAAAACTTCTAAAATACAACTGCAACTATGCGCACTGATATTCGTGCTTTTCACTGGTTTCATCGAAAAACGTACACTTTTTTAATATGGAGACACTTTTTACTGCAATACATTTTTTTATATTACAAAATTGGTATTTTGAAATTTGCTAGCTAAGTGGTCTAGTGATATGATATCTGCACTAGTAAACAGGAGGTCGTGGGTTCACATCCCACCTGTGATCCAGCACGTGTCTTTTTTCATGTGCTCTTGAGGCCTCTGAGTATGAGTACTCATAAACGGCGGTAAAATGCAAGCCTGGTTTGTATAATTCTATCTCCCTGATGAAAATCATTGATAATATTTAAATTTGTTAAGAGTGCATGTATGGAATGTTTTAAAGGCAGCGTACACTACATGATTTGCAAGGCCTCCAAAAATATTGAGTTTGAGACAGAAAATGGACTCAAGAGTTCGTCAACAGTGCAAACAGTCACCATTGGAAATTTTGGTCCATCAGATTTAGTGTCTTTTAAAAACATCGTTCATCCGAAAGGTCTTTTTAGCATTTCAAAATTGTGGTGTAACCGTGAAGTATCCGGAGGGGGCAATTTTATTTCGGCCGTATCTCTGCTATCCAGATGAACAAAGCGTAAAAAGGTACATGAAACAACGTCTGTAAGGAAGTTTAAGACATTCACTTCTGTTTAAGTACCAAATAATTCAGCCAAAACGCACATCTTTGCAAATTCTATAGGCCTATGTTCCGGCCTTTTAGGAATGAGTGCAACAAATTGGGATTTTACAAACAAACATACAAACCTGGAGACGTTTTGATATTTGATTGTGTTTGTTTAAGTGAGTCGTCGCATAATTGGTCAATTATTCTCTAGCTCTTAACTCATCTTCCTTGTGATTTATGTAACCTTCCTCTTTCATTTCCCCATTCTCGTCTTCATTCTTGTCAATCACTAAAATTGTGTCATCTTTATAAATATCAGTGGACGTTTCGGTACCTTGGACTTCTAGCTTATCGGAAATTGCATATACTCCATCCCCTTGTACTCAGGAAGGTCTCCTACCACGGATTAGTAATCTTCCTGATTATCAAGAGGCCTCTCCGTGACTTCCAGAATGTCGTCCTCCCAGATAGTAGGCAGGATAGTGATACGAGTATCCCATTGGATTCGTCTGCTGGCCTTCTTTGAAGATTCAGAATCCTTCTTTTTCAGATCGCTTCCTAACGTGTCTTCCACTCTATCCTGCCTGCTTCTCAAGATGTCAATCTCCTCGAATACGTTGTAGAACTCCATGAAGGTGCTGGATATCCGATCAGAGAGTCTCTCTGTCTGCCGGTGCAACATCCTGGACAGTGATGTGATGGCTTCTGCCTTTGTCTGCCCCGACTTTGAGAGCGGAACAGGGCCACGGCATACTCTAGAGAACTGACGAAGAGCTCTCTCGCACTGGCTTATGGTGCACTTGGAGAGAGTCAACATGTTTTGGAGGTCTTGGATGACATCGACGGAGTTGTATTGTTCTGTAATCTTCCTCCAGTCATTCAGAATGACTTCCTCTTTCTGGGTGTCATCCAGTCCGAGGTAGAACTCTGATTCGTAGTCGTCTTCGTCAAGGTCTTGGCACATAGTAGACCACTCTCCGATAGCAGCTAGCTGCCACTGCTCACGCTGCTGCTTCTCATAGCGGGCGTCTTCCTCACATGTCCTTCTCCTTGTCTCTTGATCCGGGGACATGATTGTCGTTCCTAGAATCATCTCCGTCTGACATGCTTTGCTTGTGCCAGAATCTTCCTTCATGTGAAGTACTGCTTCTTCGACTTGTTCACTTCTGTTCAATTTGTCAACTCCACTTGGATATGCTGCATCTTCAACCTCATCATAATCCGTATTTCTCCAGCTGTTGATCACGATCTCACTCGAGCTCTCCTCACTTCTACCCATCTTCAGGTCCATGGCATCGAGTATGTCACAAGCTGGATCCCTCTCTATTGATTCCTTTCCGATGTCTTCCTCAAAGCTCCACGAGTTGACTTCATGATGACTTTCAGGTTTTCCTCCTGGAGTCTCCAAGTGAGGTAAATCGTTCCTGGACATGTCCTTGTCTAGTCTGAAGCCCCTGGAGGTCTTTGGTCGTGATAGATGAAGGTGTGACCCAAAGCTATCATCGGAATCCGAACTTCTTTGAACTTCACGAACATAATGCTTCTTCTGAAGTTCCTCTCCAACTTTCATCACGTCTCTGGCAGGAAGCGCAAGGTTGGGAGTTTCTCCATTGTCTTCTAATTCAAAGACAGAGACTGCAGTTCCTGGTAATGTCACGATAGCCCGTTCTTCTTGATCTAGAGGTGCCGTCCTGGATGGCGTTGAGAAACCAAGGCATGAATGTTTCTGAATGTCATTTACATCCTCCAGATCGAACAGGGTAACTTCTGATGTCAAGGCTGCCGAGGATAGAGGGACGACTTTTGCTCGTCTTCGTCGCCTCCACTTTCGTAGTTTTTGTGGCATTGGGAGACACAGACAGCAAGATGCTGACTCGTCATCTCTACCTAGGCCGTGATTGTCCCTGGTTTGACGGCAGGGGTGACAGGTGGGCTTGCCCATCTGAAAGGGTAAAAACAAAATCACAAGACATTCAAATTAAGTTTGATGCATTCGTGAAGTGTCTCATCACTTTTCATGGAATTAGATAATGGAACGAATAGCGTATAAAGTGAAGCGTATTATGGTTACCTTATTAGGTGCAAACTGTCGACTAGGTTGACTACTGCGCCCATGGTGAGAGTGGAATTCATTCCAAATTGAAGATTCTCCTCTCTCTGTGCGACTTGTGTCTTGATCTGAGTCCATCTAGAGTTTTGAATAAAATAACCGAAATATTAAAAAGCTTATACAGCAGAATATCAGTGTGCAATATTTAAAGTATTTGTAAAAGATCCTGCTAGAACCGAAACGTCAGGCCCTCCGATCTCCAAGCATAAGTTCAAGGGCCAATTTCGTAGCATACAGCTGTTTAAGCACTATACAATTTGAGCAAGCACCAAAATCTCGGTGAATAAAATCAGTAAACCAGCCCCAACTCCTTGTGAATGTCATGATCAGCAAACAATGGCTGAATAAAAGTAAAAAGTAGTAAACATCGCATAAACATTTTGTTTGGTACTTCTGTTTGATAAAGGAAGACTTTTCATGTTTAAGTAATTTTTGTGATTAAATCATACTTTGGTTTTTATCAAAGAAATACAGATTCATGGGCAAAAATATCAAGACAAATACAGTAACAGTCATCTGTGAACATTTCAGTCCACTATTACGGTGCCCACTTTTTATTTATTTCTTAAGCCTTTTCTCTTTTATTTTTGATCTTTTAAAAGATCAAAAAGAATTTCGGTCGTTGTTTGACTAATTTCTGGATAAATACAGCATTTCAGGTTGAAAATTTGTAACGGTATGTTTCTACCACCTCCATCTTTATATTCTGTAACTACGTAAATCTGTGAATATTTCTGTTTTGGTTTCTTACCAAAGAATGATACTACATTTAAGCAGCTGTAGGAAATTGGCCCTCGGTCATTTTGGTCGATAAGCAGTTTGGAAGAGTTTATTACTTGTATTACATGAATATAGTCAAATTCTCCATGTATATAAAGCAATATCTTTTAAATTAATTCATTACCATGACAGTCCATAATATCAGCATTTATACCATCACCATTTTCATTCAACTCATCTTCAAATGATGGGCCACCATGATTCCTAAATGCCATGTCACACATGGCAATTTCTACAGGCAAATTGTATGCAACCAACTACGCCACACACAAAAGGAAGCAACAAAATCTTTTGACAGTTTCTCACTAAAACCCAATAAAATAATATCAAGATTTAAAGGTAATACCATACTTTGGTTTTTATCAAAGAAATACAGATTCATGGGCAAAGATATCAAGACAGATACAATAACAGTCATCTGTGAAAATTTCAATCCCATACAGTGCCCACTTTTTGAGAAAACAGTGAAAAACAGCCACAGCATTGTCTTTTCTCTTTTATTTTTGATCTTTTGAAAGATCAAACCGATTTTCGGTCGTTGTTTGACTAAATACACTATGTCATGCGGAAAAATTTTAACGGTATGTTTCTACCACCACCATCTTCATACCCTGTAAGTTATACGTAAATCTGTGAACATTTCTGTTTTGGTTTCTTTCCAAAGTATGATACTACCTTTAAAGATGAATGTTATTTATTCTTGGGGATTGCCTGGAACTGGTTGCTTGTAAATTGCCTTGCCCCTAACATCCACTGAATGAAAACAATGAGTTTCTTACTGATTTGGACTCATCCTGAACATGTTTGGTAGTGGGTCTCATCTTGGTCGTCCCCGTATGACACAGCTTGGGCACGGAGAACAGCCGGCTGGGACCAGGGTCACTTTGAAGGCATTGGTTGGTGGATAGTACCTTTAATTACAAATAAATCAACAACCAATATTTAAGAAAAATTCAAACACAAAAGCTCAATGAATCATTTGATCAAAATATTATATACTCATTATGTGAATAAATTCACTTGACGATAGCAAGGATAACTTGTTTTCCTTAAAAGAAGGTAGGTTTGCGGTGACACCATGTAATCTCTTCTGTGAGAGTGTGTGGTTCTGAGAAGAACCGGTGGTATTGTCTCTCTCACACACTCTCATAGAAGAGATTACATGGTGTCACCGCAAACCTTCCTTCTTTTAGTACTTCCACCATGCATAGCTTCAAGTCTTATACTTGTTTTCTTTAACAAAATTGCTTCAAAAATAATGAAAGTTTTCAAGTTTGTGTCCATGACTTGGGAACAATTGAACTTCTTACACAATCAGACATAAGAATATTTTCATGAATCGTCTCAAATTACCTTCACTTTGGTGTGAGAGACCCCAGGTTGACCAAATGGTGTATGTTCAACTAGCCACCCGGTCATATGTCGGCAATGGTTGAATGCCTGCGAGAGATGGTATTGCTTTAAATACTTAACATCGGACAAGTTTTCATTTTGTAAATTATTTTGTAATTTCTTTTAGTTTGTGAACCTATACAGGGTGTCCCAAAAAACGCAACACTTGTGTCGAGAACTATTATATGAAAATTAAACTGTTATTCACTTCAAGATTCATATATGTGATACAGCTATGTCTTTGCTATCACCATGTAGAATTTGAGCAAAATTGGACCGTGTTATCCTTTGTTTTTAAGGAGTACTTTTTCAATTGGTCATATTTTTGCCAATTTCAGCCCCACTATGTTTAAATTCTACATGGTGATAGCCAAGACAAGGCTGTCTGAATCTTGAAGTGATAAAAAGTGATCTAACAAAATTGGTCACGACACAGTGTTGCGTTTTTTCTGGGACACCCTGTACAACTTCGAGGAAAAAGCTGCATAATATCGATTTATTGATATATAAGTCGCTTCAAAAGATTACCTCATTTTTAACTACTTTATATCGATTCATAGATGAAATAAATTATCTATCGTATTTTGGCTGTAAAATCTTGTGTACAGATTAAGATATTGCACATATTATTTTGATTTTATGGGACAAGTGAACACATTGCCAATACGAATTACACGTCAGGCTTATCGGTTACATAGTTTCCAGAAAACGTATTCTTTTCTTTTACCTTTTTTCATATAAAAGCAAATTGTTTAAAAATTGTAAACAGCAAATCATGAGTTCGATTAAGCATCTACCAATGACGTACAGAACGAAGTTGAATAAAGTCCATAGAATATTATGAAGCTTTCACTGTTATAATGAGTGTATGTGAAAATGATTAAGAAACTAGACCGCAAATTTATTAGCAATTTGATCAAATCTTACCGATGATATTTTCTCCATCTTGATTCAAGTCGTCAAATCGTCTGATGTCTCGTTAATATTCGATAAGCGTGAATAAAAATCACTGAATTCGCAGAGCAGATTGCTGTCGATGTTCACAGAACGGTAACAAAGCAAAGTGTGCACAGTTTGTTGTTAGCAGCATTACGCGCGTATGATCTGTGCATGCGCGAACATATAGAAACAATACGCGCGCGTACGGACAATCAACCTGTTCTGCGTAACAATGACAAAATCTATTTGCATAATTATGCAATGCAAACTCAGACGCTGTACGCGCAACCTTTGCGCTGCTTTTCTGCGCGCGATAACGTCTATCTCGAACAATGGCGTTATAAAATGAAACCTTCAACACTCTTCTTTAACTTCTTGAACTGTAAATTTCACTCTGAAAACAAAATGGCACAATATTACCCATTGAAAGAGCATTAAATTGCACAATTCAACATATGGGCGTCATGATTTTACATGACTCACTAGCGTGGATTATCAAACGAATGTGATTAATTTATTTGGTTTTAATGTTTACATACAATTCCTAAAGAGGACTTGCACACTTTGGAAGACATCTTTATAGATCTGTGTCGCCAAGTTGTCAAAAGTTCATGATTATGTTCTTAATTAATGACTTGGTTAAAAAAAGATCTTCTTTGTGTCTTTGTTCATGTCCGAATCACTTATGACAATGACACGGTTTGTGGAAACACCATGTAAGAATCGTTCGTACTTTCGCACTTCTATTCGTTTACACTTCTCGTAAGGTCTCAACGTTTCGACTAGCCTGCTCTGATGATGACTCCTGATGAGGACTAGAGCAGGCTAGTCGAAACGTTGAGACCTTGTGAGAAGTTGGAACGAATAGAAGTGCGAAAGTACGCACGATTCAATATTTTCCGCAAACTGATCCACAATTGTCACCATGCAAAGCCTCAAATCTCACTTTCTTAAAATAATATAATGCTTAATTAATTAACGACAGTATTTTCAGTTTGTTTGTTTGAATTTCGTATTTTAAGGTTGGTTTTGCAAACACATTGCAACAAGGTATCGAAACTGGAAGACTGAAGCAACTGGTGTCTATAATTATTCAGACCATGGTGCACAGTGAGATAATTAACAAAGACTCAAATGCAGTCTATTCGCTGTTGTTTTAGCTTTTATTATAAAGCATGCATAATCTAAATATACTATTCAAGTTTTTGGCTGCAAGGAAACAGATACAAAACACGGGCCATTCACATTAGTGCGTCACCATGAGTTTGAAACACGATGGCCAATCACAATGCGCGGATTTAATTTTGTCGACAAACTGCGGATGTGGAAAGATGTGCAGTTTGTCAACAAAAGTTCTTAATACTTGAAGTTAGTCCCCTAGGTAGTTCTGATCATTGATCTCCATATATGGAGATCAATGGTTCTGATGTAGTCTGGTTCCCAGACCAAGAATCTCCGACTATATTTTGTCAATTATAAACATTTTAATAAGAGTCGTCTGGGGACCTTTGGGCAGGGAACCTGACTAGCTCTGATGTGGATACACTGAGCCAGCCTCTTATTGTTAAACTACACTCGCTAGTACCACAAGACTGAATGAGCGCGACAAGATTTGGAGTCTCCATATTATTGCATGTACATAGTTCCCAACAAGTACAATAAAATATATGCAGACGAATGGAATATTCTGATAATACCAAAGCTAACATGGTGAGTGGAAGGGAGGGCGGGGAAAGGGTATAAAGGTGGGCGTATATGAGCTTAACTTGTTTTCAATCTCACCTCTTGTGATAGTAACATGAAGAACGTCAGACCAAATGCGATGAAGAGGATAGAAAAGACGAACAGCACTTGAACAAGCGTTCGGAGGATTTCCAAGAACATGACCACGTAAATGCCAAATATGTCGAACCTGTATCAGGAATACAATGAACAAAGGACCGCATGAAGAACAAAGGATCATCATTCCAATTAACAGATCAAGAGAACTGAAAATAAACGCTTGGGAAGAAAACGTTATTAAGTTGGATGCATTATTTTATCCAGCGAAGAATCCATTGTAGACCTTTCTTTTGTTTACAAACATTGACTGGTGGTTTGCAATACTTGGCATGGACGGCCAATGTTGCAAATTATTTCGTCTTCTTCACAGACGGCGTGACCAAATTCATCATAATAATTATTGTTCAAAAGAAAAGGCTCCTACATCTGACGTCACGAAATCACATAAATTTGTCTGCTGCCCCCATTGACGAAATTCAGGGAATCTGAATTTTGGGGAGCTTGCGGGTTGAGAGAAAAATCATCAAAAAAGACTCTCTTTCTGTGTTCAGTGTGAGATAAATATTGTGTTCTCTTTTCAAGTAATTTGAGGATGATAGTTCTAACAAATAAAGCGAGGCTTGTTGAGTGTTGAACATCCTCTTTAAAGTCAAATAAAATGGTACATTACCTTTGTAGATAGAGAAGCAACGTGAACCAAGCGAGGAATACAGCAACCGAACCAAAAGGCACCTGCCAGGACACTCTGCCTGTCTCCATGAGGAATGGGCACACGTAGGCAAGGGTACAGGAATATAACACACACTCGATGGCATTGTTCACCTCTTGGAAATACTTATGCTTCTGTGTTTTCAAAATCAAGCAAAATGACACAAAATGAGGGTCGGTTTATCTTTGACTAACATGACAGAAAGAATTCCACCGACGACCATCATTAGCGCACAACTCTATGGAACCAACAGAGGGCGTTTTGTGAAAAATGGCTGCCTCTATATTGGAAGTGTACACTAATTTGTTGGTACAGAAACCCTGTAAAACTCACTTTTCATATGTTATCCTACCCAAGTTTTATACACCTGAGATTGAAGTTCATCATGACTTGTATCCAACGAGTTATCTCTTGGAGGATATAATCCTTTTCCCGTAATGGTCATCAGTGGAATTCTTTCCAAAATGGCTACTGAAATGGGGTTCCTGAAGTTAAGTACACTCAGGTTAGCTGGTACCCAGCTTCTACGCACCTAAATTCTAGGTGAGTAGAAGCTGGGTACCAGCTAACCTGAGTGTACTAAACCTAGCCTGAGTGTACTAAACTTCAGGAATTGAAATAAATAAGGTAACGAAACAACATTATGCAGCGCCAGAACCAATCAAACATATTTAGCGTACCGGTAACTCAACATACAGGATAGTGAAGAGAGGAGCCCCGAGAACAGTCTGACGACCACTGGCCAGAATTGCCACGCCCGGCTCCCGAAGGCCACCGCACACGAGAGCTATCTTCCAAGCAAAAACATATCTCGATGCCGTTATAGGACAGCACTTTCCTCACGTGTGCGGTCCATTTTTGGTGAGAATTCTGCCTCTCAGCTAGCTCAAAGCAGTGAGACCAAAATCTCACCTCGAGAGGCAGAAATCTCACCAAAAATTGACCGCACACGTGAGGTAAGTTCTGTCCTAACGGCCTCGAGAGATGTTTTGCTTGGAAGATAGCTCTCGTGTGCGGCGGCCCTTATATTCATTGAGTGCCTTAATTAATGCAATAATACAATGTGCTCGAGCGTAGCCAAAATAGCTTACATAACTGTGGTTACAGTCTGCTCGGGGCGTAGGCTATACCATTTACATGACAATGTTCGAATAGAATTAAATGAAGAAAAAATTGAAGGATTTTGTTCAACATCGTGTGTTCGAATTACTGTGTATTATATCCCATATCTTTTTACCTGTTGCAGCATCTGTATTATTTCTTTGATGATGCTGAGTACAGCATAAATAAGAAGTATCCATGTTGTTGCTAGATGTATCAGGGGAGGCTGAAATAAGATAAGATGAAACATTGTTAAGTGCTTGTTGACTAATTTTAGTCGAGGTCAATATAATATTATTAATAACATAACCATAACCGAGGAGGGGACCTTAGGGAGACTTTCCCATAGGGTTGTGCACAAACTTTACGTACCTATTTCTAAAAATCCTCCAAACCAATGAACTTGAAATGGACATATGTTCACATTGAGAGCATTCTCTGTCTTCTATTAAAATATGGACATCACAAATATGTCTTTAAAGTGTAGCTGGTACCTTTTAAAGTCTCCCTAAGTCCCGATGTCTCCCTAATGTCCACTTTTAGATGCAACGTTTCTCCCTAATACCCCATTTGTAATTATAACATTCACTTTATAAGGAAAAAAGGTGATCAAAGTGACGCGATGTCGTGTTGCTGGTAGCGATATTTCGCCTGCTGGAACTGCTGGCCTTCATCAGGCAACTGAAGAGCTGGATACTGCGATGTCCGATCTCACTCACCGGAGCGATACCGGAGCATACATTTGGTAAGAACGGTTTGACATCGGTAAGAACGGTAGCACATTGGTAAGAACGGTAGCACATCGGTAAGAACGGTTTCACATCGGTAAGATCGGTTTCACATTGGTAAGAACGGTAGCACATCGGTAAGAACGGTAACACATCGGTAAGAACGGTCACCACAGTGGTAAATATTGGTTCATCAGATGCTGGGTTTTTCAAGGAAATCAAGATTTAGTGGCGTAACCGTGAAGAATTCGGAGGGGGGACAAGATTATTTCGGCCGTATTTCTGCTATCCAGATGAACAAAGCGTAAAAAGGTACATGAAACAACGTCTGTAAGGAATTTTAAGACATTCACTTCTGTTTAAGTACCAAATTCAGCCGAAACGCACATCTTTGCAAATCCTTATATATCCTCCCTTAAAATCATGCTAGTCCTCGTGCTTGTTCACCGTGTACAGTGTTCATCGGACGCTGAACGGGACTTATTTACTTCCCTACTAAATTATTTTGGCGCGATTTTTTTGGTACCATTTCTGTGTCATTTTGCATGAAAATGTACGTACCTCTTCTCCGTGTTCAGAGTATTCATCTTCATCACATGACCTGTTTCTCTGGTGACTATTTAGTAATGGTAGCGTGTTACACGTGAACAGAGTCAGAAAGGCCAAGAAAAATAGGTACAGCAAGATGTTCAACATGTGATAGGTGCGTCCGTAGGCATTCCTGTAGAGAAGAAATTAACCCCCAAATCCAGAAAGGGAATCACCATGGCACAATACTCCTATAAACTTTCTTTTCTCTTTTCCTAAATCGGGCATTTTCAAAAAGGTGCGTCACCAAGAGTTTGCAACGCGTTGGCCAATCACAATTCAGGGAATTTGTTGAGAAAATGCGCAAATGTGGGCGTTTTCCAAACCTCGGCTCCAGCTCCGTTTTGTGATTCCATTCTAAAATAACGGGTATCAAAATAAAGGGATTTGGCTGCGGTTCGGAAGTAGATTCTCTGGTTTGAAAAAGAAAACAGAGTTTCAACTTCAATGAAAAACCACAACCTATATTTTCAGCATATGGATGACAGAGACGAAGCCGGAGCCTGAGCCGCATCCGGGGTTTGGAAAATGACCCTGGAAAGAAGAGTCGACAGATTCCTTGCTTTGTGATTGGCCAACGCGTTGTAAACTCTTGATGGAGCACCATTATTTTTGCAACCGCTTGAATTTCTGTTGTCCTTTTTCAGACTGCATCCGAATCTGTTGTCTAGAGCAAGGTCTAGGTCTTCGCTCCATTGGAAATAATGTGGTGAACTCACACCTAGACAATAGACCTAGCCGTTTTTCTGGAAGCCCGTTTCGGACACGGCCTAAATGAATACGTGTTGGTGAATGAATACTAAACGACTTATTACTCAATACAACATTTTGTAAAGCACGAGTGGAAATTTTATTTAAATACAATACGAAACTTACCATTTCATTGATAAGTAGTTAACACACACTGGATGGGAAAGCAGTTTGATCCGATTGAATTTCACCATCGTCTGCAAGTCAACATAATCACACAAATAATTTTGCAATTTATTTTGCCACCGCCATTTTTTGTCCTTAATTAAATGAAGGGCTTGAGGTACATGACGAAGCTGGGGCCTTTCTTTGGCTTCGTAACGGTGTACCAATTACTTCATGTCGTTTTGTGGTTCTCAAATGGCGATAGCGAAATTTATGTCATAAGCCTAGCCTCATGCCTGGTTTCTTAAAGGCCCTTAATTTCAGAAAAAAACAGCAACAGAAAAATAAACTTGATGGCGCTATTAGAAAACCTCGCCGTTTAATTCCCTTATAACTTGGTGTAAGAAGTGGAATGGCTTTCTGCTGTTTCAGATGATGTCGTGTCGCTTTACCAATCCTGTCTGATACATTTCCTCACGAAATAGATTAAACGTTAATGTTATTTGGCAATAGGGATGCATTTAAGTTATAGAAGAAAATATTTTAGTTTCAATTTGTAACGAGAAGAAATCAATCGGCTTACATTTAACACGAGGAGGGGAACGTAGGCCATCTTTCCTTCAGTGAAATTCTGCTGCATTTGTGAACTGCACTGAAGGTATCTGAAGTCATACGTGTACTGTGAGATATGAAATGGAAATTGTAGACAATATTATTACTCAAGAAAAGTTGAACGAAAACATTACCATTTAACAAAGTTACAAACAATTGCATATTAAACAATCGAGAATCGTTAGAGACATTTTCCTGAAATTAGTTTTTAACCTGTTGTTTAATGAGGATGTTCAACACTCAACAAACTTCGCTTTATTTGTTAGAACTATAATCCTTAAATTACTTGAAATGAGAAACTGACAGAAAGAGAGTCTTTTTGGATGATTTTTCTCTCAACATGCTCAACCCGCAAGGTGGGGGCAGCAGACAAATCTGTGTGATTTTGTGGCGTCAGATATGGGAGCCTTTTGTTCAAAAGAAAAGGCTCCCACATCTGACGTAACGAAATCAGATAAATTTGTCTGCTGCCCCCATTGACCAGCTTGCGGGCTGAGAGAAAAATCATCCAAAAAGGCTCTCTTTCTGTATTCAGTGTGAGATACATATTTTTTCTCATGTCAAGTAATTTAAGGATAGTAGCTATATAACAAAATAAAGCGAGGTTTGTTGAGTGTTTAACATCCACTTTAAAGGGAGCATATAGGATTTGCAAAGATGTGCGTTTGGGCTAAATTTGGTACTTAAACAGTTCGTGAAGGTCTTAAACTTCCTTACAGATGTTGTTTCATGTACATTTTTACGCTTTGTTCATATGGATAGCAGAAATACGGCAGAAATAATCTTGCCCCCTCCGAATCCTTCACGGTTACACCACGCTTTCGAAATGCTACTAAATCCTTCGGACAAACGATCTCTAAATCTTGATTTCCTTGAAAAACCCAGCATCTGATGAACCAAAATTTCACATGGTGACTGTTTGCACTGTTTACAAACGGTCGTGTCCATTTTCTGTCTCAAACTCAATACTGTTTTGGGAGGTCTTGCAAATCCTGTACGCTGCCTTTAAACACCAGAAATGACCAACGTTTTTATTCAAAGATTTGCCCGATTTATCTCTGTTGATATCCTATGCGTATACATCCAACATATCCCACTAGCTTGAGGTTCAGAATGGAAAGTAAAGAAATTTAAAATGGAACAATTATTCTTTACCGCTCTGCATTGACGAAGGCTGTGCTCAATTTGGTCCTCACACCGATCTAGAACAGCCTGACGTACATACAAGACAATTATTCAGAAGAAAAAGATGTTTGTTAAAACCGCAAACCCGTAAACATCCGTTCCATTACAATATATGAATTATACAATGCATGAATACAGAGGTGTCGCTAAAGATGATATCAAGGAACGATAACCCGAATTTCGATCAAAAAAATGATGTTTTATTTATCACATAGTATTGAGAGAAATAAATATTGTACGTCTGTTGACGGTTTAAAGGAAATATTATCATGCTTTGGTTTTTGTCAAAAAAATACAGATTCGTGGGCAAAAGTATCAAGGAAGATACAGTAACGGTCATCTGTGAAAATTTCAGTCCCATACGGTGCCCACCTTTTGAGAAAACAGTGGAAAACGGCAACAGTATTTCTTAAGTCTTTTCTCTTTTTTTTTTTATCTTTTAAAAGATCAAACAAATTTCGGTCGTTGTTTTCCTAATTTCTGGATATATACAGCATTTCAGGCGGAACAATTTTAACAGTATGTTTCTACTACCACCATCTTCATATCCTGTAAGTAATACGTAAATCTATATCTGTGAACATGTCTGTTTTGGTTTCTAACCAAAGTATTATACTACCTTTAACGTGTAAATAGTGAATATAATATGATGAACATGGCCATGCATAATAGCTAGACTTACCAAAGCTACTTCTGGCATGTATTCTACAAGCCCTAGCATGTGTGGCTTCGTGTTCTTGCATGGAGTCATCACTTCATGCCATCTACGTATAACAATTAAAGGTATAATACATGATTTGTAAAGGTCACAGAACAGCTCTCATACTTTGTCTGATCCAACATGTACATGAAATAATAAACCTGTGAAAATTTGAGTCTTAGTCACTACGAGAAAATAACGAAAACCCAACAAAATTGTTCTTATAAAAAAGAAGGGTTTTCATCTTACCCCATGATCAAAACTGTTTTCGGTCTTTGTATTACTAATTTCTGGATAAATACACAATTTCTGGCGGAAAATAAATTAATGGCATGTTTCTACCACCACCATCCTTTATACCCTGTAAGTTATAAGTAAATCTGTGAACATTTCTGTTTTGGTGTCTTACCAAAGTATGATACTACCTTTAACAGTACAAGTGAATGGGGCACATTTAATCAGACTGCATTTGCAAATGAAACAAATTTTCTGGCAAAATACAATTATGAAGCACGAAAAAAATTACATCTTTAGCAGAAAAGTCATCGAAAACGTGTAATCCAATATTTTTTACATTAATGTCCGCAAGCATACGAAGGAAAAGTATAAATTTGCATTACGAGTATAGACATCCCATATGGTCTAGTGGTTAGGATCCGGCGCTCTCACCGCCGTGGCCCGGGTTCGATTCCCGGTGTGGGAAAGTTGATTCTTTTTCTTTATTGATGTAAATACTCTTTTATAGATATCCCAGGGGAAATAATTTCATTTGTCTGTACATTGACGCGACTTTTTTGTTTTCAAATTTCATGGAATCCGTTACGGCCTAGTTTTGTGCTTACGGGTACTTCTATGCGTGATATGTATTTCATGGAATCCGTAAGGTAGACTTTCGATTAGCGAAGAATTTTCAGGGTAACCGTGATTATTTTCTGCTAACGTGCTGTCATATGCATTCTGCAGAAAAACCTTGCTTACCAAAAAGAAAACTCTCCAGTGAAATACGCTAACCATAAGTCTGCTTAGTAAAAAGAATTTTTACTAACGGTAACGGATTTCATGAAATTGGGACCTGTTGATTTGTTGGGCTGTCTGAGTGTTTGTTTGTTTTTATGTTTTGTCTTTTATTATTTTGATACCCATCCTATAATTGGCTGTAATTCTATTGCTGTTGGTCTTGGTTAGAAAAGTAGAATGGTAAAAAGTAAATTATGCATTTTCTAATGGTATAAAGACTGGAAAACTATACAAGAATTGTATACAATTGCACAACCCCTTTTGTTGCTTTTCTATTAGCAGCAGTGGTGTAACTAGGGTGGGACAAAAGGGGCATGTGCCCCGGGCGCCACTTTTTAGGGGGCGCAAAAAACGCAACTTAACCAAATGGAGATGTACTGTTGAAGTTATTGGACATCTAATCCGATGAAGTTTAAATAAAGAAAGAAAGATTCCAATTTCAAATTGTCAGATTTTCTTTTTTTAATTGGCATCAGAAGTTGAAATTAGGGGCGCAGCTTTACCGCTTGCCTATGGGTGCCGTTTTACCTAGATACGCCACCGGTTAGCAGAACAGGGGTCGATTTCACCAAACTCTTCGCAACTTGCTATCAATCGTAGGACTTTTGATGCATTGAAGTCCTACGTGGGATAGGCCCCCTACGATCAGTGGCGTCACCAGACTTTTGAGTCTGGGGGGGCACAAGGGGGGCACTAGCAATTGTTGGGGGGGCACTACAATAATATATATTATATTTTTTTTCGCCAACCCAAATCTCAAATGGGGGGGGGGGGCACGAGGGGGGCACGAGGTTTTCCAGGGGGGGGCACGTGCCCCCCCTGGCCCCCCCTTGGCGACGCCACTGCCTACGATGAGTTATCCTTCGTAACTCGAGTTACGATCGATCGCAGGGCTTCGTGAAATCGACCCTGGAAATTTCAATTTTCCGTCCCGTAAAATGAAAGAGACCCAAAGCATACCTTTCATGTGCAATGATTGCCAGAGCTACATCTTTATTCTGAGCTTCTATAGTCACATCCATGATGGTTAGATTGTTGTTATTTCTCCTGATCTCTGCGCCGTGATTGAGCAGGAATATGACGGCATTGGCTTTGCCCTCGAGCGCGGCAAGGTGGAGAGCGGTGTCCTATTCATAACGCACAGATAAACAGATAAGAATGTTTGATATAATAAATCATATAAATAACCACAAGGGAAACTGACTGAAATTAGAGTAATTGAGAAGTGAACAAAGAAAAATTTACTAGAGCAGGATTCGAACCGGCGACCTCCTGTCGAACAAAGATAATTGACTATTTGGGACACCACCAATGTAGAGCTAAAAAGCTCAGTTGGTAAAGCGCCTGTACGGTATTCAGCAGGTCGCTGGTTCGAATCCCACTCCAGTAAATTTGTCTTTGTTCACTTTCAATGATACAGTAGTTAAAACAGGACATGAATCATTGATCACATGCTATATTGATAATGTACCTGCATTGGCAACATTCACATGTTTAAAAATGAGATTCTACTGGGTTCAAAATTTATAAAAAAAAAACCCAGAGCCAAATTGTAAATATAAGGTCTGGTACCCCGTCGTCGTCTTTCCAATTCAGTAGGTGGCTGTGTACTGTATGCAGCACGCTCATGGTGTTCGTGTAGTCTTCCATTGCTGCAAGGTGCATGGGCGAACGTCCATTGTGGTCTCTGATATACATGTACAGTGAAATAAATGCAGTAATGATTACATTAAAGGTAGTGTCATACTTTGGTTTTTGTTAAAGAAATGCGGATTCGTGGACAAAAATATCAAGGAAGATACAGTAACAGTCATCTGTGAACATTTCAGTCCTATAGGTTGCCCACTCTTTGAGAAAACAGTGAAAAACAGCCACAGTATTTCTTAAGTCCTTTTCTCTTTTATTTTTGATCTTTTAAAAGATCAAAAAGATTTTCGGTCGTTGTTTTACTAATTTCTGGATAAATACAGCATTTCAGGCGGAAAAACGTATTATTCTACCAGCACCATTCTCATACCGTGTAAGTTATATGTAAATCTGTGAATATTTCTGTTTGGCTTCTTACCAAAGTATGATACTACCTTTAACATCATTTGAAATGTAAGATATAATTCAAAATACGATGGTATAACCAATGGGGGCGGGGTCTTAGTGGACACGTGGGCGGCAATTGACTTGGAGTGCATCCCTTTAACGAATAATAGTATGAGGTAACGTAGTATACCACTAACTGGGCCGCTAGAAATCATTAAAAAAAAATTGTTGACTTCATCCTTCGCACTAACGTCTCACGCTAAGCGATGAAAATCATAAACAGATCGCCTCAAAAATGCCTGAAATCAAGTCAAAACATTCTACAGAAACACATGCCGGCTTCTACACAGTCATATCAAAGATGAACAAGTGGTACTTCAGTGGTACTTACAATTACTTGGGAGGTTGCAATTTCCACAAATTAAAAAAAAAAAATCTCACGCGTTTTAGCAATGAGCCCGTGTACAAAAAATATTACGGAGCCTGGGAACTTGACTGCATGTCACTGACTATACCAAACGACTGGTTCATGACACGCTTGTAGACAAGCCCGTAGAACCTGCGTTGACCAACATGTGTTGTGACATGAAACGGTCATTGATTATTTTTGGTATAGTCAGTAAGATGCGGTCAAGTTCCCCGCCTTCGTGAATAGGTTTGTACATGGGACCATTTCTAAAGCGCGTAAAGATTTGTTACAGTGTACAAGGGTGCAGACCACTAAATAATTTCCCATAAAGGCTCAAACGCAAAATGGCCATTAAAAAAAAAAATTATTAGAAATACTCAAAGGATTCTGAGGCAATCGACCAATACGGCAAAATAAAGGTGAAAACTTCAATTTTCACCTTTTCTTTTCAATTTTGTGTAGGTTAATAACCGGTCAGTGAAGGGCAAAACCTTATTTGCACATTATTAGGCCTAAAAAAAATTGTTGTGTTGCCCTCCGCGACCGACGTAAAATGCCAAAACTTTGGGTCGGGATTTTTTTTTTCTCCGAGTCCTAAAGTCCTAAAAAACTCACCATTTTTGACAGAAAATGTAAGATTTAGCAGTAAAAAAGCGTGTTTCCTCAAAACGACCCAAGACCGTTGATTTATAAGCCCTGGTGACCATACATCCTGTATTTATTCTTAAACGTTTGAAAGTCGGCCAAAAAAAAATCACAAAAAAAAAAAAAATCGACCGACCGACCAAAAATTTTAATTTTTCCACGTGAGGGCAACACAACAATTTTTTTTTTAGGCCTTATCTTCCCAACGAAAAATCATTAATATTAAAAAATATTTCCTACATGACTTTGGGCCTTTACGAAAAGGGGCTTGGGGCTATAGGCTTGGGATTTATTATGCTACCGCCATTTTGTGTCCTAAATGAAATGAAGAGCTTGAGATACATGGCGAAGCTGGTAGTAGTGTAGACACGTCCTTAGACCTGGAAGGTGGGGGGGGGGGGGGTTGATCTTGTAGCTGGGTCGTACTTCCATATATACGTTTGTGCACAAAATCATGTTTTTTATATATAAAAAGTGAAAACCTGGGGGTTGCAAGCCCCCTATCCCCCCCCCCCGTGATCTACGCCCCATGGAAGCTAGAGCCTTTCTTTGGCTTCGTCATGTAGCCCAATCCCTTCATTTAGTTTTGTGGGGTCCTCTAATAGCGGTAACGAAATAAGTACCAAGCCTTGCCTCAAGCCTGGGGCAAATATTATAAAACTGTTAAGCACAAAAATTTGCTTAGTACAAAAATGTCTCGCCCAATAAAACAAACCACCATTGAAAATTCCTATTTGATATTCATGGTCATCAACGAACAACAGCCAAAGAACAATCACAAGTGATGCACAACACGTGGACATTTGGTTAATTGTTAACCCTGTTTTTATTAAGACAGAAATGTCATGCTTAGCAAATGTTTGTGCTTAACAGTTTTATAAAATTGGCCCCTGGTTTCGTTAAAGGCATTTTGACTCACTTGTGAAGTAAGGCTCCCCTGAACATGAGTAGCTTGACCACTCTGTAATGGCCGAACCAGGACGCAATGTGTAAAGCAGTCATTCCTTCACTGTCCGTCTCGTTGATAATATTGGGTCCAATGTTACTCTCCAGGAGTTGTTTACAAGTGTTGTATCGGCCGTACCTGAATAAAATATATGAAAATATCTTCCCAATGTCAACGCTGTAGGCAAGGACATCAGTCAGTGAAGGTCAAACGAGCTATCTCGGAAATAACCAAAATCAAGGAGTCGATTTTTCTTTTAGATCCATTTCGCTGTTAACGGCAGCGTACAGGATTTGCAAGGCCTCTACAACAAAATAAATTATTGAGTTTGAGACAGAAATGCATGGACTCAACAGTTCGCAAACAGTGCTAACAGTCACCATGGGAAATCTTGGTTCATCAAATGCTGGGTTTTTCAAGGAAATCAACATTATTTTAATGTTTTTTAAAAAGATCGTTCGTCCGAACGATTTAGTAGCATTTCCAAAGCGTAGTGTAACCCTGAAGGATTCGGAGTGGGGCAAGATTATTTCGGCCGTATTTCTGCTATCCAGATGAACACAGCGTAAAAAGGTACATGAAACAACGTCTGTAAGGAAGTTTAAGACCTTCACTTCTGTTTAAGTACCAAATTCAGCCAAAACGCACATCTTTGCAAATCCTATATGCTCCCTTTAAAGCATGGAAGTGAATTACAAAGGCGATACAGTGGTCTTTATGAATCAGTTTGATAATATTTGAACTGGTGTGTTGCAGCTGGGGCAGATTTCACGAAGCACTGAGATTGACCTTATAGGTAATATCATACCTTTTTTTGTCAAAGAAATGCAGATTTATGGGCATAAATATCACGGAAGATACAGTAAGAATCATCTGTGAAATTTTCAGTCCCATACGGTGCCCACTATTTGGAAAAACAGTGAAAAACGGCCGCTGTATTTCTTAAGTCTTGTCTCTTTTTCTTTTGGTCTTTAAAAGATCATAAACAATTTCGGTCACTGGTTTTACTCTTTTCTGGATAAATACAGCATTTCAAGCTTAAAAGAATAAAAGGTTTATTTCAACCGTCACCATCTTCATACCATGTAAGTTAAAGGTAAATCAGTGAACATTTCTGTTTCGGTTTCTTACCGAAGTATAATACTACCTTTAAGAAATACTGTGGCCGTTTTTCAATGATTTCTCAAAACGTGGGCATCGTATATGAAACTAACATTTTCACAAATGACTGTGTATCGTTCTTGATATTTTTGCCCATGAATCTGTATTTCTTTTACATAAACCAAAGTATGATATTACCTTTAAGATTAATTTGAGTGTTTTGTGAAATTCAGCCCTGTAGTCAGAAATAATTTAACCACTATTTTAATACGAATGTTTCTATCTCATTCGGCTTTTTGGTTAATTGTGGATTCTCACATACATTGTTACAAAGCATACCTATACTGATACTTCATGTAGGAAATATGAACAACCTTTAAAAACAAGAGAAAAGACGTGTCACACAGCACGTTTTGATTCACTTGACGAGACTGTATAATTTATTTACCTTGCTGCGAAGTGTAGTGGCGATTGCTTATCTTTATTCTTAAGGTTAACCGTAGCACCTAATGCCATCAGACCTTGTACAGCTTTAATACAACCTTCCCTTGTAGCATAATGCATAGGTGTACAGCCTGAGCTATCCGCATGGTTCAGCATCATCGACGCCTCTGGTTTCTGTGTGCACAAAAAATAGATGGATCCTTACTAGATCTTTTTAAAGGTAGTATCATACTTTGGTAAAAAAGCAACAACATAAATTTTCACAGATTTGCGTATATCTTACAGGGTATGAAAATGGTGGTGGTAGACACATACTGTTAAAACTTTTCCACCTGAAATGGTGTATTTATCCAGAAATGACTAAAACAACGCCCGAAAATCTTTTTGATCTTTTAAAAGATCAAAAATAACAGAGAAAAGACGTAAGAAATACTGTGGCTGTTTTTCACCGTTTTCTCAAAAAGTGGGCACCGTATGTAACTGAAATTTTCACAGATGACTGTTACTGTATCTGTCTTGATACTTTTTCCCATGAATCTGTATTTCTTTGACAAAAACCAAAGTATGATACTACCTTTAACTGTTTAATTTCATTAATATATAGGAACTAACAGCATTGCTAAGGTTGTGTGCATCTTCCTTGGGATATATACGGGGTGTCCCAGAAAAAAACGCAACACTGTGTCGAGAACTATTATATGAAAATTAAACTGTTTATTACTTCAAGATTCAGATATGTGATACAGCTATGTCTTGGCTATCACCATGTACAGAATTTAAGCATATTGGTGCTGAAATTGGCGAAAAAATGACCAACTGTACTCCTTAAAAACAAATTTTCAAGGATAACACGCATAGTGGTCAATACACACATAATGTGTATAAAAGAAAGACGAAAATTGGGTTTTGAGGTTGGGTAATTCAGTCTTAGTTTTTTCACTCAATTTCAGTCCAATTTTGCTCAAATTCTTCATGGTGATAGCCAAGACATAGTTGTATCACATATCTGAATCTTGAAGTGATAAACAGTTTAATTTTTATATGAAAAAACTAAGACTGAATTACCAACCTCAAAACTCGATTTTCATCTTTCTTTCATACACATTATGTGTGTATTGACGACTATGCGTGTTAAGCCCACCGCACACTATACGATCCGACTACGACCCGACTGGTTTTTGGAAGGATCGCAAAGCATTCTGGGAGTCTCAACCGTGATTCGACAGTCGAATCCTGCCGACTGGCCATCAGAGTGGGTCTGCGACTGGGAACAATCACGGTTAAGACTCCCAGAATGCTTTGCGATCCTTCCAAAAACCAGTAGGGTCCTAGTCGGAATGTCGGATCGTATAGTGTGCGGTGGGCTTAAAGCAACACTTTTTGTCAAGAACTATTATATAAAAATTAAACTGTTTATCACTTCAAGATTCAGATATGTGATACAACTATGTCTTGGCTATTACCATGTAGAATTTGAGCAAAATTGGACTACAATTGAGTGAAAAAACTAAGACTGAATTACCCAACCTCAAAACCCGATTTTCTTGCAAATTTGTTCTAATCCTCTCATCCATTTATGTGTATCTTAACTTGCATGTTCTTGTCCTCTTGTCATTTAGCCTTCGCTCAAGCCCTGACCAAACCGCACCTGCAAACAAGACCCATCTGCATGAGTATACAAACCTTGAAGAATTCCCGTCCTAAGATCTCTAACGATCCTCCATAGAGTACGATTAGATGTAGTACGTTACGATCCTCGCTGTCTGTTACAGTTACATCGGCTCCTTTCTCTAGCAGTAGTAGAACAGATCGCCAGCTGCCTCGCTGTGTAGCTAGTAAGAGTGGAGTCCGTTGGTTCTTATCTTGGGCGTCGATGTAACTACCCTGGTAAAATTCAAGCAGTAACCAATATTTCAAGCACTAGTAAGAAGGAGGTCGTGGGTTCGAATCCCACCTGAGCCAGTAAATGATTATTTTCACGTGCACTCAACAAGCACTGAATATACAGTACTCATCAACGTCGGTGAAGGGCAAGCCTAATTTGCAAACATTTAAAGGAAGGTTATTAATTGTAAAAAACACGAAAATTTTGTTCGTTTCCATTAAACTGGTTCTCGTAATTTTTGACAATAGTGTGAAGGGCTGCATGAAATAGATAATTGAAATCCCGTTTTTATTTTCAAATACGTCCCCCCCCAAAAAAAAAGTCCCCCTTAGAACAAATCCACGCAACAATAGCGTGTGACGTCACCCACAGAACTAGTATAGGCTGGCACCACAGTATACTGCATGGCGTTCTGCATGTGACATAAGCAAGGCGTTTCGTATAGCAAAAAGTGGGGTGCTAAATTATGGCTCTTAAATACCTCCCTTTTCTATTATTCAATATTTTTTTAGCACAAACAATGATAGACATGTAGAGTTTTATGACAAAACAAATGTATTTAACTTCATGCGAGTTTGGATTACAATAAACCTTTAACTTGGAATGATATTTCTTATTCAATGCCACACTTGAAACTCGCATTACGGGCAAATGTAAGAAAAACGTATCCATTCATTTTGAAAATCTATTAATTTTTTCTTGTCGTCACGCAAAAACTGTTTTTGAAGTCCACTTTTATTATTATATTATTTCCTATTTCTGGTTATGAAACCAAGGATTCCTCAAAAGCGCCCTAGGCACTGTAGATCAAAAGCCTGATGAAACCTTTTATTGGCAAGGTGATGAGAAGAAGATACAGTTTTGGCCTGGTTTTAAGTCCGGCTCAGTTCACAAGTGGATTGGGTTTTCAGTCCCTATCTGATTCTGTGGATTTTACCCAGAATATTACTCTGGGGTGTTTTCCTCCCATCTCTAAAACTGTATCTTCTTCTCATCTTCTTTTCATAAAAAGGTTTCATCAGGCTTTCGAGCAACAGTACCTAGGGCGCTTTTGGAGAATCCTTGGTTTTATTAACATAAATAAATAAATAAAATATATAAATATCCACGGGAACATTTAAAAAGACTTATACATATGATATTTATATTTTTTGCAAGAGCTTTTACATGAAAAGAAAATTGTGACGTATGAATGTACCTCCTCTAGTAGATAGTCGACTATTTCGGCATGGTCAAACATGGCGGCCCTGTGCAAAATATAAAGCATAATTTACGATAAACATTTGACAGCGAATGTCTAATTAAATGACAATTTTTGTGACTTGTCTCAATTTTTAATAAAAAAAAAACCATCAGCGGTAATGCGCTAAAGCGTGACGCGTTACAATTCATCACCCTTTCAACTGCTTGTCCAGATTTTTTTTTTTCGTAATAAATTACATTCAGGTATATGACCACCTGTCTTGCCATAGGCCTATTGCGTGTTATTGTCGTATCGGGTGGAAGAAATAATGTAAGAGTTCGGGTATGAACCTACAGAACTCCATGAGTGCCATTCCACTTATCCAGATAACCACATGATTTATCTCGCCATGTCAACTTATTAAGCCATATTAAAGGTAGTATCATACTTTGGTTTTTGTCAAAGGAATACAGATTCATGGGCAAAAATATCAAGGAGGATACAGTAACAGTCATCTGTGAACATTTCAGTCCCATACGGTGCCCACTTTTTGAGAAAACAGTGAAAAACTTCCACGGAATTTCTATATTTTTTCAAATACATTTTTAACGGTATGTTTCTACAACCACCATCTTCATACCCTGTAAGTTATAACTGTCGATATTTCTGTTTTGGTTTCCTACCAAAGTATGATACTAAGCCCTGAAAGTCGACTTATCGAGATCCCAGACAAGATGACTTAGTTAAAACTAAGAAGTCGACATATCCTGAGGACGACTTACTAAAACAAAGCTGTCGACATATTGTAATACAAATAACACACGAAATTTTCATAATCACGAAGGAACTCGACTTGGCGATCTTGCTATAAGAAGATTTACTAAAACTACATATTTGTTTTCAGGATAAGACGACTTTTAGTGATAGATTCACGTCGTTATATTAACTTGGCCAGAGATTGAGGATATGTTTCCATTTAAAGTCATATTGTTGAAATATGTAGCGACACAAGACGACTTTTACCATTCCAAAAGTCGACTTAATAGCGGGATAAATCATGTGGTTATCTGGATAAGTGGAATAGCACTGGCAAAGCGAAGCTAGTTCGTTCGAAAAAAAAACAACCTTGTGCGGCAGCAAACATGCCCTTAGGATTTTGTTCTGACTCATTGGTCGTCATGCAGCTGCACAAATTGATGTGACATGGATGATAATGCCCATGTTTAAAATGTACATAATAGATGTGTGTAGAAATGGTATTGGTAATCCTATACAGGAGCATTTTGGAAATAGGATTTAAGAAGAGAATTTCAAAGTCAGAAAATGTGAAGAGATTTGTTTCATCTAAAATCAGACAGACACAAATGCATAACATAAGGAGGACGCATTGGGACGGTAAAGACTATGCGTGAACTTAAAGGTACAGTACACGATTAGTAACATACCAACACTGAAATGTTCACAGAATTAGGTGTAACTTTCAGGGTATGAAGATGGTGCTTGTGAAAAGATACCGTTTAAATATTGTCCACCTGAAATGGTGCATTTATCCAGAAATGAGTAAAACAAAGACCGAAACAGTATGATAATTGGAATTTCTATATTCATGAGCAAAACTGTGATGTCATCTGGGTAACTGAGAGCAGTAACCTACCGGTAATTCAAATTGGCCCGCTTCAAACGTCGAACTTCTGCCGTGTCTAATGCAATACATTGCAATCGACATCAAAGCGGCGGAAGTTCGGCAGTTGCTTCAAACGCCGGTTTTCTGTTAACCTTAATGCAAATTCGAACATGGCGGACCAAGAGAGAGTTATGATATTGAGTTATATTCTTCTGCGAGAAGGCGGCGCCCTCTCTTTTAAAATGGTACGTGGTGGAACTCCGATTTGGGACGTTTCAATTGAATTAGACACGGCCAAAAAATCGACGTTTTAACCCGTGCCGCTCTTCTTCCGTTAAAAGCGGCAAGCCCTGTCGATCTTTCGGCAGAAAACAGGCAGTTGCTTCAAACGTCGAATTTCTGCCGTGTCTAATTCAAACTTTGGCCAATATTTGAATATGACACGGCACAAGTTCGACGTTTGAAGCGGGATTTGTGCACACAAAATCGGGGTTGTTCTTAAGGTTTTCTGACAGATCTTTTCCTGAATGAGTAACTGAATTATTGCATTGTGCCGAATAATTATGTTCCTTTCACTTAACTGATGGTGTAATTTTTTCCAACAATTTTTTTCAAATCTTTTTTTCATTATTTCATTTTTTATTTGCTTCCCCACATGAGCATGCATGAAAATCCCCCATTATGCAAAGCCAAAAAACCAAATGCTAGTTTGAAACCAACATTACCAACATTTGCCATTCATTATCTGTCAGTATATTCTCTGTATGGAGGCAATAAAATAACCTGACTGAAAAAAGCACTGCAGGAACCCTTTAAAGGTACAATACATGATTGGTAAAGGTCACAGGACAGCAGTCATATACTTTTTCTGATCAAACATACATGAAATAATAAACCTGCGAACAATTGAGCTCAATCTGACATCTGAGTCACGAGAAAATAGCGAAAACCGACTAAATTTTTCTTATTAAACATGAAGAATGGTTTTGATCTTACCCCGAGATCAAAACTGTTTTCGGTCTTTGTTTCTTAATTCTGGATAAATACACCATTTCAGGTGGAAATATTCAAACGATATGTTTCTGCCAGCACCATCTTCATACCTTAAGCGAAAGGGGATAACTAAAACAACTCAAGTGAGGGTGGGTGTCCTTTATGTTTGTTCAAAAAAATCGTTCGGACGAACGATCTTCGGAAAAGACACTAAATCTTGTTTTTTTTTTCTTGAAAAACCCAGCATCTGATGAACCAAGATTTTCCATGGTGACTATTTGCACTGTTTACGAACTGTTGAGTCCATTTTCTGTCCTTGCAAATCCGATTATGCTCCCTTTAAGGAGTCAGACTCTTCATGATGTGATGCACATTATGTTCATGTTGATTTAGTTGGTAGATATTGGTATACTAACCTGTGAAGCGGTAGTTGATGCTGGCAGTCTGGTACACTAAGGGCTACATCTTTATCGTCCTGACGTGATGATATCATCAATTTGACAATATCCAAGGATCCTTGTGTACATGCTAGATGCAGAGGCGTGGCTTGCTCACCCTGAAACCAAAATGATCGCATCTCATGCATTAACAACAGGGGCCAATTTCAAAGACCTGCTAAGCACAACAAATTGCTAAGCATGACATTTCTGTCTTAATAGAAACAGGACTAACAACCAAATTCCCATGTGTCGTGTATCGCTTGTGATTGTTCTTTGGCTGTTGTTCACTGACCATGAATATCAAATGAAATTGTTAACGGTGGTTTGTTTTATTGGGCAAGACATTTTTGTGCTAAGCAAATTTTTGTGCTAAGCAGTTCTATGAAATTGGCCCCAGGTCCTAAATTCAGGTTTGATCTCCTCTGTTGAAAGATCTGCCATAATTATCGACCACACATCACTGAGTTGACACAGGGATGGTTAGACGTACAGGCGAGGTTTATGCATCCAGCAGGGCAGGTATTTTTGTGCTTAGCAGCTCCATGAAATTGGCCACTGGCCTCGTATCATTTGAAATTTTAAAATTATCTGAGGTATTTTCTTACTTACGATTCTGAGTGGCAATCTCTTAAACAGTTTAGAAAGTAAGTGGTTATTTGATGATTAAAAAGCAGCATCCTCTTTGAGTGATGATCAGGAGCCAATTTCATAGAGCTGCTTAAGCACCAAAATTTGCTTAAGCACCAAAAACTCTTTGTGAATGTTATGCTCAGCAAACAATGGCCAAACACAATTAGTCAAAAGCAGTAAACATCACATGAAAATTTGGCAGATTTTTCATGCTTAAGCAAATTTGGTGCTTAAGCAGCTCTATGAAATTGGCCCCTGTTTCTCAGGTGCCTAATCCATCGTTTCGTAAAGGGTCTATCACTATTATTACCTTGCATTTGATGGTTTGCTGTACATCAATCCTTGCTCCATATTCAAGGCATAGCTTGACCGCGTTGTAATCGCCACTATTAACAGCACTATGGAGAGCAGTGTTACCTTCTCTGTCTCTGAAAGTCAGGGCATTCTTAGTGCCACAGTTTCTGTTATCTAGTCAGACAAAATGTGATACAAATCAACATTGAATGATTAATAAAGACGATAGTTAGATATCGCCATTTCTGTTGAATGGATGGTACAGAACTGGTTTTTGCGACAAAACTGTTGCTGACAGTGAAAGCACATTATGTAAACCATCATATACCTTAACTGACAAACCTGTAGAAGTTTGAGGTCAATCAGCCATCTGGGTCACGAGAAAATAGGTCCACATCAGTCCGCGGAGCTCATAAATTTTGTGTATACCCTCAAAATCTTGTTTATAAAATCATTTGCTGCGCACTATATAGGAAATATTGTAAAGAAAATGGATGGAACCCGGTCACCAGAGTTTGGACTTTCAACTTTGAGCTGTTTGGATGAAATCAGGCCCTAAACTCGCTCTACTTGGGACTGTAGGGGAGGGGTACGTTTTTTTTAGCCTGGCACCAATCAACATGGCCGTTTTCAGGGTATTTGCCTTTGGATGGATTTTTCTCAAAAAGTCATTGGTTAACCTATAGAAAATTGCTCAAACTCGGTCACACGCAGTATGCAAAACAAAGACGTGGGCGGGGCTTAAGAGCAAAGGCGGAACGGTCCATTACCAGAGTGGTTGATCATTCAGTACTGAAAGGTACCATCATACTTTGGTAGCATACCGAAACAGAAATGTTCACAGATTTACGTATAACTTCCAGGGTATAAAGATGGTGCTGGTAGAAACATCCCGTTGACATTTTTTCCGCCTGAAATGCTGTATTATTATCCAGAAATTAGCAAAACAACGACCGAAAATCTTTTTGATCTTTTAAAAGATCAAAAATAAAAGAGAAAAGACTTAAGAAACACTCTGGCTGTTTTCAGTGTTTTCTTAAAAGGTGGGCACCATATGGGACTGAAATTTTCACAGATTACTGTTACTGTATATCTGTCTTGATAGTTTTGCCCATGAATCTGTATTTCTTTGATAAAAACCAAAGTATGATATTACCTTTAATATGAAACAGCGCAGTATTATTATCCATTAAGTATGATAACAGGCTAAGAAAACACGGAAAGAAATTGACTGGACCACTTTATAGGCCAATTCAACAATCACGATGTTTTCTTTTAAAAGTAACGAAAACAATTAGGAATGAAGAATACGAACAATTTGGAATAATGCTTTAAAATTATAAATGTAAATTCATATCTCTTTTCCAAACAAAAGCGTGTTTTTAGCATTAGACATTTTAAAGACTATTTGAGTTGGACATTTATTTTTGTGCACAGGCGTAGCATATACACACTGTGGACTTCAGAACAAAGAACGTTCATATAGTACAAAGGATTTCAAGACGTTATGTGGACTTGCACATGTCCACATAATGTTTTTATGGAAAAAGGAAAGGCCAAAAGGAGAAATCTTCAATGTGCCTTTATCCGTCAGGAACTTCGAGGTTTATCGATCAAGAGATATTCGGTCCAAATTTCATCATGAACAGTGGGTACAAGGCCTACAGTTCAAATAGGGCCTACCAGGTTTTTTTTGTCAGTACATCTCTAAAACAAAGGAAAGTCCACATAAAGTATCATATGTAAAAGACTTGAGGCCGTGTCCGAAACGGGCTTCCAGAGCTACGGCTAGGTCTATTGTCTTGGTGTCTCCGTGTATTTCCAATGGAGCGAAGACCTAGACCTAGCTCTAGACAACAGATTCGGATGCAACCTTAAAGGTGTGAGTTGTTTGTTTTTTTACATACAGTAGTTGATCAAGAGTTCCAGAACGCCAGTTGAGCCGTGTGTAGCAGCAGAGTGCGTAGCGTGTACGTCATTATTATCTCTCTGACAAGGGTTTATTTTCGGTGATGCCAGCTAAAACACAAATTAAAATCACCATTATTACTTCCTATACAGAGGTGTCCCAGAAAAATTTCGGGAACCATTGTGTTAACATTAAACTGTTTATCACTTCAAGATTAAGATATGTGATACAGCCATGTCTTGGCTATCACCATGTAGAATTCAAGTTAAGCAAAATCGGGCTGAAATTGGCGAAAATATGACCAATTGCATGAGGAGTACTCCTTAAAAACAAACAAATTTGCAAGGATAACACGCAAAGTGCTCAATACACACATTATGTGTATGAAAGAAAGATGAAAATCGGGTTTTGAGATTGGATAATTCAGTCTTAGTTTTTTCACTAAATTTTAGTCAAATTTTGCTCAAATTCTACATGGTGAACTATATCACATATCTGAATTTTGAAGTGATAAACAGTTTAATTTTTATATAATTGTTTCCGACAGAAGTGTTGCGGTTTTTTGGGGGGACACCCTGTGTTATTCACTCCGATGTGGGTAATTCCACCACCGGGTTGGGGTAAAATATAGTGTCCTTACGCATGTTTGTGGCCGCCATGACATATGACATTATGCGTGAATCACAACCACTAACTGTATACCGTTATTGCGCTTTTCGCGGCAGTTGACCGCTGTTAATTAATAACTTTTTTTGTATATTTCACTTGATTTCTAATTATCGTAAACTAAAGCAAGAACAGATTTTTTTCAGAAACAAATCATGCCACTATAAAAACACACAAATGTGCGCAGATTTGTGTTGTACGATGTATTGTTATTACCATTGTCATTATAATGCATGTGCAAACATCGCATAACGATATTTGGGCAGATATTTGTGAATTTGTGATGTACGATGTACCAAACATCACATATGTGGGAAGATATTTCTGATGTTCGATGTTTCTCCTGCGCCACCATTTTTGCCGTCTTGCGCACGTGATCACAGTTAATTTCACACTGTGATTAATGTAAAGTGTCATGTGTCATGGCGACCACCGCATGTTGCACTGGATACGAAACCACAATATTTGCGTTGTGTAGTCAATATGACGTGTAGCTAGATACCTACGAACGTATTAATGAACGATACTCAGGTATTAGATAAGAAAAAAAAGAAGACGATATTTTTGGACTCACAAGTATCTCCACAACTTCAGTGTTGTTTTTCATGGCGCCAAAGTGTAGCGCAGTTTGGCCCATATCACCAGGTAGGTTGACATCTATGTGTTCTCGTTTCACAAGAGCCTGAGTGACATAGAATAAACACGTACATAAATATCTCATGTTTCGTTACATGATGATCAGTGGTGGCAAATAATCTTTATTTCACTAACACGTAATGTAATGTAAATGTCGCACTTCCCATAGCTCTATGGTGTACCATGTGTGTATTAGTTTATCAGATTCATTCATGTCCTTGTGTCATATGAGACCAATTTCATAGAGCTGCTAAAAGGGTTCCTGCAGTGCCCTTTTCAGTCCGGTTATTTTATTGCCTTCATACAGAGAACTTACTGACAGATAATGAATGGCACGTCTTATTTTTGTTTCTTACTAGCGTTTGGTTTTCAATTAAATGACTTTGTAAAACCTGCGTCCTCGGCGTACGTTACGCAAGCCAGCGTAGACTAGCGTTGGAACAGCGTAGGGCAGCGTAGTCCATACGCAACGCTAGCTACGCAACTGTACGCAAGGCCCACTGTGAAATGGGCTTAACATATAATACTGAAAAGAAGACAAAAAATAACGATAGCAAAACAAGTGATTCTGATATACTGTTACAGTTACCTTCATTGCCTTTGGTTTGTTCTGTTCAGCAGCCACGTGGATAGGAGCCAAGTTATGGCTATTAAACTGCATACTGTTAGCGCCATTGTCCAACAGAAAATCAATGGTGTCTGTCTTCTCATGTAGCACAGCTAAATGAAGCGGTGTGTTTCCTGAATTATCGGCCATATTGATGTCTGTAAAGAACACATCAAAGAACATTGGTACAAGTTGTCCCATATGAAAGACGGTTATAATATGAGCATTAGTTTATCAAAATAGCATTTCTCTTCCATTTTACAACGGAATTAATTATTTGGTTAAAGGCTGCCCGTGTTTTCTTGTATCTGCTTTACTGGTATAAGGGGGTTGCAACCTCCCCCGCCCCGCCTCCCAACTCCCCTCTACATCAGCCAATATTTTTAACGACGAAAAGTTGTTTTAAAGGGTTGCTGCAGTGCTTTTTTCAGTCAGGTTATTTTATTGCCTTCATACAGAGAATAAAGTGTCAGATAATGAATGGCAAGTCTTATTTTGGTTTCAGACTTAGCAATTTGGTTTTCCTTTTCATGACTTTTCCTTAAAATGGGGGATTTCCATGCATGCTCATGTGGGGAACCATTAGCAAAGAAAAAAACTGAAAAAAAAAAACAACATAAAAATGAAGAGGCAAACTTAACCCACAGAAATGGTTTAGCAAAACAAATTACACCACCAGGTGAATGAAAGGAGCATATTCGGCACAATAAAACCCATTGAACAGGAAAAGGTCTGTCAGAAAACCTATAAAACAACCCCTATATACCTCTGTGCACAAATCAATCGGGTTTTTACTGCTCTCAGTTACCCAGATGACATCACAGTTTTGCTCAAGAATATGAAAATTCTAATTAGCACACAAAGCAAAAAAACCCTGTTCTTAACCCTGAAACAGTGTGAGGAAGTGGGTAAAATCACAGGCCCCATACAACAGTTGCTTTTTGGCACATGTTCTAGCAATAATTTTCCTATTGCAGAGACCCTTTAAAGGTAGGCCTACTATCATACTTTGGTAGCATACCGAAACAGAAATCTCCACAGATTTACCTATAACTTACAGGGTATGAAAATGGTGATGATAGAAACATACCGTTAAAGTATTTCTGCCTGAAATGCTGTATTTATCAAGAAACAAGTAAAAATAATGACCAAAACAATTTTGAGCTTTGGAAGATCAAAAATATCGGTGGAAAGATTAAACAAAATACGGTGGGCATTTTTCATTGTTTTCTCAAAAGTAGGCATCGTATGGTACTGGCAATTTCAATGATGACTGTTACTGTATCTTCCTTGATATCTATGGCAATGAATCTGCATTTCTTTGACAAAAACCAACCGATAATACCTTCAAGTATGAGAGATAGAAGTTCAATTTTCTGTCATTTATTCAATGCAGTCACTCGAATCAGCGCTTATCGAGCACCAATTTACTCACATTACGTTTGCGCGCCAACTCAAATTTCAAGTAGTTTCACATGGACCAGTGACTATCTCAACGTGCAGGTCAATCGCTGAGCGCTGCTTGCTGTGTAAAATACGGAACGCTATACAGTTAAAAAACACTCACCAGGGAAACACATCACATACGTGTTTGATGCGGTGCTAAATTTGGCAGTCATAATTGAAGCAAATTACATTATAGTGTGGGTTTCTGGACCATGGCAATGACTCGTCCTGCATCGACCAACAGCCCCATTACCTTAATGCAATGCCCATGCACGCAATGTTCTTTTCTTGAATAATAAAATCGCTCTTGGGGTCGATTTCACCAAACTCCTCGTGTTAAAGGTAATATCATACTTTGGTTTTTGTCAAAGCAAAAACGCCTGCGCCGTAAAGTGCCAAACACTTAGAATAAAATCTTGAACAATTTAGGCTCCGGAGAAATTTGAAAGTACTCTTGATAACTGTACATTAATATGCCACGATGTACATGGTCATGCTATTGAGCTTGAAACTTTACAATTTCACAATTGAGCGAGTATACTGTGCAGTGCAGTGCAATGCAATGAACCATTTTCCGCATAACCTTTTCAATTTTCCACCATACGTGCATTTTAAATTATTGTTTATCGTAACCCTACAAGGTTGAGCTTGTGTATATTTTCTTAGAATTTGAAAGATTATTTTCTATTCTCTGTAATGTTTACATCAGCGTCTTTCAAGCTGGAGTGCATTGGTATAATTAGATAGGAGAGCAGGGGTCGATTTCACGAAGAATCACGATGGACCGTAACTCAAGTTACGAAGGATAACCCATCGTATCCTACGTAAGGATGTAATGCATAATAAGTCCTATGATTGATAGTAAGTTACGATGAGTCTGGTGAAATCGACCCCTGATGTAATAATAATAACCAGCATTTCAAACGCTCTTAGTAAGTAAATAGTTAGTTAGTAAAGTAATTAGTAAATCAAATTACAGCGCTTAAAATTATTATTATTATTACCCCTGGACATCGGGCTACATTAACATTCCTGAAACAATCTCAGTTCCCTGGGGAGTAAAGAACCCTGGCTGCTCTAAGGTACACAGAGGCTAATCAAACCACAAAGCCATCTCTACCCTCACAGGTACCCATTTACACCTGGGTGAAGAGGAGCAATGACAAAGCGTCTTGTCAGCTCCACTAGCCCATGGTGGTGCACCACACTAAATAGCTCCAAAATCAATGCGCCGAGCTAATTATCATATTCTGTGTGCCCTCAAATGTTTTTTAAATAATTTATGCAATTTGGGGAATCGTGCAATGAATATATTGTGTAATTTTGACTGATTATGACAACCCGGGGGTTCAGTGCTTGAGCCTGTTGTGGAGACTTGAGATATTTTGGTTTAAAATCCGGTCCTACATTGTCTTGAAGGTGGAGGGTTGCTTCATGAAAACTCGTAGCAAGTCGGTTACGGAAAAAAGGACATTTCGGGGGTGTTTTTTTCTTGGGGCAATTAGCAAAAAATCCAATCGGTTACCCAAACAAAAATTGAAAAGAATTGGGTAGATGAGAGTTCACACTACCATTTACACTATTGCACCAACAACTGCATGAGAAAGGCTTCTGGATGTTTTTTTTTAACTCTGAAATTGAGGGATTTTACACTAAGGTCAATGGGTTTTTTTTTAGTGTGGTGCACCCATGGCTGGATCTGAACCCACAATTTGTAGATTGACCACAAGAGTATTGAGTACGACACACCAGACCACTAGGCCAAAGTCAAAGTACCCCCACAGTGTTTTGCTTTACTTCTGGTGTATAGCTGTGTCTGTAATTCTGTGAATTGCTTTGAATTGAAGCAGCTTTCTCTAAAATACCACAGCAATAATATCATCTTTATATTGATTTGTCGAAAACTGAATGTGCCATTCATCTGCAAAACGGATGTTTGGTTTCCCCTTCCGCCCTTCATACTTCTTCCTTTTCAAATTGTGCGCTGCGTTGGTCTTGTATTTATTGACCGTATTGACGTCATCTTCTTAGATGCAGGTGCTCTGGGCTATGGCGCGCCGTATGAGTCAAATACAAATACAGACCTTTATGACAGTTTTTAGGAGCGATGCGAATGAGAAGCATTGTTTAGTTGCAGTGCAGATTAATACAAAAATTAATATTGATGTCAACAATTTCTCTATGAAATACCGTCATTGGATGTAATCTTGAACAACAAACCCATCGTATCAGCTGATATTAAAGGTGTAATACATGATTGGTGAAGGTTACAGAACAACATTGACACTTTGTCTGATCCAGCATGTACATAAAACGATAAACAATTTTTTTAGCTCAATCGGACATCAGCTGACTCACGAGAAAATAGCGAAAACCCGACTCATTTTTTCCTATAAAACATAAAGAATGGTTTTGATCTTACTAAGTGATCGAACTGTTTTCGGTCATTGTTTTACTCATTTCTGATTGTACTGATTAAATACAGCATTTCAGGCAGAAATGTTTTAACAGGTATACTTTTACCAGCACCATCTTCATATCCTAAAAGTTATATGTAAATCTGTGAACATTTCTGTTTGGGTATGTTACCATTTCTGTAATGTGCCTTTAATGAAACAATACTGATGCACGTAATGAAAAAACGGTGTTTTATTTTTTAACTTTACTTTTTAAACCATAGAATCTACTTCCGAACCGCAGCCGAAAGCTTATATATATTTTTGATACCTGTTATTTTAAAATGGATCCATGAAATGGAGAGGGAGCCTGAGACACCGTTTCGTAAACGCCCTATGGTTATTAAGTTAAAGGTAGTGTCATACATTGGTAACATACCGAAACAGAAATCTCCAAAGATTTAACTTACAGGATATAAAGATGGTGATGGTAGAAACATACCGTTTCAATAGTTCTGCCTGAAATGCTGTATTTAACCAGAAAAAGAATAAAACCAGTGACCAAAATTATTTTTGACCTTTTAAAGATCAAAAATAAAACAGAAAAAATTTTGAAATACCGTGGCCGTTTTTCAATATTTTTTCAAAAAGTGAGCACCGTATGGAACTAAAATTTTCACAGATGACTATCTGTCTTTATAATTTTGCTCATGAATCTGTATTTCTTTGACAAAAAACCAAAGTATGATATCACCTTTAACATAAAATCACACAAGACTAGAAATGGTGAGCAGGAAATTAACATGTACACGTATTCACAAAAGAGGTGTCATTATAATAATATGATGAGACTAATAACGACAGAGCCAGCTTACCTTCGTCTAGTCCAAGGATAAACTGCATGATATTGATTCTGTTATTGGAGGCAGCATGGTGGAGCGCACTAGCTCCTTGCTTATCTCTGAAGGCAAGTCTCTTTGGGTCCGCGTTGTAAAGTCGCACAAATTCGTCCAGCTTGCCCAAAGACGCCATCTATATGATGCATATAGAAAGGATTGAGAACATAGAATACATGGATAAGTGTAAACTGACATTGATAAACTATATCTGACTAAAAATGAGTTACCTCAGCCTCTTATGCATCTTTATGCCTTTGTTTAGTGTACTTCACCTTTGATGTTCCCAAGACCAATTTGTCCCTTTTCCCTGACCACACTTGACTTCACCCACCCTCCCTGGTCACTTTGAACCAATCTTTGTTATGATCATCTCATCCATTTCTGTGTATCTCTACTTGCATGTTCTATTCCTCTTGTCATTTAGCCTTTGAGGAAGATCAAAACCAGCTGGAAAATAATGGATCAATGACATGAAAAAAGTGTTGTGGGATACGCTATTGTGCATGTTGTTCTACTCCTAATAAGAAGGGTCTAGCCCCAAAATGCCCTTCTAAAAAATATTTGCTCTTCTAGCCCCCCAAAGTATTGTCTCTGGAACCGCGCATGTGATGAGAGGTGTTCATCACTGCAACTTCTTTCACGCATGCATGTCACCCTAGCTTTGCCCAAAAGTATAAAGGTGATCTATTCCAACAACCTTCTCCGCATTCTACTTTTCTTTGATTAAATTACCCACAAAGTAGAAAGTTTTAAGAAGAATATCAAGTACGACTTGAAGCTATGCATGGTGAAAGTACTCAAAGAAGGTAATTTTGCGGTGACACCATGTAATCTCTTCTCTGAGAGTGTGTAGTTCTGAGAAGAACCGGTGGTACGTCCTCAGTCACTCTCTTGAGGACGAACAGAGCATACTGTTCGGAACGTCGAGATAAATACCAACGGTTCTTATCAGAACCACGCACTCTCACAGAAGATATTATATGGTGTCACCGCAAGCCTACATTATTTTAAGAAGAAAATCAATTCCTCGTTTTTGCCTCACTGAATATTTTTTTTTTATTCTCACCTAGACTGCACCTTACTGCCTTCAGAGGCAAAATTGCATGACTAAAATTCCGTCTCACCTCAATTACTAGGCCTTCCTCCACATCTTCTTCCAATTCCATTGTATTATTATTATTACAGTGACATTTAGTCCATTTTGCTTTGGCGATGTTGCCAATTTTCCTCGTTTTTTCCAAAACTTGACACTGCATTGTGGCCTAACTATAGAATGATATATCAGACGGATTACTTTGAATACAGAATCCCCTCAGGACACTTGAGCACCATGTATACCACCAAAAGAACTACGGAGAGTCACTGTGTGTACATGCCTTTAATATCAGTTAAACATAAACATCATTTCATGCGTAGCCTGTTTATGCATTTCCTATATCATATTCCTTTCAACGAGATGTTGAAAGTTGACATAATGGACTTGACGTCCAACGCTGAGCCTTTCACAAACAAACCAGAGTTCACTTTTGTAAATTAATTACCCAAACTGAATATCTAGTTAAAATGCATTATGGTCATATCATTTTTTCCATATGCTTCATGTATTTTGGAAAAATAAAAGTGGGTTAACTATTTTATTTGGAAAATGACGACAATAAAATGTAAGACCTTTATTATAGAAGCTTTATAGCTTAATTCTTAGCATAAAGCAGAAAAGCAAAATCTTCACAAATATTGCTTTTTTGTGTTTTTGTTTTAAAATTAGATTAAGTGCATTATTCCAAGACATGACACTATTAAACAACAACCCAAGAGAAGATTAATAATGGAGTAAAATAGAGTAAATATGAAAATCGAAGTGAAGCAATGTTTACTACTTGTCACTTTTTGAAAATGGTTGTGCATTTCTTGGGACATATATTTACAAGGGGTGCTGCACTGCACTATGCATTTTTTTCAGGCAGATGTTTAATGCGGTACTTAACATAATATGTTAATTAGGTTTTTGAAAGCAAAACAAAAAACAAAACACGGTTTTCCACTTGCTCCGTACAGGCAGCCGCCATCTTGTCTTGTAATTGAAATTCATTGTTTTGATGTGTTTTTGTAATCACCACATTTGTCATATTCACTGTGTTATCTGCCATCAAACACTGTTATGCCAACTACATATGTACACTTCCCACCAAAATAATGTCAACTATCACTATAATTATTATATCAATTATTATTTAATCATCAAATAACCACAAGGGAAACTGACTGAATTCAGGAGGTCGCCGATTCGAATCCCGCTCCAGTCAATTTGTCTTTTTTCACTTTTCAATTATTATTTAAAATATAGAACAATTCTCGTTATCTCCAGCAGCGACAGTACTATGCATTGCGGTTATCAAAATTATAATGACCACTCTTCTAAAATAGGCCAATAAAATCCTTTAAGGTAAGCGAAGTTCACTTCAGTGTATATACTAAATATCAAGTTCTTCTACTTTATAGTTTTCATGTTTTGACATTCTCCTTACGCAGCCTCTAGCTCCCTGCTGTCAGTTTGTGAGTGTAGTGTCAATATTATCTATTACGTGCAGCATGCACTTCTTGCATTACAGTGAGAGCGCAGGACTAGTTGGACCACAGACATTTATTGTTCAGTTATAAGGGCCTGAAAGCTTATCATTCATAAAGTCTATGTCAGAACCAATTAGTTTACCATATTAATCTCTTCAATACTGACATATTCATATATTGAAACAAAGCAGCTGATTTCGATGGAATTAAATTGTCATAAATGAAACAAAATTAATAGCAACGTACGCAAACATCTCCTCGCTTTCTCGAAAACGTAAGAACTGATTTTGATTATGCTTTTACAGGTAAGTTTTATAATAATTAATGCATTATGTAAAACAACGAAAAGCACCCTCCCCAAAAGCCCAACATCAAACAAACAAACAAACCTCACAACCAACTCTTTGAGTTATAGGAAAAGTTATGCTCGTCATTTATGCAACCTATTTCTCACCATAGGACTGTTGCCAGCCCCAGTCGTGTTTACATATATTTTCTAGGCTTTCTGGTATACACCTTTCTTTTGCAACATCACAGACCGAGATTTTGCCAACCAGCACTGGCGGAAACTATAAAATAACCACATATTTTACCCAATTTGTACGGAAATTGCAGATATTGCTGAATGTAATGGAAACAACACAAGCGATGCTGATATGTATTTTGTACATACAGTTATGGAAAGTTTACCAAAACGTTGAAGTTGGTCACGCCGTCTGTGAATAAGACGAAATGATTTGCAACATTGGGCCGCCCATATCTTGCCAACCAGTGTTTTCAAACAAAAGAAAGGTCTTTAGGCCTCACACATTATCCTACCTTTGCCATTTGAAACTCCGTGAATGGTGCATGTACACCTTCAATTTAATAACTACAAAGTAGACAGTTCTACTAAGACAATTACGGTAGCACTTAAAGGCTATTTAAAGACCCATTATCCTACCTTTGCCATTTGAAACTCCGTGCATGGTGCATGTACACCTTCAATTTAATAACTACAAAGTAGACAGTTCTACTAAGAAAATTAAGGTAGCACTTAGAGTCTTTTTAAAGACCCATTACCCTAGCTCTGCCATTTAAAGCTCCGTGCATGTTGCATGTACTCCTTCAATTAACTACAAAGTAGACAGTTCTACTAAGAAAATTACGGTGGCACTTAAAGACTATTAACTAGGGGAATAAGTACATAAGCTTTCGTAGTAACAGCTACCTCATCAGATGTAACATCTGATCAGATGTAGTTGTTACTGCAAAGCTTATGTACTAACTCCAGCAACTAGGTAATCTTTAAGTGCTACACATTAATTTTCCATATTACATGTATTTTTGATACACTGACACAACTACCTATACACTAGTTCTACTGAGGAATATATTTTCAGCATAATAATTATGGATGTCAGAGCTGGAACCTGATCCTGAGCCCAAGCCTCCGTTTCGTAAATGCAAATAGAAGCCCTTCGTGGGATATCAATTCCTAGTTTTATGCCACACTGAATCTTGTTCTTTTGTTGCTTCTCGCCTAGAGTTGCTTTTTCTGCTTTGTAAGAGACAAAATTGCATACAAATTATATTCCCTCTTACCTTCATTACTCGGCCCACCTCCACATCATCTTCCGTTTCCATTGTATAATAACAGTGAGATATAGTCCATTTTTCTCTGGCAATTTTGCTTCTTATCCTCTTATTTTCTATGATTTCACAATGCATTGTGGCCGATACAGACACGAATGATACATCAGAAGGATTACTTTGACTGCAAAATCGTTTCGTGGCACTTGAGCACCATGTATACCACCAAGCAAGAAGACTGCAGAGAGTCACTGTACATACTTGCCTCTTATATCAGTTAAACATAAACATCATTTCATGCCTAACCTGTTCATGCCTTCCTAATACATAGACGAGATGTTGAAAAGCTGACATAATGAAATTGACACGCAACGCTATATATAAGCCTTTCACAAATAGAGCAGAGTTCACGTTTGTAATTAATTATCTGACAGAATGGTTAGTTGAAAAGCGTTATGTTTATCATTGTTTCCATCTGCTTCAGGTAATTTGGAAAAAAGATACGGACGATGCCATTATACTGGACTTCAATAACACCATATGTAAGACAGGGGTCGATTTCACCAAACTCTTCGTAACTTACTATCAATCGAAGGACTTTGGATGCATAGGGCGTTTACGGAACGGAGGCTCAGCCTCCGTCTCAGACTCCGGCTCCATTTTCATGAATCCATTCTGAAATAACGGGTATCAAAACAGAGGTTTTTGGCGGCGGTTCGGAAGTAGATTCTCTGGTTTGAAAAGGAAAACATAACTTCAGCTTCATTGAAAAACCACAACCTGTATTTTCAGCATGGATGTCAGAGCTGGAGCCTGAGCCCAAGCCTCTGTTTCGTAAACGCCAATAGAAGCCCTTCGTGGGATAGGCCCTCTACCATGGGTTATCCTTCGTTACTCGAGTTACGATCAATCGCAGGGCTTCGTGAAATCAACCCCTGTATATCGTAGTATATCTTAATTCAACTGATATTAAGACTGATATAAGATAAGATAAGAATAATGTGTTACATACACAATACACATAACGGATCGGAATAAAAGTCCTATGATTCAATACGTGAATTCACGACACACAATTACATATTTTATTACAGGCTAATTTAAGGCTTCTTAATATTATGGAATTAGAGCAAAGACAAATCACGTGCTATACCATTGGTATGAATCTAAAACAAAATGTGGTTTATTTTTTGTGTCAATTTGTGCTGGAATATATGTTTAAGTGTGTTCTACTTCGAATTCTGAAGATTTCTTGACGTAATTTAATAACAAGCTGCTACTGGCAATATTTATAAGGTTATTCAAGTCCCAGTACACATTTTGTCGTTCGCTATGCTTGCATGACATAATTTCGAGGAGACCTGGTTTTCCTTCTTGTCACAAGATGACAAATACCAAACAGAAAGCCGTCCTTGAAGTATACGAACAGCGAGCAACGAATTGAATCGGGTATTTTGCTGACTATGGCAACTAGGTAGACTTAATGGCGTCGTTGGCTGTGGGAATATGGACAAAGCACGTACGAATGAGTGCTGACGTGAACGTGAAAAGCATAGGTCTGCCATAAATAGTGGCCTACACTTACTGGCAATCATGTATTTGATAAAAATCAGCAAAGACTAGCATATTCATTTTCAAACGTCGCTTTCGTAATGTTACTATTTAGGGATCCAACAATCAAAGATTTTAAAGGTACAGTTCAAGATTGGTAAATACCCAAACAGAATTGTTCACTGATTTACGTATAACTTTCAGGGTATGAAGATGGTGCTGATAGAAACATACTATTAAGATATTTCCACCCGAAATGCTGTATTCATCCAGAAATTTTTAAAACAAAGACCGACAACAGTTTTGATCTCGGGGTAAGATCAAATCCATTCTTTATTAGTTTATAAACAAAAATTGAGTCTGGTTGTCGATTTTTTTCTCGTGACTCAGATTGAGCTCATATTTTCACAGGTTTATCATTTCATGTACATGCTGGATCAGGCAAAGTGTGAGGGTTGTTCTGTGACCTTTACCAATCATGTATTATACCTTTAATGAGGGAAAGAGCAAGCAAGGGTGTACTAGAGTTCTTCCACGTCAAAGTCCTTGTCACAGTCCAACTCTTGAACTACTCTGCCTCGAGACAGGCATCAAGATCATTCTAAAATTGGGAAAGGTATGTACCATGCATGTATTTACTACATGCCTCAGTTGGTAGGCCATCGGTACGGTATTCCTGAGGTCGCAGGTTCGAATCCCACTCAAGTCAATTTCCTCAATTCATCTTTAAAGGTAATAGGCCCCTATCATACTTTGGTTTTTGTCAAAGAAATGCAGATTCATATGGGCAAAAAATATTAAGGAAGATACAGTAACAGTCATCTGTGAAAATGTCAGTCCCATACGGTGCCCACTTTTTGACAGTGAAAAAAAGTGAAAAACGGCCACAGTATTTCTTAAGTATTTTTTCTTTTATTTTTGATCTTTAAAAAAGATCAAAAAGATTTCCGGTCGTAGTTTACACTTTTCTGGTTACATACAGCATTTCAGGCGGAAATATTTCAACCTGTAAGTTATACGCAAATATGTGAACATTTCTGTTTTGGCTTCTTGCCAAAGTATGATATACCTTTACAGCACTTAGATAAAAAAAAACAGCAGGCTCTCTTGTGGTTATCTAATAATTGCATGCACAATAAGCAGATTTTAAGGTTAAAATTATCATCAAGACTCTAATGTAATCATCAGACCTTTTATGTGGCACTCATGCCCAATATGTGCATGTGTTTGAACACCCACATTTTTATATTATCTGTCCAGAGAGTAAAATAAATAAGCACAACTGAAATTAAAATAGATTGGCCTGGCCATTATTAGTAGTTCGTAGTGTAAACAAAGCAAGTAAATTGAAGTCCTGGGCTTTGAGTCGCGAGTAAATAACATGGAGTGGTTAAGTGCGTTTAATCGATAGAGCTGTAAGTCACCCTGACAGAGCGGAAGAGGATTTCTTTCCTGTGGTTGATATCAAATATCTAATTAAAGGTTATATCATATTTTGGTTTTTGTCAAAGAAATGCAGATGCATGGGCAAAAATATCAAGACAGATACTATAGCAGTCATCTGTGAAAAATTCAGTCGCATACGGTGCCCAATTTTTGAAAAAAAAAAAACAGTGAAAAATGCCAACAGTATTTTGTTATATCTTTAAAGGTAGTATCATACTTTGGTAGCATACTGAAACAGATATCGTCCCAGATTTGAGTCAAATTACTTCGCCGAAGAGTCTACTATTACTCCTTCTTAAGAGTCATAACGACTCCCCTCACTCTTTGGAAGAGTAATCGTCAATGGGATAAATAACTCCCATACAGAATCGTAAGGACTCTTTCCTTAGAATCGATGATCTTTTTTAAAATGCCCGTCAGAATACTGGGCAGTTGCAGAAATAAACATCTGATTTTCAATCAGACTGTGGCCGTTTTTCACTGTTTTTTTTCTTCAAAAAGTGGGCACCGTATGAGACTAAACTTTTCACAGATGACTGTTACTGTATCTTGCCTGGTATTTTTGCTCATGAATCTGTATTTCTTTGACAAAAACAAAAGTATGATAATTATTACCTTTAACGTCGTTAACCTGTTTGGAAAAAAAATGAAGCATACCCTTTTGGGAGATTTCAAAGTAGTTTCATAATAAGGACTTACCCTGAGGATGCGATAAGGACTATCAGCTATGGAGCACACCTCCACTACCCCTCCTTCTGATTCGGAGGACTTGTCACCCCTGTCCTTGCCTTGGCCCCGGCTCAAGTTAGACATCTTGGTTCCTTCTGCGATGCCCCCGTTACTGGTGGGCATATAGGTCAGACCCATGTTCCTGCCGAACCGTAGCAGGGCCGATATGGTTCCTATCCGCGGCACACGGGGTTCCGACTCCACAGTCTTCATCGTGGATTGTTCAAAACATACAGTTATCTGCAAATTACTCACTCCTGGAGGGACACGCCATTGCCAGCTGCAGTTTAGCTCGAGTCTTCTGACATCTCTACTCCTGCATTGTGAGAACAAATAAAGAAATCCAATAATTTATTACTTTCAGCGCTAAATGGCAGGTGCGCCGCCCAGTTGACCATCATTCAACACGACTTCATTTACTTTCCCATTGAAAAAGGATCGCAAATATGGTCTCATTTCATTATAGGATCCAAAAACCCGGTCGTACATCAATCTTGTTGATGGCTTGCGATATCATTCCCTAAATAATGTCTGCAGTACCTGGGACATATCTAAAAAAAAAAAAAAAGTCACACTACTGTTAAGAAAACACTCTGTTTAGCAGATACTTGGTGCCTCACAAGTTAGTTAAGATCCTAACATGCACGCGTCTTATAGCAAATTTGTACCTATACGCTGGCTTGTGAATAATGCTTAAGCACGCGGCCAATATTGACATTCACCACAAACTACTGTCAGTTAAAATGTTAAAAGCCATAATATTTGTTGCAGCCAGGGCAGGGAAACCACTTTCTGTCAATATTTGGTTAAGTTCAGTGATATAGCGGTGGCCACATTACGGAGTATTTTATGGTGATTGCTTGGTCCTCTGGTTATTCAGAGAATCTTCTTTATTGGAGTTCGTTCTTATCTTTAATATTGAAAGTAACGGCTCAGCAAACAATGGCCGAATACAAGTCAAAAGCAGTAAACATCACATGAAAATTTGGTTGGTAATCCTGTTTGATGAAGGAAGACTTTTCATTTCATGCTTAAGCAACTGTGCTTTAGCAGCCGTATGAAATTGGCCCCTGGACTAATGCATGATAAATAATACATGCCATTAATATTCAAATAATTATCCTTGTACCATTAGCCACGTTTCTCGTGATAGTCCTCGATAAGTTATACTTAGTGATGCAATTAAGGCCTACATTAAACAGGGCAACTGTCTGGCATTACCGGTACATCTTTATCATTCAAAAGCAAAGCAGATTTGCAGTGAACTACATAAATTACTCTAGTTCATGTCTGTGTCGTTAAAGTCTAGCAAAGGACAGGCAGTATATCTTTCATAATGATGCTGGTGTTGTTTTCCAGACTTCCAGGTTACGCGATATGTGTCCATGGCGATGAATTTCATGAAGGCCTGTTGCCATGGAAACAATCAATGCCATCTGCATCACCTGCACGATCAGACGGATTGAGAGTAAGTTCCTTAAAGAATGTTGTCCCCAAACCTACGATGGTTGCCTAAAGACCCAAGAAATAACTTGATTCTTCGGCCCATAAAAAGAGTAATTCGCATTTTAGAAACCAGTATAAAGGTAGTATCATACTTTGGTGAGAGTCCAAAACAGATGAGTTCACAGATTTATGTATAACTTTCATGAAGATGATGCTAGTAGAAACATACCGTTAAGAATTTTCCGCCTGAAATCGTGTATTTATCCAGAAATTAGTAAAACAACGACCGAAGATCTTGTAGATCTTTTAAAAGATCAAAAATAAAAGAGAAAAGACCTAAGAAATACTGTGGCTGTTTTTCACTGTTTTCTCAAAAAGTGGGCACCGTACTGGACTGCAATTTTCACAGATGACTTTTACTGTATCTGTTTTGATATTTTTGCTCATGAATCTGTATTTCTTGGACAAAAACCAAAGTATGATACTACCTTTAAACACGTTCCAGGCTGGTGTTGTTTCATACCTCTTTGTTTCACAAATATCTATCAAAATACTGATATAGATATCCAAATACAAAATATCTAACACAAAATGTATTGTTTACAAAATAATTCAATGTTTGGTTGAAATGTAATATGTGGCGTAAACTCAAATCACTAAACATTATTGTTACAATATTTAAGGTAGACCTTATAATACAATAAAGAAAAAACAGAGCCTTTATAATGTGCACGGTATCTGGAAATTACAATATAAAATTGCAGATCAACAAAAATAAGCAAACAAATAAATAAATGCACAATCCATGGGTAAAATAAAATATTTCCATTGCAATTTCATTCGTATGAACACACTGGAACAACTGTGGTTTGTTGAAACGAAATCAATTCAAAGACCAATCAATAAAAATCAATGATTTGAATAATCAGAATTAGCAGTAATTATATTAATCATTCAACTGAAAAGGAAGATCGAAACAGCTTTAATCAAATGGTGTAAGAGTCTCATTTTTCCCAGCAGGTGTTTCGCTAACTCATCGAGAAAGTCCAAGATTACATTCAGCTTGGGCCCATAACCCATGGGGCTTAGGGTCAGCATTCAATCAAAACTGTTCACACATTTACCCATAGTCCACATCAAGGCAGATGGCTTGGTATACCGTCGGCTCGAAGGCTTCCCGGCTGGGGTTTTGTTTGAAGATAACAGTTACTGTTTTTGAATCCTGCACGTACCATTAGGTAAACATTACAGTATTCAAACACATTCAAATACCAAATACTGCTGTATTTTGCCGTGATATTTAAAGGTACACTACTATATCATACCTTGGTAGCATACCGAAACAGAAATCTTCACATATTTACCTATAACTTACAGGGTATAAAGATGGTGATGGTAAAAACATGTACCTCAATTTGTTTACCTAAAATGCTGCATTTATCCATGAAAGAGTAAAACTAATGACCGAAAACTATTTTGATCTTTAAAAAATCAAAAATAACGGTGGCAAGATTAAAAATATACTGTGGGCGTTAAAAATCCTCCGTCTGAAATGGTGTATTTATCCAGAAATTAGTAAAACAACGACCGAAAATCTTTTTGATCTTTTAAAAGATCAAAAATAAAAGAGAAAAGACTTCAAAAATACTGTGGCTGTTTTTCAATGTTTTCTCAAAACAGTGGACACCGTACGGCACTGAACATTTCACAGATGGTTGTTACCATTTCTTCCTTGAAAGACATGTCCATGAATCTGTATTTCCTTGACAAAACCAAAGTATGATATTTACCTTTAAACACCTTAGCCTAAACACTTGCCCTTTCTCAAGATCATTTGAATTTTCACCTGGCCCTTGTGGTTCGGATGTTTTTTCTCAGTTTGTGCTTAAAGCAATAGCGATACAGATTGGGAATAATATTGCTATCGATGTGCTATTTCATCGGTAGAATGGTGTTGATATGATTATCTAAAATGAATGCTGGATGGATTGAAATCAGCACCGATCCGATAGTTCCATTATTTCTTATCAAATTAGATGATTTAGAAACCTCTGACAATTAGTTCCACAATCTCCGGATGAACAGACAGCAACGTACAAGCAAACAATGGATGAAAGCAAAGTGACAAAGGGGAGCACATCTGCTAGCTAGGTGTGAGGATGGGTCTATAGACGGGGACTGACAGGGGGAAAAGGAACAAATGTAAGGCACTCAAAAATTAATGAGATGGAAGTTGGTCAAATTATTAAAAGGTCTCTGCAATTATTATTATCATTTTGAACATGTGCCAAAAAGTAACTGTTTTATGGGGCCTGTGATTTTACCCACTTCCTCACCTTGTTTCAGGGTTAACAACGGTATTTTGGGGTTTGTATGCTAATTTACAATTTCCATATTCATGAGCAAAACTGTGATGTCATCTGTGATGATAACTGAGAGCAGTACGGCCTAACCAAATTGTTTTGTGCACGAAAAGTCGGGGTTGTTTTATAGGTTTTCTGACAGACCTTTTCCTCAGCAATGCTCAATGGGATTTATTAGGCCGAATATGATGTTCCTTTCACTGAACTGGTGGTGTAATCTTTCTGCCAAACCTATTATGTGGGGCAAGTTTGCCTCTTCGTTTTTTAATGTTTTTTTTTCCATTATATTTTTGCTGTTGGTTCCCCACATGAGCATGCATGAAAATCCCCCATTTTGCAAAGCCATTAGTTTGAAACCAAAATAAGACTTGCCATTCACTATCTGTCAGTATTATTCTCTGTATGAAGGCAATAAAATAACCTGACTGAACAAATCACTGCAGGAACCCTATCAGGTACATAGCAAGGTCAGTCAGATGAGAAATTTGGAAGCAAAGAAGATATGAATGATAAAATTGCTAATGGTATAAACAATAGAAGTCCATATAAGAGGAAGATGAACGCAACGAAATTGCATTCGTTCAAAGTATGTTTTCTATGAAAATATATTCTAAAAAAAAAATTGGGACAAGAAAATGAGCGGCACAGATAAAATAATTATACTTGATGCTTTGTCAAAGATTTCTCCGTGAAATAATTTTCGTGGATATTAAACAAGACCTAAAATGCCTGGCAGAGCTAGGCCTAATGTGTTTACACATCTTCAGCAATGTGCAGCCTCTTGGTATAATAATGTGTGTACTTTATACGTAACAGCATGAATCTCGTATGCAATTGAGTAACTTAATGAATATGGTGCATATGACCTTGGACTTTATTCGTGGGCGGAACCAGAAGATATGCCTGCTTCCTAAACTGACGCTATAATTGCATGTGCCTGTAAGTGTTATGAAAAAAAGGAGAAATATGCCTTTTTTGTTTTATAAAGCTAATTTCCCATCGAAAATTTTAGAAACCAAACAGAAATGTTCACATAATTTACATATTAGTTTATTCTTAAAATCAACCCTCGCAGTATAAAAACTGAATTGCAATGGATGTACAAATAAAAAAATTGTCTTGGTCATAAAAATACAAAATATACGTATAACTTACAGAGTATGAAGATGTTGGTGGCAGAAACATATACATGTAGTTAATTTGTTTCCGCCTGAAATGGTTTATTTATCCATAAATTTGTAAAACAAAGACCGAACATCTGTTTGATCTTTTAAAAGATCAAAAATAAAAGAAAAAAGACTAAAGAAATACTGTGCCTGTTTTTCAATGTTTTCTCACAAAGTAGGTACCGTATGGGACTAAAATGTTCACAGGTGACTGTTACTGTATCTTCCCTGATATGTTTGCCCATGAATCTGTATTTCTTTGACAAAAAATCAAAATATGTTAATACCTTTAAAATTATTGTTAATATTAAAAGTAAACAAAGAAAACAATGAATGGAGCGGGATTCGAACCAGCGACCTCCTGAATACAGTACCGTTCATGAGGTCGCTGGTTCGAATCCCGCTCCAGTCAATTTGTTTTGTTTTTTCACTTTTCAATAACTTCAAATTCAGTCAGTTTCTCTTGTGTTTATTTGATGAGTGTTAATATTATTAAGTCAATGACAATAATGAATCGATTAATTTCAAATAAAGTAAACACAATGTGAGACCCGATCAATTTGTTTTTTGTTGCTTAAATGAAATTGAAATTTTGTTAAAGGTAGTACCATACTTCTGTAGCATACCGAAACAAACATATGCACAGATTTACCTATAACGTACAGGGTATAAACATGGTGATAGGAGAAACATACCGTTACAATTTGTTTGTTGAGTAAGCGCAAAGACCAAAAAACAATTTTGATCTTTTAAATATAAAAAACAATATCAAAAAGTGGGCACCGTATAATACGGGTAGTATCATACTTTGGTAAGAAGCCAAAACAGAAATATTCACAGATTTATGTATAACTTACAGGTTCAAATAATTCCACCTGCAATGCTGTATGTATCCACAAAGATCACAGATAAAAGAGTATAGACTTCAGAAATACCGTGGCCATTTTTCACAGTTTTCTCAAAAAGCCTGCACCGTATGGGACTAAAATTTTCACAGATGGCTGTTACTGTATCTGTTACTAAATATCTTTGCTCATAAATCTGCATTTCGTTGACAACACCCAAAGTATGATATTACCTTTAAATACCCCCTTTATAAAAATCGGTATATGAATTCTTCACTAAATTGAAGAAAACATGAATGTATAAAAAAAAAACGCTGAAAATATTAACAAAAAAAGCACCTATAAATTCAATCAAAATGGATGACGTCACTGATGTTTACATGGGCACTTGATGTAAGCCATCATTTAATTAAAAACGCATGTAGGGGAAAACATTATTGTAATCTCTATTCAAAAATAATATAACGATTTAGCCTTCATTTCCCAATTTCCATTGTAGCCTATCCTCGACCAAAAATTAAGCTGAAAAACGCTAATGGTTATTCTGCCATGGCCTTGCTTTCGTATTTTAGAAAATAAGTGAAACTGGATAGAAGAATACCATGGTCGGGGATTACGAGGGAGCGATATTTGATGTCAATTTAGTGATGTACAAAAACATGATATTATAACGATGTTGATATTAGCACAGACGTATATTTGCAGAGACACCATGTTGATTTTTTAATACTCTTTTTTTGGAAGAGGCGTGGTTCTGAGAAGAACCGATAAGAATGTGTGTTTCGGACAGTGTGCGAAGTGTTGTTTGTTTTATTCGTCTGGTTTGTCTGAATGTAATTATTGTTCTCTAATCGACCGGACAATGAAAGAAAGATTTAAGACTATTATGTATGCACTGCTGATGCTGACGTCGCTACACGGTGTTTGGTAGCAATTCTCATCTCAGTATTAAAAAGGGCCGAGGTTCTTATTGTAGAGAATATTGTTGCCATAAGACAGGATAGCCGTCTGATTGCACGCTGTTGTGCTTATTAGATGTGTTCACGATGAGAATTCAACAAGGTTATCGAAATAATCCTCCGCCAGAACTAGATCTCTCTTCTGAAGAGGTGCACCGTGTCCAATTAACCTATGCAGGGTGTCCAAGAAAAAAAACCGCAACACTGTGATTTAGCTACATGATACAACCATGCCTTGGCTATCACCGTGTAGAATTTAAGCAAAATCGGGTTGCAATTGGCGAAAATATGACCAATTGAAAGAGTACTCCTTAAAAGCAAATGTTTAAGAGTACAGATCATTCATTGAAAAGGATAATCTAAAGTAAAACCTTTAAAGTTAATATTATACTTTGGTTTGTGTCAAAGAAATACAGATTCATGGGCAAAAATATCAAGGAGAATACAGTAACAGTCATCTGTGAAAATTCCAGTCCCATACGGTGCCCACTTTTTTTTAGAAAACAGCTAGTGAAAAACGGCCACAGTGTTTCTTAAGTCTTTTCTCTTTTACTTTTGATCTTTAAAAGATCCAAAATAATATTGGTCACTAGTTTTACTCTTTTCTGGATGAATACAGCATTTCAGGCAGGAAAATATTAACGGTATGTTTCTACCGTCACCATCTTTATACCCTGTCAGTAATAGGTAAATCTGTGAACATTTCTGTTTCGGTAACCTGACTAAAGTATGATAGTAGGCCATATACCTTTAATTTCCAATCGGAATGAGATCCAAAGTTTGCAGAAGAATTCGAAGTGACGTGTCCCCTATAACATAATCATGTTTGTAAGAACATGGAGTAAGAAGGGTGGAGCCGATTACACACGTGTGTGAATTTGAGGAGAGGACTGGTGAAGGTTCACTATGCATGGCTCATGGGCAGCTGTCGATGCTTATACTTGGCGATGCGTCAAATGTTAAAGATAAAAACATGATTGGTAAAGGTCACAGGACAGCACTCACACTTTGTCTGATCAAACATGTGCATGAAATAATAAACCTGTTTAAATTTTAGCTCAATCGGACATTTGAGTCACGAAAAAATAGCGAAAGCTCGACTCAATTTTTCTCATAAAATACAAAGAATGGTTTTGATCTTACCCCGAAATCAAAACTGTTTTTCGGTGTTTGTTTGACTATTTCTGGATAAATACAGCATTAAGGGCGGAAATATTTCAACAAATATGTTTTCTACAAGCACCATCTTTATATCCTGTAAGTTATACGTCAATCTGTGAACATTTCTGTTCGGGTATGTTACCAATCCTGTACTGTACATTTAAGACGTGATATTTACACGCATATTCCAATATTGGATTGTTACCCGTAAAACAAGTACTGTACGATGCTTTGGGGTGAAAATGGATATAATTTAGTCAGTTTATGCATCTTTTCTCAAAGTGTATCCACGGACCTATATCATATACAATGACATGTTGCTAATGTTATGTCAACTTGGAGCAGTTAATATATACTTAGTAGGACCTATAACCTAATCTAAAAATACAATTAATAAACTGCTGCAAACTGCTCATCAGCCAAAATGGCCTGAAATAATATCAAATGCTTGGAGTAATAGGAGGGATGACGCGTTTCGATCTTAGCAGAATCTTTTCTCAAAGGCTAAATGACGTGAGGACAAGAACATGAAAGTGAAAGAAAGAAACACACATGAATGGATGAGAGGATCGGGACAAAATAAAAATGATAATCGTGATTTTGTCCATGTCATGAAATGTGAAGCGTCATGTTTGGAAGGGAGTCACGTTTCTATGTGACTCAGAGGTGTACTGTTCCAGTGCCATAGGCCTATACACTCTCCAGCGTTATAATGAGCAGCCTCAACATCAACGTTTAGGGACTAATATTGTAATTTAATCAACATCAAATTGATCAATGCTCAGGATGGGACATGATGGTATTTGCAATAGGCCTACTCGGCGAGCTATAATCCTGAAGCCTGAGGCGGCATCCAATGGTCTTCATGACGTGCCTTAATCGCTTCACTTTAGAGACCCACGCTAACATGCTATTCTACTCTTGCAAGGCCAACGAAATGTCACTTCTACTTCCAGACAACATTATAAAGTTCAGTTACCTGCACTGATGATGCGTAGGTAAAATTTATAGTGCCGGTATGGCCTGAAACTCTGCAAGTAAAGTACAGGAACGATCATATAATCATGGAGACGACTTGGGAAACTCAACTGCAGAGACACTTAACATGCATTACATACTGATTATGCCAATACGTCAAGATTCTGTCATTATAGCTCAGCCCATTGCAGGCCAGATAAGACCATCCCAGCCAAGCTAAGACCAGCCCAGCCCAGCCCAGCCCAGTCCAGCTAAGACCAGCCAAGCCAAGCCCAGCTAAGACCAGCCCAGCCCAGCCCAGTCCAGCTAAGACCAGCCCAGCCCAGCCAAGCTATAGCCCAGCCCAGTCCACTCAGATAGAATGGCTCAATCAAAACAAACTGAGTCTTAAATCATTCTTTAAGTTTTATAAGAAAACTTAAGTCTGGTTTTCGCTATTTTCTCGTGACTCTGATGTCTGATTGAGCTCAGATTTTAACAGGTTTATTATCTCACCTACATAATACACATTAGATCAGACAAAACTTACGTGAGTGCTGTTCTGTGACCTTTACCAATCATGTATTATATAATCATAAAGTTGTTTTGCAAAACGTGTACTTTGCACTGATGCAACTTTTCTTAAAGGTAGTATCATACTTTGATAAAAAACCAAAACAGAAATGTTCACAGATTTACGTATTACTTACAGGGTATGAAGATGGTGATGGTAGAAACATACCGTTAAAATGTTTCCGCCTGAAATAGAGTATTTATCCAGATATTAGTAAAACAACGACCTAAAATCTTGTTGATCTTTTAAAAGATCAAAAATAAAAGAGAAAACACGTAAGAAATACTGTGGCTGTTTTTCACTGTTTTCGCAAAAAGTGGGCACCGTATGGGACTACAATTTTCACAGATGACTGTTGCTGAATCCGTCTTGATATTTTTGCACATGAATCTGTATTTCTTTGATAAAAACCAAAGTATGATATATTACCTTTTAACTGAAGTTCAAATTTTATCAGTTATTTTCCAATTCCCTGAACGTCAGATAAACAAAGGAAAACACATAAAGTATTCCTACTAAATCGAACTAACGGCTTTATATTTGCTTCCGATTCAAATGAACCGTCATCATATTTGCTATTTAGTGCATCAGTGCACAGGCTTAACGCGGGCATTTAGATAGTCCGTTGGATTAACCATTGGTGTAGATTTCTCCTGGTAATGCATGTACTCTGGTCTGTGTAAGTTGTATCGCCCGAAGGCATAAGATCCTGCATGAAGGAAACATGTGCATATTGAGAAGTATACAGCATATAAGTGCAATAGGGAAAGGTGTACAGTGTATTGCTAATTAATTACAGTATAGTGATTACAGTCGTGCGTGTAATTATATTATGCATTTTGTTGTATATAACACGAAACGCATAGGCTATATTCTCTGTTATTTGAGATAAACGCTTAAATTAATTATACTAATATTTTTTTCTCTGGCTGCTGTTGGGGTTATGTACATATGATTATGCACTACAAATGGCGAATACATTATAACTGTTTATTTATTCATATCCGAATAGGATTTAGACTATAGTTTAAAACACAAATTTAAGCGAAACATTTTTATAAACTTCTCAAAAAAGTCCTGCAACTCAAGTTTGAGGGATGATATCTTTTTTGTTATTGATCTATGAACAATGAGACTGGTATCATTGGAAAGCGTGATTATTCCTTTTTACAACGATGTGTTATGCTAGTGTAATCGTGAAATGTACAGTCCTGGTAATTATGTAGCAATGTCAAAAATGAAATGTTGCAAAATTTGTTGTTTTCAGTAGTGTGAATTCCCAATCTTTTCGAGTTTGATGAATGGTGTTGATGCGCTGATGCGTGAAAGCACGGTCCAAACATAGTGTATTCTCATTTAGTGCATTTTGCAACATTTCACTTCTGACTTTGCCCTTTATTCAGGAGAAATGTACATCCCATGATTACATAATCACAACAGATGGCACATCATTATAAAGAGGCTTTGTGCTAATGAAGCTTTCCAATGATATCAGTTTCACCGTTCATAGATCAGTAACAAAAAAGATATCATCCCGCAAACTTGAGTTGCAGAACTTGAGTGGTTATTATAATACACTCAATCTACCCTGGCTGGTAATATCCGGCATGGATTAATGGTGGTTAATTCAACGATATAACATATAAGGCTGTCCCGCCATATAATAAGCCAATTAGGCAGAAGACCCTTTTAATGAAAGTGAATGTCATTTAACTTATTGTCAGCATACTCAGGGTCTAGAAAGGTTTGAGTTGTTTGTTTGTTTTGTTTTTTAGTTATTTTTTAAACAGTCATAGGACCTAATAGGCCTAACCTTTCAATATATTTTCTTTTCATCTCGCCTAAAACCAATCGGAATTTTATCTTCCCTATAGTCCTCTAAATACCTCTTATTGTTAATCCCAGTTCTCCCAGCCCCATTCTTCCCCATTCGATTCTTTGTTGATATTCAACTTTTATATTACCCACCCTCACCCTCCCTATACCCGGCCCCCTTGTCCCGATCCTCTCATCCATTCATGGGCACCTTTACTTGCCCGTCCTTTATTTCCTCTTGTCATTTAGCCTTTGAGAAAGATCATGCTACTAGGATCGGAACACATCAGGCCCTCCCAACTCTAAGCATTATATAAAATTTCATTTTTTGGCTGATAAGCAGTTTGCAGCAGTTTATTACATGTAATTCTTCATGTTATCCGTTTAGTTCTGACGATAACTCATCATCATCAACAACAACAACAACAACAACAACAACAACAACAACAACAACAACAACAACAACAACAACAACAACAACAACAACAACAACAACAACAACAACAAAAACAACAACAACAACAACAACAACAACATACAACAAAAACAACAACAACGACAACGACAAAAACAACACCGAGTACTCCATAATCGACCTCAGTGTAGGACTAACTAGGACCTATACAAAGTCCTCAACGACACCACAATAAACCTTATCAAAATAAGATCCACTGAAACAAGTTCAATATTTTCATCGTGTTCAGTCTGCATGTGTATGTTTTTTTCAATGATCAAAGCTTACCTTTCTTTAATATCTGCACAGCACTTCCGGTAATCCTCTTCATATAAACTGTCTGTAGAAATCCAAGTGGTGCTTGCAATGTAAAAACACCTTGTATGAATCCGTGCGTCGAATGCGATGATGATAGCTGTCTAATGGTGACGAGAAGGGAGGTGTCTTCACACTAAACAGTGGCTGGAAGGGCAATTAATAATGCTCACTGGCTCCGTGTATATGAGATACCTCACTCAATTAGACACAGTCACTGATCATAATCAGTATTTATGATGATGGAACAGTGGAGTATGATGGCAGTTATCACTGTAAATTAGCAATACACGAATGACATTAATTCTCGAACATCCCTAGCTTGTCTCCTCACAACACACACCTCAACGGCAAACTGAATCAATTCCATCCGCTGTGGCTATCAAATCACTTAATTGAATATTAATAATGAATGATTGCTCACCAATTATTCATTTCATGAGGATGTTCTATAGTCATGGAGTCCACCAATGCTGCCTTGCACAACATAATTACACGATTTCCAACTTAAGTGTTCAAACAATCATCAAGTGTTCACAATAAATGGACCCAGCACATCCTGACAAAGTTCTGCAAGGGATGCGAGTCCGACGGCATAAACATCCACGTACAAAGCTGCACTCAACCTTATACAGCATTGACAATCTTGAAGATCACCACAAATTACGTGGATTCTTGCATACCGTATAGTGTCGAATGTACAATGCTTTTGGAATGTGAAAAATTAACCAGAGACTGTCCATGCAACGCAGACAGTAGACATGTGCAGTTTAAACCACTGTGTTTAATCAGTAGCCACGCCCGTCAGACATCAATAAAAACCCAGTGTTGTTTACAATTCTCTGACGACAGGGAATGTGTAGAATATTTGCCTGTAAAGCCGTCTGCGAAGCGTCCTAAGTTAACGGAGTATACCATCAAAATTAACCAATCAATTCTAGTAGGATATATCAACGGTTGGGCTGTCCTGTTTGAAGAGAGGAATTGCAGCCGTCCTGGTCAATCCATTTCCCGCCAAATCACTGTAATAAAAGACAGGGGCTGTCAACATCGTTCCCAAAGGCCAATTAAGACACACTCGACTTCGTCGGCAGGTTTTATAACATGACAGTCACATGCGCCGGTAGCTATGATAAAAAATTACGCGGTACATCGCGCGAAATATCGCGTCAAATACAATAATGATTTGGGCGTTTCGTAAGGCGACAACCGACTCCATAGAATCATGAGTTTTGAATGAGCAGCCTTTTATTATGTGTAAAATGTGTGTGAAGAGTGAAATAAATATCAATACAATTTGGAAAAAATGTTACACATTAATAATGCACTGAACGTCAGTATCAATGTATTTGCTGAGAATGAAATTGGTAATTTATTTTGAAGAATATTTGTATTGAGAAAAGAATAAGATTCCATTCTTTGAATTCGTCTTGGCAAAAGAGGGCGCTCTTTATCAAAATGTAGCGTGCAGGGTTCATGGAGCACTCCAAAATTCCATTGACCATAGTGTAACCTCGCAATGACATGTATGTCCAACTCAGGTTGTGGTAACTTGTTATAATTAGGCCTACATAACATAGCATACTATGCGAACTAGCGAACAATTCTTTATCTGGTAAAGGCCAAAGATATATAATTAAGCCTACAAACAACCTGTGGTCAGCACTTAAAGGTACAATAAAGGATTGGTGAATGGTATATTTATCCATAAAAAAGTAAAACAAAGACCAAAACAGTTTTGATCTCGGCGTAAGGTCAAAACCATTTAAACAAAGTTTTATAAGACAAATTGAGTCAGGTTTTTAGGTTGTTTTCTCTTGACTCAGATGTCCGACTGAGCTAAAACTTTCACAGGTTTATTATTTTATGTACATATAAATTGATCAGACAAAGTTGTTCTGTGACCACTACCAATCTTGTATTATACCTTTAAATAGGCAGAGATTGCTAATAATTACACGTATTTTGAAGATAAAAACCCCATTTTTGTTCTCATAAAACATAAAGAATGATTTTAATCTTACCCCGAGATCGAAACTGTTTTCAATTTTTGCTGTACTAATTTCTGGATAAATACACCATTTCAGGCGGAAATATCTTAACAGTACGTTCCTACCAGCATCATCTTCATATCCTAAATTGGTATAGGTATAAATCTGTGGACATTTATGTTTGGGTATGTTACCAATCCTGTACGGTACCTTTAAAGACTTCAGAATAAACACAGTGAAGCAGACACCCATTATCCAATTGTATTTCATTTATTTATCCATTACATTAACTCTCTTACTTTTATTGCAACAAATAATGAACAAAAATAATTTGATTCATACAGCTCGCATTAAATAATAAAATATGTAATAAGATAATATAAAAAAATTCTCTTTTATATAGAATAATATTTGCACGTTTGGAAACTTGTCATTGCATCTGGGGTAAAATAATAAATATCACATCTGAAATATTATACCTCCACGTATTATGTGGAAATACCTCTTCACATTATTAAACAATATCGGGCATAATTATATTCCTCACATATCTCACATCCGCAAATAAGCCTCATGTTATTAGAGGTAGTATCATACTTTGTTAAGAAGCCAAAACAGAAATGTTCACAGATTTACGTATAACTTATACAGGGTATGGAGATAGTGGTGGTAGAAACATACCGTTAAGTTCGCCTGAAATGGTGTATTTATCCAATAATGAGTAAAACAACGACCGACAAACTTTTTGATCTTTTAAAAGATAAAAAAAATAAAACAGAAAAGACTTAAGAAATACTGTGGCCGTTTTTCACTGTTTTTTCACAAAGTGGGCAACGTATATGGGACTGAAATTTTCACAGATGACTGTTACTGTATCTGTCTTGATAATTTTGCTCAAAAAACCAAAAGTATGATACTACCTTTAAACTTTTGAAATATCGTCAATTAACTTAGCTTATGTGAACATCAAGAACGATAGAAAAGTAATTTTTGCAAACCTTAAATTAAATTAAAAGATAATTTTAAAAATGGTAAAATATGAAAATAAAAACGCCTGTGCGGATATTGAGCATTAGCACCTATCACGTATTCCTCTGGTACATGTATGCCTATTTTTGGAATACAAAACAATATTAGAAGCCCTGTGCTGCATGTACAGTGTATCTTAGATTTGAGATATTTTAACGAAATTCATAGACAAACAAACTCATAATTAAAGTAAACCGACAACTTTTAGAGGTGGGAGGAAAACCCCGCAGTAATATTCTGAATCAGGCAGGGACTGAAAACCCAATCCACTTGTGAACCGAGCCGGACTTGAACCTGGTCCGCCGAGGTGAAAGGCGCTACACCAACGTGACTCAATTAGAAGTAAACGCAAGCAATTGATGCCCTTTTTTCAACAGGGCAACAGAAAATAATTCGGTCAGTCTCATACTTCTTCAAGTTAAATCAAATAACGCCTATGTTGATGAATTTGGAGTTGCTTTTGGTCTGTAGGCCCTTGTAACCACAAACAGCCGTAGCTTCGAATCCCTTTTTTCTTTCTTGCTTGGTCAAGAATGGTAAAAAAGTAATAAAAGCCTTTAACATTACACCAAATAACATGTTACATTGCATATATATTACATGAATTGCTTTGACCTGTTCAACATTTTTGCATAGTTCAAACAATACACAACTTACATGTATATTTACAAAATAATGCACTTTGAAATAATCGACAATTTGACGTTGGTGATGTTCTTCGATTGCCAAATATAAGCTTTATATATCACACGAAATAATTGTAATAAATGTTGGTTTGTAGTGGCCTGAAATGTATTTATCAAATCTTGGGGACCTCAACCTCAATGAATTACCCAATCAATATTTCGCAGTAACATTCGGCAAAAAGACGAAAGATTTATGTTTTAAAAAGGTTGGTAATATTCTTCACTCTGAAGTGCTTTTTACTTTGTTATATATTCTCTGACAACAATCGCCGTATATGTTTTAAACAACTTCTTTATGACTCATATTTACATTATTTTAAGTCCTATAATATTGGACAAACTTGATTTCTTCCATTTTTCTCTGGATATTCGTAATTATTTACAAAATAAATTTTTGAAAATCATAGTTAAATAATAATAAGGAAATCATAATTATTTACAAAGAATAATATTGATAGAGGGCGTCCTTTCAGCCACATAAGGGGAGGACTGGCATCACCATGCTTCCTGCATGTCATAGATTGCTTTCTGCTTTTTCATAGGACGTTTACGAAACGGAGGCTCAGGCTCAGGCTCAGGCTCAGGCTCGGGCTCAGGCTCAGGCTCAGGCTCAGGCTCAGGCTCAGGCTCAGGCTCAGGCTCAGGCTCAGGCTCAGGCTCAGGCTCAGGCTCAGGTTCAGGCTCAGGCTCGGGCTCAGGCTCGGGCTCAGGCTCAGGCCCCAGCTCTGTCATCCATGTGCTGAAAATATAGGCTGTGGTTTTTCATTAAAGCTGAAGCTCTGTTGAACTTTTCAAACCAGAGCATCTACTTCGTAACTGCAGCCAAAAGCCTCTATTTTGATACCCGTTATTTTGGAATGGATTCATGAAAATGGAGCCGGAGCCTGAGACGGAGCGGGCCAGAGCCTCCGTCTCGTAAACAGTCTGCCATTTTCGTGCCAGCAATTTTAGTCCCGAATTTGATCTTTGATAATATTTACAATGCAAAAAGTGTCCACTTATTATGGTTAGGACAGAATCACTGATTAAAAGTAGCACTATACAGTTTTGTTTTGAACGCTTTCAGCAAAACAAAACAAGATGAATTCAAGTGTTTTTATTTCATCATGATCTCATTTCATCATGATCTATCATCCATCAAAATACTGAATTATATTTTACCTGATATTGGAGTCACGTTTAACAGTGTAATGTTTTGGTCGTTTGTTTGTATGTTTTAGGGTTTATATTTTGCAGACTACCTGTGGTCCCGTGTGAACAGGATTATTGGGCGTGTGGTCCCATTGTGAATAGGATTATTTGGCACATGGTCCTATGTGAACAGGATTATTTGGCATGTGGTCCCGTTGTGAACAGGATTATTTGGCATGTGGTCCCGTTGTGAACAGGATTATTTGGCATGTGGTCCCGTTGTGAACAGGATTATTTGGCATGTGGTCCCGTTGTGAACAGGATTATTTGGCACATGGTCCCGTGTGAACAGGTTTGCTGGCCATGTGGTCTTGTGTGAACATGATTATTGGGCATGTGGTCCTATGTGAACAGGATTGTTAGGTATGTGGTACCATGTGAACATTATTATTTGGCACATGGTCCTGTGTGAACAGGATTATTGGGCATGTGGTCCCATTGTGAACAGGATTGTTAGGTATGTGGTACCAAGTGAGCATGATTATTTGGCATGTGGTCCTGTGCGAACAAAATTATTGGGCATGGGGTCATCTGTGAACACGATTATTGTGTATGTGGTTCCATGTGAACAAACTTATTGGGCATGGGGTCATCTGTGAACACGATTACTGTGCATGTGGTCCTGTGTGAACAGGATTATTGGACATGTGGTCCCGTGTGAACAGGAGGATTGGGCATCTGGTCCAGTGTGATCAGGAATATTAATATAATTTCACTCTAACCGCAAGCAGACATTCTGCATAAGTCTACCTACGTTGTCTTTCTACTGATACTGAATCTCTGATGCGTGATAAAAGTCATCCAGGAAGGAGTGTAGAAACTCAAAGGTGGGTCGTTTCTCAGGCACTGCATCCCAACACTGCTTGGTGATATCATACAGCTGGTCTGGGCACTCTGGTGGTTTAGGCATACGGTATCCACGGGAGACTTGGTCCAACACTTCTCGGTTAACCATCCCTGCAAACAACATAAATACGCCCATCGTCAATCAAAATTATAAGGTAAAACTGTGGTTTGATTTGAAAGAACTTAGAGTGTCAGAGAAACTGTTATAAGGCCTTTTCACACTGGACAAATCTCGGGGTTGACGCTGGGTTGAAATCGGCGGCGATTCACACTGGAAATTGTTCAACCCTGCGCCAACCCCGCGTCAACCCCGAGATTGACTTCAACCCGGGTTGAAGTCAACCCTGCTTCGGACCAGGGTTGAGATTTTTCCCCCCGGGTTGAAAAAGGCAGTGTGAATTGAATCGGGTTGAGTTCGCCCCGGGTTGAAGGTGGGTTCGCGAAAGGCAAGTGTGAAACGACGCTGGGTTGAACGCGGGGTTGAAAAATCAAATTTCAACACATGGCGGGAATAGAGTTCGCACAGGGTTGAAAGCTTGCAGTGTGAAAAGGCCTTAAAGTGAGATAGTTGGAGGTGGGTAGATGGCGTCTGTGTGAAATAAAGACGAAAGTACTATAGCTAAAAAGTAATGTAGTCGACAATGAAATTGTTCACAAACCATACTTGTCTAAAATAGTTGTGACCAAGTCCTTGACGATCTGCACTTTGTCAACAGAAGGATTCCACATTTTCATGTTCAAACGTGACTTTAAGGTCACAGAACAGCACTCACACTTTGTCTGATCAACGATGTACATAAAATAACACACCTGTGAAAATTTGAGCTCAATTGGACATGTGAGTCACGAGAAAAACAGCGAAAAGTCGACTAAATTTTTATTCATAAAACAAATACAATGGTTTTGATCTCACTCCGGGATCAAAGCTGTTTTTGGTCGTCGTTTTACTAATTTCTGGATAAATACACCATTTCAGGTGGAAATATTTTAACGTTTCTGCCAGCATCATTTTCATACCCTGAAAAATATACGTAAATATATGTGAACATTTCCTTTTGGGTAGGTTACCAATCATGTACTGTACCTTTAAGAGTTGTCACTAGAAATCATTCACATAACTCAATATCACAATAACTTCTCCAGAAATTAAGGTTTGAAAAGGACAAACTTTCCAAAAGGACCCTTTCAATAATTATAACAAAGTAGAAAATGGGGCGTTGCGTTATTCTGACAAGCTTTTGCATTGGTTTATCAATCTGTGATCGCTGACCTGGATAAGGGACACGCCCCTTAGTTATGACCTCGTAGATGAGAATACCGAAGGACCACACGTCAGATTTGATGGTAAATTTGCCAAAATTAATGGCCTCAGGAGCTGTCCATTTGATGGGCATTTTGGCACCTACAAAATCAAAAACACAAACAAAAAATTAACCATCAATGAAAAGAATTGCGTCTTGTTAGAGATAATGACTAATGAGACGGTTTATTTGACTAACCGAGGATGGGACCTTAGGAAGACTTTTCCATAGGGTCGTGACTTTACTGACCTATTTCTAAACATCCTCCAAACCAATGAACTTGAAATTGACATATGTTCATATTGAGAGCATTCTCTGTCTTCTATTGAAATATGGACGGTACAAATATGTCTTTAAAAGGTATAACTGGTACCTTAAGGAGACATCAAAAAGTCTCCCTCGGTCCGGATGTTTCCATAATGTTCACTTTTAAACGTTAACGTGTCTCCCTAATACCCTATTTGTAATTATTCAAAACTGCGCAATACAGGCAATTCACAATAGTTTTGTATTCTGAAAAATGCAAGGAATGATTTTGTTCACCTTCTTTAGCGATATATTCATCCTCGATGATCCTTGAAAGTCCGAAATCAGCCACTTTGCAGTTTCTCAATTCTCCAACTAGAATATTCCTGGCCGCCAGATCACGATGAACAAATCTCTGTGATTCCAGATAGGCCATGCCATCTGCAACCTGGATGAAGAGAGAATTATATACAGTCAAATCAAAGACACTGTCCCTATTGGTACTCTTGAACTTATTTGGCCTAATAAAGGGAGCATATAGGATTTGCAAAGATGTGCGTTTTGGATGAATTTCGGGTACTTAAACAGAATTGAAGGTCTTAAACTTCCTTACAGACGTTGTTTCATATACCTTTTTACGCTTTGTTCATCTGGATAGCAGAAATACAGCCGAAATAATTTTACCCCACTCCGAATCCTTCACGGTTACACCACGCTTTCGAAATGCTACTAAATCGTTCGGACGAACGATCTTTTTAAAAGACACTAAATGTTGATTTCTTTGAAAAACCCAGCATCCGATGAACCAAGATTTCCCATGGTGTCTGTTTGCACTGTTTACGAACTGTTGTGTCCATTTTCTGTCTCAAACCCTATACATTTTTGTAAGGCCTTGCAAATCCTGTACGCTGCCTTTAAATGGCGTGTACAACGTTGGTAAAGGTGGCAGGACAGTACTAACACTTTGTGTAATCCAGCATGTACATGAAATAATAGGCCTGAGTGCAAATTTGAGCTCAATCGGATATCTAAGTCCCGAGAAAATAGCAAAAACCCAACTCCCAAATTTTTCTTATTTAAAACATAAAAAGGATTTCTGATCTTGCCAAGATGAAAATGGTTTTGGTGTTTGGTTTTACTCTTTCTGGATAAATACAGCATTTCAGGCAGAAATATTTTCAAGGTATGTTTCTACCAGCAACATCTTCATACCCTGAAAGTTATACGTAAATTTGTGAACATTTCTGTTTTGGTTTGTTGCCAATGTTTTACATGGCTTTTACATAGATGACTGATTATTGCATCTTATCTGATTATTAAACGATAAAAGTGAATATTTTGATAGCATCGATTGTGTAAATGTCATCACATATTATGTTATGTATGCGTACGTCTGGTCTACCAATAGGCGTTGTATTGGTATATTTTACATGTAGGTATACTTTTTCAATACCAAACGTCAAATCACAGAATCCATTGGTGAAGATACAGTACAGGATTGATAACATACCCAAACGGAAATGTTCACAGATTTACGTATAACTTTCAGGGTATATGAAGATGGTGCTGGTAGAACCATAACGTTAAAATATGTCGGCTTGAAAAACAGTATTTTTTTTCCAGAAATGAGTCAAACAAAGACCGAAAACAGTTTTGATCAAAACCATTCTTTATGTTTTAGAAGAAAAACATTGAGTCGGGTTTTCGCTATTTTCTCGCGACTCAGATGTACGAAGCTGTACATGTATTATGGACATGCTGACAAAATAAAGTTGTACGAGTTATATGTCGTACGTACGAGATATACGTCGTACTCGTGGTACGACGTACGAATTATATCTCGTAAGTACGAGATATAAGTCGTAGTACGAAAAACATCTCGTACGTACGATATATGATTCATAAGTCGTACGTACGGCATATAACTCGTAGGAACGAGTTAGGTCAGATTGAGGCAAATTTATTTTTTCAGCATGTCCCTAATACAGCTTCGTATTATTGGATCAGATAAAGTGTGAGTGCTGTTCTGTGACCTTCACCAAACATGTATCATACCTTTGAAAAATATGTCATGGAAAAAACCTTCACAAAGCTGGTATATCTAAAAATGGTGTCTCAAATTATTTGCAATGTAAATCTTACCTGCGCTGTGATATCAATAAGCTCTGGTTCCCGTAACTGTTTGCCTTCTCCTTCGTGCAAATAGTCCAACAGACAGCCATTTGTCATTAACTCGGTCACAATGTAGATTGGCTCCTAGGAAATAAAGAAATCGATTCCAAGAGTTTTAAAAATTGATTTATCGATAACCAAGCGTCGATATCGAACAAGTATGGTAAGAACTTACCCTGGTAAAGCGTGAGGGGGTGCGGGGTTGATAAAACTTACCCGGATATTACTTAACCCCGATAAGTGTAGTGTGAACACTCAAATTCGTAGAGCTGCTTAGCACAACAATTCGCTAAGCATGACATTTATGTCTTGGTAAAAACAGGATTAACAACCAAATTTCCGTGTTTTGTGTATCACTTGCAATTGTTCTTTGGCTGTTGTTCGCTGACCATGAATATCAAATATCAATGGTGGTTTGTTTTATTGAGCGAGCTATTTTGTGCTAAGCAATTTTTTGTGCTAAGTACTTCTATGAAGGTGGCCCCAGGGTATCAACTTGATAGTGTGCTGCCAATATCATAGGCTTGCCAACCTAAGTCCGGTGTGCGCACAGTGTTAATACCTATACCCACATGTTGCGGTTTTGTTAACTGGCTCATTTCCAGCCCGCAGTATTTCCTGTGAAATGCTTGATTTGCCAACATTTCTAACTTCAAGATCCAATAAGACAGGAAATCTTGGTTGATGCAAGGAAACTAAGAATGGTAACGCCTATACGAAATGCATCTTTTTCCGGATTTAAAGGTTTACTGTAATCAAAACTCAAGTGAAGTTAAATACATCTAAATTGTTATAAAACTCAACCTGTCTATCGTTATCTGTGCTAAAAAAAATTGTATTTAGGAAAAAAGGGAGGTATTTTCGACCCATAATTTAAGTAGCACCCCACTTTTCGCGACTAAAAACTTTGCTTACGTGACAAGCAGAACGCCACGCGTCACGCAGTATACCGTGGTGAGAGACTTTCCTATAGGGTCGTGCACAACTTTACTTACCTATTTCTAAACATCCTTCAAACCAATGAACTTGAAATTGACATATGTTCATATTGAGAGTATTCTCTAACTTCTATTAAAATATGGACGGTAAAAAATATGTCTCTAAAAGGTAGCTGGTACCTTAGGGAGACATCGAAAAATCTTTCTATGTCCCGATGTCTCCATAATGTCCACTTTTAGACACTAACGTGTCTCCCAAATATTTGTAATGATATGACTTACTCCCTCTGAGCAGACTGCAAGTAATGCTACCAGCTTAGGATGACGTAGTTTCTTCATGATGTTAGCTTCTTGTAGGAATGCTGTAGGATCCATAGCACCTTCCTTCAATGTCTTCACAGCAACACGTACTGTCCCATTCCAGGTCCCTATAGGGATCAAGTGTAATATCAAAGGGCACTTAAGCTTCATTTATGATAATTCTTAGCAATATGCATTGAAATTTATACTTAAAGGGGATGTTCAACACTCAACAAACCTCGTTTTAATTTGTTAGAACTATAATCCTTAAATAACTTCACATGAGAAAAAATATTTATCTCACACTGAATACAGAAAGAGAGTCTTTTTGATGATTTGAAAATTCAGATTCTCTGAATTTCGTCAATTGGGACAGCAGACAAATTTTTGTGAATTCGTGACGTCAGATATGGGAGACATTTTTTTTTCAAAAGAAAAGGCTCCCATATCTGACGTCACGAAAACACACACATTTGTCTGCTGCCCCCATTAAGGAAATTCAGAGAATCTGAACTTTTGAGTGAGCTTGCGGGCTGAGAGAAAAATTTCAAAAAAACTCTCTTTCTGTATTCAGTGTGAGATAAATATTTTTTTCTCATGTCAAGTAATTTAAGGATAATAGTTCTAACAAATAAAGCGAGGTTTGTTGAGTGTTGAACATCCTCTTTAAATGTCCCACGCTTACTCTAGACCCAGACTCGAAAATAGCAAACTGTCGCAACAACACTAGTTAGATAGCTCCTTTAATTCATGAAGTTGTACAAAGGCTCAGCTTACACACTATACAGACACAATATACACACCCCACCCATCCGGTGAAAGTGTGTGCAGTCAGGGTATAGGGCCTATACTGTATTGAATCTTAGTGTGCTATTTTCGAGCCCGTCCGGTGACTGGTATTGCATCACATTCAACCGGTTTGAGATATAAGAGGTTTACGAAACGGAGGTTCAGGCTCAGGCTCAGGTTCCAGCTCTGACATCCATGTGCTGAAAATATAGATTTTGGTTTTTCATTGAAGCTTTGTTTTTCTTTTCAAACCAGAAAATCTACTTCAGAACCGCAGTCAAATATCTCTTCATTTTGATACCTGTTATTTTAAAAATGGATTTACGAAATGGAGCCGAAACCTGAGACGGAGCCTGAGCCACAGTTTCGTAAACGCCCTTATTCAGTAATAAAGCAAAGTTATCGCACTGCCAAGCTATACTGTTATAAATGTATTGCCAAATGTTAGGCCAATTTGACCGGAAAAACGTAAATAAATGGCAATCTGTAATAGTGTGGTTTCGTACTCAGGGTGAGATGTGGTGGTCGCCATGACACATGACACTGGGGACGCGTATATCATTATTCACAGTGTACATGTAACATTAACTATGTTTTGATATCTTAATATCATAAAGCATATACAAACTCATCACAGCCAACATATACATAAAAAGCGCAGCAATATAGCCAAATGGTACATGATGATATGTGTAAAAGCATGCAGGAAATAGAATGCCTAAGTTCTGACCATGCTATTACATCTTGAGACACATACAACTCTCATCGATGTTTTTTTTTAACCATGATTGGTATTCTACTAATGTAAATACGTAATTATGAATAGATTTTGCAATTTTGAAAGAAGGACTTTAAGTCATACATATGGATATGGGCAATTCAACGGGAACGTAAGTTACCTGTTAAGTGAGTTTGACCTATTCCTTGATCAATCATTCTTTAAAAAAACCCTCAAATTTAAAACTGTTTTATTGAAATCAGTATATCATGAATATAAAATGATAATTGGTCGGGAGATAGATAATATGCAAATTAGGCTTGCCCTTCACCGACCCGAATAAGCACTGTGAACAAATCACGGGTTGGCTCAGGTGGGATTCGAACCAACGACCTCCTCCTTACTAGGGCCAAACCGCTAGGCTACCAAGCTAGCTGGGGTCAGCGGGGTGAATCGAATCCAATAACTCTTCTGAAATCAGTATAAGTATACCACTTAATATGGTTCCTTAAAATGCGTGCAAATATGCCCCAAAGAGGTAACTTACGTTACAAAATGTCCCCAAACCATGGAAATGCCCATGTAATATTCTTTGAAAGGTCCGTGTATGATTTTTGAACGTTTAGTATACAGGGTATCCCAGTAAAAAACGCAACACTGTGTTGGGACCCATTATGTTAAAATTAAACTGTTTATCACTTCAAGATTCAGTTATATGATACAACCATGTCTTGGCTATCACCATGTTGAATTTAAGCATATTGGGGCTGAAATTGGCGAAAATATGACCAATTGAACGAGTACTCCTTCAAAACAAATTTGCAAGGATAACGCGCATAGTGGTCAATTAACACATAATGTGTATGAAAGAAAGATGAAAATCGGGTTTTGAGGTTTGGTTATTCAGTCTTAGTTTTTCAATCAATTTCAGTCCAAATTTGCTCAAATTCTACATAGTGATAGCCAAGACATGGCTTCATCACATATCTGAATCTTGAAGTCATAAACAGTTTATTTTTTATATAATAGTTCCGACACAAGTGTTGCGTTTTTTGGGGGGGACTTCCTGTACATTGACCCTTTGGAAAAAAATGCAGATTCAGATATTGAAAGAAAGAGCATGATCGAGTCTTTGGAAGTGATGCAGATAGATAGAGATGAGAGTACATTACCCCTGAGATGCACATTATCAAGCCGAGCAATGACGTCAGCAAGCGGTAGCCATAATACCAGCCATCTCCGTGATCATGCCGACCAGTCGTACGAGGGCCCAAGTTTGTACAGATAAAGCGTTTTGACATTATATGACGCAGGTTTGGGAACCGAATTTAAAGGTAACTGCTTTTTCAAGGGGTTAGTCAATGTCTGGCTTATTATGCCTTTCCATAGCGGACATTTCACTGATTTTGGTCAGTCACATTGGAAATGCAAACTGGATGATAATAATAACTCGTCCATTTCTCAAATTACAAATATTGGGATGTAAGTCCTCGTTTTCTTATGACAGATATTTGTAATAATGTCGTATGTTATCGCTCTGCTTGTTTTTGATCTTTTAAAAGATCAAAAATAAGAGAGAAAAGACTTAAGAAACCATGTGGCTGTTTTTCACTGCTTTCTCAAAAAGTGGGCACCATATGTGACTGAAATTGTCACAAATGACTGTTACTGTATCTGTCTTGACATTTTTGCCCATGAATCTGTATTTCTTTGATAAAAACCAAAGTATGATATTCCCTTTAAAATTCAGTAAAACCTCGATGACTCGAACCTTAATGGAATGAATGTAAACTTCGACTCATCCAGATTTCGACTCAAGCATGTCTTGACTTGTCAAGTCAAAAGAGGGACGATTCTATCACAATAGATCTCTGTACAAAGTTGGCTCCTCGAACGATGCATCAAGGCAAAAATGGAGAAGAGAAGGGATGAAATTACGGGAATGCTCATCGGCTCTCTCCAGCAACGCACCTTCCCAAACCTCGCCGAACTGGCCGTTGCCAAGTTTTCGTTCCAGCTTGATAGAACGTCGAGGAATCTCCCAGACGTCCTTGCTGATCTCAAACATGGCGGGTTTCTGACGGGGACAGGCGTTCAGCAGACGGCAGACCAGACCGTCAGCTTGTGCTGAAAAGAAAACGAATTTTAAATCTGTATGAATCATCATATAACTACAAGGAAAACCGACTGGAAAAGCCGTATCCTCTTTGAGTGATCCCTCATGTACTGAGGACAGACTGAGGTGGTTCTGAAAAAAAAATGTTTTTAATAGAATGAGGTTTCGCCTGAGAATATACCTTTCTTTTGTTTTCAAACATTGACTGGTGGTTGGCAATACTTGGCAAGGGCGGCCAAATGTTGCAAATCATTTCGTCTCCTCGAAAGACGGCGTGACCAAATTCAACATTTTTTCCAAACTTTCCATAGCATACAAAATACACACCATCATTGCTGGTGTTGTTTCCATTAAATTCAGCAATTTCTTTCAATGTTTATGCATCGCTGTGTACAGATTGTGTACAAATTGTGGTTATTTTTTATGCTTGGCTCTGATGACTCGCCATAGTTTCCGCCATCTTGGTTGGCAAAAACTGGGGCTGTGACGTTGCCAAAAAAGATCTATAATACCCTTTCAAAACGGTATAACTAAGCGTACTGACGAACTCTGTTTCTGCACCAAGTCTCAAATCTACTTAGCAACTCATATTTAACTGAAAACAAGAAAAAAGATAGAGGCTTTCTCACTCGTGTAGTGGTGGACCAGGTCGTGCAATGTATGGAAGGTAATCCGTGTGCTGATGTAATAACCACCGTTGTCTAGAGTCCGTATACGGTAGTGTTTGACATTAAATCCCCTGGAGTCGTCGTGATCCAAGACGGATAACGAATATGCACCTGAAATCAACAAAACATTTAGAAACAATTTAGAAACAAACAAATAAACCGAAACCATTTCACTCTTATGCAAATTAGGCTTGCCTTTCACCGGCTTGTATGAGCACTCAGTGCTTGTGAGTGCACGTGAACAAATAATGTGCTGGCTCAGGTGGGATTCGAACCCACGACCTCCTGCTTACTAGTGCAGATGCCATACCACTATAGGCCACCGAGCTAGCTGGGTCAGTGGGGTGAATCGAATCCAGTATCGCGGCGGGTACCGCTGTAAGTCATGAATATTAATAGTTCATTCTTACATTTTCCCCTTTCTGTAAATGTTTCTACAAATTTTATATATGGTTGACATAGCGCACCTGGGCTTGTTTCACTCCCTCGAATGAGGAATGTCCCCCGTGAGTTGCCGGCCAATTGAAGTTGTTTCTCGGCTTCCTTTCTCGTCATTTTCTCGAAGAACCAACTGCTTGAGAAAACCATTATTGATATTTATTACAGACTTGAAATATAAATATCATTAAAGGTAGTATCATACTTTGGTAAGAAACCCAAACAGAAACGTTCACAGATTTACCTATACTGTATAACTTACAGGGTATGAGGATGGTGGTGGTAGAAACAAACCGTTAAAATTGTCCAGTCTGAAATTGTGTATTTATCCAGAAATTTGTAAAACAACGACCGAAAATCTGTTTGATCTTTTAAAAGATCAAAAATAAAAGAGAAAAGGTTTTTCAGTGTTTTCTCAAAGTGGGCATTGTATGGGACTGACATTTCCACAGATAACTGTTATTGTATCTTCCTTGATATTTTTGCCCACGAATCTGTATTTCTTTGATAAAGAAGTATGATATTACACTTAAAGGGCGTGTACAACGTTGGTAAAGGTGGCAGAACAGCACTCACACTTTGTCTTATCCAGCATGTACATGAAATAATAAACCTGTGAAAATTTGACTGAGCTCAACTGTGGCTGTTTTTCACAAAAAGTATGGGACTGAAATTTTCACAGATAACTGTTATTGTATTTGTCTTGACATTTTTTGCCCACGTACTTCTTTGATAAAAACCAAAGTATGATACTACCTTTAAGAGTCATCTTGTTGAGACAAGGCGAATTATACCACTTAAAAAGTCCACTTAAAATAGATAGATAATTATGTTGTTATCTGGATATCTTAGTGGAATGGCACTCGTAAAGCTCAGTAATTTACATTGTCAACTGAAACATTCTGCTCCGGGGACCCCCTGAAATCCCCCTTTGTGTCTTTCCCTATATACACTTAACCTTCGATCCTCATTCAAACGGAAATTGATATTTCCACTGGAGTACCAGCTAAACTGGGTTATCTCGTACCGACGCACTTGCTGGTACGGGGCTTAAATGTTAGTTTAATCTTTTCTTTATTCTATAATTGTCTATTTCCCCACTGTCCATAGACCATTAAATCTATATTAGTAAGATAAGCGTTGAGACGATCACACCTTTAAGGTTGTATCATAGTTTGGTTAGAAACCAAAAGTTCAGGGATTTATGTAAAACTTTAATTTTCCGCCTGAAATGCTGTATTTATCCAGAAAATAGTCAAACAACAACCGAAAATCTTTTTGATCTTTAAAAAATCACAAATAAATAGAAAAGGTTTTCCACTGTTTTCTCAAAGTAGGCACTGTATGGGACTGGAATTTTCACAGATGGCTGTTATTGTATTTTCCTTGATATTTTTTGCCAATGAATCTGTATTTCTTTGATAAAAACCAAAGTATGATACATGTATTACCTTTAAATGTATAAACGATTACAACAAAACTAATATCCGTAAAAGATTGCCAACCAACTATTTTGCCAACCAAATTTGCTAAACCATTTATGAATTGGGCTTTTCATTTCTTTACTATTACAATTTTTTTTCTGATGAAAAACAAAATCTTAGGGCGTTTACGAAACGGACGCTCAGGCTCAGGCTCAGGCTCCAGCTCTGACATCCATATACTGAAAACAAAGGTTGTGTTTTTTTCTTATTGAAGCTGAAGCTCTGTTTTCCTTTTCAAACTCGAGAATCTACTTCCGAACCGCAGCCGACTAAGCATAAATGTTGATTACCAGTTATTTCAGAATGGATTCACGAAATGAAGCCGAAGCCTGAGACAGAGCCTGAGCCTCCGTTTCCTAAACGCCCATATAATAATTAGCTTCAGTGAGCTTTTATATATATAAGAGAGGATTACTCACTCTTCTGCTTGAAGTACATCCGCCGGTTCAATGTAGTTCCTCGGTACATAGCCTTCTCGTTTCGTTAGCAATGATGTAGCTAACCACCAGTTCGAATCACTGTCCAGAAACATTATACAGATCAATTATAACGATTAGTTTAATCTACGAAATGTAACATATTTTATTAATTTAAATATTTGTGCAGTCTTTTCACAGCTTCAATGGACTAATGTTCAACAAAGACCATTTGTAAACGGATTTTGCAGGAAGCTTGCCTATTTGGAAGGGAGGTATTAATTATTAATCAGGCATGAGATCAGGGGACAATTTCATCAGGGGACTTTTTCAACACATTTGCTTAAGCATGAAAAGTCTTCCTTGATCAAACAGGATTGCTAACCAAATGTTTATGTGATGTTTACTGCTTTTGCTTTGATTTCGGCCATTGTTTGCTGAGCATAACATTCACATGAGATTTTGGCTGGCATACTGATGGTATTTACCAAGGTTTATGGGTGCTTACGCCAATTTTGGTGCTTAAGCAGCTTTATGAAATTGGCCCCTGGTCTTTCTGGGACTTTTCTGAGATTGTCTTTTTTATATACAGAAATATCAGGATGATTAAGCTCGAGACAGTTTCACTGTAAGCATAAATACGATCAAAGTGCAAAAGGTCCTGGCAAATAAAAAGGTTTCAAAAACCGTAGTAAATTATATTCTGTAATATAATTGACTCACGTTTTGTTTGTGATGATAAGGATTTCACCCTTTCTGAAAGTCAGATCGTCCGCCGTCCTTGCTTCGTAGTCATACAGTGCCTTATAACGTTCACCAGCTATAAGAACGGAAAGAGGAAAAGTCCATTGAGGTTTAGGGTATGTTATGACATCGAAAAGAAAAGGTCATAAAAATGTTGATTGATTAGTTTGCGGTTCATTCGTGTGTTGAGTATGATCCAACAGTACCGGGACCAGGGAATTACGGATGCGTTGGTAAATAGTACATAGAAATTTCCTGAAACCAAGACGTTTATGAGAAGGTCAGCAGAAAAGGAAGGAAGCATTAATAAAAACATCTCGCAAGGGAAGAAGTTCATGCAGACTAATCATAGCTGTGTTTAACAATAAATGTTTAAAATTGTGTCATAAGTTTATTGTTATGACCTTTGATAAAAAGTTATAAAAGAAAAGCACCGCCCAAGTAAAATGGTCCATTTATAACAAATACGCCAGAAAAGGTCTTTGTCATTAACGTATTGTCTATTAGACCTTTGTATAAACACTGAATAAAGCCCAGTTCGTACTAAAAGGTTTACTGTAACTAAAACTCATATGACGTTAAATACATCTGAGCCAGCATGTGATTGTTTCACATGCTATCACAAGCACTGAGTATACAGTGCTCATCCCCGTCGGTGAAGCGCAAGCCTCATTTGCATACATCTGTATAGTTATAAAACTCAACCTGTCTATCATTGTTTGAGTTATAAAGATATTGTATGTACAAATAAGAGGTATTTTAGACCCATAATTTAGCCTCCCACTTTTCGCGACGAAAGCCTTGCTTACGTCACATGCAGAACGCCAGGCAGTATACTATGGTGCGAGCCTATACTAGTTCTGCAGGTGACGTCACTCACTATTTTTGCGTGGATCGGTTCCAAAGGGGACTTTTGGGGGGCGGGGCATACATGTACTGATTTTGTAACCTTTTTGTCAAAATTAAGCACTTAGCCTACATAGAAATATAAATTTATATAGTCATGAATTATGTATAAATCAATAGTTTTAGAGCACTTTCATCCCTTTCCCAAATTTGATTACAGTAAACCTTTAATGAAAATTTCGACCTGAAGCGCATGTGACGTCATGCCATTTGCAGTGTACAATTCACGGAAGTTCAAAATGTTCAAAACTTCTTGCGAACTTTCGCTGAAAATCAAGTACAGCCCGGGCATAATGCAGACGTTTAGAATGGAACATAGAGCAGCAATATTGTTCTGCAAGGATGCAATTTTTGTAACCACAGGGCCTTTACGAAACCAGGCTTGAGGCAACGCTTGGTATTTATTTCGCTCCGGCCATTTGAGACCCACAAAACGAAATAAAGGGATTGGGTCACATGACGAAGCCGAAGAAAGGCCCCCAGCTTCGCCATGTATCTCAAGCCCTTCATTTCATTAAGGACACAAAATGGCGGTAACAACAAAAATCCCAAGCCTAGCCTCAAGCCACATTTCGTAAAGGCCAAACTAGTCTCTCTTCTTCCTTTATGGTGTACCATATTGTGATGAATCTCATAATGTGCATCTCAATGCATAGCAGCGACATTGTGTACAAGCCTGTTATGGAAACTCTACCATGCAGTCCCATTGCGTCCCATGACTAAGACCCAAAATTAGACCCCGTGTGATAAATGACTGCTAAAACAAAATGAAACATTTCCTGTTGCCAGCATTCTATATAGAATTGCTTTATTTTAGACCTGCATCCGTAAAATACCCTGTCATCTGAAGTGAATCAATTATATACGCTTTGTTATCATATATTATATCAAACTTCCTGCGTTTGTGAAAGTAATGTTTTAAATATTCTGAGCCGCAGCATCTTGTTTGACTCTCTGAACAAAAAAAACCCACATAAAGCATAAAAATAATACTAAAGCTTCCGTAACTATCTAATAGTTCCTTTAATGATGCATTTACTATATAAGTTAAAGGTTTACTGTAATCAAAACTCATGAAGTTAAATACATCTGTATTGTTATAAAACTCAACCTGTCTATCATTGTTGGTAATGACAAATATTGTGTTATATAGAAAAAGGAGGTATTTAAGTCCCATGCACCCCACTTTTCGCGACGAAAAACCTTGCTTACGTCACGTGCAGAACGGCACGAAGTACATGTATACTGTGGTGCAGGCTATACTAGTTCTGTAGGTGACGTCACGCGCTATTGTTGCATGGATCGGTTCCAAGGGGGACTTTTTTGGGGGGCGGAGCGTACATGTACTGATTTTGTAACATTTTGGTCAAAATGAAGCCCTATACATAGAAATTCATTCATTCATTTATATAGTAATTAATTTTGTATTAAGCAATAATTTGAAAGCACTTTGACCCCTTTCCCAAATTTGATTACAGTGAACCTTTAAGAGGATGTCATAGTTGTTTTAAATTACAGATAGAAGCTACTGTGGTTATCATTCATGGAATGAAATCTCCCTTCGGATGGCTCTTAAAGGGAGCATATAGGATTTGCAAAGATATGCGTTTTGGCTGAATTACTTCCCTACAGACGTTGTTTCATGTATCATTTTGCGCTTTATTCATCTGCATAGCAGAAATACGGCCGAAATAATCTTGCCCCCATCCGAATCCTTCACGGTTACACCACGCTTTCCAAATGCTAAAAAGATTAAAAAAATCTTTTTAAAAGACACTAAATCTTGATTTTCTTGAAACACCCAGCATCTGATGAACCAAGATTTCCCATGGTGACTGTTTGCACTGTTTACGAACTGTTGAGTCCATTTTCTGTCTCAAACTCAATACATTTTTGGAGGCCTCTCAAATCCTGTACGCTGCCTTTAAAGGTTTGTGGCTTCAGAGTATAAACTCGGCCATGCAGTGACCTGACTTTAGCATTATTATGCACCAACTGATCATCATGACAGTGTGTAATGGTTTCGCCATTGGAAGGGAAACACCTTTGAAGTAAGTTTTGATTTTGCAGGTTCGTACGTACGTGTGCAGTTAAACACTTCAAAGTTGAGCTGACTGAAAGCAAAACCACGGAAGTAAAACTAGGTACTACAAAACATTTTTATAGAAAAAATGGAACGCGCAAACTTTCTCAATTTAACGATGACATCATTAGGTCCTATGACCTTTTCGAAACGGAGGCTTAAGCTCAGGCTCAGGCACCATTTCGAGAATCCATTCTAAAATAACAGCTAACAAAATAGAGGCTTTTGGCTGCGGATCGGAAGTAGATTCTCTGGTTTGAAAAGGAAAACAGACCTTCAGCTTCAATGAAAAACCACAACCTATGTTTCAGCATATGGATGACGGCACCGAAGCCTTAGCCTTAGCCTAAGCCTGAGTTTCGAAAAGGCCTATAATAAGATCCAGGGCGCCAACTTGTGGCGATGCAATGGGCGACGGCACGACGCGCCGACTGGTGACGCAGTTTGGCGCCTTTATAACGCCATGAACAAGTTGGCAAGATTAACAGGCTAATTACTTACTGTCACTTGCATTTGGATGTATCATTTTGGATGTAAATAGGTCTAACATTTGGACGTGAATAAGTGTAACATGTGGATGTAAAAGGGCAAATTAAAAGGGCTAATGTGTAGATTATAAAAGGACTAATATGTGGATGTAAAAGGGCTAATATTTGGATTTAAAAGGGCTAATACGTGGATGTCAACTTAGGACTAATATGTGGATGTAAAAGGGCTAATATTTGGATTTAAAAGGGCTAATACGTGGATGTCAACTTAGGACTAATATGTGGATGTAAAAGGGCTAATGTGTGGATGTCAAAGGGCTTATGATTGTGTGGATGCAAAAGGGCAAATATTTGGATTTAAAAGGGCTAATGTGTGGATGTAAAAGGGCTAATAGATGGATGTCAACTTAGGGCTAATTTGTGGATGCAAAAGGTCTAATATGTGGATGTAAAAGGACTAATATGTGGATTTTAAAGTGCTAATACATTTAGATTTAGATGTAAAAGGCCTAATGCGATGAAGTCAACTTAGGGCTAATTTGTGGATGCAAAATGGCTAGTATGTGGATGTAAAGGGCAAATACGTGGATGTGAAAGGGCTAATTATGTGGATGTGAAAGGGCTAATATGTGGATGTATTATGTGGATGTAAAAGGAAATTTTACCGACTGGGTGTTTCTGTCAACGTCAGCTACAGCCGAACGGCAGTATACAGTATAATACACACTGTGTACTCAAAGAAATATTAAAGCGGACTGAGCTCAATCTTTCATTGATAAAAGATTTTTAGTCGCAAGTTGAAATTTAAGACGGATACTGTCTTCAGGTGTGCCATCCTATGTAATATCATGCTTCCCTTCCTTATGTTTGAACTTTTGACCCGCCCCAAGATAAACTGGCTAAAGACAAAAAGACTAGTGTATTCAGAAGCCTGGAATAGAACCAGGCAGCCATGAGCTTTCAAAATGGCGGATTGCTTCTGATTGTGGAAGGGTAAAGTGGGCGTTGTCCAGGGGTCTTGTTATAAAATCATGCACATTTCAACACAACCTAGCTCACCAAAAGATTAAAGCATTTAACAGGAAAGTTTTTAAATATAAAACTTTAGCTGCCTTGTATTTTAAATACGAATCCACACACGTATTTATCCATTCATTTTATTGAGCTGTTGTATGTACTGTGCTTTCGAGAGTCTCAACGGTCTTCAAAATATCTTATGTCTAAACGTAATCAAGAATCCGGCTGTAACTTGGAAGAAATAACGCAGTATAAGTGTTCTTTTATCAGTCATAATGTGCAGATTTGAAGACATTGAAAAATGTACATTAGGCATGGCTGAATGCCCCAATATTGTCGTGTTAATTAACAAAAAATGCCCCTCGTTCATAACTTAGTACGATGAGTTGCTTGAACCACGAAGTAATAATGAGGTCGATTTCACGAAGCCCTACAATCGATAGTAACTCGAGTTATACGAAGTATATCACATCGTATCTTATGTAGGGCAGCAATGCGTCAAAATAAATCCTAAGATTGGTAGTAAGTTGCGATGAGTTTGGTGATATCGACCCCTGGTGAATGCTTAAAGGTTGACTGTAATCAAAACACATTATGAAAATAAATACATCTGTATTGTTATAAAACTCAACCTGTCTCATTGTTTGTGCTAAAAATATTGTATACAGAAAAAGAGGTATTTTAGACCCATAATCGAGCACCCCACTTTTTGCGACGAAAAACTTTGCTGACGTCACAATCATGCAGAACGCCATGTAGTATACAGTGTTGAGAGCCATACTTGTTCTGTAGGTGACGTCACTCGATATTGTTGCTTGGATCTGTTCCAAGGGGGACTTTTTTTTTGGGGGGGGGGACGGGGCATACATGTACTGATTTGGTAACTTTTTGGTCAAAATTAAGCACTTACATAAAGATATAGATTTATGTAGTCATTACTTATGTATTAAACAATAATTTTAAAGCACTTTCACCCCTTTCCCAAATTTGATTACAGTAAACCTTTAAGTGTTAAAGCGAGCAAAACAAAAAAGCAATGCAAGGATTACTTTACCTGGTCTTGTACTGGATGAGTGCATTAATCCCATCTGATCATTACCAACTGAAGCAGAAATCATGACACCGGTCGAGTTACTGCCAACTCCTGCTACTGCACCATCCCCAAGATTGTGATTCTGCCGGTCCTGATCGTTCCCACCACCAGCATTGACCGAGTCCTTACGCGTCTTGGTCTTCTTGGGCTTCTTGTCTTTGTCTTTACGATCCTTACGATCTCTGCTCAGTTTGGCCGAGGATACTGTGATGGTAGAGGTGCTGTGGTCAAAACTGTCCTGCCCATCTGCACCGTTTCCCTGGTGACTCTCCTTGTTTCCCATGATGAAGAGAAACGTTCTTTATAATTATCTCAGACCTGACGTGTCTGTGGAAGAAATGAAAAATACAGCAATTCACCTCGTGTTATTTTCCCACTGTTTATGATTAAGATCATCTAACAACATTATACCACATAATCATCAAATAACTACACGGGAAATTGACTGAATTCAAAGTCATTGAAAAGTGAACAAAGAAAAAACGAACAAAGATAATAGACTATGGGGTCACCACCAACGTAGGGCTGGATAGCTCAGTTGGTAGAGCGCCTGCACGATATTCAGGAGGTTGCTCAAATGCTGTATTTATCAACAAAAGAGTAAAAACAATGACACACCCCCCTAAAAAAATGGATCTTCCAAAACTAGACAAATAACGGTGAAAAGAATGTTAAAATATCGTGAACGTTTTTCACTGTTTTCTCAAAAAAAATCGGCACCGTATGGGACTGAAAACTTCACAGATGTCTGTTGTTGTATCTTTTGTCATATTCCTGCTCATGAATCTGCATTTCTTTGACAGACACCCAAGTATGATATTACCTTTAAAAGTGCACTTGGGATATTTTTGCTAATCTACATGTCATCTCTTTAAAAATAGACGATTTTCTTTATTCACACACAAACCATACAACCCTTAACTGTGTCTCATTAATTATAGACGTCCTGCTCTATCCTGCAAGATGATTAAATTTCCATTCATGTTGAAATAGTCTTATATTTCTCTTGATTCCCAGGGTACCTGGTTCTGTGATATTCTTTGACAGTATGACTTTCGCGGTGTTAGTGTGACAATTCTGTAAATCAGGCCGAAACCAATCTCAGTTTTTGCTTTTTATGCCAGACCTTAGCGATCGAATGAATTTGAAGTGAAAGTGAAATTGTGAATAAAGGACTTCACAGTTCAATCATATTTCATTTCATATTCTAGATAAACATGATAATTATGTACAGTGTGTCCCAAAACGCAACACTTTGTCGGGAACCATTATGTAAACAAATTAATTGTATATCAATTCAAGATTCAGCTATATGAAACAATTATGTCTTGGCTATGACCATGTAGAATTTAGGCAAAATCAGGCTGAAATTGGCGAAAATATGACCAACTGAAAGAGTATTCTTTAAAAACACATGTGCATTATTCCAGAATAAGTGGCCAATACACACATAAAATGTGTATTGAAAGAAAGATGAAAATCGTGTTTTGAGGATAGGTAATTCAGTCTCAGTTTTATCCCTCAATTCCAGTCTAATTTTGCTTAAATTCTACATGGTGATAGCAAAGACATGGATGTATCACATATCTGAATCTTGAAGAGGTAAACAGTTTCATTTTCATATGTGAGTTCTCGACACAAAGTGTTGCGTTTTTTGGGGGGAACACCCTGATGAATAGTTTGATAGCGTGGTATTTTGTCACGCCATTTCAATCTCAAAATAATGTTTGGCAAACTTTCAACAGCTACGATGAATTATCAACGCTGCAAATCAATCCTTCAAGTCCACAGAAGGGCCTGAAACAATCTATTAAAGCTCCAAGAGCTAAACCGGACAAGGGGCTTACACGGGATACTTTAACTACCGTACACTGACCCGACTGACGGAAGTCTCAACAGGGGTCAAGCCGAGCATCAGAAGGGTGCATCTGCACCGAGCTTCCGAGTGTGCTGATCCCTGACACTTCCCAGTATAGACGGGGGCTGTCCCGGAAGGCTCCTCCTAAGCTTACCAAGCTGCCTCCCCCACCCAAGACGAGATAATATCACTTGCTCTATCACGTTTTGGGGGTATATACAGGGTGTCAAAAAAAGAACCAACAACATCGTTTATCACTTCAAGATTCAGGTATGTGATAAAGCCATGTCTTGGCTATCAGCCTGTAGAATTTGAGCAAAATTGGACTGAAATTGAGAGAAAAAAACTAAGACTGAATAACCCGACCTCAAAACCCGATTTTCATCTTCCTTTCATACACATTAAGTGTGTATTCACCACTATGCGGGTAATCCTTGCAAATTTGTTGTTAAAGGAGCACTCTTACAATTTGGTAATATTTTCGCCAATTTCAGCCACAATATGCTAAATTCTACACGGTGATAGCCCAGACATGGCTGTACCACATATCTGAATCTTGAAGTGATAAACAGTTTAATTGTAACATAATGGGTCCCGACACAGTGTTGCGTTTTTTCTGGGACACCCTGTACATTTCAAGTAGTCATTGAAGGCTGCTACTGATTACGTTTTATTTAGACACTTCGACTAATCTGTCCACTATTTCAGCAAACTCGACACTGCCTCACTCTGGAATTCCCTACCCTCATCCTGTTTTCCTACAGGATATGATCTCTCTCAAATCAAACGTTATGTTTTCTTGCAAACAGATCTTCCTAATTGCTCTGTTTTTCTCTCTCTCCTTTCCTTTAGTCATCACCATTGAGTGGCCCTTTCGAGCCTTTTGTTGGGCAATAATTGTAAAAAAAAAAAAAAAAAAAAACGGATCAAAAACGATCTATTTGTATATTACAAATCTCATTAGGGAAAAACCTGCAAGTTGAGTAATTGAATGTACCTTCCATTTTATAGTCAAGAAATAAACTGCTGCAAACTACTCACCAATCAAACTAATTATCTGAAATATTTAACGCTCAGAATTAGGAGGGCCTGACGTTTCGATCCTATATAGCAGGATCTCTCTCAAAGACTAAACGAGAGTCGCCTCTGAGAAAGATCATGCTAGGATCGAAACGTCAGGCCCTTCTAACACTAATCTTTCACTTCATAATAATTAAAGTCTAAATGGTGTTTTGTTTTGATCTTTAAGAGTCTATATTTGAATTGACCAATGACCAAACAATATTGTCCTGTCTAATCGAATTCAACCAATCAAAATACAACCATCATGTATTGTACCTACAACGGCAGTTGTTTGAAGTTGCATTGTGAAGTTTTTGGTTTAACTATATAGCTGCAAGGATTTACAAGAAAATGAAAAAACTGTTAGTAGTAACCAAATTTTTCTGTGTATACACACATTTGGGCAATCCTTATAAATAATCATAATTTGAAGAAAAAAAACCTAAGCTTACGATAAGCTTCATATAATTGGAACAAATAGCATACATCATAGAGCAGACGTGGAAAGTGAAGTTCCATCACAATCACTATAAGACATGAATGTGAGTGCTTCACACATTTTTAAACTCAGAAGTTTAAGAAATCTTGGACACTTACCAGTATAGCAGAGTCTTGTAACACACAATCAGAGTGTCGTTCAGTGTGAATACTTCCAAGCTGTTGCCGTTGTCGATTATATTTCCTAATTATACGGAAACTTGTGTGATTTCCCGAAACTTTTCCATTATGCTGTGATGAGAAAATACAGACACATATTTCAGGTTATGATTTGAAACTGTAGATCCCCAGATCCAGCCAAAAAGCGGGGCTACTCACCGCACATTTCCGCACCGGCTGTTCAACTTAGTAAGCCCAACTTCGAAATATGCCAGCCGTATACGCGTATATGAAATAGCACAGTTGGGTACAGAATGCATTGAAGTCAACGCGAAAGCAGAACTACTTGCAGGACAAACTGCCAACTCGGTAAATGACTACTTCCTCGTGATGACGTCAGCGCTGCAGCTAATTGTAATATTATGATTTAATTTTGCCGTTGCCGGCCCGTTGAAGGTTAAATCCCGACAGGCCTGCAGCACAGTAAGCATACAGCGTCTGGTCTGACTGATTCCTTGTCTGATTCTTTTCTGTAATGAATACCCATGCACTCTCAGACGAGAAAGATAAAGTGAACATCAGACAAGTTGAACAACGATGAACTTCAAGAAATATTCAAACATATGCGCATTTAAAGGGCATATCGTTGACTTTAACTTAAAGGGATGGTACAGAATTGCTAAGACAAAATACACTTCAAGATCACAGATTCACATAAAACTTACACAGTATAATAATGAGGATAGGAGAAAACATCCCATGAAATGTTTTTTGTCTGAAATGCCATATTCGTTGAGAAATAAATGAAACTGTTTTCCGATTGGAATAAATCGCTTCGAAGTGTTTTATTCATTCGTTGAAATGTTTAAACGGGTTTTCACTATTTTCTGGTGACCCAGATGGCTGATTGACCTCAAACTTCTACAGGTTTGTCAGTTAAGGTATATGGATTACATAATGTGCTTTCACTGTCAGCAACGGTTTTGGTAACATACCCAAACAGAAATGTTCACAGATTTACGTATAACTTTCAGGGTATGAAGATGGTGCTGGTAGAAACATATACCGTTAACATAATTTTTCCGTGCCCCTACTTCAATCCAATTCTTTCCCCGCACTGCGTACATAAACGATTTTTCAACTACAGAATGAATGTTCACATTAGGCCTATTCGATGAATTATGTCTATGTTGCAATGGCTATGACTTGTAAATACGCTGTAAGACATCTGACTCACTCAGCCAATCATGTTATGTCTTCTCAAGACATGAAAGACGAAAGACATGAATGACAGTTAAAGGGGTTGTTCTTCTTGGGGGGGGGGGGAATGCTACTGGATCAGAGTATTCATTGTATTAGTCCATGCATTATTTGAAACTGACCACTTGCAACCCCATTTGGTTTAAATTCAATTTTGATATGACGAAGTCATTCAAATGTATTTTCAGAATTTAAGGCGAGTAGGCCGATGCTTATTAACCCGTCGTAACCCAGCCCAGGCCATCCCAGGTCAGCCCAGCCCATGCTGTTCCAGGTCAGCCGGTCAGCCCAACGTAGCCCAGCCCAGCCCGGGCCTTTCCAGGTCAGCCCGGCCCAGCCCCCTGCCAGGCCCAGCCCGGCCCAGCCCAGCCCAGCCTAGCCCAGCCCAGCCCAGGCCATTCCAGGTCAGCCCGGCCCAGCCCCCTGCCCAGCCCAGCCCGGCCCAGCCCAGCCCAGCCCAGCGCAGCCCAGCCCAGCCCAGCCCAGCCCAGCCCAGCCCAGCCCAGCCCAGCCCAGCCCAGCCCAGCCCAGCCCAGCCCAACCGAACCGAACCGAACCGAACCGAGCCGAGCCGAGCCGAGCATAACTTGTGAATACACTCTGAAACAATAATTATTGCAATTAGGCACAGTCATCACAGCTGCAAAAAAAAGCTTTTGACATAAATTGAAGTGATACTTGGCATATTACACATTTCCCCTTTAACGTGTGTGCACGACAATCACAGATGAAGCCTGCGAGAATGCGTCAACTCCATGTCATTTTAGGATCATAAGCCGATGACAAATTCAATTTGTATTTTTGTGTAATGCCCCTTGGCAGATTTACAGTTTCCCTGACCTGATTCAGGTGGTGGTTACCATGGCTACCAAAGAAACATAACACACAGATGAATCTATTTTTAAAGAAACTTCATTTCAATATGTCTGGTGTTGCAATCAGTTCAAAACCATTCCACTCAAAAACAATACCCAAGTTGAAATTAGAAAGCACTGTTTTTCCCTAGGCACAATATACAAGGGGCGAAATAAAGAGACAATGTATACACAGGGTGTCCCAGAAAAAAACGCAACACTGTGCCGGGTACCATTACGTTAAAATCAAACTGTTTATCACTTCAAGATTCAGGTATGTGATGCACCCATGTCTTGACTATCACCATGTAGAAGTAAAGCATATTGGGGCTGCAATTGGCGAAAATATGACCAATTGAAAGAGTACTCCTTAAAAACAAATTTGCAAGGATGTCACGCATAGTGGTCAATACACACATAATGCATATGAAAGAAAGATGAAAATATTGAGTTTTGAGGTTGGGTTATTCAGTACAATTTTGCTCAAATTCTACATGGTGATAGCCAAGACATGGTTGCATCACATATCTGAATCTTGAAGTGATAAACAGTATAATTCTTTATAAAATAGTTCCGACGCAAAGTGTTGCGGTTTTTTGGGACACCCTGTATAGCGTCATCTGAGTGGTTTCATGGCTTATGACTGCCAAACAAACAACGACTATTAGGGACACGATGTACCAACATAGGACTGGATGGCTCAGTTGGTAAGAGCGCCGGTACGGTTTTCCGGCGGTCGTTGGTTTGAATCCCGCTCCAGTCAGTTTCCCTTGTGTTATTTCGTGATTAAATTAAAAAAGACGGACTGGGATCGGGAAATAAACAAGGCAATCCAATCCCATACATCATGGTCCCCAGGAAAATCGACTGTCGTAACTTATTTGAGATCCGGACGAACAGAGAGGTTGGTCAGAGGAAGTGAAACTCGTTTCGAATGGATGATGAGATGCAACACCATGATTTGCAATACATCCATGACACCAATCCTCTCTTGGTCTTAATCAGATGCAAGCCAGTAAATAAAGAAAAGTGTGCCAGAAAATGCAAACTTGAAGCAACTGGCCAATTATATCCAATACATGATTGGTAAAGGTCACAGGACAGCACTCATACTTTGTCTGATCAAACATGTACATGAAATAATAAACCTGTGAAAAATTGAGCACAATCGGACATCTGAGTCACGAGAAAATAGCGAAAACCCGACTCAATTTTTCTTATAAAACATGAAGAATGATTTTGATCTTACCCCGAGATCAAAACTATTTTCGGTTTTTGTTTTACCAATTTCTGGATAAATACAGCATTTCAGGTGGAAATATATATTTTAAAAGTATGTTTCTACCAGTACCATCTTCATACCTTGAGTGAAAGGGGATAAATAAAACAACTCAAGTGAGGGTGTTCTTTATGTTTGTTCCAAAAATCGTTCGGACAAACGATCTTTGGAAAAGACACTAAATCTTGACTTTCTTGAAAACCCCAGCATCTGATGAACCAAGATTTTCCATGGTGAATGTTTCCACTGTTTACGAACTGTTGAGTCCATTTTCTGTCTCAAACTCAATATTTTTTGGGGGAGGCCTTGCAAATCCTATATGCTCCCTTTACTACTTGGGTGTGAAACAAACATGACACCTTTGACAAAACTTTTATTAATATCCAGAAACATCCACTCGACAATCGATCACCACCATGAAAGACCAGACAAAACCGGAAACAGAAGGAATGTCCGTTCTATTGTCAAGTCATTCCAAAGGCTATTGGGCTGAAGTGACCAGAATAGTCTAATAGTTAGAGCTAGACTCTACAGACTTAAAGAGAGACTGAAACTGGACTACGAGTTGAAAACCTGACACATTATTTTTGGCAGACAATGAATGTACATACAAAATGTGCTGACAACTTATATCCCTGGAACTGCCAGTGTTGTAGTCGAGACCTGGAAGTCCGAGACCAAGACCGAGACCGAGACCGAGACCGAGACCGGTCTCGAGACCTACAACACTGGGAACTGCAACAACAGAACAAGATGGCGGACACGGATTATAAACTCACCTTTTTGCACAACATATAGATGAAGCTGAACTCTTTACTCGAAAAGAACGAACACAAAGTGGTGTGTAAACTGAATGGGATAAGCTGTACTTACGAGTAATGGTATAAGGATGTTCTTGGGCCCATGGATGAAGATTTTCTTCCTCCGTGCTGGGCCCAAGATCATGCAGAGTTGAGGTCGGTTACGCTCATAATGGAAGCTGATTAAAGCGCCCTCATGGTTAAAACAAAATGTACTGAGATGAAACTTGTATGTTACCGAGTAGAATGGTGTTAATGGAGAATACAAGATGTCCGACGACTGATCCCTGTGGTACAACGCATCTCACAGAAACAGTTGAAGAACATAATGTTCTTAATAGAAAGCAACAGTACGGCCGTGTCCCAATAATTCTCTGGCTGCGACAGCAAATAACACACAAGTCTATAATGGCGGCAGTCACTGGCAGACTGGCTTGTGGCTGTCATAGGTGCATGCGTAATTTGCTGCCGCAGCCAGAGCATTTGGACATGGCTAGTACTGTCGGCTTACTACAGGATCATACCCCCAGGTCTGAGGAAGTGTCTACGCTACTGCCACCAGCCGATTTTCACGAAGCAAATACTGGACTTGCTCGGCTCTGTGAGTTGAATCACCAGTAGAATATTAATCCCACTATTTTTAAAGGTAATATCATACTTTGGTTTTTATCAAAGAAATACAGATTCATGGGCACAAATATCAAGACAGATACAGTAACAGTCATCTGTGAAAATAGAGCCCCCTTGAGCCCCCCCCCCCCAAAAAAAATTGTCTAGCCCCCCCCCCCCCCCAAAAAATGCAATTGAAAACATTCCTGAAAATACTACATTTTTTCAGTTATTAAGCACCAATTAAAAAAAAACTGCATTGTGTAAGCTGTATGTGCATGTTTTTCGACCCCTAATAAGACATATAGCAGAGGCATAGTGTTAGAAGAACCCAAAATAATGGGTCTTCTAGCCCTGCCCCAAAAATAATGGCGCTTCTAGCCCCCAAAAAATTTTGGTTCTAGAACCGCGCCTGGAATAACCACAATGAAAATTGTCTGGTGAACAACGAAAAAAAAACTGGATTGGGATTCGAACCAGCGACCTCCTGAACACCATACAGGTGCTCAGGAGGTTCGTTTTTTTTTCTTTGTTCACCTTTCAAAGCTTTAGTTTCTCTTTGTAAATTATATCATAAAATTTAAATTGCCGAGACGTTGATAAATAATGTATTCCCTTGTGGCGCTAGGGATGGAAACAAATATTGAAAACCGTACCTCAGACATTCCGTGAAATTACATATAAATAATTTATTTGTTTTTCAGTTGACAGTCCTTGATATTTAAAACGCTTCTATTTTCCGTATCAATATTGTGCCTATTGTTTGTATTGTGATGTGCTTGTGACGTAAGTTAACTAATGTATATTTAAGGAAACATTGATTAAAAGCATGAAGTTTTGTATTTTGGTTGCCATGGATATGAATATACTTTGTCGGGAACCATTATGTTAAAATTAAACTGTTTATCACTTCAAGATTCAGTCAGTGTGATACAACCATGTCTTGGCTATCACCATGTAGAATGTGAGCTAAATCGGGCTGAAATTGACGAAAATATGACAAATTGAAAGAGTACTCTTTAAAAACAAATTTGCAGTTTTCCAGAATAAGTGGTCAATACACATATAATGTGTGTTGAAAGAAAGATGGAATTCGGGTTTAGAGGTTGGGTTATTCAGTCTTAGTTTTTCCTCTAAATTTCAGTCCAATTTTGCTCGAATTTCTACACGGTAATAGCCAAGACAAGCATGGACATTTTCCCTTAATTCAAACAGGATTACCAACCAAATGTTTATGTGATGTTTACTGCTTTTGACTTGTGTTCGGCCATTGTTTGCTGAGCATAACATTCACAAGGAGTTTTGGCTGACATACTGATTTTATAGATTTACCAAAGTTTTTTGGTGCTTAAGCAAATTTTGGTGCGTAAGCAGGTCTATGAAATTGGCCCATGGCCGTCAACAAGCGTCGGCGCTCACCCACGCAATTAAAGGAGTAATCAATTACTGTACGCGAGATTCAGTTATTATTCATGAAATGGGGAGGTTGACTCGGCCAATATTCCTTCCTAAAAATTCAATTTAAATTTCCCTTATAATTTTAATTTTAAATACGTGATCAATAGCACTGTTTACTATGAAGAGGCATGCATCTAGTCTCATTGATTAAGCAATGACAGAGTTGGAGCCACTTCCAATGAAATCTTTATGATAGTTCAATATTTGCTCATATGGCTAGATACCACGCAAATTGAGGATCGATTTTGTGAATATACTATCAAGTGTAAGATGGTTACATTGCTGTTGAAAGGAGGGATGTCTGATTTTAAGTAAAAGGGGTGTCACTTTGGACAATATCTTTAAACAAAATAATCCTGAAACTCTTTTAAACACTCGTGCGCATTTTTCATGCAATTTATCGAACGAAGAGACGAGCATCATTGTATCTCCCAAATTTCCATTTTCCTCTCTGAAATCTCAAGAAAACCTGAAATTTGTTTTCATCTCAAACCCCTGCTGTGCTGAATGGATTTTTCTTGGGATGTTCCAGAAAGCAATATAAACCCGTGCGCGGCGACCGCTGAGCAGACAAGTTGATTCTTCTGAGAGGGCTTCTTTCATCTTCAAGTTTGAGCAAGAAACCTACATACACGAACACAGTCACGAGAGGCATTCAAAGACAGGTAAGACACAGCTAACAGATAGACTAAAAGAGATAATACTAAAACCGAGGCAAAATGGAAATCATTCAGCTTGACATATTCGAAACTCTTTATTTCGCTTTGGATCTTTCTGACATTATTTGCCTCTTATTATATACAAGCTGCGAGTCCTGAATGCTTTACTTAAAACTGGTTAACAACCAAATTTCCGTGTGTTGTGTATCATTGGGAATTGTTCTTTGGCTGTTGTTCGCTGACCATGAATATCAAATGGAATGTTCAATGGTGGTTTGTTTTATTGTGCAAGCTATTTTTGTGCTAAGCATTTTTTTGTGTGCTAAGCAGCTATATGAAATTGGCCCCAGGTCTGGAAGCTTGACCATTATTAGTACCACTATTTCTATTTGAAGTTTCGTCTAAAATTCCGTCGTAATTGAAACGAAAGGATAAAATACAAATGTACACAAACCAACATAAAGAAATTGAGCTACCCCATGTACTGTTTCTCAGGTTGCAGCATTTTTAATGCTGCGCGTATCGATAAAATGATCCTTGGGGTATAGCGATATGCGAGTGGTTTCATGGCTTCTGACTGCCAAACGAGTGGAAATAATTGACTATTAGGAACACCACCAACATAGGGCTGGATAGCTCAGTTGGTAAGAGCACCGGTACGACATTCTGGAGATCACTGGTTCGAATCCCTCTCCAGTGAATTCTTCTTTGTTTACTTTTCAATACTTTTCCCAGTCAGTGTTGTAATTTGACGTTTAAAGAGAAATATTCAGACATAATATTCATTACTTTTCTTGTAACAGGTGGTGCAGGTCTTCACGATGAAGCCCATGTACCGACTGTGGACGATGGGGATTTTTTTGATCTGTACTTGGCAGATTCAAGGTAGGATGCCATTTTTATTGTACATTGTAATGTGACATCATTCTTTACGGCATATAGACATGCTTGAATCCTGCATAACTATGTTATAACAGACGTATATATTAAAGGTAATATCATACTTTGGTTTCTGTCAAAGAAATAGAGATTTATGGGCACAAATATCAAGGAAGATACAGTAACAGTCATCTGTGAAAATGTCAGTCCCATACGGTGCCCACTTTTTGAGAAAACAGTGAGTACCGTATGGGACTGGACTTTTCACAGATGACTGGTACTGTATCTTCCTTGATATTGTTTTCCATGAATCTGCATTTCTTTGACAAAAACAAAAGTATGATATTACCTTTAAACGTGGATTTGTCTTGAAACGGAAAATGTCCTCACCTGTATTGTACAGAAACGCCTCGCCTCTTGGGACTTTATTTACTGTTGCTCTTGACTGAGAAAGGGCACTCTGGTAAATCTTTAAAGAAGAGGAAAACAACATTTGAGATTTATTTTATTGGAACATGCAGAAAACAATCTTCCCCCCAAAAAAAACCCAATTCAAATGACGCTTGGTGTGTTATTTTCCTCTGTTTAAACCTAGTGCTAATTTCATAAAGCTGCTTAAAGCATAAAATTTGCTTAAGCAGTAAACATCACATACAAATTGTGTTGGTCATCCTACCTTTTTGATCAAGGAAGACTTGCTAATGCTTAAGCAATTTATGAAATTGGAATCTGGTAATATTGAGGAGATTTGAATAGCACAAGTCAAGGTAAAATATTATGGCTTACATGCCTGACTGAAACCTAATACTTGGGGCGTTCCATGCGCTCATGCACCACGTGTATAAATGGACGGCAACACCATTTTCATATAATATTTCCGGATGTGTTTAAATTTATTGTACTTTACATTCTTACGCGGGTAATTTGTTCGTATGGTATCGTGTACATTAAAGGTACAGTACAGGATTGGTAACATACCCAAAACAGAAATGTTCACAGATTTACCTATAACTTTCAGGGTATGAAGATATAGTGCTGGTAGAAACATACCGCTAAAATATTTCCATCTGAAATTGTATATTTATCCAGGAAATTAGTCAAACAAAGACCAAACAACAGTTTTGATCTCGGGTAAGATCAAAACAATTCTTTATGTTCTAAAAGAAGGGTTGGATTTTCGGTATTTTCTCCGTGAGTCAGATGTCTGATTAAGCTCAAACTTTTTCACAGTTTTATAATTTCATGTACATGCTGGATCCGACAAAGTGTGAGTGCCGATCTGTGACATTTACCATATCATTGTATTATACCTTTAATGGCGACCGGAAGACTATGCAATATGACAAGGAATATGAATTTTAAAAAATGAAATGTGTTGGAATTAACTACCGGTAACTAATATGGAGACATGTGGTATCTATAATGGCTAGCCTTATAGCTTAATATCTGAGATATGAGTGCTTTATTTGCTCGCTTTTGTTTGAGGTGTATGTGCTTCTTGATGAATAATTCATTGTTACTATAATTATCATACGACGATGTGAGAATTACAAATGGGGATGGTGGTTGCATAGGAACGCATTCCAATCAATACCATCATTGTGAAGGTGCTGTTATTGCCTCGCAAAGAATTAAAATTTCATGACGTGATATAAGGCACGTTCTCACACACCAAAAAAGCGCGACTATTTGGGTCGCGATTTGGAGTGCGACCCAAATAGTCGCGCTTTTTGGTGTGTGAGAACGTGCCTATTAACACACCCTATGAGCTGTTTAGAGGTAATAATATGAACAGCACTGCACTACGGGCACAGACATTGTAAACGCATAGGCCGCCAGAACCTATTCAAAACTACAGGGGCAAAATTTCACGGCGCTGCTTAACACAAAAAATTGCTAAGCATGAAATTTCTGTCTTAATAAAAACAGGGTTAACAACCAAAATGTCCATGTGTTGTGCATCGCTTGTGATTGCTCTTTGGCTGTTGTTCACTGGCCATAAATACATGTATCAAATGAAATCTTAACGGTGGTTTGTTTTATTGGGCAACAGTGCTAAGCAAATTGCTGTACTTAGCATTTCCATGAAATTTGGCCAAGGCGGCTAAAATCAAAACTTTGGGCAAATTCACCCTCGGTATAGGGAATTTACGCACAGTTGAATATTTCCTGAAACAAAATTGCATGAAGCCATTTTCCAATTAAAAAAAACCCTCCTATATACGTGGTTAGGCTGAAGTACTTCAAAGTAATGAGATGCCAACGTTTATACCTACAAATCGAGAGCAAGCAAGACAAAAAAAAATTAAAATCTTGGGAAACCTCGGCTCCGGCTACGGCGCAGTCATATGCTGAAAATATAAGTTGTGGCTTTTCATTGAAGCCGAATCTCTGTTTTCTTGTTCAAAATAGTGTATCTACTTCCAAACCGTAGCCAAAAGCCTCTATTTTGATACCTGTTATTTTAGAATGGAGTCACGAAATGGAGCCGGAGCGTGAGCCTGAGCCGGAGCCTAGGTTTGAAAAAGTCCCTAAATGCCACAGACTAAAACAACCAAAATGTGTCTTTTTCCGTCTCAAATTGAAGTTTATATTCGGTCCAAATTCCCTCGGCATGGAATTCCAAATACCAATGGGTTGAAGTTGTCCATTGGGTCAGTAATACCCATTTGGGCATAGGTGTCGAGCGGGGGGGGGGGGGGGGGGGTTTGGGAGGGGAGATAACCCCCCTTACAAAAAAAACAGAGTTGAAAAGTCGCATTTTAAGCATGCTATTTATTAATCATTTTGTTGGTCCTTTAGAAATTTTGTCGGTATTAAATTACATTCAACCTCGAAATATTGGGGGGGGGGGAGATGATAATACACGCCCCCCCCCCCCCCCGGGATCGACACCCATGCATTTGGGACCGAATAAGGTATTGTAAAACAAACATTTCTGTGTGTGAGTCGGTTGTTCGCATGACCATCTAAACACTACGGCTTGACCCTTTTTACGCCACTGCCTGTCAGGTGTGCAAGGAGAAACCAGGTTTTGTGAAGATACCGGTGCCACCTTCATCACCCACTCGGAAGTAAACTCGATCGCCAAAGCGCAAAAAAAGTGCAGGTATAATAATGAGCACTCCACTGTGGCAGAAATCACCACGGCAGACGAGCTGGCTACTGTAAAGCAGCTCATTGCTAACACCGACGATGAGTATGACACCTTTGACTTTCGATATTTTGTAAATAAGTAATGGAAGTAGGACTATAGGCCATAACGGATTTGAACCAACCAACCCTATATAGATTTTAATAAAATGTTTGCTGCTTGACCTCGTCTAGATTATGGGTGAGGGGAGACTAAAATCTATAGCATAGAGTAGGACTCGTAGGACAAAATAAACTTACAACAACAACACGCAGAGTTGTAACTCGAGTCAATGCTTTTGGTGAGTCGAGTCGAGTCGAGTCATTTTAAACTAAAGTGACTCAAGTTGAGTCGAGTCATTTGAAAGAAGTGACTCGAGTTGAGTCGAGCCATTTGAAAGAAGTGACTCGAGTTGAGTCGAGCCATTTGAAAGAAGTGACCCAGTTGAGTCGAGTCATTTGAATGAAGTGACTTAAGTTGAGTCGAGTCATTTGAAAGAAGTGACTCAAGTTTTCGAGGCATTTGAAAGAAGTGACTCAAGTTGAGTCGAGCCATTTGAAAGAAGTAACTCAAGTTGAGTCGAGTCATTTGAAAGAAGTGACTCAAGTTGAGTCGAGCCATTTTAAAGAAGTGACTCAAGTTGAGTCGAGTCATTTTCAAGAAGTGACTCGAGTTGAGTCGAGCCATTTGAAAGAAGTGACCAAGTTGAGTCGAGTCATTTGAATGAAGTGACTTAAGTTGAGTCGAGTCATTTGAAAGAAGTGACTCAAGTTTTCGAGGCATTTGAAAGAAGTGACTCAAGTTGAGTCGAGTCATTTTAAAGAAGTGACTCAAATTGAGTCGAGTCATTTTCAAGAAATGACTCAAATTGAGTCGAGCCATTTTAAAGAAGTGACTCAAGTTGAGTCGAGTCATTTTAAAGAAGTGACTCAAGTTGAGTCGAGTCATTTTAAAGAAGACAGTGACTCAACGATCCGATCCTATCCGTATACATACCGTCCAAATAAATTACCGTTTCAAAATCATAAAAAGATAATTAAAGCAAAAAAATACCCAACCCTTTGCCATGCAGTTACCGTTTAAGTACGTAGAAAGAAAAAAGAAAAAGAAAACCCAAACCCTTTACCAGTTGCCGTTTATGAATAAACGAACCTTTTTATCAATTACCCTTTTTAATGACGATATAAGGCGATACAGGAAAAATAATATGTTAAAAGAAGATATCCTTAACCCTTAACATTGAGCGTTTTTTAAACATGTAAAAAGAAACAACTGATGGACTTCCTCTGTCCATGCGTGTTTATTCCATCCAGACGTGAACGCTATTGGCTCGGCATACACGACGCTGTAACAAATAACGCATTCTACTCCTTCCGAACTGGTCAACCTCTTGACTACACGTGGCGTGGCTCTTGGAAGGCCGACCCTCCCAGCAATGACAGAAAGAAACTTTGCGTCATAATGAAAAAAGACGGTAGTGAATGGGAGCAGGTGGATTGTAAGGGGTCGAACAGAGGTGTCCTGTGTAAAATCGAGCCGGGCGTGCCGAGTCTGCCACCAATGTCAGGTACGTTCCTCGAATTATTCTGCGACGTATAATGTAGGTAGACAATGCATCCATATTGTGCATCTTTCTAAGATAAATATCACCTTATATAATCCCTGAATACGACAAATTGACATCAGTTACTTTCCTGAGGACGAACAGAGCAGTAGAGCACACTGTTGGGAACGTCGAGATAATACCAACGGTTCTTCTCAGAACCACACACTCTCACAGAAGAGATTACATGGTGTCACCGCAAACCTATACCTTCCTTATAGTACTTCCAACATGCATAGCTTCAAGTCTTACTATTATTGACATTCAAAACATTTCATTAATGGTAAGCTTACGCGCGCGGTAAGATCATCCCCGGGATGAAATAGTATAGAGCTAGAGATGCCTGTAGCCATCTTTAGACGTAAATATCCACAGTTTCAAGGACTGAAATGCTTTACACGTTGGCAGATTTTAACCAAACTTGTGTGCAAATTTTGAACAATAGGCCACATTGTTGACCTAGGCCTAAAGAGGGCGCTCTGCTAATGCCAGTTTGGGATTACAATACACAATGGCATTAAGTTATGCAAATAATGCCAGATTATCAAAATGATATTACATTCTTGTACTTGACAACATTTGAATTGATATTAATTTACAACGTCAGTGCATTGTGGGGTGCTGTCGCCTAGCGTGTTGAACTCAACTTCTTGTGGTCAATCTACAGATTGTGGGTTCGAATCCAGCCATGGGTTATTGTCGCTTGCGTCCTTGGGCAAGACGCTTTATCACATATTGCTCCTATTCACCCAGGTGTAAATGGGTACCTGTGAGGGTAGAGATAGCTTTGTGGTTTGATTAGCCTTTGTGCACTGAAAACGGCAGCTCGGGGCTGTATACTCCCCAGGGAGTTGAGATGGTTTCAGGAATGTAAATTATTGCCCGATGACCAGGGATAATCATACATTTTGTAATGCCCAGTCGAGTATATTCATATAGTAGCTGCGCAATATGAATATCCGATATTATTTTTATAATTATTGTTACATCAACTTGATTGCAAGCAGATAGGCCGATGGGATGTTTTTTCTGACTTGTATCAAAAGACGGTGTCCGTCACAGCGTCCTCACTACACCAAAATAGAAATCACCTCAGCAACATCCTTATATACATGACTCTACTGGCTTGCCATTCCAATTGAATTTCTGCCAAACTTTAACCATAGCCTTCTGATATTGTTGATATTTTTCTAATTGGTTTCTCTAATGAATGATGAGTAGTTTGGGAAACATTTGAATTTTTTTTTGGAATTGCCAGATTGTTTGTTTCCTGACATTGGACAACGCGGCTCCTGTTACGAATTCCAAAACAACCACAATACGAACAGTTTCAGTAACTCTAAGTATACATGCACTGTCGCAGAAAGGCGCCTTCCAGTACCAACCGCTGCCGTAGATGTCAGCACCGTGCGATTGTTCGCCTTGTCTTACAGGTAAGTATAAACGACGTGGGCTCAGCAATGTGTAGAAAGTTTCATTCGCCGGAATAAACTTTCTGAACACATGTAGTAAATTTATGTAAAGTTAACTGCCACGCGACAATAATGGCATTTCAAGGTGCGAGTTCAGTGGCACAGTACTTGAGGCGCCAATGAAATAATTTATACAAATCTATCTACACCCTCTCCCTTGTATAGGCTCATGATATTGAATGTATATTCATAAATTACCATGTTCATGATTATAGCTGATCTGCTCGGCACATGCACCCCTGTAGATCTAGCCAAATTAGCTAAAGAACCACGAGGAAGCATACAATTCTTCGAGATCTACCTTCTTTCCTTAATAACAAATATACGGTAAGCATGTTTCAGCGTTAACTTGTCACTGCAAACAATTTTACCGTGATAATGTTATGATTTTGAAATAATTGCTTCTCGGCTACGTTTCTGCATATAAAGTGAAATTTAGTAACCTTTGTTTTCAATACAGCTTCAACAAAGTATGGCTCGGTATTAAGAAACATTCATCATACCCTACGTTTAGAGATGAGGATGGGGAAGAGGTGTTCTTTTTTGACTGGAAAGATGGCCAACCTGACAGTGGCTCCTGCGTTTTTCTCAATGTTGATGTAGGGAAATACGAAACTTCTGGTTGCGATTCCGAATACAACGTATTATGTCAAGTTCCGTCAGGTAATATCTTGAGAATCAATCAGATTCACATGTTCATGTTTGTTCTGTCAGTCCGTGGTTTTTGTCCCGTTTCGTCTGTTCTTGTGTTTGTGAGTCTGTCTATTATGCACAATCAAAGCTCAGAAAACAACGCATGCGTATAGGCAATAATTCTGCAATGAGCGGCCTAACAGCGCACGTCTAGGTCCCAGGCGATTTCTGATTCCTAAGGTAGATATGTAGGTACTGGTGCCAGACCAAGAATCTGAGATCGATGACGTCATCAGGAGCCTCGTCTTGGATTTCGGCAGTGGGATCACAACTATGTCATCAGGAATTAACGGAAGAGGATGTAAAGGAAAATCATGGAGGTAAATAATTCGAAGGAAATTGGTTGTTTTACTTAAAGGTTTACTGTAATCAAAACACATATGAAGTCAAATGCATCTGTATTGTTATAAAACTCAACATGTCTATCATTGTTTGTTCTAAAAATATTGCGTATAGAAAAAAAAGGAGGTATTTTAGACGCACAATTTAGCACCCCACTTTTCGCGGCGAAAAATCCTCCTTACATCACATGCAGTGAACGCCACGCAGTATACTGTGGTGAGAGCCTATAATACTAGTTCTGTACGTGACGTCACACGCTATTGTTGCGTGGATCGGGTCCAAGGGGGACTTTTTTGGGGGCGGGGCATACATGTACTGATTTTCTAACTTGTTTATCAAAAAGAACTTGCATAAAAATACAAATTTATATAGTCATTTATTATGTATTAAGCAATAATTTTAAAGCACTTTCACCCCTTTCCCAAATTTGATTACAGTAAACCTTTAATTCAACAGACAGACAAACAAACAGGACGAAGTGGGTGACGGACGCACAGACCGACTGACAGATATACATACATACAGACATTGCCAAACACAATTCATCACTTCTGTGGGGAAGGATAGTCGATTATTACCGGACTTGTTTAAAGGGTCTGTGCAATAAGAATATTATGGCTTGAACTTATGCCAAAAACCAACTGTTTATGCGGCCTGAGTGATTTTACCCACTTCCTCGCACTCTTTCAGGAATAACACCAGGTTTTGGGGTTTTTATGCTAATTAGAATTTCCATTTTCATGAGCAAAACAGGGGTTTGTCATCTGGGTAACTGAAAACAGTAACCCAATTGATTTGTGCACAAAAAGTTGTGGTTGTTTTATAGGTTTTCTCAATGGGTTTTATTGTGCCAAATAATTATTTTCCTTTCACTCAACTGGCGGTTTAAATTTGTTGCCGAAGCATTTCTGTGGGGCAAGTGTACCTCTTCATTTTGTTTATGTTTGTTCATTATACTTTTGCTGTTGGTTCCCCACATGAGCATTCATGAAAATCCCCCATTTTGCAAAGCCATTCAAATGAAAACCAATTACTAGTTTGAAACCACTGACTTGCCATTCATTATAATAATATTCTCTGTATGAAGGCAATAAAATAAACCTACACTGAAAAGGCACTGCAGGAACCCTTATCGTTTAAGTTATAAAACCAGTGTAGACAAATTTTCCTTACTCCATGGTTGAAATTAACCACTGGGAGACTTTGGAGAACCGGTCTTCAAGTCAACAGCGCACGCGCACGCAATTGTGAGCATGCGCGCGTTGTTTTGCGCCTGCGCCGTTGTGCGTGCGCGTGCGCTGTTGACATGAAGACCGGTTCTCAAAAGTCTCCCATTGAGACATTATACATTATGTAATTTATGTTTGTGGAGCATTTTTAACCTTTTATTTTTTTCTGAAAACATTCAAGTTATCTGAATCGACCTTGTGGGGGTGATGCCTTACGTGGAGTTTGGATCAGTGGTAATCTGTCATCAGGAATAAGGTGAAGATCAAAACCATGGGAACTCTTAAAGGTAGGTTAACAAAATGGAATTGATGCTCAAAGGATGGATGTAGCACAAACCATACAGACACAACCTACAACCCAAATATGTTCAACTGTTTTCTCGAAAATAAAAACCTCAAAAGTTCATGAAATGCGTTTTGGATATGATTCTGATTTTATCATAATCTGGTGTAGGATTATGGTGCAAGTGGAGATTCAAGTTAATATTTTTTATGGTATATACAAATAGTTAAATTTTTGTTTTGCCATCGGTGCGTGCTTAAAGGTAATATCATACTTTGGTTGTTGTCCCCTGCAAAAATACAGATTCATGAGCAAAATGATGATATCAAGGATAACAGTTATCTATGAAATTTCTAGTCCCATACGGTGCCCACTTTTTGAGAAAAAAGTGAAAGACGCCCAAAGTATTTTAAAAATCTTTTCAGCGTCGTTTTTCTATCTTTAAAAGGTGGAAATAGTTTTTGGTCATTGCTTTTAGACCTTTCTGGATAAATACAGCATTTCTGGCAGAAGAATTTTAACGATAATTATGTTTCTACCGTCACTAATTTTATACCCTGTAAGTTATAGGTACATCTGTGAAGATTTATTTCGGTATGCCGCCAAAGTATGATAGTACATTAAACTACAAAATAAAAGAAACCAGAATTCAATTCAATTCAATGACATTTATTTCCACGGCGAGGGGACAACATTCTAAAAGCCAATGTTTCTGTTGTATGTGCCGTAACATACAAAACTAGACAGGGCAAGACAAAATATGGCTTAAAGGTTATATATCATACTTTGGTTTTTATCAAAGAAATACAGATTCATGGGCAAAAATATCAAGACAGATACAGTAACAGACATCTGTGAAAATTTCAGTCCCATACGGTGCCCACTTTTTGACAAAACAGTGAGAAACGGCCGCAGTATTTCTTAAGTCTTTTCTCTTTTATTTTTGATCTTTTAAAAGAAAAGATTATTCGGTCGTTGTTTTACTTATTTCTGGATGTCTGTTACAATTTTAAGGGTATGTTTTTACCACCACCATCTTCATACCCTGTAAGTTATACGTAAATTAATCTGTGAAAAATTTTCTGTTTTTGTTTCTTACCACAGTATGATACTACCTTTAAAAGTTTCATGCCAAAATGAAAAGTGCTTGCCTACGTAATTTTACCACTAGGGAATACGTCATCACTTAGTCATTTAGTTTGGCAATTGTTCGACAAGATCACCCTCCTCCCTGTTTTTTTTTTTTTTTTTTTTTTACTGCAAACAGTGACGACCATTCTTATATACGTCAAGGATTTTGTCTTTTGTCATGCCGATTGCATGAATAATGCACAACCTGTGAATTTCTTTAGGAAACCAGTGAAGCGTGATGTACCCTGCTTCATGTATTGGAAATTGCCTGTTACATGTTGTCTCCGTGATTAAACTAGGCCTATTACTCAACCATTTTGTTCCATTACAAATGCTTGATGTGACTTTCGCAACCGAGAGTTTATAATGTTCGCAAATTTCACTTTTCATTCAAAGTGATTGGACTAACGAAAGGAATTTTCTGTTTTTTCAAGGATTGTGACTTCTTGGTTTGCCATTTCGTTAGTGGACTAGTTATAGGAGGGGCTGTGTGTTGTGATGATGGCGTTGCGGTGGGTGCATGGATTACTTCCTAGATGGCATGCACAGTGGATTACCACTGTTTGTTTATATGTATGGTTCGCAGTATATGCATCGACAGGTGAGATTTTATGGACAGCCAATATTAGGGGTATTTCTCTTGAAGTAATAAGTTGAATCCGTTAAAAAAATCAATTGCTTATATGATAGATGATGGTAATATGGTGATTGGTGAAGATTATGATGGTAATGTGGTGATTGGTGAAGTCGAGTATGATGGTAATCAGGTAATGTGGTGATTGGTGAAGTCGAGTATGATGGTAATGTGGTGATTGGTGAAGAGTATGGAGGTAATGTGGTGATTGGTGAAGAGTATGATGGTAATACGTGGTGATTGAGTATGATGGTAATACGTGGTGATTGGTGAAGAGTATGATGGTAATGTGGTGATTGGTGAAGAGTATGATGGTAATGTGGTGATTGGTGAAGAGTATGATGGTAATGTGGTGATTGGTGAAGAGTATGATGGTAATGTGGTGATAGGTGAAGAGTATGATGGTAATGTGGTGATTGGTGAAGAGTATGATGGTAATGTGGTGATTGGTGAAGAGTATGATGGTAATGTGGTGATTGGTGAAGAGTATGATGGTAATGTGGTGATTGGTGAAGAGTATGATGGTAATGTGGTGATTGGTGAAGAGTATGATGGTAATGTGGTGATTGGTGAAGAGTATGATGGTACGGTGGTGATTTGTGAAGAGTATGATGGTAATATGGTGATAGGGGAATGGGGACCATGAGAGAAATGTGCGATGGTTAACTTAGAGGTAATGTGATACAATGACTATGTTGATGGTGAATACGAGTGATAGAGGTGGGTTCATTGATGTATACAGATTGTAATTGTTATAACAATTCGAAGAAAAAACCTGTACATGTACAGTACACCAAACCAGTATGCCTCATCCCGTGACGAATTTGTCGATCACGCATTAATCATTATTCGTACCACATAAAAAGAAAGCTTGTGGCTTTCCCTAATCTTTAATTGTGACTTTATCTGGCTGAGCATTTTTTAATTTGAAAGGTATTTCTAATTTTTAATCATCTGAGTCATATAACGATTAAATATTCTATTGAAAAAAAAATTGATCATCAAAGATCTTTACCTAATTCATTTAGCATTTGAGAACGATCCTGCTAAGATCGAAACCTCAGACCCCTTTAACTTCCAGCTTTTCAAAGATTCTGACCAATTCAGATGTTTGTATTTTTCTTTACGTGCAGCTGCTGTGGAAGGTGATGAATCATGCCCGGAATACCCAGAAGAATTCCGCAGCAGATTCTTGGGTGAAATAGAGAATTCCACCGAGTACAATGGCAACGAGTCCACAACATTGGGACAGATAAGCTGTATCCCTGGGTTTCAACATAATAATACAGACCCCGTCGTAATGTGTGTATGCAAGGATGGAAAATGCGTTTGGGACGGGGGCTACTGTGCTTTAGGTATATAACTTTATGCATCTATCACAAACACTGTCATTTTTGCCCGTGTTCATACGAAAAATGTACAAAATGACGATCATTTATTTTCCTTGTCTCTGTTTTCCTCTGTCTATGTGAGCCATATTCCCTATTTCAATGTATGGGTCTCATGTGAAAGGTTACAAATTCCTTTGTTTAGTTTTGGTCTGAAAGCGGCTTTTTTTTTCAAGTTCACGCCCCAATGCTTCACACTTATGTGAACCATTTCCTTAATTATGAGAAGAAAAGGACAAAAGAGGAATAGAAGAAAAAGAATTTTACCATACAACAGCCATATTTAAGTTTGTTTAAAAACGTGTGACAATTTCAATATAGGCCTACACGATTGTACACTGTACATGAACTTGACAAATATTTATTGCTTTCTCAATAAAGTGAGTACCGATTTCGGTGAAATTAGTATCAAATTGTATTTTGGAAGTTTGAAATTAGCGACGTTTGACTATAGGCCTTTTAACGAATCTAAAATTATGTTGCTTATTGCAGATGTACTTGGGGTTATTGTGGCCAGCATTGCAATGATTGTTACCTTTGCCATATTCTGCCTGGTCTTTGCAGTGATGTGGCGTCATTGTAGGTAAGTCAGTCCACTTAATAAATATATCAAGGGTCTTGGTAGGCCTACACTGTGACGAAGGAAAATAAAAGAATTGAAAAACTCACTTCTCAAGTTTCACATGATTTTCTTTGGGAAAGAAAAATATAAATAGATTACCTTTTTTTTCCAGAAATGCATTTGGTTGCCTCCATGTTGTCTGTAGAAATTGCCATCCGTGGGAATGTCCCACCTCGTGATGTACTTGTGTGCTTTATACATCATCATGGAATCCTTTCAAATTCAGTTCAAAGTTCAGTTCAGTTCTCGCAGCATTTTCGCACAACCAAGTTGACATTAAAGTACAATTCTAACCCGTGTTTGTTGGTCTTAATCACGACTTTGTTTATAGGTGCACACAGAAGGGATGGAGGCGAGCCATGTACGATACTTCGCAAGATGTGTCGGAGATAATTGACGGGCATCGAGAGCCTGACGGTGTCATCAACCTCAGCATGATGGATACACCGCCCAGTCCAAGAATTATCCCCATCGAGGATCCGTACGAGATGGAAAGTGAAGCTGGGTTTTCTGCCCCGGAGGAAATCCAGACTAAAGTCGATGTGCACTACGAGAATTCTCCGGTCATCGAAAACACAATTAATGACGTCGGGGATCGGAATGGCATGTTACCGATTGATCCACAGGCCGGTGGGAGCACGGAGAAGCTGATCGACGACGAAAGAGCAGAGCCTGATGGTCAGGACGACGAGCCGGTACCGTACGGCGTCGTCGGTGACTGGCCGATCGGCCGTGGCGTCCGTCGGGGTGATTCCGGTGCGTCAGCTGGTGGCAGCGTTAAGGTTCGGTCGGTGTCTCAGCCGCCGGTCTTCCCAGATCGGTCGGCATCGGTTCGTCTGGCAGGGACTCGCGGTGGCAACACCGAACCCCTGTATGCCAAAATCAACAAGGTTAAGCGGGCGTCTGAGCGTTGGCCTCCAGGGCCTAAGAAATCTCCCATCAGTGGGGAAGCTGGTGGCAATGAAGTTGGCAGCAGAGAGGGGAGTCAACATCGTGGAAGACGCCCTGGTATCGACGATCTCCTGAATCACTTTGACAGTCCCGAATCCCCTAGAAGTCCCTCAGAAAATCAACGAGTGCAAGAGGACATGTATGCCGAGGTAGACTTGGACAGAAATAATCAGCAGACCCCCGATGACAGCCCCGATGTGATTCCACCTCCCACGGCACCCAAACCCACCAGGAATAGCTCCAAGACATCCGTCGGTGGAAGGCCCATCAAACAGTACGTCCCACCCTCCAGGATAAAAGTGGGAGAACGCGAGGATCTGTACACCGAAATTGACAAGTCGCGGTTGTCAAGGAAAAATGGCCTCGTCACCACGAGCGGCAACCTCGAGCCACCTTCCCCTCCTCCGATGAACGGTACGGAGGGACTGTACGCCGAGATTGACCACGAAATGAAACAGATGGACTTGGACACGAGCCGCGGCGACGCGATGGACAATTTCGATGAAGGGTTTGTTGATCATGCAATCACGAAGTTTTAAAGAAGTAACATTCCCCTAAACGCTTTTTTTTATTGAAACAATGGCATGGCGCGCCAATTTTAATTTGTGGTATGAATCTCAGCCTCATGACTTGACCCAAAGATAGTCTGGTTCTCAGACCAAGAATCTTCGACTATTCTCTGTCAATTGTAGGATTTTTAATAAGAGTCGTCAGGGAATCTTTTACACTGGTTCCCGTCCATTTGAGTGACGATAGACGTCAGGAGACTACTGTAGGGAACGGGAACCAGTCTAGGAATCTTTGGGCAGACTAGCAGCGAGGGAACCAGACTATTATGGCACACGTAGGTAGATTAGAATCTAATTATGTCAATTTACTAGTACATGTATTTGCTTTGTATTTTACTGACACAAACAGGGTAAAAATGGGAAAGAAAGAAACTACATCACCAAACCAACCTAGCAAAATAAACACAAATGTGACGGCAAGAGACAACAAAAAGAACAAAACATTTTAGAATTATTTCACTCTGTGAATGGAATTTGCCAGCAGAAAGTGTTTAAAGAAAACATATCAAGACATAAAATGCTTAATTTCATCCACTATTCCCAACCTCCCACTATAGATAATGATATGATATAAATTTTCTTGTCTGGGATGATGAGAGAGCCATTGCATTGAGCGGGACATTTGCTCCGCACAATTCAGATTTTCATCCCAATTAACAATATTTTATACTGAAACCAGAATGGTCATGGAGCAGATAAACATATACATGTAATATGCTTTTTTTTCACAAATCGCGTGCAAACTAGTTTTGGACATAAATTATGCAGTTTAATTCCTATTTAACTCATCTTATTTTGTGTTTTTGAGAAAATGGCATGCACCTTATTTGAGCTCATGTATGCAGCATTTTAGTGTACACAGAAACGTTCAGAATTTGGCAAATTTTGAACATCCGGTTTGCTATAAATATATGCAAGTGTCGATTTACACGGACGTTGTCATGGAAATAATGAAGTACCATGGCTATTAGTTTTATTAAAGGCAACCTATTGAAAAATTGTGAAACCAAGTTATTATATGATATGTAGATATTAAACACGTTCATCAATTCAACTGTGTACATTATATTACAACTGTACTTTTTCTGTTAGTGTTATTCATGAACATTTTTATATAATGTCTATACTGTAAAATATCAAATATCTTTTATTATACGATTTTACGATATACATGTACATGTAGTTTATTATTGATATTCACAATGAACGATGTGTTAAAGGTACAGTACAGGATTGGTACCCAAATAGAAATGTTCACATATCTTAACTTTCAGGATATGAAGATGGTGCTGGTAGAAACATAATGTTAAAAAATGTTCGCCTGAAATGGTGTATTTATCCAGAAATAAGTAAAACAAAGACCGAAAACAGTTTTGATCTCGGGTAAGAAGATCAAATTCATTCTTAATGTTTTATTAAAACAATGAGTCGTATTTTCGCTATTTTCTCGTAACTCAGATGTTCGATTGAACTCAACTTTTCACAGGTTTATCATTTCATATTCATGTACATACTGGATCAGACAAAGTGTGAGTGCTGTTCTGTGACCTTTATCAATCATGTATTATACCTGTACATATCTAGAATAATATGACTTTGACAATTAAAGGCAAAAAGTCGGACTGTGGAAAAAGCTAAATCATTGTGACCCTATTTTGCTCACGGGTAAGCACATAAAACGCAGTAGGATAAAACATGTAATTGATTAATTTCTGTCATTTTAATTATCATTATTTGTTTCTATAATTGCAGATAGTCTTCTAAAAGCGTTGACGTGAAGCTTAAAAATATATTTCAAATAATAAGTTGTTTTGAGATAAATGATTGTACATTACACAGAGGTTCATAACGACATTCTTGATTATTCTGCCAAATTTCATCAGAATCGAATCCCCTTAGCCGAGATGGGGTGAAGGAGGGTGGGTTAAGGGGAGGGTGGGGTGGGGTAAGGGAGGGTGGGGTGCCTTGTTTGAAGGGTAGCTACCCCTAACCCCCTTGGGGTGTGTGCAAAATTATACTTAAATTGGAGGATTTGGGAAAATTGGTTAATATCCTACAGTACCAATCCCAAATCCATTAAAATTATATCTGCATAGCATTTAATCAGGATTTTGAAGTTAAGAATACAACAAGAGTATTTTAGGAACAATGGGGGTGTCACATTTTGCAGGGTATAGGGTTAAATCATAACCATATTTTCATAAACAGATTTCGTGTACTATTTTTGTTAGAGAATTCATTGTATAAAATTCGACAATATTTTCATAATTATGTACAGTAAACTATGTACATGTCATTGAGAAAAACTGATGTGTTTTTAAATTTTTGAGAATTTCACAAATCTCCATATTTCATTCTCAGTTCATTTTTAATATGGATATCAAGTTTTTTTTCTGTCTGGTTGTATAATATAATGAAGATATTCAGTTCATTTTATATTATTTTGTAAGATTTTGTATATGAAATATATTTCCATATTCAATATATCATACCTAAAAATGTCAAATTGATGCATTTTAATATACATAATTCAAATTAAAAAAGATGGAAATACACAGAATTAAAGAAAACACTTGAACTTCAGTCATTTTTTTTTTCAAAACAAGATTATTCTTGTTACTTGTGCATTTAATAATGTAACATTCTTAATTAATACATTATATGAATAATTATTCGCAGATCTGAAAACAATTTTTAAAATATTGCATTTACAGTATCTTCAGTACAGAAAGTTTGTGAAGCAGACAATCTTTATTAGTTCAGTCTGGTATTTAAATGCGGAACACAAACCTGAAAGAATGTTGTTGAACCTGAAATAAAAAGCATTACTATACCTCATAAATATTCATGACCTATAGCCGAATCCCAATTGGTCAATTGACCATCACGTGCCAGTGGATATATTTGCTGATCACCAGCGAGTAGGCCGGGGAACTGTTACACATGTAACATCTCACTGCGCATTCTAGGAAAAGTTTGCAGCGTGCGTGCGTGAGCCTCGACCCACACAGATCACGAACACGACAATTTTGCTGCACTTACTGATACCAATCTCAATGAAATAGTGAATATTTATGAGGTAAAGTAAAACAAATATCAAATGGTTTATTTCGGGTGGACAGTCGGCTTCGCCTCGGGAACTATAGTTTGTCAACTTCAAACACCTCGGGAGCTAGAATCGACTGTCACCCTTAAACCATGTGATATTTGTATAATATGGACTAAAATGGACCACATTGTTAAGATTTTCCTGAAGCCATATAAATATGACTGTTTCCACAATATTGATCGTCAAAGTCAATAACACAATGTGTTACCTGCAGCCTTGACTAAATGTGGGCAAGTTAAATGACATTTGAATCTTTATTGCTATGGATATTAATAATATTACCAATAGGTTTTTTTGCCTGTGGTTTATTTGATAACTAAAAAACAATGCTTTCCTAGTTGAAATTTCACTTCATAAGTATTGGTAATTATAAATAATCCAATTTTTGCCAAAACAGAATCATTTCTGCTTAGCAGAGTTTTGTGCTGCTTAGCTGCTACATGGAATTGATGTGAGAGATTTGTAGCTGCAGACCTTCAAGGCTGTACCCCGGCGTACAAGAGATTTTTCACAAAATAAACTGGTGCCTCTTGTTTTGGTAGGACGCCCTCTATTGACTGCACCTGTAGAGTTAAAGTACAAACACATTACGAGCCTTTACGAACTGAGGCTATGGGCTTGAGGCTAGGCTTGGGATTAATTAATGCTACCGCCATTTTGTGTCCTAAATGAAATGAAGATCTTGAGATAAATGGCGAAGCTGGAGCCTTTCTTCGGCTTCGTCATGTGGCCCAATCCCTTTGTTTAGTTTTGTGGGCCTCAAATGGCAGTAGCGGAATAGGTACCAAGCCTAGCCTCAAGTCAGGTTTCGTAAAGGCCCTAGGTTTGGGATCTATTTAGCTTCCGCCATTTTGTGTCCTAAATAAAATGAAGGGCTTGATAAACATGGCAAAGCTGGGGCTTTTCTCTTGCTTCGTCATGTGGCCCAATCCCTTCGTTTAGTTTTGTTGGCCTCAAATGGTGGTAGCCTAAAGCCAGGTTTTGTAAAGGCCCTAGGTTTGGGATCTATTTACCTTCTGCCATTTTGTGTCTTAAATAAAGGGCTTGAGATACATGGCAAAGCTGGAGCCTTTCTCCGGCTTCGTCATGTGGCCCAATCCCTTTGCTTTGTTTTGTGGGTCTCAAATGGTGATAATGAAATAAGTTCAATGCCAAGCTTCAAGCCTGGTATTGGAAATGCCCAGTGACAACAAATACAGTCTTAATTTCAAAGAACTACCATCCATCTCACAATTTGGATATAAATGCTGTGAGGATGTCAACTATTAGTACATGGGACATGGAAGTCAACTGTGTGTAAAAGGGAATATGTAAAAACAAACGTCTGACAAACATGGTAAATTCTGTGTATGGTACAAACTACAAAGGGTGGTTGGAAATTTCATGTCTACTTTGTGTGTTCATGTATTTGAGGCATAAAGATATTGACTTACATTATCATACCAGCGGGATATGTGCATGTACTTCTCTTTTTCCTGGAAAGTTAATGAAGACTGTGAAGAAGAATGATACAAAAAAGAAATATTAGTGAAGAAAACCATCAAGAAAATACTTAAAAGGAGACAAGGATTGCAGTATTACAATAAAGCAAATATAAAATCGTACAAGTAAAGGTTTTCTATTGCTGTGGTGTTTTGCAATCACTATATACACAAGTGTCCTGAGTAGATTGAGAATGAACTCACAGACTTCTTGGGTGGGATTCGAACCCCTGACATAATTATTCTCATTCTCATTGAATTTATCTGCCACCACACCCTTGACAAATTTAGACTGCTCCATTTTGGGGGGTGGGGTGGTTCAAAGCAAAGAACAAAAAAAAGTCTTCTTTATTTGGAAGCTTATTTGTTTACTCTATAGGCTATTCCCCCTGGGATCATCATTTCTAGTAATCATTTCAATTTGACTTGCAAATTTACACAGTACACGTACTTATCTGGGTCCACATTTTGGGATCCCTTTACTGCCCTTATAACAAACCTAGATATGAAACATACAGCAATACATCAATAAAGGAAAATAGGTAGTAAAACAATAGAATTTTAATTTACTTTGTGACAATGTTTTTCTCTTATTTAAAGGATTTTTAGGATTACATGTGCATATCTCTGATAACAGCTTATTTGGGGGGAATATATTCCTTGTATTGGCAAGCTATGACTGGCTAAGCATAATCTACATCATACACTAAAGGCTCACTATAAACTTCATCCAATTTGCAAATACGGGAAGACATACAAACGTTATCCTGTTTCAAAAATACTTACCAAAGACGACTGTAACCCATAGCATATGAGCAGGTCAGGTAATGTGAATCGGTTGCCCAGGAAAAATGTTCTTGTTGCAAGATAAGCATTCATTTCCTGGAAGAACAAAAAATTAATTCCAAAGTAAAATTTCATGTTCATTCCAAAAATAATGAAGAAGAAGAGATACATTTAAATTGTACAACCTTTTACAATTTTTGTTTGGAACTGTTGAGAACATTATTACTGGCAATTAAGTATTGTTTGCTCACTGGCAATTGCCTATGACTACTTTGACTAGTATGAGTAGCTACATGTTGGTGTCATGTTGGCCCGATGGGCTAGCCAGGAAAACAGAACAAGACCAGGGGTGCGTTCCACTCCAGCTACCTACGTGCATGGCGCACAATGTGCGCCACCGTTTTCAAACCGGAATGCGCTGTTCGCCAAACACACACACAACGTTCGCCTAACAAAGCTAACGGTGTAGAGGAGGTGTTTGCTGAAGTTGGCTAACTACATCGAATGAAAGATGGACGCAGTACGCAACACATGTTCGCGGTTTGTTGTGTGTGCATTCCACTACAGAATCCAAGCGTAACGCAAACGGCGCGAACATGTTCGCGTATGTTCGTGCAAGCGGAATGCACCCCTGGATAGCCGTTCATCTACCTTGAGTACTGTTGAGATATCTTTATCCCCATGGCATCTGTCAATCTCTGTGACTCTGTATTCCAGCCACTGTGAGACTGCGGCTCGTTCACCAGCATCGTTCCCACCAATCAGGTCACGCCGGCCTGCCAATTTGGCCAGGTAATTGGCCACAGAGGAAAGGCCTGTCACCGATGTCCCATTTAATGTAAGCGTGGGAGCCTGCAGTTGGAATAAATTACATTCATCACAATTATTCATAATCTAATTAAGTATTAATCATTAAAATAATGTACTGAACTCAATCCCAATTATCATATATCGCAAATAGCGACTGCTACGCTAGGAATTGTGGGATGCACAAGGGTCGAAACTCGAAAGGACGTCACCACCTGCTTACTTTTGGACAATTACTGTGTTCCTGAACTTGCAGGTCAACCCAGATGTATCCCACAATGCTTTGCGGAAGTACCCTCTCTTGATTTGGTGGAAATAATTTAGGCTAGTACTATATTTTGCCGGACCCGTTATGCGTTCTTCTCGTTGGCCATGCTGTCCTTCTTTCTTGAAAGGTTATTTTGCCAGAGGTATGTTTTAAGGCAAGAATTCCACTGACGGCCATGACGGAAAAAAAGTTATATCCTCTAAAAGTTAACTTACTGGATACAAGTTAGGACCAACATCAATCTCAGGAGTGGAAAGCTGGGTAGCACATCTGGAAAGTGAGTTTTACGGGGTATTTTGGACCCACACTTCAGAGCAGTAGCGCACAACAGGGGCAGCCATTTTCTATCTGTGAACTTATGTGTGGTGCGCATGACAGAGGGCAAAGGGCACTGGAGCTGTTGAATATTGATGTTCAGGAGGGACCATTGTTTGGCGGGGGCGGGGGCGGGTGGGGGTGTTTAGTGTGAGGTAATAACGGTAGGAAAATTCAGGGAGGGTTAAGGTGTGGGGATTTCAAAATAGCATTATTCTAGGGACATTTTTGGAAGGTCTGAATTGAATTGCGGTACGCAGCTTAGATTTAACCATTGCATATTGGGACTCCCCCGCCAATTTTACTTGACCTTAACTTCAAATAGAACATATTAACCGTCTTCTGGCAGCAAGCGCTCGTGTGGCGTGCTCAGATAATCCATTGCATTTGTAATTATATTGTTGTTTCTTCCACAGCCCGGGTTCGAATCCCAGTGAGATCAAGGTAAAAAAAAGTTGGAAAATAAGAGTGAGAATGTAGGGGAGGAAGGGATATAGGAGAGGTAGGAGAGAAGAAAGAAGTGTAAAGAGGGCGTTTTTTTTTTTTGTTTTTTTAATTTTGCCCCTTTTTTTAAACCTCTCCCCCTAGTCACTGAGCCCCCTCTCACACCTAAAAACCCTCAATATAGATCCCCCCCCCTTCTGAACTTGTCAAATATCCCAAAATTAGGTCAATTTGGCCATGGCCGTCAGTGGAATTTTTTCCTGTTTTAATTCTTTTTAACAGGCCTAGGCCTACTGCAAATTAGCCAACGCCCAATGGGAAAGGTAAATAGCGTTTGTAGGAAGATCGGCGGTGCAGGCAATAATACACTATAAGTTAGTAGGGTGCATTCGTTTAGCTCCCCCAGGTCAACACCGGTCAACTTCGTCCCCATTGCACCCATATTATTATACACTGTCATGACACTGCCTATTTTATTTATTTATTTGCGATAAACCTGAAATGTATTCATTGAATGATGGCTATTTTAAGAACTTAAATAATCGATGTGCTCTAGGTGGCCTATGCTGAGGTAACATCCAATGATATAACATACAAATGTACCTTTGTTTCGCTGTTAACGTTAACTTTTACGCCAGAAACATTCAGATATCTGGCCACAGACTTCACGTCTTGCTTAATGTCGGCCATTGCATTTCCACGATTGATGTATGAACGCCCTCAAGTGGCACAGTTGGTCTATTTTATTCAACTTGTAACAGTCGCTTTTAATCCCACTGGGATTATTAAAAGTAAACATACTTTCCAAAAGTTTTAAATCCACTGTTTATATAAAAAACAAATCAGATTGTTATCTAAACATATTTTGGTTTGTTTTTATTTGCAAATTGACATAAAACTTTGCATTTGGTCGACGTTTAGATTATAAACAAAGGACTTGTACATGTTTTTGTTTTGATAGTACCTGCATTTTGCATAAAATAGTTGCACTGCTCCGACATCAATTTAGCTTTGTTATTGAATCCGTAGCTTAAATTCTACTACCCAATCACGACTCGCTATTCATAGAATGCAAACAGCAATCGGGTGTATCTGCAGCCTGCCAAACTGCTGCTAGCTTCACTTTGATGTTCGCAAGTGCTAAATGAATTTGAATGCCAGTTGTCATTGTTATCGTCTTATGAAAATACTCGTCTAGCTGTGAAACATTGCCTTATGAATCGACCTATGTGAATAAAACCAGGGACTTAAAATCAACAAAATGTCAGGGAATGAGTACATATACCACTACCCTGACGATGATGACATGGTTGATCCGCTGAGTGATAGCCGTGCAAGTGGTGATTTTTCACGGCCAACTTACAGTGGGGACGAGTCGAATAGCGTTACACCTGATCCACCGCGTCGTATAACACCTGTAGCAAGCCCGAGGAAGCCCCCACGACCAACTAGCATGGCTGGTGCTGCTCCCATGAACGGAGAGAATGGCAGAAATAATGTAAGCCGTTCCGTCTGTCAGTTTTTTTTAATCTGTTTGTTTATTTTGGTAATTGTGGACAAGTTCCTAAAACATATAAGCCCTACCTAAGAAAGGACAATTGGTTTCTAAAACTATTTTTTAGGAAAGGAAATTCAAATTGCAACATTTTAAGTAGGCCTACCGTTTGTTTATTTTGTTTAGGCCAATAAGTCCTTTTTATGTCATGTGCTGTAAGTAACGGCCACTTTACAGGTTGACCGCAGGACAACTCGACTCCGAGACAAGTCAACTCCATCTCTTTAAGTCTTATTTATTATGCGATTGATGCGTGGTGTGCACGACAAAGTGTGATCTGAATATTAAATAAGTAAAAGAGACACCGAAAATAAAATTCTCATTAGTCCTAAGCAAAATAATGGACCCTTCCGGCCTGTCAGTCAAACTGTGTACTTTGACCAATTGGAGGACACATTAAAATCAGGTGACCACGATAGCCTTGGTCAAACTTGGTCATATGCAGTATGTATAACACGCATGTGGGCGGGGCTTAAGAGCAAAGCCGGAATGGTTCAAAAATTTTGCAAAATAGTGGAATAATTGTTCTTTTTTTTTTTAATTGCTACCTTTTATTAGATCTTATTTTATTTGAAGGTAATATCATACTTTGGTTTTTATCAAAGAAATTACAGATTCATGGGCAAAAATACCAAGACAGATACAGTAATAGTCATCTGGTCATCTGTGAAAATTTCAGTCCCATTCGTTGCCCACCTTTTGAGGAAACAGTGAAAAACAGCCACATTATAAAAGTCTTTTCTGTTTCATTTTTGATCTTTTAAAAGGTCAAAAAGATTTTTGGTCGTTGTTTTACTAATTTCTGGATAAATACACCATTTCAGGCGGAACATTTTTAACAGTATGTTTCTACCACCACCATCTTCATACCCTGTAAGTTATACGTAAATCTGTGAACATTTCTGTTTTGGTCTCTTACCAAAGTATGATACTACCTTTAAGGCTAAACCTTTGAGGAAGATTCTTTTTCGGATAGGCCTATTTGGTTGCAGCTTGCCCGCTATGCCCCTTGGCTGTCGACCACGGCCAACCTGATGCCGCACTGCTAGTCTATCTTTTGCAAATGCTCGAGTGGTCTTTTACTTCCAATCTACCATGTAGCTGACCAGTGTCACTTAAGTTATTTAATCATTTTACATTTTTGTTACGTTGTTTGCGCACACCAGGGCCACGCATCGCATCGGCAGAAATGGAGTTGACTTGTCTCTGAGTCGAGTTGTCTTTGCGGTCGAGCTGTCTCGAGTCAAGTTGTCCCACCGTCAACTTGTCTGAGATTCACTGTAACTCGTTCCCAACACATTTCAAAGAGCAGTTCAAAATAAAACTAAATATTGTATTGTGTATCATCCTTAATAATTTAAGCAAACAGATGAATTTTATTATTATTTTATTTCTCCATCCAGGATTCAATACAGATGAAGGACATACGTGTACCTGTGTACACGAATGCGCCTCATTATGAAGCGATTGATGAGCCAAAGGCTGCCAGTCCAACCTGGTCGGAACCGCCTCAATCCAGTTCCACCCCAATGTCTGAACCAACCACAGCAGTAGCTGCCTCAACCCCAAGGTCTGAGCCAGCTCCAAGCAATTCAACTCCCAGGTCCCACCAACCCACCACCACCACCACCACCACCGCTGTCAGTCCTACCCGGTCGCAGCCTGCTAAAGTTAAACCCAGCTCCAAGAGGTATGAACCAGATAGAACCAGTTCCAGCCGGTCAGAGCAACCTCGAACCAGTCCCACACATTCACAGCAAATGGACAAGGAAGAGTTCAAACGGAAGAAGTTGGGGAACAAGATCAAGGCAGCTGTGAGTACAACTTCTGACAACTTATAAAAAGATCATCTGTGTTTGTGTATCATCAAGTTTTTTTTGTTTAAGCCTTTACCAGTACACATTCTTATGAGTAACGAGAATTTTGGTACAAGCTTGTCAAAAAACATGTGAAATATAATACACATAACCCAAATCAGGTTTTTTTCAAACATTTTTTTTTCACAATGTGGACATGGTGGAGGGAGGCCTATAAACCGGGTTTGTTTTTGCTTGGAGCTGCATAACAGACGACATTGTTTGGTATGGTCGAGTTTTGCTTAGCAAATACACCAGTTATCATCTTAAGTTATATTTGTATTACTGGTACAGTACTTGCAACTGATTTACAGCTGAGGTCGCTAAGCGTATGTTTGATTTGTAAGCAGGGTTTTTCTACCGAGTAGAGAGGAATGAATTCAAGACAGCATCTATAGCGAAAAAATAAGTGAATTGAGAAAGTTTGTTGCGTTTGGCAAGCGAGGGATCAAATTCATGGCGCTGCTTAGCACCAAAATTTGCTAAGCAATCATGCCATTTCTGTCTAAGTAATAAAAACAGGGCTAACAACCAAATTTCCATACATGTTGTGTAGGCCTATCGCTTGTGATTGTTCTTTGGCTGTTGTGCAGTGACCATGAACATCAAATGGAATTTTTAACGGTGGTTTGTTTCATTGGGTTTGTTTGTGCTCAGCAATTTTTTGTGCTTTAGCTGCGCCATGAAATTTTCATTGTGGGGTTAAGATGTCAGGTTTGTTGACATCAGGTATTTTATTTTTGTCAGGCTGAGCCCGAAGATGATGGAGATGATTATGAAAATTCTTTTCTGCAGCGATATAAACGTCCTATCATGGTGAGGAGTGTTTCCCTGCAGTTGTTGTTGTTGTTGTTGTTTACCTGGAACGTCGGTCATCATCCTGTGCTAACAAAGTCTAATCCCTTCACAGTGCACTAATAACTGCATGGAGCTCTAGAGGTGCCATCTTGATTTTGTGATGTCGTCATCCTGTGATAAATTATATGAGGATGTCGACATCTTGATTTAAGGATGTCGTCATCCCGTGATAAATTTATGTCAGGATGTCGTCATCTTGCACGTAATATGTTGTCATCCGGAGATAATTTAGCTCAGGATCTCAACTAGTCAGATGACACCTCCAGACCTCCGTAGATCATACATGTAACTGGTGGCTTACAAGCCTTACATGCTTACTAATCATTTAGGATCAATGGAGAGTTGCTATGAGTCCTGTAAAGTGCTAACCCTAGAGCTGCACTAACACCGGTCACACAAGACAAGAGCTGCTTACCACACATCACCACAGTACTGTCTACTGTCTAGGTGCTATAAGCATGAAATAATTTTCCAAAAGCTTCAAAACTGCCAATTTCAAAAAAGATGATTAAAAATACTCACAACTTTCTGACTTGATCAGGCCATACCACAGCAAAATAAAGCTGGGATGTTCATGTTAACCAATGTCTATTGGCTGGAAAGTTTTTGCAAGGAAAAACATGCTGACTGGTGCCAGACTAAAAGATTACCCCTCCAGTTTACATATACCCCTCCTGGCCTGGTTGAAACCAGTCAAACAGCTCAAAGACCTTTGAAAGACCAAATTTTGGAGGATCATGGGTTCCTTCTGTTTTCGTTACAAGACATCCACACTGTAGTGTATTGTGGTATTTCGAATACCACTCTAGAGTGGAAAAACCATACAATTTGGTAAACAACATGATTTGCAGGTGCGTTAAATTTTGTCTTGTTTTTAACCCTGTATATATGTATGTACTCATTTTGTACTGTACTAATCTGAAAGTTGTAACTAATTGAATCCAATAAAATTCAATTTTTTGGTACATGACTACGTTATACATTAGGTCTACGGGATCACAAATGTCACTGTTTAGTTTTATTGTTTAATTAAGTTCATTTTCCAGGCTTGGCCAGAGCTTTTCAATTTGTACAAAATGTATTTCTGTGAAATACCTCACTCTAAAATTTATGATGTTTTATTCCCAGAATGCTCTTCCTATGCTCTTCAAACCTGTTAAATGTTAAAAGGCACTGAATCCCAAGCAACTGTCTGCTTACATGTACATGTACACGTGTATGTAGTTCTGGATGTTACCGTTTTTGTCACTTGACAACCGATCAGCAGGTGTTTCAACTGTTCAAATGTATAATTCTCATTTTATTGGGCTGTTGGTGGTGTGAAAGTTTGTGAAAACCTCATTAAAACAGTTATTATATCAGATTATCATTATATATCAGAATAAGACACAAATTTGTGCTATTTTGTTGACATTTCTTACAAAATGAGCCATTTTGGGATTTCATTTGTGGTTATTTAGGCCCCTACATGGATATTTTTCTCTACATGTATTCCTCTTTTGTTAAATGTTATTTATCAATATCCTGATTGCTTGTGTTAAATCCATTAAATGTTTGCACTTTGTTGTGTACATTACGTTGTACTTACACATTTTTCATATTTGATGAATTTGGTTGAGTGAGCAAATTAAAAATGAATGCGTGCTGTACATTATCAATCAGTGCAGTATTGCCATGGTTACTGCTACAAATAGACATGATATATCATACATGTATGAGCACAGCATTTCTTATGCAAATGATGTAAAATGCATAGCCTATGCCATGTATGCAACACAGTAGCACACAGGACTGGCCAAATATTACTAACAAGCTTCGTATACTGTACATGTAGCTTCTTCTGACCTGTGGCCAAATGACGTTTGTACATACACACCTAAATTCCCTATTGTTCACAATGTATACAATACAGTGTACGTATGAGTCAGTCATTGAGCTACATGTATTCTACTATTTAATTGTTAGATGTAGGCCATGACCTTGTCTGTGTGTGAAAAGACTAGCAAAACCATGAACCAATTGCATACATCATGTATGTACACTTACATGTACACTGTTAGCTGCTTTCATGATAACACAGAATTGCTCCTATACATGTATGTTCTTATTCTGTTCTGTCAACTTCTGCTACGCAAACATTTGCAGGATACCAGTCACTTTACTTGAGACAATTTTGAATCAGTTGAAATACTACACAAGTGGTAATGGTATTGGTAATCTGTAGTAAGCTTTTAAAATAGTTAGGGGTAATCTGTGTTAGCACCTCACAAAATGACTCATAAAGTAATGTTTGTTGCCGAGATGAGGAAATATTCAATGATGATGCACACAATTGCACAATTTAACATCACATACTGTAACTCCCGTATACAAGATGACACTAACTGTATCTATAGATGTTATTTTTAAAGGTGAAATCTTAAAACTTAGACTGTTAGAGATACACACTAAACATGCTAAAGATTAACTAATATAGAATTGTTTTTTTTTTTTTTAGAAATAACTGTATTTAGCTTTCATAGCAGAGCCTATCATGATTTGCATTGTGCAAACTGTGTTATTAAACTGTTAAAGAGATGGTACAGAATTGGTACGACAAAATACACTTCAAGATCACAGATTCACATAAAACTTACATGTAAGTATAATGGTGATGATAGGAGAAAACATCCCATGAAATTTTTTTGTCTGAAATGCCACATTCGTTGAGAAATAAATGAAACTATTTTCTGATTGGAATAAATCGCTTCGAAGCGTTTTATTATGGACGCATAATATCGTTGAAATGCATAAACGAGTTTTCACTATTTTCTCGTGACCCAGATGGCTGATTGACCTCAAACTTCTACAGGTTTGTCAGTTAAGGTATATGATGGATTACATGTACATAATGTGCTTTCACTGTCAGCAACGGTTTTGTCGCAAAAACCAGTTCTGTACCATCCCTTTAACTTACATGTAAGAGGCAATTTTAATCAATTGAAATATTTAATTAGTGTTTACAGATAGAAGCTAATATCAATACACATACATGTTAATTTCATTGAAGCTCTTAGTCTAATTTGTGTGAGCACTACTTAAGTTAATGAAAATGACTCGTGTATACACTAACATGTTGCTGAGGTTGTGAAAATTGTCATTGTACACACAATTGCACTTGCTGTTCAATTCATATCATCCCTGCAGTCTGCAATATGACACTAACTGTATGTTAAACATGTTAAAAGGTGAAATCTTAAAACTTGAGATATACATGTAGCACTAAGATCAAAGATAATATATAGTGCCCTAGGCACAAGATAGTCTACTCAGTCCCAAAAGTGAAGTATCACCATCACTCAGCTGCCGTTTTAGTAAGCAACAGAGCTAAATCACACCTGTTGTCAATTATTATTGTAACATAAGTGTACTGTTATGTTAAAGGTAGTATCATACTTTGGTAAGAAACCTAAACAGAAATGTTCACAGATTTACGTATATGACTTACAGGGTATGAAGATGGTGGTGGTAGAAACATATCGTTAATTTTTTTCCGCCTCAATGGCTGCCTGTGTGTACTTCATCATGATCAGGACTCTGGTTGTCTGGTCATGTATGTTTTTGAAAGAGTACCTAGGCTGTCTTGCAGTGCCTTGCATAGCTACATATATAGAATCTTTCCTAAAAATTAACTACTAACTGACTAGTCTAATATAGAATTAATTTTTTTTTTAGAAAAAACTGCATAATTTAGCTTTCAACAGTGCCATGAGTTTTCACTATAAAACATCTCCCTCACTATACAAGTACATATGTATACATAGGTAATTCCACAGTAACACAGTAACTAATTCCTGTTACGATACATGCTATTAAAGTGACTTTGAGTTTGATTTGTGATCATTTATAATTCTTGAAGGACTCAAACTAGGAAATGCATTAATTAATGCCAATTATACCACATAAGATTCCAATTAAAACATGTAAAATGCATGCATATGGAAAAACAAAGAGATAACTTAGGGGCCGTCCATAAAGTACGTACGCACGAAGGGGGGGAGGGGGGGTTGTCACCGATGCGTACGCCATGCGTACAGGGGGGGAGGGGGGGTTAAGGCCAATGCGTACCGTACACAAACGATAAATTTGCATAGCATTATCGCGCGAAAAGAGAGGTAAAAAACGTGAAAAAAGCACCGGGATTGTTTTGTTTTTTTCCTTTTTTGCTTATTCAACATGATAAAAAATAGTAAAATCATTATGTAAATGTATAAAAACCTGTTAAACTTTAGTCATTCATTCCAGAATTTAAAGGCGACGTCCCAATTACAGTACCGGCCCGGATTACGGTGACATTTTAATGATGCTAAAGCAAGGGACCACGAGAAGTGAAAAACCTTATGTGGAATGCGTATGCGTACAGGGGGGGAGGGGGGGTTGGGACCACTGCGTACGCCATGCGTACTGAGGGGGAGGGGGGGTCAAAAAAGTCGGCATTTCGTGCGTACGTACTTTATGGACGGCCCCTTATGGTGCAAAATAGACATCAAACCGTGAAAATTCCTCAATGGCTTATGTTTGTGAAAATAATGTTCAGTCATTCAGCCTTTGATAAAGATTCTGCTATTTTTTTTTGCCAGGATCGAAACGCGTCAGGCCCTCCAAACTCCAAGCATTTGATAAATTTCAGGTCATTATTTTGGCAGATGAGCAGTTTGCAGCAGTTTATTAATACTTGTAAAATGCCTAATAAGTAAAAGTTGGTAAAACGTTTGTCTAACTCAGCCCAAATGTTGCATAACCCCCCTCCCCCTCGGTATATCTTAACCATGTTAACTTCACAATCTTCTGATTTGTCATGTTCTGAAATGCCTAAACCTAAGTGGCCAGTTTGAAAAATTTTACATTTTTTTTTTTTCTAAATTTTTTTACTTTTTTTGTTCGAAATAGTGAGCAGTGGAAATAAATTGAAGGAAATTGACAATCGAAATTTACTTTTTGTGTTAAAATCCAGAAATCAAAATTGGGGGTGGGTCAAACAAATTTGGGAAAAAAAGTTGAAACATGAACAAACTGAATATTTTCAGTGGCCCCTAATGCTTAAAACCCCCTTTTCAATTCTTTTCTTGTCTTATTTATCAATTTTGTCCACGTTGGGCTCTAAATTTATAGTATGACTTCCTGGAATCGGGACTGAGTTGCATTTGTTATGTTTGTTGCGTATTTAAATGATTTATGACCGGCAATGTTTGGTTGTTTATTTTCTTTCAGTTGGTGATTTTATTTTTGTTGGTTGCATTGTCCATTGCTGTTGGAATCGGCGCCAGAAATGCCTCAAGTGAGTCTATAGAAATAAGCCATTCTATTCACCTGTTCACTGGAGATTTATGCCTCATAAAGGCATCTTTTGTAGTGGGTCAGAGGTCAGAGGTCAGGGGTTACATTCTAATCATTTCCAGGGGTTTTCATTTTTGTAATAGTGTCGGCGGAATGCTGCACTAATGTACATTTGTTTTTGTTCTCAATTTTTGAAGCATTTTGTGACCCCCTGTTGATTAAAGGTAGCATTCAGAATTGGTAATAGAGAAAATTGTTAAGTTTCAATCTCTAAAGGCACAGTACAGGATCGGTATCATACACTGTATACCCAAACAGAAATGTTCACAGATTTACGTATAACTATCAGGGTATGAAGATGGTGCTGGTAGAAACAAACCGTTAAAATGTTTCCGCCTGAAATGGTGTACTTATATCCAGAAATTAGTCAAACAAAGACTGAAAACATTTTGATCTCGTGGTATGATCAAAACCATTCTTCATGTTTTATAAGAACAATTTTCGCTATTTTCTCGTGACTCAGATGTCCGATTGAGCTCAAATTTTCACAGGTTTATTATTTCATGTACATGTTTGATCAGACAAAGTGTGAGTCCTATTCTGTCATCTGTGACCATTACCAATCATGTATTATACCTTTAACTTGGCTCAGATCACAAATAAGAAACCAAACTTTACCACTTTCAATGTAAATAATTATATTGTTTAAATTTGCTTTTTTACATCCTTTTTCCATTTGTGTAATAGTGGTCACCTTTTCTGGAGCTTTTTCTAATAATCAGGGGAAAACATGCACGCACATCTGTAAGAATGGGAGCAAGTAAGTATTTCAGTATTATAATTTACTTTACATATTGAATTTTAATTAGAAAGGATATACAGTGGAACGCTACTATAACAATTAAAAACATTGTTATACCAAACATTTGGCTATACCGAACATCATCCTTGGCTCCCAATTTTTTTCTGTACAATATACATACCGAATATGGTTCTTTAAATAACAAATGATTACTATAACAGACAATATCTGTGCATCCATCCATGTTCGTCATAGCAGTGTTCCACTATATCTATCTTCTTTTTAGTAAATTGCAAATTTCCAGGGTAACAAAAATTATATTATATAGACAAATATAAAGGCCTTTGGAGAATTAACCACAAATGACGTCTGGTACCCGGCCTTGATTTCATTGCACTTTCAAATTCAAATTGTGAATTCCCCCGACTATAAATACACTCTTGCTATGTATGTAATTCACGATCATCAAAAATTAATATTTACACAAATATTTGAAAAAAATATGTTTTGTTCTTTTGCGGTAAATTTCATTTTAAAATGATGATTAATTTTCATTTCTGAAGATACCATGGAAAAAAAGCGATAAATAATTTAATTCTTATTATAAATTATTCTTATTATTATCTATTTCTGGTTTATGATTCTCCACAAGTGCCCTAGGCACTGTAGCTCGAAAGCCTGATGAAACCTTTTTATGTAAAGATGATGAGAAGAAGATACAGTTTTAGAGGTGGGAGAAAAACCTCAGAGTAATATTCTGGGTAAAGCCCACAGAATCAGGCAGGGACTGAAAACCCAATCCACTTGTGGACCGAGCCGGACTTGAACCTGGTCCACGGAGGTGAAAGGCGAGGAAGAACCGCTACGTCAACCTGACCCATTTTCTTGGTTTTGACTTTTGTTCTACAGGTATCCCAAGCCTCCGTTGATTGTGATTGCCTTGAATGGTTTTAAAAGTAGCTTTTTCCAACACCAGTCACTTGTCAGAAATCTTGCTCGTCTTGGTAAGTTAATAGCATATTTTTTTTCTCAAAACAACCAGGGGCTGGTTCACCAAACTCGTCGTAACTTGCTACCAATCGTAGGACTTATGATGCATTGCAGCCCTACATAGGATACCATGGGTTATCCTTTGTATAAACCCGAGTTATGATCGATCATTGGACTTCGTGAAATCGACCCCAGAAAAAAACTTAACCCTTGTTATGGATTTTACACGAAATTCTGATTCTTGCTAGAAATTGCATGGAAACGCATCGTAACTTACTATTAATCGTAGGACGTACGAAGCATTGCAGCCCCATGTACACTGTACATGTAGAAGTTGAAGGATACAATGGGTTTTCCTTTGTAACTCGAGTTACGATCAACAGTAGGGCTTTGTGAAATCGACCCCAGAAAAAACTTAACCCTTAAAAAAATCTGATTGTTGCTTCAAATTGCATGGAAATGTTCATGAAGCATCACTTAATACAGTCTTGTGTGTGATATTTCTGTATAATTCCTAAATTCTGGATGCAATTTTTGTAAACTTATAATGGACCGTTCTGGCTTTGCTCTTAAGCCCCGCCCACGCTTGTGTTTTACATACAGTGTGTGATCGAGTTTGACAGGGGCTTTCGTGGTCACCTGATTAAAAGGCGTCCTCCTATTGGTCAATGTGCTAGTTTGATTGACAGGCCGGAAGGGTCCATTGCACCTTAGAGCATGTAAAGTTTGGCATGAAAATGTAGAAGTTTTTAACCTTTCTTTCCATATTTTGTATAGCCGAGTGCGGTGTGCATGGGAATACTATACCATCGTATCCATCTACTGCCATTCCAAATCTATATTCCATCGTCACAGTAAGTCAAATTTAACAGAAATTTTGACCATTTGTGTTCATATTTTTGTGTGAAATTACTCATCCTTCGAAAGCTGATGTGTATGTTTAGCAGATTGATGGAATTGCATGATTTTTAGACATTTTCCTAAGACAACAATTTTTGTCTGGAAATTGTCATGCATTGTTTTTATTGTTTTTCTCATTTTATTGAGTTTTAAGTATTAATAGTGATACAAATGACATTGAATCTTTCAACATCATACAATTTATGTTCAACAAGATTGAGCTAAGATTTGTAACAATGATTTGTAACGATTTGTAATGATGTTCTGTAACGAAACTGATTAACTCAAGAAGGAGGAATTTCCAAGGTATACTAATAACTTCTCTGTCGCAAAGAGAAGTATTTTATATAAGGGACATTTGCTAGAAATTGGGAAAACTGGGAAAGTGAGTGATTCTGGTTCCAATGGGAGCGGTTTCAATTCTGCTCTTCGGAGAGTGTTCATTTATATGTATTACACAAGAACAAAGCCATGTCTCCACAAGGATACAAATTTAGGAATTAATCTCACTGCGTTACTGAATAGTTGCATCTGTATATCCTTGCTATTTCCCAACATAACACGGAATGAATCCATTTTAGGGTGCATTTGTTTAGCTCCCCCGGGTCGACACCAGTCAACCTCGTCCCCATTCTCTAGCTTGTTTTGTGCAGTATAACACGACCATTCCCAGTAAGGGCTGACCCGTGTTAGCTAAACGAATAAACCATTTTAGTTTGTGACTGACGGTATCATTGGTTTCTTGCAGGGCATTTACCCAGCATTCCATGGTGATGCAGGTGATTGGCTGACGACCTATGGCATGAACGAGTCCACGTTTGGCCCTGCTGATTCTCCTAGTACATACAGTAGGATGGACCCAAGATGGTTCCAGGACAATGCTGTAAGATCACATTACAGTTTTACACATTATGATATTAAAGCCATGTCTCATATCTCTGGCTGTGGCTGCAAGTAACACACATGTCTATAGTAGCCACTATCATATAGCCAATGGCTGTGGCTGCTTTCATATACTTGGTTTGTAGCACCCAGCCTGAGCTTTTGGATACAAATTATCAGTTAATTTCCATGCATCAATTATGTTAATCCATAGTTCATTGGGACATTTTTATTATTAATTCTCTTTTTTTCTGATAGTCTTTTTGTATAAAGACTTATTGCTTGAACTTATTTTTGTTTTGTAATTTTTCAAATGTTTATTGTCAGATGGTGAGGGTTTTAAGGTTAAAAATGGATTTTAATTTTAAATGAGGGACAAGTTTGATTCGTTCACTTGCTTTTTTTTTTTTAAGAGAGAATTATCATTGAAATGTTGTAAATTGTTTTTGAAATTGGGCATTTCATTTTATTTCATTTTATTTCATTTCATTTTGGGCTGAAATGGTACAGATCAGTGAGATATGTTCCAGTGATCAACATTAGAATCAGGCATGCACATTTTTATTAAGAAATCGTACTGGTGCGATTTGGGTTGCGCTATTTCTGCGTGTGTGGACACGCCACAAAATATCGGCGCAAATAATCATGCTTTTTGGTGTATTTGAGCGTGCCTTTTCAGTCATATTTTCTTTGCGCTCAGCCCCGCAAAACATTTTGTTTAAAATCAAAGTTATGACTCAATTTTGAATACATACCATATTAATTTGTGTGGCCTAGTTATGGGGCATAGCTGCAGATCAAGGTCTACTGACGGCCAGCCATTCCTGGATCGGACGAGAGGGCGACATTGATGAGAACAGACCACCCTCCCCATCTTACTATCAGACATTCCACAGGTAATATATGCAGTAACCATAGTAACATGCATCCTTCTTCAAAGTTCAGGGTTGGAACTTTGTTCTTTAAAGGTACTATCATACTTTGGTAGCATACATGATATAAAGATAGTGATAGTAGGAACATACCATTAAACTTTTTCTGCCAGAAAAGAGTAAAACTAATCACCAAAAACAATTTGATCTTTTCAACATAAAGAATAATGGTGAAAAGATTTTTAAAATACTGTGGCTGTTTTTCATTGTTTGCTCAAAAAGTGGGCACGGTTTGAGACTGAAAATTTCACAGATGACTGTTATTGTATATTTCTTGATATTTCTGCCCATGAATCTGCATTTCTTTGACAAAAACCAAAGTATGATACATGTAGTACCTTTAAGGGCAGGGCAATTGTCCTCAGGTTAACTCTGACAAGAGAAACTAAAATATTTGCAGAGATATTTTAGCGACACCAAGGGAATGGACACCAAGGGTCTTTGTCAGTTTGTTTTACTAATTTCTGGATAAATTCAGCATTTCAAGTGGAAATATTGTATTGGTATGTTTCTACCAGCACCATCTTCATACCTTGAGTGAAAGGAAACTAAAACAACTCAAGTGAGGGTGTCCTTTATGTTTGTTCCAAAAATCGTTCGAACGAACAATCTTTGGCATGTTAGGAAAAGACACTAAATCTTGATTTGCTTGAAAAACCCAGCAAGTGATGAACCAAGATTTCCCATGGTGACTGTTTACAAACTGTTGAGTCCATTTTCTGTCTCAAACTTAATAATTGTTTTTAGAGGCCTTGCAAATCCTATATGCTCCCTTTAAGTCTTAAACGATGTTTGTACATTGTATCTTGTGTTTCCTTCTCAAACCCCAAATGTCTATTCTTGTTCTGTTTTAGTGGCGTCAACTACAAGTCACGCATGAAGACAGTACTGAACTGGTTGCACTTAGACACAGCAGAAAGGTCAGTTTTACAGCGCAAAATATGACAAATACTTCTTCCTGGTTTGTAAAAAACATAGTCAGATACTCTACATCAGGCTAAAAAGAAAATTTCAGGCTAGCCCATGGCCACTGGCCGAGCTTACTTGAGATTTCACTAACCTCTTAAGATTTTTCATCAAATAACCACAAGGGAAACTGACTGACTGAAAAATTTAGATTTTTATTAGCCAGCAGCAGATTTCATGAAATGTTGCGTAATTTACGCAACGTACAAATGTTGCGTAAGTTTCGTGAAACTGCCAAAGGTATTTTGATCAAACTTCAACAGGTTGGTTTAATACAATTTGTTACTAGCCCACTGGGCAACCACAAGAGCTGGTCTAGTTAGCCTGGAACAGTTTTGATTTTAGTTTGGTACACTTTATACACTGGGCTAGTACGATTTCTAGCACTGTACATTAATTCTATTAATTGAGTCCAAATTCTAGCTTTAAGGTGTGACAGATTGAACATTTGAATTTAATGTATTTCTAACCATCAATCCACAAGGTAAAACCTTAAAGGTAGTATCATACTTTGGTAGCATACAGAAACAGACATTTTCACAGATTTACCTATAACTTACAGGGTATAAAGATGGTGATGGTAGAAACATACCATTCAAATATTTCTGCCTGAAATGCTGTATTTCTCTAGAAAAGAGTAAGACCAGTGACCAAAATTATTTTTGAAGATCAAAAATAAAAGAGAAAAGACTTTGGAAATACTGTGACCATTTTTCGCTGTTTTCTCAAAAAGTGGGTACCGTATGGGACTGAAATTTTCACAGATTACTGTTATTGTGTCTACCTTGATATTGTTACCCATGCATCTGTATTACTTTGACAGAAACCAATGTATGATATTACCTTTAAGCTGTTAAAGCTGATCCCTGTATATATGCTTCTGTTTCTTTAGACCTCAGTTCATCACAGTCTACTTTGAAGATCCTGGTGTTACAGCTCAGCAGTATGGCTTGGAGTCAAAACAGGTATGATATACTAGAAACCAATAGTGCAGAGCCCTATTGGTGCTCTACCAATAGCACTCTGCACTAATGACATCACAAAATCCCCGGATGTCAGACAAACATTGACTCACACATGTAGTGTACACCATGCATGCACGCGCACATGCACACACGTTTGCATGGTTGGAATGTTTGTCTGAGATCCGGTACTATTTTTAGCGCAAGTGTGGAGCGCTATTGAGCTATCCAGCCCTGTGTTAGTGGTGTCCCAAACTGTCAACTATCTTTGTTCATTTGCTAGTCAGAAGCCATGGAACCACTCACTCACATTGCACAATATTGTGCAATTAATAGTTTGATTGATTGACTATTTGATCTGTCCTGTGTAGACCATGGATAGCCTAGCCAAGGTGGACAGTGCTATTGGCCTTCTACTAGATGCACTCTATGAAGAGCAAGATCTTGGCTGTGTTAACATCCTAGTGGCATCAACTAGTGGACAAGCTGAGAAGAATTGCGACAGGGTCTACTACCTAAACAATGTGAGTTTCACATACATGTAGAGCTATATTAAATTACAAAAACGCTAGCTCTGCGTTCTCCGTGTGTTGACGCTTTTAAGCCGTCCTGTTCACAGTCATTTTGAATTTATGTCCGTGTCTGTGGTACAAGAAATCTTTGCCTGGAATGCCTTTTGAAGAATGTACTTTAAATGCAATTTGCGAATCCCGGGGATTTATTTCCTAGGGATTGGCTCTGCATTGTGAAAAGGGCTATAGACGCTTCTTGGGCGCAGGGGGTTCAAAATTATTTTCTTTGGCTGTGTTGGCCCAGTTTAGGCATTTTGCCAAGCCTTTGCATCTGTTGATGTGCCATATACTAAACTTTTGAAGTAGGCAAAAATCTAGAATCATTTTGAAAGATGTTTTTATTTTATTTTTCTCTTCTTTTTCACAACCGATGACATTTTTTGAATTCATTCCTAGGATTTACCACATTTGAGTAAGTACTGCCTGTCCCCCGAGACGGTGACCCCTGTGGGAAGGATAACAGCTACTGACCAATGTAAGTCCAGAGAAATGTAATCATCAAATATTAACCACAAGGGAAACTGACTGAATTAATTTGAAGTCATTGAAAGGTGAAGATGGCTTTGAGTATCAAGTGGAAGCATTCTATAAAATACGCGGAGATCTTTAAATTCATTGAACCTTCATGGAAAGGCAATATATTTTGCACGCTGTACCTTCCATGCGGTACTGGTTTCTCAGCATCGCGCACATCGGGAGTTACGACGTAACGTCATGCAATGGCCGATGTGAAGAACGCAAATCATACGGACATTCAACCATTTATGTCAAGATTCCGAAGACTTGAGTATTTTCAAAGCCGAAACCCTGTGAACAGACTACGTGGTTCAGCACAATCTACCATTTTTATCGTCCAATGATTTCAATGACGTTGTCAAGACATGAAACACATACGGTAGAAAAATTGCATCACATTTTGCATGTCGCCGGACAAAAACTACCGGTGGTAATGCGCGAACCTTATGTCAACCATGGTCAACATACTTCTACCTGCTAAATGCATGAAAAAAAACTGCCTTGAGTAATAGCAGGAAACTATAATCTCCAAATCCATCATCAATATTTTATATGCAAGTTCAAGTGGTTCATAGCTGCGTAAAAGCTGTTTGATCTAAAAAAAATACGAATTTTTGATGAAAAATACACATTTTGACATCTCTGAAGACACGTTTCGGATTATCAAGGTTGGCAGGTCTGAGTACGTGGGGGATCACTCAAAGAAGATGTGGCTAATATTGTTCATATAAAAACACTTATATTCATCTAAAATTCAGATGAAATTGTTTTTCCCAGAAGTGTCTCCAAAAGCATGATAGTACTAGGAGGTTTAAACTTCTTTCCTGATTTGTTTTTCTTCTAAAGCTCCACGGGAATTGGACACTCCTGATGAAATACTGGAACAATTGCAGGTCAGTGAATTTGACTGGAAGTCAAACTCCTCTTATTAGTTGTAGGGCCAATGTTTTTCCGCACAAAACGGAAAACGGGTGGAATTCACGGAATCTGCTTCTTGAAACAGAATTCCATTTTCAAAATGGAACTAATAAATTCACTAATTAAATTCAAAACATGCATCATTTATGTGATATGGGGCCAATTTCATTAAACTGTTAAGCACAAAAATTTGCTTAGCACAAAAACTTTTCGCCAAATAAAACAAACCACAATCGAAAATTCCATTTGACATTCATGGTCAGCGAACAACAGCCAAAGAACAATCACAAGTGATACACATCACATGGAAATTTGGTTGTTAACCCTGTTTTTATTAAGACAGAAATGTCATGCTTAGCAAATTGTTGTGCTTAACAGTTTTATGAAATTGGCTCCTGATTGCTATACATTTCCCAGGCTAACTGAATCATGGGGCTGCTCCTAATTTATTTAGTTTGGCACAAGACTGGAACGCCTGTCTGAAACGGGGGTTACTTCTCTCAGGAAATGGCTTAGCTTCTTTATAAGGATGGTTAGTTGTTCCTTCCCTTTGACCTAGCCGACGTGAAACACAGCAACCTTTTGACTAATTGGGGAAAAAAGAAGCCTTTTGTCTAATAGCGCTCTGCACTAATGACATCACAAAATCCCCGGATGTCAGACAAACATTGTCTGACGCACGTAGTGTACATGCACGCACACACACCCACACGTGTGCATGGTTGCAATGTTTGTCTGAGATCGCTATTTATAGCGGAAGTGCAGAGCGCTATTGGGAAAATACTGACTTGCTGCTTGTATGTTTGACTTGCTGCAGTGCCGGGTTGATGGTGGTCAGGCGTACGGTACTAGAGAGCTCCCAGTTCAGCTTCATTCCTCCTACAGTCTGCATAAGGAGGATGTGGTTGTCCTTATGGATGAAGGATGGACGTTTGCAAGGTGAGATCAACTTTCTCCAAGACATTGATTCAATCGGGGAGTGAGACTTTAACACTTGTTGGTCCCAGCCACTGAAAAGCCTGTCCAGGCCTGGGTCTAGGTTCTGTGGCTTCTGTTACCCAACTCTGGTACTCTTGAGCAGTAGACTATCAATTTGATACTGAACAACAGACCTTTCTTTTGTTAACAAACAGTGACATGCTGGTTGGCAATACTTCTTATGGGCGGCCAAATGTTGCAAATCATTTCGTCTTCTTGACAGACGGAGTGACCAAATTCAACATAATTTGCAAACTTTTCATAGCTGTGAAAATTCATGCCATCATTGCTTGTGTTGTTTCCATTACATTCAGTAATATCTTGCAATGTTTATGAAACGCTGTGTTAAAATTGTGGTTATTAGTTTTTTATGTTTGTCTGGCTTTCCTTCTGTTTAAATCTCACAGGCAACCTGAAGGATATAACCGTGACATTTGTAAAGGTGCCTCTGATGGTTTCAACCCATTCAGTCAAGATATGCAGGTATGAATCTTCATGTCACTCTAAGCCATTCATTGATGGACTTAGAAAGTAAATTATCCAGCTCAGTGGGGCATAATCATTAATATAAAAACCACTTTCATGCTACCCATCCCTTAGTATGGGGGAATAAATTGCCATGAGCCCTGTTTGTACTGTGAAGAGACCATCAGTCTTGTTTCAGTGTAAGGGACTGGTTTCTCTACACCATAGGGGTGGAGGCATTCATTCATTGCTGCCTTGCTGTGGACTAGGTACCCCTTCCAGTCCTATTTATACTGTGAAGAGACCATCAGTCTTGTTTCAGTGTGAGGGACTGGTTTCTCTACACCATAGGGGTGGAGGCATTCATTCATTGCTGCCTTGCTGTGGACTAGGTACCCCTTCCAGTCCTATTTATACTGTGAAGAGACCATCAGTCTTGTTTCAGTGTGAGGGACTGGTTTCTCTACACCATAGGGGTGGAGGCATTCATTGCTGCCTTGCTGTGGACTAGGTACCCCTTCCAGTCCTATTTATACTGTGAAGAGACCATCTGTCTTGTTTCAGTGTGAGGGACTGGTTTCTCTACACCATAGGGGTAGAGGCATTCATTGCTGCCTTGTTGTGGACTAGGTACCCCTTCCAGTGCCAGAGAGTCATGACTTAATGATAGAGACCAGTTATTCCACAAAATATGGTTGGAAGCATTACATGTAGCTTTGCTCATTTGTTGTTTTGGATATTTTATTTGTCAGGGGATTTTTGTTGGTTTCGGAAAGAGTTTCAAGATCAGCAAGAAAATGACGCCAGTGAAGAATGTTGATCTGTACAACCTCATGGCAGGTAGGAACAATTGAATGATTTGTATTGGTTGAAAATTGAACAAAGAAATTGAGTGGAGCAGGATTCAAGCTTTTTTCACTTTTCAATGACTTAAAACCAATTCGATCAATTTCTCTTACAAGTGGTTATCGCTGAGCTGATGCGAAGCAGTGCGAGTCTATGTAATACTGATTTCCATAAGTCTGTCCATCGGCGTGAAATGTTTAAAGGATTTTTTTGTAATTTGAGGCCATTTTGTTCATGACTGAAACTTCAAAAATTTTATGTGGTCCCCCACATGAGTTTTTTTGATTTTTGCCCCAAAACTGACTTTTTTCAGAAATGCGCGCTATCTTCCTCATAGGTCGCTATGACTACCAGCAACCATTTCGAACAAAAAAATGCTAATCAACTTGTCATGAAAGGATTTTTGTGTAATTTGATGCAATTTTTTTTCGTGACTGAAACTTCAAAAATTTTATGTGGTCCCCCACATGAGTTTTTTCGATTTTTGCCCCAAAACTGACTTTTTTCAGAAATGCGCGCTATCTTCCTCATAGGTCGCTATGACTACCAGGAACCATTTCGAACAAAAAAATGCTATTCAACTTGTCATGGAAAGATTTTTTTGTAATTTGAGGCCATTTTGTTTGTTACTGAAACTTCAAAAATTGTATGTGGTCCCCCACATGAGTTTTTTCGATTTTTGCCCCAAAACTGACTTTTTTCAGAAATGCGCGCTATCTTCCTCATAGGTCGCTATGACTACCAGGAACCCTTTCGAACAAAAAAATGCTAATCAACTTGTCATGGAAGGATTTTTTTTGTAATTTGAGGCCATTTTGTTCGTGACTGAAACTTCAAAAATTTTATGTGGTCCCCCACATGAGTTTTTTCAATTTTTGCCCCAAAACTGACTTTTTTCAGAAATGCGCGCTATCTTCCTCATAGGTCGCTATGACTACCAGGAACCCTTTCGAACAAAAAAATGCTATTCAACTTGTCATGGAAGGATTATTTTTTAATTTGAGGCCATTTTGTTCGTGACTGAAACTTCAAAAATTTTATGTGGTCCCCCACATGAGTTTTTTCGTTTTTTGCCCCAAAACTGACTTTTTTCAGAAATGCGCGCTATCTTCCTCATAGGTCGCTATGACTACCAGGAACCCTTTCGAACAAAAAAATGCTAATCAACTTGTCATGGAAGGATTTTTTTTGTAATTTGAGGCCATTTTGTTCGTGACTGAAACTTCAAAAATTTTATGTGGTCCCCCACATGAGTTTTTTCGATTTTTGCCCCAAAACTGACTTTTTTTCAGAAATGCGCGCTATCTTCCTCATAGGTCGCTATGACTACCAGGAACCCTTTCGAACAAAAAAATGCTATTCAACTTGTCATGGAAGGATTATTTTTTAATTTGAGGCCATTTTGTTCGTGACTGAAACTTCAAAAATTTTATGTGGTCCCCCACATGAGTTTTTTCGATTTTTGCCCCAAAACTGACTTTTTTCAGAAATGCGCGCTATCTTCCTCATAGGTCGCTATGACTGTTAGGAACCCTTTCGAACAAAAAAAATGCTATTCAACTTGTCATGGAAGGATTTTCGTGTAATTTGAGGCCATTTTGTTCGTGACTGAAACTTCAAAAATTTTATGTGGTCCCCCACATGAGTTTTTTCGATGTTTGCCCCAAAACTGACTTTTTTCAGAAATGCGCGCTATCTTCCTCATAGGTCGCTATGACTACCAGGAACCATTTCGAACAAAAAAATGCTAATCAACTTGTCATGGAAGGATTTTTGTGTAATTTGAGGCCATTTTGTTCGTGACTGAAACTTCAAAAATTGTATGTGGTCCCCCACATGAGTTTTTTCGATTTTTGCCCCAAAACTGACTTTTTTCAGAAATGCGCGCTATCTTCCTCATAGGTCACTATGACTACCAGGAACCCTTTCGAACAAAAAAATGCTAATCAACTTGTCATGGAAGGATTTTTGTGTAATTTGAGGCCATTTTGTTCGTGACTGAAACTTCAAAAATTTTATGTGGTCCCCCACATGAGTTTTTTCGATTTTTGCCCCAAAACTGACTTTTTTCAGAAATGCGCGCTATCTTCCTCATAGGTCGCTATGACTACCAGGAACCCTTTCGAACAAAAAAATGCTATTCAACTTGTCATGGAAGGATTTTTTTGTAATTTGAGGCCATTTTGTTTGTGACTGAAACTTCAAAAATTTTATGTGGTCCCCCACATGAGTTTTTTCGATTTTTGCCCCAAAACTGACTTTTTTCAGAAATGCGCGCTATCTTCCTCATAGGTCACTATGACTACCAGGAACCCTTTCGAACAAAAAAATGCTTATCAACTTGTCATGGAAGGATTTTTGTGTAATTTGAGGCCATTTTGTTCGTGACTGAAACTTCAAAAATTTTATGTGGTCCCCCACATGAGTTTTTTCGATTTTTGCCCCAAAACTGACTTTTTTCAGAAATGCGCGCTATCTTCCTCATAGGTCGCTATGACTGTTAGGAACCCTTTCGAACAAAAAAATGCTATTCAACTTGTCATGGAAGGATTATTTTTTAATTTGAGGCCATTTTTTTCGTGACTGAAACTTCAAAAATTTTATGTGGTCCCCCACATGAGTTTTTTCGATTTTTGCCCCAAAACTGACTTTTTTCAGAAATGCGCGCTATCTTCCTCATAGGTCGCTATGACTGTTAGGAACCCTTTCGAACAAAAAAAATGCTATTCAACTTGTCATGGAAGGATTTTCGTGTAATTTGAGGCCATTTTGTTCGTGACTGAAACTTCAAAAATTTTATGTGGTCCCCCACATGAGTTTTTTCGATGTTTGCCCCAAAACTGACTTTTTTCAGAAATGCGCGCTATCTTCCTCATAGGTCGCTATGACTACCAGGAACCATTTCGAACAAAAAAATGCTAATCAACTTGTCATGGAAGGATTTTTGTGTAATTTGAGGCCATTTTGTTCGTGACTGAAACTTCAAAAATTGTATGTGGTCCCCCACATGAGTTTTTTCGATTTTTGCCCCAAAACTGACTTTTTTCAGAAATGCGCGCTATCTTCCTCATAGGTCACTATGACTACCAGGAACCCTTTCGAACAAAAAAATGCTAATCAACTTGTCATGGAAGGATTTTTGTGTAATTTGAGGCCATTTTGTTCGTGACTGAAACTTCAAAAATTGTATGTGGTCCCCCACATGAGTTTTTTCGATTTTTGCCCCAAAACTGACTTTTTTCAGAAATGCGCGCTATCTTCCTCATAGGTCGCTATGACTACCAGGAACCATTTCGAACAAAAAAATGCTAATCAACTTGTCACGGAAGGATTTTTGTGTAATTTGAGGCCATTTTGTTCGTGACTGAAACTTCAAAAATTTTATGTGGTCCCCCACATGAGTTTTTTCGATTTTTGCCCCAAAACTGACTTTTTTCAGAAATGCGCGCTATCTTCCTCATAGGTCGCTATGACTACCAAGAACCCTTTCGAACAAAAAAATGCTATTCAACTTGTCATGGAAGGATTTTTTTGTAATTTGAGGCCATTTTGTTTGTTACTGAAACTTCAAAAATTTTATGTGGTCCCCCACATGAGTTTTTTCGATTTTTGCCCCAAAACTGACTTTTTTCAGAAATGCGTGCTATCTTCCTCATAGGTCGCTATGACTACCAAGAACCCTTTCGAACAAAAAATTGCTATTCAACTTGTCATGGAAGGATTTTTGTGTAATTTGAGGCCATTTTGTTCGTGACTGAAACTTCAAAAATTTTATGTGGTCCCCCACATGAGTTTTTTCGATTTTTGCCCCAAAACTGACTTTTTTCAGAAATGCGCGCTATCTTCCTCATAGGTCGCTATGACTACCAGGAACCCTTTCGAACAAAAAAATGCTATTCAACTTGTCATGGAAGGATTTTTGTGTAATTTGAGGCCATTTTGTTTGTGACTGAAACTTCAAAAATTTTATGTGGTCCCCCACATGAGTTTTTTTGATTTTTGCCCCAAAACTGACTTTTTTCAGAAATGCGCGCTATCTTCCTCATAGGTCGCTATGACTACCAGGAACCATTTCGAACAAAAAAATGCTAATCAACTTGTCACGGAAGGATTTTTGTGTAATTTGAGGCCATTTTGTTCGTGACTGAAACTTCAAAAATTTTATGTGGTCCCCCACATGAGTTTTTTCGATTTTTGCCCCAAAACTGACTTTTTTCAGAAATGCGCGCTATCTTCCTCATAGGTCGCTATGACTACCAAGAACCCTTTCGAACAAAAGAATGCTATTCAACTTGTCATGGAAGGATTTTTTTGTAATTTGAGGCCATTTTGTTCGTGACTGAAACTTCAAAAATTTTATGTGGTCCCCCACATGATTTTTTTCGATTTTTGCCCCAAAACTGACTTTTTTCAGAAATGCGCGCTATCTTCCTCATAGGTCGCTATGACTACCAGGAACCCTTTTGAACAAAAAAATGCTATTCAACTTGTCATGGAAGGATTTTTGTGTAATTTGAGGCCATTTTGTTCGTGACTGAAACTTCAAAAATTTTATGTGGTCCCCCACATGAGTTTTTTTGATTTTTGCCCCAAAACTGACTTTTTTCAGAAATGCGCGCTATCTTCCTCATAGGTCGCTATGACTACCAGGAACCATTTCGAACAAAAAAATGCTAATCAACTTGTCATGGAAGGATTTTTGTGTAATTTGAGGCCATTTTGTTCGTGACTGAACCTTCAAAAATTTTATGTGGTCCCCCACATGAGTTTTTTTGATTTTTGCCCCAAAACTGACTTTTTTCAGAAATGCGCGCTATCTTCCTCATAGGTCGCTATGACTACCAAGAACCCTTTCGAACAAAAAAATGCTATTCAACTTGTCATGGAAGGATTTTTTTGTAATTTGAGGCCATTTTGTTCGTGACTGAAACTTCACAAATTTTATGTGGTCCCCCCACATGAGTTTTTTCGATTTTTGCCCCAAAACTGACTTTTTTCAGAAATGCGCGCTATCTTCCTCATAGGTCGCTATGACTACCAGGAACCATTTCGAACAAAAAAATGCTAATCAACTTGTCATGGAAGGATTTTTGTGTAATTTGAGGCCATTTTGTTCGTGACTGAAACTTCAAAAATTTTATGTGGTCCCCCACATGAGTTTTTTCGATTTTTGCCCCAAAACTGACTTTTTTCAGAAATGCGCGCTATCTTCCTCATAGGTCGCTATGACTACCAGGAACCCTTTCGAACAAAAAAAATGCTATTCAACTTGTCATGGAAGGATTTTTGTGTAATTTGAGGCCATTTTGTTCGTGACTGAAACTTCAAAAATTTTATGTGGTCCCCCACATGAATTTTTTCGATTTTTGCCCCAAAACTGACTTTTTTCAGAAATGCGCGCTATCTTCCTCATAAGTCGCTATGACTACCAGGAACCATTTCGAACAAAAAAATGCTAATCAACTTGTCATGGAAGGATTTTTGTGTAATTTGAGGCCATTTTGTTCGTGACTGAAACTTCAAAAATTTTATTTGGTCCCCCACATGAGTTTTTTCGATTTTTGCCCCAAAACTGACTTTTTTCAGAAATGCGCGCTATCTTCCTCATAGGTCGCTATGACTACCAGGAACCCTTTCGAACAAAAAAATGCTATTCAACTTGTCATGGAAGGATTTTTTTGTAATTTGAGGCCATTTTGTTCGTGACTGAATCTTCAAAAATTTTATGTGGTCCCCCACATGAGTTTTTTCGATTTTTGCCCCAAAACTGACTTTTTTCAGAAATGCGCGCTATCTTCCTCATAGGTCGCTATGACTACCAGGAACCATTTCGAACAAAAAAATGCTAATCAACTTGTCACGGAAGGATTTTTGTGTAATTTGAGGCCATTTTGTTCGTGACTGAAACTTCAAAAATTTTATGTGGTCCCCCACATGAGTTTTTTCGATTTTTGCCCCAAAACTGACTTTTTTCAGAAATGCGCGCTATCTTCCTCATAGGTCGCTATGACTGTTAGGAACCCTTTCGAACAAAAAAAATGCTATTCAACTTGTCATGGAAGGATTTTTGTGTAATTTGAGGCCATTTTGTTCGTGACTGAAACTTCAAAAATTTTATGTGGTCCCCCACATGAGTTTTTTCGATTTTTGCCCCAAAACTGACTTTTTTCAGAAATGCGCGCTATCTTCCTCATAGGTCGCTATGACTACCAGGAACCCTTTCGAACAAAAAAAATGCTATTCAACTTGTCATGGAAGGATTTTTGTGTAATTTGAGGCCATTTTGTTCGTGACTGAAACTTCAAAAATTTTATGTGGTCCCCCACATGAGTTTTTTCGATTTTTGCCCCAAAACTGACTTTTTTCAGAAATGCGCGCTATCTTCCTCATAAGTCGCTATGACTACCAGGAACCATTTCGAACAAAAAAATGCTAATCAACTTGTCATGGAAGGATTTTTGTGTAATTTGAGGCCATTTTGTTCGTGACTGAAACTTCAAAAATTTTATGTGGTCCCCCACATGAGTTTTTTCGATTTTTGCCCCAAAACTGACTTTTTTCAGAAATGCGCGCTATCTTCCTCATAGGTCGCTATGACTACCAGGAACCCTTTCGAACAAAAAAATGCTATTCAACTTGTCATGGAAGGATTTTTTTGTAATTTGAGGCCATTTTGTTCGTGACTGAATCTTCAAAAACTTTATGTGGTCCCCCACATGAGTTTTTTCGATTTTTGCCCCAAAACTGACTTTTTTCAGAAATGCGCGCTATCTTCCTCATAGGTCGCTATGACTACCAGGAACCATTTCGAACAAAAAAATGCTAATCAACTTGTCACGGAAGGATTTTTGTGTAATTTGAGGCCATTTTGTTCGTGACTGAAACTTCAAAAATTTTATGTGGTCCCCCACATGAGTTTTTTCGATTTTTGCCCCAAAACTGACTTTTTTCAGAAATGCGCGCTATCTTCCTCATAGGTCGCTATGACTGTTAGGAACCCTTTCGAACAAAAAAAATGCTATTCAACTTGTCATGGAAGGATTTTTGTGTAATTTGAGGCCATTTTGTTCGTGACTGAAACTTCAAAAATTTTATGTGGTCCCCCACATGAGTTTTTTCGATTTTTGCCCCAAAACTGACTTTTTTCAGAAATGCGCGCTATCTTCCTCATAGGTCGCTATGACTACCAGGAACCATTTCGAACAAAAAAATGCTAATCAACTTGTCATGGAAGGATTTTTGTGTAATTTGAGGCCATTTTGTTCGTGACTGAAACTTCAAAAATTTTATGTGGTCCCCCACATGAGTTTTTTCGATTTTTGCCCCAAAACTGACTTTTTTCAGAAATGCGCGCTATCTTCCTCATAGGTCGCTATGACTACCAGGAACCCTTTCGAACAAAAAAAATGCTATTCAACTTGTCATGGAAGGATTTTTGTGTAATTTGAGGCCATTTTGTTCGTGACTGAAACTTCAAAAATTTTATGTGGTCCCCCACATGAGTTTTTTCGATTTTTGCCCCAAAACTGACTTTTTTCAGAAATGCGCGCTATCTTCCTCATAGGTCGCTATGACTACCAGGAACCCTTTCGAACAAAAAAATGCTATTCAACTTGTCATGGAAGGATTTTTTTGTAATTTGAGGCCATTTTTTTCGTGACTGAATCTTCAAAAATTTTATGTGGTCCCCCACATGAGTTTTTTCGATTTTTGCCCCAAAACTGACTTTTTTCAGAAATGCGCGCTATCTTCCTCATAGGTCGCTATGACTACCAGGAACCATTTCGAACAAAAAAATGCTAATCAACTTGTCACGGAAGGATTTTTGTGTAATTTGAGGCCATTTTGTTCGTGACTGAAACTTCAAAAATTTTATGTGGTCCCCCACATGAGTTTTTTCGATTTTTGCCCCAAAACTGACTTTTTTCAGAAATGCGCGCTATCTTCCTCATAGGTCGCTATGACTACCAGGAACCCTTTCGAACAAAAAAATGCTATTCAACTTGTCATGGAAGGATTTTTTTGTAATTTGAGGCCATTTTGTTTGTGACTGAAACTTCAAAAATTTTATGTGGTCCCCCACATGAGTTTTTTCGATTTTTGCCCCAAAACTGACTTTTTTCAGAAATGCGCGCTATCTTCCTCATAGGTCGCTATGACTACCAGGAACCCTTTCGAACAAAAAAATGCTATTCAACTTGTCATGGAAGGATTTTTTTGTAATTTGAGGCCATTTTGTTCGTGACTGAATCTTCAAAAACTTTATGTGGTCCCCCACATGAGTTTTTTCGATTTTTGCCCCAAAACTGACTTTTTTCAGAAATGCGCGCTATCTTCCTCATAGGTCGCTATGACTACCAGGAACCATTTCGAACAAAAAAATGCTAATCAACTTGTCACGGAAGGATTTTTGTGTAATTTGAGGCCATTTTGTTCGTGACTGAAACTTCAAAAATTTTATGTGGTCCCCCACATGAGTTTTTTCGATTTTTGCCCCAAAACTGACTTTTTTCAGAAATGCGCGCTATCTTCCTCATAGGTCGCTATGACTGTTAGGAACCCTTTCGAACAAAAAAAATGCTATTCAACTTGTCATGGAAGGATTTTTGTGTAATTTGAGGCCATTTTGTTCGTGACTGAAACTTCAAAAATTTTATGTGGTCCCCCACATGAGTTTTTTCGATTTTTGCCCCAAAACTGACTTTTTTCAGAAATGCGCGCTATCTTCCTCATAGGTCGCTATGACTACCAGGAACCATTTCGAACAAAAAAATGCTAATCAACTTGTCATGGAAGGATTTTTGTGTAATTTGAGGCCATTTTGTTCGTGACTGAAACTTCAAAAATTTTATGTGGTCCCCCACATGAGTTTTTTCGATTTTTGCCCCAAAACTGACTTTTTTCAGAAATGCGCGCTATCTTCCTCATAGGTCGCTATGACTACCAGGAACCCTTTCGAACAAAAAAAATGCTATTCAACTTGTCATGGAAGGATTTTTGTGTAATTTGAGGCCATTTTGTTCGTGACTGAAACTTCAAAAATTTTATGTGGTCCCCCACATGAGTTTTTTCGATTTTTGCCCCAAAACTGACTTTTTTCAGAAATGCGCGCTATCTTCCTCATAGGTCGCTATGACTACCAGGAACCCTTTCCAACAAAAAAATGCTATTCAACTTGTCATGGAAGGATTTTTTTGTAATTTGAGGCCATTTTTTTCGTGACTGAATCTTCAAAAATTTTATGTGGTCCCCCACATGAGTTTTTTCGATTTTTGCCCCAAAACTGACTTTTTTCAGAAATGCGCGCTATCTTCCTCATAGGTCGCTATGACTACCAGGAACCATTTCGAACAAAAAAATGCTAATCAACTTGTCACGGAAGGATTTTTGTGTAATTTGAGGCCATTTTGTTCGTGACTGAAACTTCAAAAATTTTATGTGGTCCCCCACATGAGTTTTTTCGATTTTTGCCCCAAAACTGACTTTTTTCAGAAATGCGCGCTATCTTCCTCATAGGTCGCTATGACTACCAGGAACCCTTTCGAACAAAAAAATGCTATTCAACTTGTCATGGAAGGATTTTTTTGTAATTTGAGGCCATTTTGTTTGTGACTGAAACTTCAAAAATTTTATGTGGTCCCCCACATGAGTTTTTTCGATTTTTGCCCCAAAACTGAGTTTTTTCAGAAATGCAAGCTATCTTCCTCATAGGTCGCTATGACTACCAGGAACCATTTCAAACAAAAAAATTCTAATCAACTTGTCATGGAAGGATTTTTGTGTAATTTGAGGCCATTTTGTTCGTCAGTGAAAATTCAGAAATTAATCTTTGTTTAATTTCAGTGACTAATAATTCATCCAGTAAGTTTTCCATGTGTTAAATATTGGCACAACCTACGTGTATAAGCTCTGATTCAAAAAGATACGTTCATTATTTTAGAAGTTAAAGATTGTGATTATCCTCTTGTAATTAGTGATAATGAAACAACTGAAATTTACATTTATAGTTACAGTACTGGATTGGTAACATACCCAAATAGAAATGTTCACAGACTTACGAATATCTTTCAGGATATAAAGATGGTTGCTGGTAGAAACATACCGTTAAAATATTTCCGCCTGAAATGCTGTATTTATCCAGAAATTAGTATTAAAACAAAGACTGAAAACAGTTTTGATCTCGGGGTGAGATCAAAACTATTCTTTATGTTTTATAAGAAAAACTGAGTCGGGTTATCGCTATTTTCTCGTGACTCAGATGCCCGATTGAGCACAAATTTTCACAGGTTTATTATTTCATGCACTTGCTGGATTATAAAAAGTGTGAGTGCTGTTCTGTGACTTTTACCAAGCATGTATTAATACCTTTAACAGAACCATCCACTTTCTTTCCTTTGAATTCAAATGATCAGAGCTGATTGATGTGACTCCTCGAGACAACAACGGCACAACCGGAATCCTCTCAGCTAGTCTAACATCCCCTAACAATCAAGAAACTGTTTCCATGGAGTTTTCATCAGCGAGCAACGACAAGTGCAGTTACCCTCTAGATGATGCTGAGTACAATCAACGACAGGTAGATTCTGAGACCGGTTGTGTGTGCTCGCTGGAAACACTGAATGTAAGTTCTATTGCTTTCATAGGCCTGTATTACGCACATGAAACTGGTGTCTATTGTGTGTTGTCAATTCAGCTGTACAATGTACATGTAATATCATTGCACACAGACAACAAACACCCAAAAATTGAAAACAATCTGGGCTCAATTTCATGGAATCCGTTACCGTTAGCAAAAAATCTTTGCTTACGGTAGCAGAATTTTTTTGGTTACGGTTAGCGTATTTCACGGAAGAGTTTCCTCTTTGGTAACGGTAAGCAAGGAATTTGTGCAGAATGCATACGACAGCGCGTTAGCAGAAAATTATCACGGTTAGCCAAGAACTTCTTCGCTAACCAAGAGTCTTGCTTACGGATTCCATGAAATAGATTTCACGTGTAGCAGTGCACGTACATGTAAGCACAAAAATAGGCCGTAACAGATTCCATGAAATTGGGCCCTGTTCTTCCCCGACGACACGTCTAGTCCTGATGCGAAAAGTAGGCCTTTGACTGATATTTTTCAGAAATATTTCGGTCCGTCTGAGCGCTACTTCACCGTGCATGCCACATACACACATATTGTACATACGTTGAGTACCGTACACATGTTGGTGTACATGATGTTTACATGTACGTGAAAGCTCCCTGCCGAAACACGTGGTTGAGACTTGAGACTTTCGCATGGCATGGAAAATTCGGAAAAAGCGTGCGTGATAGATGTTTAAGTCCAGAGTCACAATGCGATCGTCGATTTCAGAATTCACGATGTTTCTATTCTATTGCTCGTTAGTGTCCACCTTTGATCTTATCTACCCTTTGCACCCGTTTGACCCCTCATGCTTTCCCTGTTTCCCTGGTCACTTGGTCACGGACTGGTCGAAACTTACAAATTTGGAGTCATGGATGATGTTCGGTATAGCCGAATGTTCGGTATAGTGGTGTTCCACTGTACAGTGTAGTTTTCAACATTGAGTTTATAACAAACCCTTTGCTTATGGTAATTTCCCTTTTTATTACTTGTACATTTCCAGTCATACCCAGAAACGACTGGATTGGTACTGAAGGACAAAGACAGGAATATTGATCTCGTAAATGGTGAGTGGAATGACCGAACATCGTAGAATGAGTTGGCATGTTGCCAGGTATCATTCGTCTGTCCAGTGTCTCAAAGGCAACATTCTGTTGAGTTATTGCCCCCCAAAAATCTCCTGGATTGTCTCAAATCTGCTCAAGCCACATAGAATATTATCATCCCTGGTCATTAGGCTACATTTACATTCCTGAAACCATCTCAGGTCCCTGGGGACCATACAGCTCCGGCTGCTGTAAGGCACACAAAAGGCCTTTTCACACTGCAAGCTTTCAATTTTGAATTTTCAACTCCGCGTTCAACCCAGCATCGTTTCACACTTGCCTCTCGCGAAGCTAGCTCAACCCGGGGCGAACTCAACCCGATTCAATTCACACTGCCTTTTTCAACCTTTTTTTATTTGCTATCATGTTGCAACGAGCCGTGACAGTTTTTCTGTCGTACCGTCCGGCCGGCCTAATCCGTTCTAGTTTATAACAGGATATATCCACTGCATCAATTGCATTGTTGCTATTATTTTGTTTCTTTTTTAATCAAGGTGATATTTCCTTATACTTTTTTTTTTGTTTTTAGTTCCAAATGCCGTTCAATTCCATGCACCCTTCGGCGTTCCAAAGATCTTGGGGGGCGTTGGATCGTACGGTCAGAACTACTGCGAGCTTTATCAGAGCAACTTCATCACAGCATACGAGCACAAACTCAAGACGACCATCTTTGATTCTTTCACAACACGGAAAAATGTAAGATAACTTCATCTGGAGAGTGAATATTATTCGTTAATATATTCTTTTTAAGAATATTTTTTTGTGGTGGATAGGCATACATGTATCATAATGTTTATATTTCAGAATATTGCACGAAATCTTTTCAGATGTTGTTTGTTTGTTTTGGCTTATAGTAGTATTATACTTTGGTGAAGGTGACAGAACAGCTGGGGTCTGTTCAGAAATTGATTTGTCATGAAATGGAAACAAACCTGTGAAATTTTCAGCTCAATTGATCATTGGAAACAGTAGAAAATGACGAAAAACCATTGCAATTGTTACGAAAATTTTTAAGGTTATTGTAATTTTGAGGTTTTGATCTCGGTGATCAAAACTGTTTTCAGTTTATTGTTTAACTCATTTCTGAATAAATACAGCATTTCAGGCAGAAAATTGTTAGCAGTATGTTTATACCAGGTCCATCTTTATACCCTGTTAGTTATATGTAAAATCTATGAACATTTCTGTTTTGGTTTTCTACCAAAAGTATAAAAGTACCTTTATAAAGTAAAAAAAAATTTTTGTTTTTGAATGTCTATGCAGGCAGCTAGGGTGGTACAGATCGCAAACTGCTTGCGTTATGACGTCAGATTACTGCCAGCGATTACACCCAAATGTTCCAGTTACGATTCCAGCCTCAATCCACAACTCCCTCAAAATGTGGTACCAGCGTTCCTGTACGATCCTTGTAAGTACATGTACTTCTATCTGTGTCTTGGGTACTTGATAGAGGGCGCTATTTCTTATGTAATCAATGTGAGGCTTTGTCACAGACATAAATAACCTATAGACGGACAACAGCAGGTGCCAGAGTGTAATTTCAGGAACTCCGCCATCTTAAAAAAACATGGGCAAAATTGTGCGCCACACAGCATGTACATGTATGCTGTGCACGGCGCATGAAACAATGGTTTTATCACTGTTTAAAGGTGATGGCCGAATGGTGATGGTGACATGAACAACTATACAAGCCTATGCTTCCTGCCAGCCACAACCATTCATTCTCCTTTAATATTGGAATGAAATTGCAACTTAACTTGTTATTCTGAGTGATGTTTGGAAATTAATGATGATGAATTTCGTTTATGTTCGAAATCTCGCCAAAGATTTTGAAAGAAGCCAGTTGCGCACGTTATCTCACGCTAGTTCCCTCTCATTAATCAAGATTGAATTTCAAACACAAACATTTTCATTCAATTTTTTCCATTTGAGAAACTTACATTACTGTGCAATGGCATGTGACGTGTACAGTGTACTTAATGCTCCAATGGGTTTAAAATGTATATCAATGCGTTTTCATCCAAAATTTCCCGTTTGAATCAATCCTTCCTATTCAATCGTGCATAAAAGTAACATTTCCTGCCATGGTTTGACAGTAGTCGGGTGCCGTCCACAATTACAGTATCCAGACGTTGATTTTCATACACGCTCTCGGTCTATGGGTTATTTATGTCTATGGGCTGTGTCTAGTTTATCTGACTATGGCTTGATGTCTCACACACCAGTCTATTGGAAGTGGCTGCAACCACTACCATGTGTGTCACTCCAAGCCACAACCACATCTTATGGAATACTTAATGTTGGTTTTGGTAAATGTTGGAATAAATTTTATTTTGTTTGTTTCAATCACTATTGAACTGTTTTTTGTTTATTTCAGCTTTAGCCAATTCAATTGATAATGAGTTCAATGCTTTGACGTCAGCCAACATAGTTCCTCAGTACTCCGCTTTTCACCAAGGTAAGGTCTTCGTCGGTATATTTATATTGTCCATCAGTCTTATTGCAGCGCAAGGGACTGGGCCCAATTTCGTGGAATCCGTTACGGCCTATTTTTGTGCTGACGGGCACTGTATGGGTGAAATATATTTCATTGAATCCGTAAGCAAGACTTTTGGTTTGCGAAGAATTTCTAGGGTAACCATGATCATTTTCTGCTAATGGGCTGTTGTATATGCATTCTGCACAAATTCCTTGCTTACCGTTACCAAAAAGAAAAATCTTCCGTGAAATACGCTAACCGTAACCAAACAAATTCTGCTACCGTAAGCAAAGAATTGTTGCTAATGGTAACGGATTCGATGAAATTGGGCCTTGGTTTCTCCACACAATAGGAGTTTTGAGGCATTACTTGCTGCCTTGCTGTGGACTAGGTACCCCTTCCGGACCTATTTGTGCTAAAAATTGACTGTCAGTCTTGTTTCAGTTTGAGGGACTGGTTTCTCCATACCATAGGGGTGGGGACATTCTTGTTTAAACAGGAGAAACTGTTTTTATAGGTCCGTACGGAACCAATGCTGAAGTTATTTTTTCCTCATCTGTATATCCTGTGAAGAGACTATCAGTCTTGTTTCAACATGTATCACCTATAGGCACCTTTAAAAATACTCTTTCTCAATGTTTCAGGGGTGTGGCGGCCATTGGCTGAGAAGATTCGATACTGGGCCAATCAGGGGAACCGATCGTCTGAGATGAACGTTGTGATTGGTCCAGTGTATGACTGGGATTCAAATACACAGAGGGATACGTATTACAGCATTGCAGAAAGGTATTACAAAATAACTTAGCTGAAATTGACCTCTCGAATTATACCTTTTGGTTTACCCTCTTCCAGTTTTGCATAGTTTTTTGTACACAAGATATTTGACAAATCATTATTAAATAAGACTTGAAGCTATGCATGGTGGAAGTACTAAAAGAAGGTAGGTTTGCGGTGACACCGTGTAATCTCTTCTGTGAGAGTGTTTGGTTCTGCGAAGAACCACAAACATATGTTTAATACCCATTATGACGCAGCCATTTTGAGCCCAAACCTCGACATTGCCACTAATCTGTTGATGCTAGTGCTGAAAGCATAGAACAGTTAGTTATATATAGTCAGCTTATATATAAATCCTGGGCTCTATTTCATAAAAGTTAGGAATATTTCTAACTTTTATGAAATAGAGCCCTGGTTTATTTGATAATTGCGTGATTAAAAAGCCACATCCTCTTTGAGTGATACTCCAAAACAGAGTGTCCCAGAAAAAACACTGTGTCGGGAACCATTATTTTAAAATTAAATTGTTAATCACTTCAAGATTCAGTCATATGATACAACCATGTCTTGGCTGTCACCATGTAGAATGTAAGCAAAATCGGGCTGAAATTGGCAAAAATATGATTAATTGAAAGAGTACTCTTTAAAAACAAATTTGACGTATTCCAGAATAGGAAGGTCAATACACACATAATGTGTATTGAAAGAAAGATGAAAATCGGGTTTTGAGGTTGGGTGATTCAGTTTTAGTTTTTTCCCTCAATTTCAGTCCAATTTTACTCAAATTGTACATGGTGATAGCCAAGACATGACTGTATCATATATCTTAGTATTGAAGTGATAAACAGTTTAATTTTCATATTATAGTTCTCTTTGGGGGACACGCTGTATAGTATTACTTAGGTTGCAGCATTGCTAATGCTGCTCGTATCTTGAATTAAATCATCTGAAGAATTTGGTCCAATATCTTGAAATGATTGAACTGACCTTGTATTTTTCTTCTTTGGTATTATCCTAACTTTCTAGTATTGCTTGGGTCGCTGATACTCCAGTACCGTCACACTATTTCCTAGTAGCTACACGATGCACTGAAGACGTGTCATTGAGGATGTGCTCAGTGCAATCACTGGAGGTTATCTCGTTCGTCTTCCCCCACACAAACAACGTCAAAATTTGCAAGGTACGTGACAATTTGTCTGCTTGTGAATATTTGAGAGACACCGGCAAATAGGGAGACTTTTTGGTGTCTCCCTTTTATACCAGCTACCTTTTAAAGTTATATTTTTACCGTCCGCATTTTAACGGTAGTATCAAACTTTGGCTGCATACCGAAACAAAAATCTTCACAGATTTACCTATAACTTACAGGGTATGAAGATAGTGATGGTAGAAACATATCGTTAACATTTTTCTGCCTGAAATGCTGTATTTATCCAGAAAAGGGTAAAACCAGTGACCAAAATTGTTTTTGATCTTTAAAGATCAACAATAAAAAGACTTAGGCAATACTGTAGGCATTTGTCACTGTTTTCTCAAAAAGTGGGCACCGTATGGGACTGAAATTTTCACAGATGACTGTTACTGTATCTTCCTTGATATTTTTGCCCATAAATCTGTATTTCTTTGACAAAAAACAAAGTATGATATTACCTTTAGCAAGACATAGAATGCGCTCCATATGAATTAATGTCAATCATTGGTTTGGAGGATGTTTAGAAATTTGTAAGAAAAGTTTGTGCACGACCCAATGAGAAAGTCTCCTTATTGACCCTTTCCCGGTTTTGCTCCAATTTTTTCCGCAGACATTTGATGACTACCTCAGGACTCATTTGACATCTTTACAAGACTTGGAGCTGATCACAGGACTATATTTATTCCAAGACATTCGTGCTGATGAAGAAACCCAATATGAGTTCCTCCAGCTGAAATCCCAACTGCCAAACATGGCACCCTGGATGGCTTAGATCACGTCGAACTTGTTCAACGTCCTTTTCTTTCTCAAGGTAAATAATTTGAAGCTCACATAAAAAAAAAAAAAAAGTTTTAAGCGGGAAGCCAAAACAGACTTTTCATAATAAGGCAACAGCTCAGATGCCAGCTCAGAGCTGCTGAGCACAAAAAATTGCTTAGCACAAAAGACATCTTAACACAAGCTGCAATCCGTATCAACTCACATTAAAAGAATTGCTAGGAAAAATCAGACTAAACAACAAGAAATAAATGCAGCTTATCAAAATATCTTGCTTTTTAAATGAGTCAGCATTTGCCAGCTTATTAGTAATTTGAGTTCATTATTTGGCAGTTTGGGAATATTTTAAGTTGTAAATTACAAAGATGAAAAGAAGCTCAATTTCAGTGCCTGCAACATAATGTCTTTTCGAAACGGGAGGCTTGGGCTCAAGCTCAGGCTCAGTCTTAGGCTCAGGCTTAGGCTTAGGCTCAGGCTCCAGCTCTGTCATCCATATGCTGAAAATATAGGTTGTGGTTTGTCATTGAAGGTGAAGCTCTGTTTTCCTTTTCAACCAAGATAATCTACTTCCGAACCGCAACCAAAAGCCTCTATTTTGTTACCCGTTATTTCAGAATGGATTCATGAAATAGAGCCGGAGCCTGAGACGGAGCCAGAGCCTCTGTTTCGTAAATGGCCATAGTAAAAACCACCCACAATCTTGTCAATTTTTATCATGTTTATTGGAGCTACGTGTATGCCAAATTGTTATTATTGAATGTCAGTGAGAGGTAGCTGTTTACTTTTATTCCTTACAATTTCATTTCGAGTTCACTTGTAATTTCTGTAATTGTTGCACATGGAACACTTATTTGGGAGGTGTGGGTTTTTTTTTAATTGTATAAATATAAGTTTTATATTTTGTTGAATTCTAACTACTTGGTTTCCATGGTAATTCTGATGTAGAGTGAAGTTTTATTTTGAAAGAAGTGTTGACCACTCTGACGGGCGTGGCAGGAGTTTGAATCAAAAAATGCGAAAAATGATTAGGGTTTCTGGCAAACTATTCTGTGAAATTTTCATCTGTGACACCTGCATTTTGTTAAAATCTCTCAATAAATTGTTTCTTCTGTTTTTTGAGGTAGTCTATCTTTGGCAATACACATGCACGTGCAAAGTACAGTGGGTAATCTTGTGGCAAACAAGCTTTACATACATTGACATTGGTACTTATACATACAGTTTCCAGCCTACAAAGTTTAAAGTTGTATTTATTTCTAGAAGGAATCCTTACTTTGTGCTGTTTATCCATAACACTTATGCACAACCGCCAATGGAATTTCCCTGTCGAGTCACTTGTTCAAGCGGTGTGAAGTTGGGTACTTATTCTTAGTTGAATTTTATGTCTCCATGTACATACATGTATAAACATATACATGTACAACACTCAAGTCTGCCCTTGCAACAATTTTACCCAAGAGTACTTTGCATATAGCACAGTTTTGGGCTATCTTCGATAAGGTTCATAGGTTTTTTTTGCCGAAGTCTTTGAATTTCAGTACTATTTTTTCAAAAAAAGAAACATGTGAATGCTATAAAACATTTAATTCAAACTCTCAGATTGTGCCAAATGATTAATTTGGCAGAAATTATTGTAAATATTTGATTTTCATTCATTTCTTTTAAGTTTTATACCCAATTAACAATTCTATTTTTTTTTCTTACACGTGTGAAATCTTAATAGACAGTTTTTATTCTAATACATGTAGCTATTGTGCCAAGGAACTTTCAATAGAATTTTTGTTGGATTGTATTCACTATTGTGCCGTACCGTACATGTAGACTGCATTTGCATATAAAGGAAGGTAAACGAAAAAAAACGCATTTGGTTAGCACCCTCAGCTGCATATTATGCTGGTAAATAAATGTTTTTTTTTCTTTCATAGATTCTGCCACAGTATTTTATGGAATATCACTTAAAGGTAGTGTCATAGGTATAGGATACCAAAACAGAAATCTTCACAGATGGTGATAGTAGAAATAAACCGATATTTTTTCTGCCTGAAATTCTGTATTTATCCAGAAAAGAGTAAATCAAATAGCCAAAAAGAATGTTGATCTTTAAAAGATCAAAAATAACAGTGAAATGATTTTTTAAAATACTGTGGGCGTTTTTCACTAATTTCTCAAAAAGTGGGCACCATATGGGATTGAAATTTTTACAGATGACTGTTACTTTATCTTCCTTGATATTTTTGCCCATGAATCTGTATTTCTTTGACAAAAACCAAAGTATGATATTACCTTTCAATTGAACAAGTACATGTTTATAGTATTTGTCAATGGAAAATTTTGAAATAACAAAATTCAGGTATGATGTGTAACATGATGGAACCAAAACAGAAATCTTCACAGATTTACCTACATGTATACCTTACTGGGTTTCAAGATGGTGATGGTAGGAACATACTATTAAAACATTTTCTGCTTGAAATGCTGTATTTTTCCGCAATCATTTTTGATGTTAGGGAGATCAAAACACCTCTGAATAGATTCAAAAATATGTGAGCATGTACACTGTTTCTTAAAAAGTGGTCGCAGTTTGGGACTGGACATTTCACAGATGACTGTTACTGTATCTTTCTTGATATTTCTGCCCATGAGTCTGTATTTCCCTGATAAAAACCAAAGTATGAAGTCACTGTAAAGACACATTCAAAATGTTTCATAAGGAAACTATTCACAAAAGTATTCAATTATCGTTAGATTACTTAGGTGAAGTGTATGGCTAATTTTAGAAAATATCTGTTCAAGTTTTTATTTTCCATTTTGATGTGTTGTTGTTGTTGTTGTTGTTGTTGTTGTTTTTTGCAAACCTTGTGGCTGAATTCACTGCAGCAATAGTTTGCGAGTCCATTTTTAATTCAGATAAACATTAGTACGAGGGCTTTGTTAACACTTGTCTTATGGTTATGAAGTATTCAACGATTTTCAGAAGCAAAAGTCATACAATTTTGAAAGATCTATTTTTCATGCTATAGTATTAGTATAGAGTGTTATGGAGCTAGTATTTGTTGTGCTTATAATTTGTATATTATGATCTTGCTGTGTATATTTCATGTGTGTACTGTACATCATGGCCATGTATTCATTCCAATGCACTTTCAGTCATTTGTGTTTTTACAAACTTGTTTTTTGAAACGAAATATTCTTCTTCTTTTTTACCAAACTGTTCGGCAAATTGTAAATACTTCTTGATAAATCTTTATTTTTTGATGAAGGTTTTTTTTATGAACTTCTGGAAATAATGTGGACATTTAAATATCTCTCTCCATATAATGGAGTGTTTCTGTATATTTTGGAACCTTTGAGAAAAACAGTGCTATCTTATTTTGTAGAAGTTTCTTATTTTGCGAATACATAGTCAAAAAGAAACAAATGACACTCAAAAGTTCAGTAAAGCATATATTTAACAAGCATTCTCTCCTACTTTTATTAGAAAAAGGAATGAAACAAATTGGTCATTCCTAAGAGAAGTGATGTCTATTTTAATTATTTTGCAAGCTGTCCATAGAATGTTAACGCTTGACTAAATCCAAACATATGAAAGGGTATAAAGAGTCATTTTAGCTACGTACACAGCTAAATTGCATACTTTATTGGTTTTTGTCATGTATTCCATGGACAGCTTGCAAAATGAGTACCTTCATTAAAATAGACATAACTCCTCTTAGGAATGATCAATTTGTTTCATTCTTTTTTTCTAATAAGCAGGAGAGTATCCTTGTTAAATATAATTATGCTTTTCTGAACTTTAGAGTGTCATTTGTTTATTTTGAAAAACATCACCAATCCAGGTCAAATTCTTTTTGACTCACCCTGTATGTAGTTGTGTTTGCACACCCTTATAGTCTTGTGTACTAATATTTACTAAATTTGATTTTGTTTTACTACTAGAATTCTAGAAATAGTACAAGCTTTGTATGCAGTTATGACAAATTTGAAATTTAACATAATTTCTGCATTTCTTAATTAGTATATACATTTGTTCTGTACACTTATTTTCATAGTGGTTTATTTTTGGATAATATTTTGCCTAACGACATCAGCTTTCAGTTTTATATTTTAAAATAAAAACATATTGAAGGAATCAATTGTTTTATTTCCGTTATTTTTGTTTTTACAAAAATTGATTATTAGATCATTAATTCTGGGCAAAGGGTACCCCTTGCCATTTTGGTTAATTTTTCACCATTTCTTTTAGGTGTTTTGAAATCAGTCCCAATGCTTCATGAGACACCATTATTACAGTTTCTATGCCTGGCAGTTGTTCCTTCCACTTGTAGACATCAATTAGGGCATTCCTGATCAATCAGAAAAAAAGGTCAATTTTGGGCTAAAATTTACAAAAAACGGCAAGGGGTACGGTACCCCTTGCCGTTTTGGTCAATTTTCATCATTTTTTGACGTGTCTTGAAATCAGTCCCAATGCATCCTGAGACACCATCATTACAGTTTCTATGCCTGGCAGTTGTTCCTTCCACTTGTAGACATCAATTAGGGCATTCCTGATCAATCAGAAAAAAAGGTCAATTTTGGGCCGGAATTGACAAAAACGGCAAGGGGTACCCCTTGCCATACAAGTGACAAAAACGGCAAGGGGTACGTACCCCTTGCCATTTTGGTCAATTTTCACAATTTTTTGAGGTGTCTTGAAATCAGTCGCAATGCTTTGTGAGTACGTATAACAGTTTCTATGCCTGGCAGTTGTTCTTTCCACATGTAGACATCCATTATAGGGCATTCCTGATTAATTAGAAGAAAAGTCGATTTTGGGCCGAAATTGACAAAAACGGCAAGGGGTACCCCTTGCCATTTTGGTCACTTTTGACCATTTTTTTTACTTGTCTTGAAATCAGTCCCAAATCCCTCTGAGACACTAGTGAGTATTGCTGTTTCTACGCCCGTCAGTTGTTCCTTCCATGACATCCTTTAGGGCATGCCTGATCAATTAGAGAAAAAGTCAATTTTGGGCCAAAAATTGGCAAAAAACGGCAAAGGGTACCCCTTGACATTTTGGTAAATTTTGACCCGTTTTGAGGTGTCTTGAAATCAGTCCCAATGCCTCCTGAGACACTAGTATTACTGTTTCTATGCCTGTCAGTCACTGGTGTCGATTTCTTTTCATGATTGGGGGGATGATTGGTGATTTGGTGTCCTATGCGAGGGAACGAAGCGACCGAGCTGCAGAGGCTGTGGGAGGTGGGATACCCCCCTACCAAACCAGGGACTTTTTGATAAAAACAGAGTCGAAAAGTCGCATTTTAGAGCATTTAAAAACGATATTCAGAAGAATTAAACAGAATAAATTCACTGCGAAGACTAAAAAACAACAAGGATCATGTAATATTTCTATACAATAAACTTGAATGGCATTCAACCTCAAAATATTGGGGCCGGGGGAATGATAATACACGCCATCATCCCCCCCACCTCAAATATTGGCGGGGATCCCCCCATCCCCCCCGGGATCAACACCCCTGTTCGTGAGACACCAATATTGCTGTTTCTATGCCCGTCAGTTAGGGCATTCCTGATCAATTAGAGAAAAAGTCAATTTTGGGCCAAAATTAACAAATAACGGCAAGGGGTAGGCCTACCCCTTGCCATTTTGGTCAATTTTCACCATTTTTCAGGTGTCTTGAAATCAGTCCCAATGCCTCATGAGACACCATTATTACAGTTTCTATGCCTGGCAGTTGTTCCTTCCACTTGTAGACATCCATTAGGGCATTTCTGAGCAATTACTAGAAGAAAAGTCGATTTGGGGCCGAAGTTGACAAAAACGGCAAGTTTGGTCAATTTTCACCATTTTTTGAGGTGTCTTGAAATCAGTCTCAATGCTTCGTGAGACGCATTACTGGTTCTATGCCTGGCAGTTGTTCCTTTCACATGTAGACATCCATTAGGGCATTCCTGATCAATTAAATTAGAATAAAAGTCGATTTTGGGCCGAAATTGACAAAAACGGCAAGGGTTTTGGTAAATATTGACCATTTGTTGAGGTGTCTTGAAATCAGTCCCAAAGCCTTCTGAGACACTAGTATTGATGCTTGTTCCTTCCACTATAATAGCTACCATCAATCACACATGGGCTTCATACGTATAGCTACCATCAATCACACACAGGCTTCATACGCATATCTACCATCAATCACATACAAGCTTCATACGTATATCTACCATCAATCACGAATTGGGCTTCATACGTATATCTACCATCAATCACACACAAGCTTCATACGTATATCTATCGTCAATAACATACAAGCTTCATACGTATATCTATCATCAATCACAGACAAGCTTCATACGTATATCTATCATCAATCACAGACAAGCTTCATACGTATATCTATCATCAATCACACACAAGCTTCATATCTATCATCAATCACACACAAGCTTCATACGTATATCTATCATCAATCACACACAAGCTTCATACGTATATCTATCATCAATCACAGACAAGCTTCATACGTATAGCTACCATCAATCACATACAAGCTTCATACGTATATCTATCATCAATCACACACAAACTTCATACGTATATCTATCATCAATCACACACAAGCTTCATACGTATATCTATCATCAATCACACACGGCATTCGTTTTTTCATCATATATGACATCACAAATGACTTCCTATCACCCTGGAGCAGATTTTAGAGTACATGTATTTGGAACCAAGGCTTTGGAAAACGGGTATTTTGGGTAAAAATTTACCAAAACTGCAGTTTTGGTCAGTTTTCACCATTTTTTGAGGTGTCTTGTGTCTTGAGATCAGTCCCAATGCGTCGTTAGACACTAATTTTGCTGTTTCGAAGCACGTCAGTTGTTCTTTCCACTTGCAAATATCCATTAGGGCATTCCTGATCCTAAATTGACCAAAACTACAAGGGGTACCCCCTGCCGTACTGGGGGAACTACTGGGGGAACTACTGCCGTACTGGGGGAACTACTGGGGGAACTACTGCCATACTGGGGGAACTACTGGGGAACTACCAGGGGGCACTACTTCATACTGGGAGAACTACTGGGGGAACTACCGGGGGGCACTACTTCATACTGGGGGAACTACTGGGGGAACTACCAGGGGGCACTACTTCATACTGGGGAACTACTGGGGGAACTACCGGGGGAACTACTTCATACTAGGGGAACTACTAAGTCACAACCTAAACACCTTCCATTTAACATAAAACTGGGTTTAATGTATGTTGGTCTCCAATACTACGATAAATAATGGAATCGTGGGGCAATTTTTATTTAAAAACCTAAATCTCAGTGTCTGTTGCTCATGAAATGTGATGTCAATCCAAATCGAAGATGACATCATTATGACTTCATCAATAATTGATCCAAGCAAAAGACCTCACGCCCCAACCCCCCATGGACACACCCACACATTTTAATATAGTAGGAATCATTTTGTAGATTGAAAGTTTCATTCAACATCACTGTTGACTCTATGAAAGTTTCCAAAGACAATTAATTTGATATGAAGACCCCAGCTTGTAATAGCTTGCATGGTTTCATTGGAGAGTTCATTTTAATTGTTTAGGCCAAATTTTATCAATTTTCTTCTTCCCCATCTAAGTATTTTTTTAATTATTGATGCAAAGGTAGTATCATACTTCGGTAGCATATACCGAAACAGAAATCTGCAAGGTTTACTTATAACTTGCAGGGTATAAAGATGGTGTTGGTAGAAACGTATATAGTGTCATAAAAACTTATAATTTTTCTGCCTGAACTTGTATTTATCCAGTGACTAAAATGATTTTTGATCTTTTGAAGATTAAAAGTGGAAAAAATTAAAAGCGGTACAAAAATGATACAAAAAAAATACTGTGGCCGTTTTTCATTGTTTTTTTCAAAAGTGGGCACCGTATGTGACTGAAACTTTCACAGATGACTGTTTTTGCATCTTTTTTGATATTTTTGCCCATAAATCTGCATTTCTTTGACAAAAACCTAAGTCTGATATTACCTTTAAGTATTCGTATAATTATTGATCCTATCGTTTGTTTATTTTTGTGTGATTTATTTGTTTTATAAGTTGAATTGGCAGTATATTAGTAATTGGCACTGTTTATCCTATACTGGTATAATTATAATTCTCAAGTAAAAACGACCTAAACTGATAGCGAACATCCGACGCATGAGGGCGCTATTGTTGTAAACACACACGCATTCATGACAGACCATGCGTACATCAGCCGGTTGCTGCATTGAACGATTTGAGGAGATTTTTGTCTGCTTTCCTGCCCGAGTCCTAAGCAGAAGATGCATTTTCCAGGTGAGTCTTGGTCTGAGGTTTACTAGAGATTATCTCAAATACACCTTTAGCTCAAAAACGAAGTATTTTTGTGGCTTTTTTGCAGCAAATTTTAAATGGCACTTCAACTTGTACAAGAATTGCACTGACGACCATCATTTGTGTACAACTCTATGGAACCAGCAGAGGGCGTTTTGAGATAAATTGCCCCTGCTGCATTCAAAGTGTATCATTGCAGGTCTGAAAATCCATGTAAAACTCACTTTTTAGAAGCTATCCCAGTGTTACACAGCTGGGATTGAAGTTCATCATAACTTCAGTAAGGATAACCCTTTTTTCTTAAGGTTGATGGCCTACATGTACACACATGTATAAGTAACTTTGTTACTGGTACTTGTGGTAGCATACCAAAACAGAAATCTTCAAAAATTTACCTATAACTTACACCTGGGTATAAAGATGGTGATGGTAGAAACATACTGTGGAAAGAATTCCACTGACGGCCATTACCATGATTACGGAAACAGGATTATTTACTCCAAGAGCTAGCTTATTGGATGCAGGTCATGAGAAACTTCAATCTCAGGTGTGTATACTGGGGTAGCATATCTGAAAAGTGAGATTTTCAGTGTTTTTTGTCCTACAATAATACACTTCGAATGCAGCGATAGCCATTTTTCACATAACGCCCTCTAGCTGTCGGTCCCATTGGTTTGTGCACAAGTGATGGCCGTCAGTGGAATTCTTTCCCATACATGTACTGTTACCGTATACCATTAACATTTTGGGTCTGAGTCGGCTTGGGTCTGAGTCGGCTTGGGTCTGAGTCGGCTTGGGTTTGATATGGCTTGGGTCTGAGTCGGCTTGGGTCTGAGTCGGCTTGGGTCTGAGTCGGCTTGGGTCTGAGTCGGCTTGGGTCTGAGTCGGCTTGGGTCTGAGTCGGCTTGGGTCTGAGTCGGCTTGGGTCTGAGTCGGCTTGGGTCTGAGTCAGCTTGTGTCTGAGTAGGCTTTTGTCTGAGTCGGCTTGGGTCTGAGTCGGCTTGGGTCTTAGTCGGCTTGGGTCTGAGTCGGCTTGGGTCTGAGTCGGCTTGGGTCTGAGTCCGCTTGGGTCTGAGTCGGCTTGGGTCTGAGTCGGCTTGGGTCATCAAATTGCGATGAAGTCATACCGAATTTGAATAGATGATTTTTTTTTATAATTTCATTAATTATGTTGTATTTGTGTATTTCTTTGTGGGGACAGATTCTACGGACCATGATCCTTTCACCACTGTATCTGATTCCAGACGAGGTTTAATTACTTGCAATTCCCTTCCCTGGCTCATTCTGACTTGTGCTAACAAATTGAAGGAACTCCTTGCGGTACAAATGAGTAAGTGACATCTACAATTAATATTCTACATTATTGTTTGCACACTGGAAATAATGAATCAGAAAGTGCAAACAGTAAATAAGTTCGTTGTAATGTGAAAATGTATTTCACGAGATAGATGCCACAAGTTTTGGACAGGAGTCGGCCAGACTACAACCGTCATGAATAGAATTAACAACACAACACAAGTGATGGCCGTCAGTGAAATTCTTTCCCTTTTAAAGAACAAAATTAAAAGTGAAAAGATTTTTAAAATACTGTGGGTGTTTTTTCATTGTTTTCTCAAAAATTGGGCACCATTTTGGGACTGAAATTTTCTCAGATGAGTGTTGTTGGGTCTGAATTGGCTTGGGTCTGAGTTGTCTTGGGTCTGAGTTGGCTTGGATCTGAGTTGGCTTGGGTCTGAGTCAGCTTGTGTCTGAGTCGGCTTGGGTCTGAGTTGGCTTTGGTCTGAGTTGGCTTGGGTCTTAGTTGGCCTGGGTCTGAGTTGGCTTGGGTCTGAGTCGGCTTGGGTCTGAGTCGGCTTGGGTCTGAGTCGGCTTGGGTCTGAGTCGGCTTGGGTCTGAGTCGGCTTGGGTCTGAGTCGGCTTGTGTCTGAGTAGGCTTTTGTCTGAGTTGGCTTGGGTCTGAGTCGGCTTGGGTCTGAGTCGGCTTGGGTCTGAGTCGGCTTGTGTCTGAGTAGGCTTTTGTCTGAGTTGGCTTGGGTCTGAGTCGGCTTGGGTCTTAGTCGGCTTGGGTCTGAGTCGGCTTGGGTCTGAGTTGGCTTGGATCTGAGTTGGCTTGGGTCTGAGTTGGCTTGGGTCTGAGTCGGCTTGGGTCATCGTTTTGCGATGAAGTCATACCGAATTTGAATAGATGATTATTTTTATAATTTCATTTATTATGTTGTATTTGTGTATTTCTTTGTGGGGACAGATTCTGCAGACCATCCTTTCACCACAGTATCTGACTCCAGATGAGGTTGAATTACTTGCAATTCCCTTCCCTGGCTCATTCTGACTTGTGCTGACAAATTGAAGGAACTCCTTGAGGTACAAATGAGTAAGTGACATCCACAATTAATCTTCTACATTATTGTTTGCACACTGGAAATAATGAATCAGAAAGTGCAAACAGTAAATGTAAAGTACGTTGTAATGTTTAAATGTATTGGACGAGTTTTGTGCAGGAGCCGGCCAGACTACAACCGTCATAGCACAACAATGGGAAGACCAGTTGAGTTGCTTTTACGTCACTCGATTTGGAGCATCCTCATCAGCTACATTTGGGTGTAACCTGCAGCTCGATAGCATGTTTATTTGCGGATAACTCGTCGACTACGTGTAATGCTTACTTCTGAAACTGTTACCGAGAATAAAAATTAAAGACAAAATTTTAAACTCTAGTGTAAAAAAAATGTCTGCTGCTAGTGCATTCTTTATGACGCCAGCTCGGCTATTTTCTCGCATAGCGTGTCGTACTATATACTTGGATTTTCAGCCATGAAAATGGCTTTGGAATCTGGCACAATCCATATAGTCTTGAAGAGAACATCTGCAGGTCTACGTTTTCGTACATGTTTCGGCTCGATAGCTTCAGTATTGAAGGAGAAATTTCAAACAATAGCTTACAAAAGTGTCTCATGTTGTTAGTGCAGTGTGGTGCGTGTAGCCTGTGGTGATATACTTGAATTTTCGGCCATGAACATGACTTTGGAATTTGACACAGCTCATACTTCCCTGTAGAGTACATCTGGGGCTACATTTCGTGCAAGTTTCAGCACGATTGCCTCAGTATTGAGGGAGAAATTTCGAACTCTAGCAGAAAAAAGTGTCTCATAGTCTAAGTGCAGTTTTTTTTTGCCGCGTGCTCTGCCGTTTTGTGGCATAGCGTGTGGTGCTATACTTGGATTTTCGGCCATGAACATGACTTTGGAATTTGGCACAGCTCATACTTCCCTGTAGAGTACATCTGGGGCTACATTTCGTGCAAGTTTCAGCACGATTGCCTCAGTATTGAGGGAGAAATTTCAAACTCTAGCAGAAAAAAGTGTCTCATAGTCTAAGTGCAGTTTTTTTTTGCCGACTGCTCTGCCGTTTTGTCGCATAGCGTGTGGTGCTATACTTGGATTTTCGGCCATGAACATGACTTTGGAATTTGGCAGAGCTCATACTTCCCTGTAGAGTACATCTGGGGCTACATTTCATGCAAGTTTCAGCACGATTGCCTCAGTATCGAGGGAGAAATTTCAAACTCTAGCAGAAAAAAGTGTCTCATAGTCTTAGTGCATTTTTTTTTTGCCTGGTGCTCTGCCGTTTTGTCGCATAGCGTGTGGTGCTTTAAATGGATTTTCCGCCATGAACATGACTTTGGAATTTGGCAGAGCTCATACTTTCCTGTAGAGTATATCTGGGGCTACATTTCATGCAAGTTTCAGCACGATTGCCTCAGTATTGAGGGAGAAATTTCAAACTCTAGCAGAAAAAAGTGTCTCATAGTCTTAGTTCAGTTTTTTTTTGCCGCGTGCTCTGCCGTTTTGTCGCATAGCGTGTGGTGCTATACTTGGATTTTCGGCCATGAACATGACTTTGGAATTTGGCACAGCTCATACTTTCCTGTAGAGTACATCTGGGGATACATTTCGTGCAAGTTTCAGCTCGATTGCCTCAGTATCGAGGGAGAAAATTTCAAACTCTAAACAGAAAAAAGTTTCTCATAGTCTAAGTGCAGTTTTTTTTTGCCGCGTGCTCTGCCGTTTTGTGGCATAGCGTGTGGTGCTATACTTGGATTTTCGGCCATGAACATGACTTTGGAATTTGGCACAGCTCATACTTCCCTGTAGAGTACATCTGGGGCTACATTTCGTGCAAGTTTCAGCTCGATTGCCTCAGTATCGAGGGAGAAATTTCAAACTCTAGCAGAAAAAAGTTTCTCATAGTCTAAGTGCAGTTTTTTTTTGCTGCGTGCTCTGCCGTTTTGTCGCATAGCGTGTGGTGCTATACTTGGATTTTCGGCCATGAACATGACTTTGGAATTTGGCACAGCTCACACTTCCCTGTAGAGTACATCTCGGGCTACATTTCGTGCAAGTTTCAGCACGATTGCCTCAGTATCGAGGGAGAAATTTCAAACTCTAGCAGAAAAAAGTGTCTCATAGTCTAAGTGCAGTTTTTTTTGCCGCATGCTCTGCCGTTTTGTCGCATAGCGTGTGGTGCTATACTTGGATTTTCGGCCATGAACATGACTTTGGAATTTGGCAGAGCTCATACTTTCCTGTAGAGTACATCTGGGGATACATTTCGTGCAAGTTTCAGCTCGATTTCCTCAGTATTGAGGGAGAAATTTCAAACTCTACCACAATAAAGTGTTTCATAGTCTAAGTGCAGTTTTTCTGCCGACTGCTCTGCCGTTTTGTCGCATAGCGTGTGGTGCTATACTTGGATTTTCGGCCATGAACATGACTTTGGAATTTGGCAGAGCTCATACTTTCCTGTAGAGAACATCTGGGGCTACATTTCGTGCAAGTTTCAGCTCGATTGCCTCTGTATTGAGGGAGAAATTTCAAAATCTAACAGAAAAAAGTGTGTCATAGTCTAAGTGCAGGGTTTTTTTTGCCGCGTGCTCTGCCGTTTTGTCGCATAGCGTGTGGTGCTATACTTGGATTTTCGGCCATGAACATGACTTTGGAATTTGGCACTGCTCATACTTTCCTGTAGAGTACATCTGGGGCTACATTTCGTGCAAGTTTCAGCTCGATTGCCTCTGTATTGAGGGAGATATTTCAAACTCTAACAGAAAAAAGTGTCTCATAGTCTAAGTGCAGGGTTTTTTTTGCCGCGTGCTCTGCCGTTTTGTCGCATAGCGTGTGGTGCTATACTTGGATTTTCGGCCATGAACATGACTTTGGAATTTGGCAGAGCTCATACTTTCCTGTAGAGTATATCTGGGGCTACATTTCATGCAAGTTTCAGCACGATTGCCTCAGTATTGAGGGAGAAATTTCAAACTCTAGCAGAAAAAAGTGTCTCATAGTCTTAGTTCAGTTTTTTTTTGCCGCGTGCTCTGCCGTTTTGTCGCATAGCGTGTGGTGCTATACTTGGATTTTCGGCCATGAACATGACTTTGGAATTTGGCACAGCTCATACTTTCCTGTAGAGTACATCTGGGGATACATTTCGTGCAAGTTTCAGCTCGATTGCCTCAGTATCGAGGGAGAAAATTTCAAACTCTAAACAGAAAAAAGTGTCTCATAGTCTAAGTGCAGTTTTTTTTTGCCGCGTGCTCTGCCGTTTTGTGGCATAGCGTGTGGTGCTATACTTGGATTTTCGGCCATGAACATGACTTTGGAATTTGGCACAGCTCATACTTCCCTGTAGAGTACATCTGGGGCTACATTTCGTGCAAGTTTCAGCTCGATTGCCTCAGTATCGAGGGAGAAATTTCAAACTCTAGCAGAAAAAAGTTTCTCATAGTCTAAGTGCAGTTTTTTTTTGCTGCGTGCTCTGCCGTTTTGTCGCATAGCGTGTGGTGCTATACTTGGATTTTCGGCCATGAACATGACTTTGGAATTTGGCACAGCTCACACTTCCCTGTAGAGTACATCTCGGGCTACATTTCGTGCAAGTTTCAGCACGATTGCCTCAGTATCGAGGGAGAAATTTCAAACTCTAGCAGAAAAAAGTGTCTCATAGTCTAAGTGCAGTTTTTTTTGCCGCATGCTCTGCCGTTTTGTCGCATAGCGTGTGGTGCTATACTTGGATTTTCGGCCATGAACATGACTTTGGAATTTGGCAGAGCTCATACTTTCCTGTAGAGTACATCTGGGGATACATTTCGTGCAAGTTTCAGCTCGATTTCCTCAGTATTGAGGGAGAAATTTCAAACTCTACCACAATAAAGTGTTTCATAGTCTAAGTGCAGTTTTTCTGCCGACTGCTCTGCCGTTTTGTCGCATAGCGTGTGGTGCTATACTTGGATTTTCGGCCATGAACATGACTTTGGAATTTGGCAGAGCTCATACTTTCCTGTAGAGAACATCTGGGGCTACATTTCGTGCAAGTTTCAGCTCGATTGCCTCTGTATTGAGGGAGAAATTTCAAAATCTAACAGAAAAAAGTGTGTCATAGTCTAAGTGCAGGGTTTTTTTTGCCGCGTGCTCTGCCGTTTTGTCGCATAGCGTGTGGTGCTATACTTGGATTTTCGGCCATGAACATGACTTTGGAATTTGGCACTGCTCATACTTTCCTGTAGAGTACATCTGGGGCTACATTTCGTGCAAGTTTCAGCTCGATTGCCTCTGTATTGAGGGAGATATTTCAAACTCTAACAGAAAAAAGTGTCTCATAGTCTAAGTGCAGGGTTTTTTTTGCCGCGTGCTCTGCCGTTTTGTCGCATAGCGTGTGGTGCTATACTTGGATTTTCGGCCATGAACATGACTTTGGAATTTGGCACTGCTCATACTTTCCTGTTGAGTACATCTGGGGCTACATTTCGTGCAAGTTTCAGCTCGATTGCCTCTGTATTGAGGGAGAAATTTCAAACTCTAACAGAAAAAAGTGTCTCATAGTCTAAGTGCAGGGTTTTTTTTGCCGCGTGCTCTGCCGTTTTGTCGCATAGCGTGTGGTGCTATACTTGGATTTTCGGCCATGAACATGACTTTGGAATTTGGCACTGCTCATACTTTCCTGTAGAGTACATCTGGGGCTACATTTCGTGCAAGTTTCAGCTCGATTGCCTAAGTATTGAGGGAGAAATTTCAAACTCTAACAGAAAAACTGTCTCATAGTCTAAGTGCAGGGTTTTTTTTGCCGCGTGCTCTGCCGTTTTGTCGCATAGCGTGTGGTGCTATACTTGGATTTTCGGCCATGAACATGACTTTGGAATTTGGCACTGCTCATACTTTCCTGTAGAGTACATCTGGGGCTACATTTTGTGAAAGTTTCAGCTCGATTGCCTCAGTATTGAGGGAGAAATTTCAAACTCTAGCAGAAAAAAGTGTCTCCTAGTCTAAGCGCAGTTTTTTTGCCGCCTGCTCTGCCGTTTGTTGCATAGCGTGTGGTGCTATACTTGGATTTTCGACCATGAACATGACTTTGGAATTTGGCACTGCTCATACTTTCCTGTAGAGTACATCTGGGGCCACATTTCGTGCAAGTTTCAGCTCGATTTCCTCTGTATTGAGGGAGAAATTTCAAACTCTAGCAGAAAAAAGTGTCTCCTAGTCTAAGCGCATTTTTTTTGCCGCCTGCTCTGCCGTTTGTCGCATAGCGTGTGGTGCTATACTTGGATTTTCGGCCATGAACATGACTTTGGAATTTGGCACTGCTCATACTTTCCTGTAGAGTACATCTGGGGCTACATTTTGTGGAAGTTTCAGCTCGATTGCCTAAGTATTGAGGGAGAAATTTCAAACTCTAGCAGAAAAAAGTGTCTCATAGTCTAAGTGCAGTTTTTCTGCCGACTGCTCTGCCGTTTTGTCGCATAGCGTGTGGTGCTATACTTGGATTTTCGGCCATGAACATGACTTTGGAATTTGGCACAGCTCATACTTTCCTGTAGAGAACATCTGGGGCTACATTTCGTGCAAGTTTCAGCTCGATTACCTCTGTATTGAGGGAGAAATTTCAAACTCTAACAGAAAAAAGTGTCTCATAGTCTAAGTGCAGTTTTTCTGCCGACTGCTCTGCCGTTTTTTCGCATAGCGTGTGGTGCTATACTTGGATTTTCGGCCATGAACATGACTTTGGAATTTGGCACTGCTCATACTTTCCTGTAGAGTACATCCTGGGCTACATTTCGTGCAAGTTTCAGCTCGATTGCCTCTGTATTGAGGGAGAAATTTCAAACTCTAACAGAAAAAAGTGTGTCATAGTCTAAGTGCAGGGTTTTTTTGGCCGCGTGCTCTGCCGTTTTGTCGCATAGCGTGTGGTGCTATACTTGGATTTTCGGCCATGAACATGATTTTGGAATTTGGCACTGCTCATACTTTCCTGTTGAGTACATCTGGGGCTACATTTCGTGCAAGTTTCAGCTCGATTGCCTCTGTATTGAGGGAGAAATTTCAAACTGTAACAGAAAAAAGTGTCTCATAGTCTAAGTGCAGGGTTTTTTTTGCCGCGTGCTCTGCCGTTTTGTCGCATAGCGTGTGGTGCTATACTTGGATTTTCGGCCATGAACATGACTTTGGAATTTGGCACTGCTCATACTTTCCTGTAGAGTACATCTGGGGCTACATTTCGTGCAAGTTTCAGCTCGATTGCCTAAGTATTGAGGGAGAAATTTCAAACTCTAACAGAAAAACTGTCTCATAGTCTAAGTGCAGGGTTTTTTTTGCCGCGTGCTCTGCCGTTTTGTCGCATAGCGTGTGGTGCTATACTTGGATTTTCGGCCATGAACATGACTTTGGAATTTGGCACTGCTCATACTTTCCTGTTGAGTACATCTGGGGCTACATTTCGTGCAAGTTTCAGCTCGATTGCCTCTGTATTGAGGGAGATATTTCAAACTCTAACAGAAAAAAGTGTCTCATAGTCTAAGTGCAGGGTTTTTTTTGCCGCGTGCTCTGCCGTTTTGTCGCATAGCGTGTGGTGCTATACTTGGATTTTCGGCCATGAACATGACTTTGGAATTTGGCACTGCTCATACTTTCCTGTAGAGTACATCTGGGGCTACATTTCGTGCAAGTTTCAGCTCGATTGCCTAAGTATTGAGGGAGAAATTTCAAACTCTAACAGAAAAACTGTCTCATAGTCTAAGTGCAGGGTTTTTTTTGCCGCGTGCTCTGCCGTTTTGTCGCATAGCGTGTGGTGCTATACTTGGATTTTCGGCCATGAACATGACTTTGGAATTTGGCAGAGCTCATACTTTCCTGTAGAGTACATCTGGGGATACATTTCGTGCAAGTTTCAGCTCGATTTCCTCAGTATTGAGGGAGAAATTTCAAACTCTACCACAATAAAGTGTTTCATAGTCTAAGTGCAGTTTTTCTGCCGACTGCTCTGCCGTTTTGTCGCATAGCGTGTGGTGCTATAGTTCAGATTTTCAGCCATGAACATGACTTTGGAATTTGGCAGAGCTCATACTTTTCTGTAGAGTACATGTGGGGCTACATTTCGTGCAAGTTTCAGCTCGATTTCCTCTGTATTGAGGGAGAAATTTCAAACTCTAGCAGAAAAAAGTGTCTCATAGTCTTAGTGCATTTTTTTTTGCCTGGTGCTCTGCCGTTTTGTCGCATAGCGTGTGGTGCTTTAAATGGATTTTCCGCCATGAACATGACTTTGGAATTTGGCAGAGCTCATACTTTCCTGTAGAGTATATCTAGGGCTACATTTCATGCAAGTTTCAGCACGATTGCCTCAGTATTGAGGGAGAAATTTCAAACTCTAGCAGAAAAAAGTGTCTCATAGTCTTAGTGCAGTTTTTTTTGGCCGCGTGCTCTGCCGTTTTGTCACATAGCGTGTGGTGCTATACTTGGATTTTCGGCCATGAACATGACTTTGGAATTTGGCACAGCTCATACTTTCCTGTAGAGTACATCTGGGGATACATTTCGTGCAAGTTTCAGCTCGATTGCCTCAGTATCGAGGGAGAAATTTCAAACTCTAAGCAGAAAAAAGTTTCTCATAGTCTAAGTGCAGTTTTTTTTTGCCGCGTGCTCTGCCGTTTTGTGGCATAGCGTGTGGTGCTATACTTGGATTTTCGGCAATGAACATGACTTTGTAATTTGGCACAGCTCATACTTCCCTGTAGAGTACATCTGGGGCTACATTTCGTGCAAGTTTCAGCACGATTGCCTCAGTATCGAGGGAGAAATTTAAAACTCTAGCAGAAAAAAGTGTCTCATAGTCTAAGTGCAGTTTTTTTTGCCGCGTGCTCTGCCGTTTTGTCGCATAGCGTGTGGTGCTATACTTGGATTTTCGGCCATGAACATGACTTTGGAATTTGGCAGAGCTCATACTTTCCTGTAGAGTACATCTGGGGCTAGATTTCGTGCAAGTTTCAGCTCGATTGCCTCAGTATTGAGGGAGAAATTTCAAACTCTAGCAGAAAAAAGTTTCTCATAGCCTAAGTGCAGTTTTTTTTTGCCGCGTGCTCTGCCGTTTTGTCGCATAGCGTGTAGTGCTATACTTGGATTTTCGGCCATAAACATGACTTTGGAATTTGGCACAGCTCATACTTTCCTGTAGAGTACATCTGGGGCTACATTTCGTGCAAGTTTCAGCACGATTGCCTCAGTATCGAGGGAGAAATTTCAAACTCTAGCAGAAAAAAGTGTCTCATAGTCTAAGTGCAGTTTTTTTTGCCGCATGCTCTGCCGTTTTGTCGCATAGCGTGTGGTGCTATACTTGGATTTTCGGCCATGAACATGACTTTGGAATTTGGCAGAGCTCATACTTTCCTGTAGAGTACATCTGGGGATACATTTCGTGCAAGTTTCAGCTCGATTTCCTCAGTATTGAGGGAGAAATTTCAAACTCTACCACAATAAAGTGTTTCATAGTCTAAGTGCAGTTTTTCTGCCGACTGCTCTGCCGTTTTGTCGCATAGCGTGTGGTGCTATACTTGGATTTTCGGCCATGAACATGACTTTGGAATTTGGCAGAGCTCATACTTTCCTGTAGAGAACATCTGGGGCTACATTTCGTGCAAGTTTCAGCTCGATTGCCTCTGTATTGAGGGAGAAATTTCAAACTCTAACAGAAAAAAGTGTGTCATAGTCTAAGTGCAGGTTTTTTTTTGCCGCGTGCTCTGCCGTTTTGTCGCATAGCGTGTGGTGCTATACTTGGATTTTCGGCCATGAACATGACTTTGGAATTTGGCACTGCTCATACTTTCCTGTAGAGTACATCTGGGGCTACATTTCGTGCAAGTTTCAGCTCGATTGCCTCTGTATTGAGGGAGATATTTCAAACTCTAACAGAAAAAAGTGTCTCATAGTCTAAGTGCAGGGTTTTTTTTGCCGCGTGCTCTGCCGTTTTGTCGCATAGCGTGTGGTGCTATACTTGGATTTTCGGCCATGAACATGACTTTGGAATTTGGCACAGCTCATACTTTCCTGTAGAGTACATCTGGGGCTACATTTCGTGCAAGTTTCAGCTCGATTGCCTCTGTATTGAGGGAGATATTTCAAACTCTAACAGAAAAAAGTGTCTCATAGTCTAAGTGCAGGGTTTTTTTTGCCGCGTGCTCTGCCGTTTTGTCGCATAGCGTGTGGTGCTATACTTGGATTTTCGGCCATGAACATGACTTTGGAATTTGGCACTGCTCATACTTTCCTGTAGAGTACATCTGGGGCTACATTTCGTGCAAGTTTCAGCTCGATTGCCTAAGTATTGAGGGAGAAATTTCAAACTCTAACAGAAAAACTGTCTCATAGTCTAAGTGCAGGGTTTTTTTTGCCGCGTGCTCTGCCGTTTTGTCGCATAGCGTGTGGTGCTATACTTGGATTTTCGGCCATGAACATGACTTTGGAATTTGGCAGAGCTCATACTTTCCTGTAGAGTACATCTGGGGATACATTTCGTGCAAGTTTCAGCTCGATTTCCTCAGTATTGAGGGAGAAATTTCAAACTCTACCACAATAAAGTGTTTCATAGTCTAAGTGCAGTTTTTCTGCCGACTGCTCTGCCGTTTTGTCGCATAGCGTGTGGTGCTATAGTTCAGATTTTCAGCCATGAACATGACTTTGGAATTTGGCAGAGCTCATACTTTTCTGTAGAGTACATGTGGGGCTACATTTCGTGCAAGTTTCAGCTCGATTTCCTCTGTATTGAGGGAGAAATTTCAAACTCTACCACAATAAAGTGTTTCATAGTCTAAGTGCAGTTTTTCTGCCGACTGCTCTGCCGTTTTGTCGCATAGCGTGTGGTGCTATACTTGGATTTTCGGCCATGAACATGACTTTGGAATTTGGCAGAGCTCATACTTTCCTGTAGAGAACATCTGGGGCTACATTTCGTGCAAGTTTCAGCTCGATTGCCTCTGTATTGAGGGAGAAATTTCAAACTCTAACAGAAAAAAGTGTGTCATAGTCTAAGTGCAGGTTTTTTTTTGCCGCGTGCTCTGCCGTTTTGTCGCATAGCGTGTGGTGCTATACTTGGATTTTCGGCCATGAACATGACTTTGGAATTTGGCACTGCTCATACTTTCCTGTAGAGTACATCTGGGGCTACATTTCGTGCAAGTTTCAGCTCGATTGCCTCTGTATTGAGGGAGATATTTCAAACTCTAACAGAAAAAAGTGTCTCATAGTCTAAGTGCAGGGTTTTTTTTGCCGCGTGCTCTGCCGTTTTGTCGCATAGCGTGTGGTGCTATACTTGGATTTTCGGCCATGAACATGACTTTGGAATTTGGCACAGCTCATACTTTCCTGTAGAGTACATCTGGGGCTACATTTCGTGCAAGTTTCAGCTCGATTGCCTCTGTATTGAGGGAGATATTTCAAACTCTAACAGAAAAAAGTGTCTCATAGTCTAAGTGCAGGGTTTTTTTTGCCGCGTGCTCTGCCGTTTTGTCGCATAGCGTGTGGTGCTATACTTGGATTTTCGGCCATGAACATGACTTTGGAATTTGGCACTGCTCATACTTTCCTGTAGAGTACATCTGGGGCTACATTTCGTGCAAGTTTCAGCTCGATTGCCTAAGTATTGAGGGAGAAATTTCAAACTCTAACAGAAAAACTGTCTCATAGTCTAAGTGCAGGGTTTTTTTTGCCGCGTGCTCTGCCGTTTTGTCGCATAGCGTGTGGTGCTATACTTGGATTTTCGGCCATGAACATGACTTTGGAATTTGGCAGAGCTCATACTTTCCTGTAGAGTACATCTGGGGATACATTTCGTGCAAGTTTCAGCTCGATTTCCTCAGTATTGAGGGAGAAATTTCAAACTCTACCACAATAAAGTGTTTCATAGTCTAAGTGCAGTTTTTCTGCCGACTGCTCTGCCGTTTTGTCGCATAGCGTGTGGTGCTATAGTTCAGATTTTCAGCCATGAACATGACTTTGGAATTTGGCAGAGCTCATACTTTTCTGTAGAGTACATGTGGGGCTACATTTCGTGCAAGTTTCAGCTCGATTTCCTCTGTATTGAGGGAGAAATTTCAAACTCTACCACAATAAAGTGTTTCATAGTCTAAGTGCAGTTTTTCTGCCGACTGCTCTGCCGTTTTGTCGCATAGCGTGTGGTGCTATACTTGGATTTTCGGCCATGAACATGACTTTGGAATTTGGCAGAGCTCATACTTTCCTGTAGAGAACATCTGGGGCTACATTTCGTGCAAGTTTCAGCTCGATTGCCTCTGTATTGAGGGAGAAATTTCAAACTCTAACAGAAAAAAGTGTGTCATAGTCTAAGTGCAGGGTTTTTTTTGCCGCGTGCTCTGCCGTTTTGTCGCATAGCGTGTGGTGCTATACTTGGATTTTCGGCCATGAACATGACTTTGGAATTTGGCACTGCTCATACTTTCCTGTAGAGTACATCTGGGGCTACATTTCGTGCAAGTTTCAGCTCGATTGCCTCTGTATTGAGGGAGATATTTCAAACTCTAACAGAAAAAAGTGTCTCATAGTCTAAGTGCAGGGTTTTTTTTGCCGCGTGCTCTGCCGTTTTGTCGCATAGCGTGTGGTGCTATACTTGGATTTTCGGCCATGAACATGACTTTGGAATTTGGCACAGCTCATACTTTCCTGTAGAGTACATCTGGGGCTACATTTCGTGCAAGTTTCAGCTCGATTGCCTCTGTATTGAGGGAGATATTTCAAACTCTAACAGAAAAAAGTGTCTCATAGTCTAAGTGCAGGGTTTTTTTTGCCGCGTGCTCTGCCGTTTTGTCGCATAGCGTGTGGTGCTATACTTGGATTTTCGGCCATGAACATGACTTTGGAATTTGGCACTGCTCATACTTTCCTGTAGAGTACATCTGGGGCTACATTTCGTGCAAGTTTCAGCTCGATTGCCTAAGTATTGAGGGAGAAATTTCAAACTCTAACAGAAAAACTGTCTCATAGTCTAAGTGCAGGGTTTTTTTTGCCGCGTGCTCTGCCGTTTTGTCGCATAGCGTGTGGTGCTATACTTGGATTTTCGGCCATGAACATGACTTTGGAATTTGGCAGAGCTCATACTTTCCTGTAGAGTACATCTGGGGATACATTTCGTGCAAGTTTCAGCTCGATTTCCTCAGTATTGAGGGAGAAATTTCAAACTCTACCACAATAAAGTGTTTCATAGTCTAAGTGCAGTTTTTCTGCCGACTGCTCTGCCGTTTTGTCGCATAGCGTGTGGTGCTATAGTTCAGATTTTCAGCCATGAACATGACTTTGGAATTTGGCAGAGCTCATACTTTTCTGTAGAGTACATGTGGGGCTACATTTCGTGCAAGTTTCAGCTCGATTTCCTCTGTATTGAGGGAGAAATTTCAAACTCTAGCAGAAAAAAGTGTCTCATAGTCTTAGTGCATTTTTTTTTGCCTGGTGCTCTGCCGTTTTGTCGCATAGCGTGTGGTGCTTTAAATGGATTTTCCGCCATGAACATGACTTTGGAATTTGGCAGAGCTCATACTTTCCTGTAGAGTATATCTAGGGCTACATTTCATGCAAGTTTCAGCACGATTGCCTCAGTATTGAGGGAGAAATTTCAAACTCTAGCAGAAAAAAGTGTCTCATAGTCTTAGTGCAGTTTTTTTTGGCCGCGTGCTCTGCCGTTTTGTCACATAGCGTGTGGTGCTATACTTGGATTTTCGGCCATGAACATGACTTTGGAATTTGGCACAGCTCATACTTTCCTGTAGAGTACATCTGGGGATACATTTCGTGCAAGTTTCAGCTCGATTGCCTCAGTATCGAGGGAGAAATTTCAAACTCTAAGCAGAAAAAAGTTTCTCATAGTCTAAGTGCAGTTTTTTTTTGCCGCGTGCTCTGCCGTTTTGTGGCATAGCGTGTGGTGCTATACTTGGATTTTCGGCAATGAACATGACTTTGTAATTTGGCACAGCTCATACTTCCCTGTAGAGTACATCTGGGGATACATTTCGTGCAAGTTTCAGCTCGATTTCCTCAGTATTGAGGGAGAAATTTCAAACTCTACCACAATAAAGTGTTTCATAGTCTAAGTGCAGTTTTTCTGCCGACTGCTCTGCCGTTTTGTCGCATAGCGTGTGGTGCTATACTTGGATTTTCGGCCATGAACATGACTTTGGAATTTGGCAGAGCTCATACTTTCCTGTAGAGAACATCTGGGGCTACATTTCGTGCAAGTTTCAGCTCGATTGCCTCTGTATTGAGGGAGAAATTTCAAACTCTAACAGAAAAAAGTGTGTCATAGTCTAAGTGCAGGGTTTTTTTTGCCGCGTGCTCTGCCGTTTTGTCGCATAGCGTGTGGTGCTATACTTGGATTTTCGGCCATGAACATGACTTTGGAATTTGGCACTGCTCATACTTTCCTGTAGAGTACATCTGGGGCTACATTTCGTGCAAGTTTCAGCTCGATTGCCTCTGTATTGAGGGAGATATTTCAAACTCTAACAGAAAAAAGTGTCTCATAGTCTAAGTGCAGTTTTTTTTGCCGCGTGCTCTGCCGTTTTGTCGCATAGCGTGTGGTGCTATACTTGGATTTTCGGCCATGAACATGACTTTGGAAATTGGCAGAGCTCATACTTTCCTGTAGAGTACATCTGGGGCTAGATTTCGTGCAAGTTTCAGCTCGATTGCCTCAGTATTGAGGGAGAAATTTCAAACTCTAGCAGAAAAAAGTTTCTCATAGCCTAAGTGCAGTTTTTTTTTGCCGCGTGCTCTGCCGTTTTGTCGCATAGCGTGTAGTGCTATACTTGGATTCTCGGCCATAAACATGACTTTGGAATTTGGCACAGCTCATACTTTCCTGTAGAGTACATCTGGGGCTACATTTCGTGCAAGTTTCAGCACGATTGCCTCAGTATCGAGGGAGAAATTTCAAACTCTAGCAGAAAAAAGTGTCTCATAGTCTAAGTGCAGTTTTTTTTGCCGCATGCTCTGCCGTTTTGTCGCATAGCGTGTGGTGCTATACTTGGATTTTCGGCCATGAACATGACTTTGGAATTTGGCAGAGCTCATACTTTCCTGTAGAGTACATCTGGGGATACATTTCGTGCAAGTTTCAGCTCGATTTCCTCAGTATTGAGGGAGAAATTTCAAACTCTACCACAATAAAGTGTTTCATAGTCTAAGTGCAGTTTTTCTGCCGACTGCTCTGCCGTTTTGTCGCATAGCGTGTGGTGCTATACTTGGATTTTCGGCCATGAACATGACTTTGGAATTTGGCAGAGCTCATACTTTCCTGTAGAGAACATCTGGGGCTACATTTCGTGCAAGTTTCAGCTCGATTGCCTCTGTATTGAGGGAGAAATTTCAAACTCTAACAGAAAAAAGTGTGTCATAGTCTAAGTGCAGGGTTTTTTTTGCCGCGTGCTCTGCCGTTTTGTCGCATAGCGTGTGGTGCTATACTTGGATTTTCGGCCATGAACATGACTTTGGAATTTGGCACTGCTCATACTTTCCTGTAGAGTACATCTGGGGCTACATTTCGTGCAAGTTTCAGCTCGATTGCCTCTGTATTGAGGGAGATATTTCAAACTCTAACAGAAAAAAGTGTCTCATAGTCTAAGTGCAGGGTTTTTTTTGCCGCGTGCTCTGCCGTTTTGTCGCATAGCGTGTGGTGCTATACTTGGATTTTCGGCCATGAACATGACTTTGGAATTTGGCACAGCTCATACTTTCCTGTAGAGTACATCTGGGGCTACATTTCGTGCAAGTTTCAGCTCGATTGCCTCTGTATTGAGGGAGATATTTCAAACTCTAACAGAAAAAAGTGTCTCATAGTCTAAGTGCAGGGTTTTTTTTGCCGCGTGCTCTGCCGTTTTGTCGCATAGCGTGTGGTGCTATACTTGGATTTTCGGCCATGAACATGACTTTGGAATTTGGCACTGCTCATACTTTCCTGTAGAGTACATCTAAGGCTACATTTCGTGCAAGTTTCAGCTCGATTGCCTAAGTATTGAGGGAGAAATTTCAAACTCTAACAGAAAAACTGTCTCATAGTCTAAGTGCAGGGTTTTTTTTGCCGCGTGCTCTGCCGTTTTGTCGCATAGCGTGTGGTGCTATACTTGGATTTTCGGCCATAAACATGACTTTGGAATTTGGCAGAGCTCATACTTTCCTGTAGAGTACATCTGGGGATACATTTCGTGCAAGTTTCAGCTCGATTTCCTCAGTATTGAGGGAGAAATTTCAAACTCTACCACAATAAAGTGTTTCATAGTCTAAGTGCAGTTTTTCTGCCGACTGCTCTGCCGTTTTGTCGCATAGCGTGTGGTGCTATAGTTCAGATTTTCAGCCATGAACATGACTTTGGAATTTGGCAGAGCTCATACTTTTCTGTAGAGTACATGTGGGGCTACATTTCGTGCAAGTTTCAGCTCGATTTCCTCTGTATTGAGGGAGAAATTTCAAACTCTAGCAGAAAAAAGTGTCTCATAGTCTTAGTGCATTTTTTTTTGCCTGGTGCTCTGCCGTTTTGTCACATAGCGTGTGGTGCTATACTTGGATTTTCGGCCATGAACATGACTTTGGAATTTGGCACAGCTCATACTTTCCTGTAGAGTACATCTGGGGATACATTTCGTGCAAGTTTCAGCTCGATTGCCTCAGTATCGAGGGAGAAATTTCAAACTCTAAGCAGAAAAAAGTTTCTCATAGTCTAAGTGCAGTTTTTTTTTGCCGCGTGCTCTGCCGTTTTGTGGCATAGCGTGTGGTGCTATACTTGGATTTTCGGCAATGAACATGACTTTGTAATTTGGCACAGCTCATACTTCCCTGTAGAGTACATCTGGGGCTACATTTCGTGCAAGTTTCAGCACGATTGCCTCAGTATCGAGGGAGAAATTTAAAACTCTAGCAGAAAAAAGTGTCTCATAGTCTAAGTGCAGTTTTTTTTGCCGCGTGCTCTGCCGTTTTGTCGCATAGCGTGTGGTGCTATACTTGGATTTTCGGCCATGAACATGACTTTGGAATTTGGCAGAGCTCATACTTTCCTGTAGAGTACATCTGGGGCTAGATTTCGTGCAAGTTTCAGCTCGATTGCCTCAGTATTGAGGGAGAAATTTCAAACTCTAGCAGAAAAAAGTTTCTCATAGCCTAAGTGCAGTTTTTTTTTGCCGCGTGCTCTGCCGTTTTGTCGCATAGCGTGTAGTGCTATACTTGGATTTTCGGCCATAAACATGACTTTGGAATTTGGCACAGCTCATACTTTCCTGTAGAGTACATCTGGGGCTACATTTCGTGCAAGTTTCAGCACGATTGCCTCAGTATCGAGGGAGAAATTTCAAACTCTAGCAGAAAAAAGTGTCTCATAGTCTAAGTGCAGTTTTTTTTGCCGCATGCTCTGCCGTTTTGTCGCATAGCGTGTGGTGCTATACTTGGATTTTCGGCCATGAACATGACTTTGGAATTTGGCAGAGCTCATACTTTCCTGTAGAGTACATCTGGGGATACATTTCGTGCAAGTTTCAGCTCGATTTCCTCAGTATTGAGGGAGAAATTTCAAACTCTACCACAATAAAGTGTTTCATAGTCTAAGTGCAGTTTTTCTGCCGACTGCTCTGCCGTTTTGTCGCATAGCGTGTGGTGCTATACTTGGATTTTCGGCCATGAACATGACTTTGGAATTTGGCAGAGCTCATACTTTCCTGTAGAGAACATCTGGGGCTACATTTCGTGCAAGTTTCAGCTCGATTGCCTCTGTATTGAGGGAGAAATTTCAAACTCTAACAGAAAAAAGTGTGTCATAGTCTAAGTGCAGGGTTTTTTTTGCCGCGTGCTCTGCCGTTTTGTCGCATAGCGTGTGGTGCTATACTTGGATTTTCGGCCATGAACATGACTTTGGAATTTGGCACTGCTCATACTTTCCTGTAGAGTACATCTGGGGCTACATTTCGTGCAAGTTTCAGCTCGATTGCCTCTGTATTGAGGGAGATATTTGAAACTCTAACAGAAAAAAGTGTCTCATAGTCTAAGTGCAGTTTTTCTGCCGACTGCTCTGCCGTTTTGTCGCATAGCGTGTGGTGCTATACTTGGATTTTCGGCCATGAACATGACTTTGGAATTTGGCAGAGCTCATACTTTCCTGTAGAGAACATCTGGGGCTACATTTCGTGCAAGTTTCAGCTCGATTGCCTCTGTATTGAGGGAGAAATTTCAAACTCTAACAGAAAGAAGTGTGTCATAGTCTAAGTGCAGGGTTTTTTTTGCCGCGTGCTCTGCCGTTTTGTCGCATAGCGTGTGGTGCTATACTTGGATTTTCGGCCATGAACATGACTTTGGAATTTGGCACTGCTCATACTTTCCTGTAGAGTACATCTGGGGCTACATTTCGTGCAAGTTTCAGCTCGATTGCCTCTGTATTGAGGGAGATATTTCAAACTCTAACAGAAAAAAGTGTCTCATAGTCTAAGTGCAGGGTTTTTTTTGCCGCGTGCTCTGCCGTTTTGTCGCATAGCGTGTGGTGCTATACTTGGATTTTCGGCCATGAACATGACTTTGGAATTTGGCACAGCTCATACTTTCCTGTAGAGTACATCTGGGGCTACATTTCGTGCAAGTTTCAGCTCGATTGCCTCTGTATTGAGGGAGATATTTCAAACTCTAACAGAAAAAAGTGTCTCATAGTCTAAGTGCAGGGTTTTTTTTGCCGCGTGCTCTGCCGTTTTGTCGCATAGCGTGTGGTGCTATACTTGGATTTTCGGCCATGAACATGACTTTGGAATTTGGCACTGCTCATACTTTCCTGTAGAGTACATCTAAGGCTACATTTCGTGCAAGTTTCAGCTCGATTGCCTAAGTATTGAGGGAGAAATTTCAAACTCTAACAGAAAAACTGTCTCATAGTCTAAGTGCAGGGTTTTTTTTGCCGCGTGCTCTGCCGTTTTGTCGCATAGCGTGTGGTGCTATACTTGGATTTTCGGCCATAAACATGACTTTGGAATTTGGCAGAGCTCATACTTTCCTGTAGAGTACATCTGGGGATACATTTCGTGCAAGTTTCAGCTCGATTTCCTCAGTATTGAGGGAGAAATTTCAAACTCTACCACAATAAAGTGTTTCATAGTCTAAGTGCAGTTTTTCTGCCGACTGCTCTGCCGTTTTGTCGCATAGCGTGTGGTGCTATAGTTCAGATTTTCAGCCATGAACATGACTTTGGAATTTGGCAGAGCTCATACTTTTCTGTAGAGTACATGTGGGGCTACATTTCGTGCAAGTTTCAGCTCGATTTCCTCTGTATTGAGGGAGAAATTTCAAACTCTAGCAGAAAAAAGTGTCTCATAGTCTTAGTGCATTTTTTTTTGCCTGGTGCTCTGCCGTTTTGTCACATAGCGTGTGGTGCTATACTTGGATTTTCGGCCATGAACATGACTTTGGAATTTGGCACAGCTCATACTTTCCTGTAGAGTACATCTGGGGATACATTTCGTGCAAGTTTCAGCTCGATTGCCTCAGTATCGAGGGAGAAATTTCAAACTCTAAGCAGAAAAAAGTTTCTCATAGTCTAAGTGCAGTTTTTTTTTGCCGCGTGCTCTGCCGTTTTGTGGCATAGCGTGTGGTGCTATACTTGGATTTTCGGCAATGAACATGACTTTGTAATTTGGCACAGCTCATACTTCCCTGTAGAGTACATCTGGGGCTACATTTCGTGCAAGTTTCAGCACGATTGCCTCAGTATCGAGGGAGAAATTTAAAACTCTAGCAGAAAAAAGTGTCTCATAGTCTAAGTGCAGTTTTTTTTGCCGCGTGCTCTGCCGTTTTGTCGCATAGCGTGTGGTGCTATACTTGGATTTTCGGCCATGAACATGACTTTGGAATTTGGCAGAGCTCATACTTTCCTGTAGAGTACATCTGGGGCTAGATTTCGTGCAAGTTTCAGCTCGATTGCCTCAGTATTGAGGGAGAAATTTCAAACTCTAGCAGAAAAAAGTTTCTCATAGCCTAAGTGCAGTTTTTTTTTGCCGCGTGCTCTGCCGTTTTGTCGCATAGCGTGTAGTGCTATACTTGGATTTTCGGCCATAAACATGACTTTGGAATTTGGCACAGCTCATACTTTCCTGTAGAGTACATCTGGGGCTACATTTCGTGCAAGTTTCAGCACGATTGCCTCAGTATCGAGGGAGAAATTTCAAACTCTAGCAGAAAAAAGTGTCTCATAGTCTAAGTGCAGTTTTTTTTGCCGCATGCTCTGCCGTTTTGTCGCATAGCGTGTGGTGCTATACTTGGATTTTCGGCCATGAACATGACTTTGGAATTTGGCAGAGCTCATACTTTCCTGTAGAGTACATCTGGGGATACATTTCGTGCAAGTTTCAGCTCGATTTCCTCAGTATTGAGGGAGAAATTTCAAACTCTACCACAATAAAGTGTTTCATAGTCTAAGTGCAGTTTTTCTGCCGACTGCTCTGCCGTTTTGTCGCATAGCGTGTGGTGCTATACTTGGATTTTCGGCCATGAACATGACTTTGGAATTTGGCAGAGCTCATACTTTCCTGTAGAGAACATCTGGGGCTACATTTCGTGCAAGTTTCAGCTCGATTGCCTCTGTATTGAGGGAGAAATTTCAAACTCTAACAGAAAAAAGTGTGTCATAGTCTAAGTGCAGGGTTTTTTTTGCCGCGTGCTCTGCCGTTTTGTCGCATAGCGTGTGGTGCTATACTTGGATTTTCGGCCATGAACATGACTTTGGAATTTGGCACTGCTCATACTTTCCTGTAGAGTACATCTGGGGCTACATTTCGTGCAAGTTTCAGCTCGATTGCCTAAGTATTGAGGGAGAAATTTCAAACTCTAACAGAAAAACTGTCTCATAGTCTAAGTGCAGGGTTTTTTTTGCCGCGTGCTCTGCCGTTTTGTCGCATAGCGTGTGGTGCTATACTTGGATTTTCGGCCATAAACATGACTTTGGAATTTGGCAGAGCTCATACTTTCCTGTAGAGTACATCTGGGGATACATTTCGTGCAAGTTTCAGCTCGATTTCCTCAGTATTGAGGGAGAAATTTCAAACTCTACCACAATAAAGTGTTTCATAGTCTAAGTGCAGTTTTTCTGCCGACTGCTCTGCCGTTTTGTCGCATAGCGTGTGGTGCTATAGTTCAGATTTTCAGCCATGAACATGACTTTGGAATTTGGCAGAGCTCATACTTTTCTGTAGAGTACATGTGGGGCTACATTTCGTGCAAGTTTCAGCTCGATTTCCTCTGTATTGAGGGAGAAATTTCAAACTCTAGCAGAAAAAAGTGTCTCATAGTCTTAGTGCATTTTTTTTTGCCTGGTGCTCTGCCGTTTTGTCACATAGCGTGTGGTGCTATACTTGGATTTTCGGCCATGAACATGACTTTGGAATTTGGCACAGCTCATACTTTCCTGTAGAGTACATCTGGGGATACATTTCGTGCAAGTTTCAGCTCGATTGCCTCAGTATCGAGGGAGAAATTTCAAACTCTAAGCAGAAAAAAGTTTCTCATAGTCTAAGTGCAGTTTTTTTTTGCCGCGTGCTCTGCCGTTTTGTGGCATAGCGTGTGGTGCTATACTTGGATTTTCGGCAATGAACATGACTTTGTAATTTGGCACAGCTCATACTTCCCTGTAGAGTACATCTGGGGCTACATTTCGTGCAAGTTTCAGCACGATTGCCTCAGTATCGAGGGAGAAATTTAAAACTCTAGCAGAAAAAAGTGTCTCATAGTCTAAGTGCAGTTTTTTTTGCCGCGTGCTCTGCCGTTTTGTCGCATAGCGTGTGGTGCTATACTTGGATTTTCGGCCATGAACATGACTTTGGAATTTGGCAGAGCTCATACTTTCCTGTAGAGTACATCTGGGGCTAGATTTCGTGCAAGTTTCAGCTCGATTGCCTCAGTATTGAGGGAGAAATTTCAAACTCTAGCAGAAAAAAGTTTCTCATAGCCTAAGTGCAGTTTTTTTTTGCCGCGTGCTCTGCCGTTTTGTCGCATAGCGTGTAGTGCTATACTTGGATTTTCGGCCATAAACATGACTTTGGAATTTGGCACAGCTCATACTTTCCTGTAGAGTACATCTGGGGCTACATTTCGTGCAAGTTTCAGCACGATTGCCTCAGTATCGAGGGAGAAATTTCAAACTCTAGCAGAAAAAAGTGTCTCATAGTCTAAGTGCAGTTTTTTTTGCCGCATGCTCTGCCGTTTTGTCGCATAGCGTGTGGTGCTATACTTGGATTTTCGGCCATGAACATGACTTTGGAATTTGGCAGAGCTCATACTTTCCTGTAGAGTACATCTGGGGATACATTTCGTGCAAGTTTCAGCTCGATTTCCTCAGTATTGAGGGAGAAATTTCAAACTCTACCACAATAAAGTGTTTCATAGTCTAAGTGCAGTTTTTCTGCCGACTGCTCTGCCGTTTTGTCGCATAGCGTGTGGTGCTATACTTGGATTTTCGGCCATGAACATGACTTTGGAATTTGGCAGAGCTCATACTTTCCTGTAGAGAACATCTGGGGCTACATTTCGTGCAAGTTTCAGCTCGATTGCCTCTGTATTGAGGGAGAAATTTCAAACTCTAACAGAAAAAAGTGTGTCATAGTCTAAGTGCAGGGTTTTTTTTGCCGCGTGCTCTGCCGTTTTGTCGCATAGCGTGTGGTGCTATACTTGGATTTTCGGCCATGAACATGACTTTGGAATTTGGCACTGCTCATACTTTCCTGTAGAGTACATCTGGGGCTACATTTCGTGCAAGTTTCAGCTCGATTGCCTCTGTATTGAGGGAGATATTTCAAACTCTAACAGAAAAAAGTGTCTCATAGTCTAAGTGCAGGGTTTTTTTTGCCGCGTGCTCTGCCGTTTTGTCGCATAGCGTGTGGTGCTATACTTGGATTTTCGGCCATGAACATGACTTTGGAATTTGGCACAGCTCATACTTTCCTGTAGAGTACATCTGGGGCTACATTTCGTGCAAGTTTCAGCTCGATTGCCTCTGTATTGAGGGAGATATTTCAAACTCTAACAGAAAAAAGTGTCTCATAGTCTAAGTGCAGGGTTTTTTTTGCCGCGTGCTCTGCCGTTTTGTCGCATAGCGTGTGGTGCTATACTTGGATTTTCGGCCATGAACATGACTTTGGAATTTGGCACTGCTCATACTTTCCTGTAGAGTACATCTGTGGCTACATTTCGTGCAAGTTTCAGCTCGATTGCCTAAGTATTGAGGGAGAAATTTCAAACTCTAACAGAAAAACTGTCTCATAGTCTAAGTGCAGGGTTTTTTTTGCCGCGTGCTCTGCCGTTTTGTCGCATAGCGTGTGGTGCTATACTTGGATTTTCGGCCATGAACATGACTTTGGAATTTGGCAGAGCTCATACTTTCCTGTAGAGTACATCTGGGGATACATTTCGTGCAAGTTTCAGCTCGATTTCCTCAGTATTGAGGGAGAAATTTCAAACTCTACCACAATAAAGTGTTTGATAGTCTAAGTGCAGTTTTTCTGCCGACTGCTCTGCCGTTTTGTCGCATAGCGTGTGGTGCTATAGTTCAGATTTTCAGCCATGAACATGACTTTGGAATTTGGCAGAGCTCATACTTTTCTGTAGAGTACATGTGGGGCTACATTTCGTGCAAGTTTCAGCTCGATTTCCTCTGTATTGAGGGAGAAATTTCAAACTCTAGCAGAAAAAAGTGTCTCATAGTCTTAGTGCATTTTTTTTTGCCTGGTGCTCTGCCGTTTTGTCGCATAGCGTGTGGTGCTTTAAATGGATTTTCCGCCATGAACATGACTTTGGAATTTGGCAGAGCTCATACTTTCCTGTAGAGTATATCTAGGGCTACATTTCATGCAAGTTTCAGCACGATTGCCTCAGTATTGAGGGAGAAATTTCAAACTCTAGCAGAAAAAAGTGTCTCATAGTCTTAGTGCAGTTTTTTTTGGCCGCGTGCTCTGCCGTTTTGTCACATAGCGTGTGGTGCTATACTTGGATTTTCGGCCATGAACATGACTTTGGAATTTGGCACAGCTCATACTTTCCTGTAGAGTACATCTGGGGATACATTTCGTGCAAGTTTCAGCTCGATTGCCTCAGTATCGAGGGAGAAATTCAAACTCTAAGCAGAAAAAAGTTTCTCATAGTCTAAGTGCAGTTTTTTTTTGCCGCGTGCTCTGCCGTTTTGTGGCATAGCGTGTGGTGCTATACTTGGATTTTCGGCAATGAACATGACTTTGTAATTTGGCACAGCTCATACTTCCCTGTAGAGTACATCTGGGGCTACATTTCGTGCAAGTTTCAGCACGATTGCCTCAGTATCGAGGGAGAAATTTAAAACTCTAGCAGAAAAAAGTGTCTCATAGTCTAAGTGCAGTTTTTTTTGCCGCGTGCTCTGCCGTTTTGTCGCATAGCGTGTGGTGCTATACTTGGATTTTCGGCCATGAACATGACTTTGGAATTTGGCAGAGCTCATACTTTCCTGTAGAGTACATCTGGGGCTAGATTTCGTGCAAGTTTCAGCTCGATTGCCTCAGTATTGAGGGAGAAATTTCAAACTCTAGCAGAAAAAAGTTTCTCATAGCCTAAGTGCAGTTTTTTTTTGCCGCGTGCTCTGCCGTTTTGTCGCATAGCGTGTAGTGCTATACTTGGATTTTCGGCCATAAACATGACTTTGGAATTTGGCACAGCTCATACTTTCCTGTAGAGTACATCTGGGGCTACATTTCGTGCAAGTTTCAGCACGATTGCCTCAGTATCGAGGGAGAAATTTCAAACTCTAGCAGAAAAAAGTGTCTCATAGTCTAAGTGCAGTTTTTTTTGCCGCATGCTCTGCCGTTTTGTCGCATAGCGTGTGGTGCTATACTTGGATTTTCGGCCATGAACATGACTTTGGAATTTGGCAGAGCTCATACTTTCCTGTAGAGTACATCTGGGGATACATTTCGTGCAAGTTTCAGCTCGATTTCCTCAGTATTGAGGGAGAAATTTCAAACTCTACCACAATAAAGTGTTTCATAGTCTAAGTGCAGTTTTTCTGCCGACTGCTCTGCCGTTTTGTCGCATAGCGTGTGGTGCTATACTTGGATTTTCGGCCATGAACATGACTTTGGAATTTGGCAGAGCTCATACTTTCCTGTAGAGAACATCTGGGGCTACATTTCGTGCAAGTTTCAGCTCGATTGCCTCTGTATTGAGGGAGAAATTTCAAACTCTAACAGAAAAAAGTGTGTCATAGTCTAAGTGCAGGGTTTTTTTTGCCGCGTGCTCTGCCGTTTTGTCGCATAGCGTGTGGTGCTATACTTGGATTTTCGGCCATGAATATGACTTTGGAATTTGGCACTGCTCATACTTTCCTGTAGAGTACATCTGGGGCTACATTTCGTGCAAGTTTCAGCTCGATTGCCTCTGTATTGAGGGAGAAATTTCAAACTCTAACAGAAAAAAGTGTCTCATAGTCTAAGTGCAGGGTTTTTTTTGCCGCGTGCTCTGCCGTTTTGTCGCATAGCATGTGGTGCTATACTTGGATTTTCGGCCATGAACATGACTTTGGAATTTGGCACTGCTCATACTTTCCTGTAGAGTACATCTGGGGCTACATTTCGTGCAAGTTTCAGCTCGATTGCCTAAGTATTGAGGGAGAAATTTCAAACTCTAACAGAAAAACTGTCTCATAGTCTAAGTGCAGGGTTTTTTTTGCCGCGTGCTCTGCCGTTTTGTCGCATAGCGTGTGGTGCTATACTTGGATTTTCGGCCATGAACATGACTTTGGAATTTGGCACTGCTCATACTTTCCTGTTGAGTACATCTGGGGCTACATTTCGTGCAAGTTTCAGCTCGATTGCCTAAGTATTGAGGGAGAAATTTCAAACTCTAACAGAAAAACTGTCTCATAGTCTAAGTGCAGGGTTTTTTTTGCCGCGTGCTCTGCCGTTTTGTCGCATAGCGTGTGGTGCTATACTTGGATTTTCGGCCATGAACATGACTTTGGAATTTGGCACTGCTCATACTTTCCTGTTGAGTACATCTGGGACTACATTTCGTGCAAGTTTCAGCTCGATTGCCTCTGTATTGAGGGAGAAATTTCAAACTCTAGCAGAAAAAAGTGTCTCATAGTCTAAGTGCAGTTTTTCTGCCGACTGCTCTGCCGTTTTGTCGCATAGCGTGTGGTGCTATACTTGGATTTTCGGCCATGAACATGACTTTGGAATTTGGCACTGCTCATACTTTCCTGTTGAGTACATCTGGGACTACATTTCGTGCAAGTTTCAGCTCGATTGCCTCTGTATTGAGGGAGAAATTTCAAACTCTAGCAGAAAAAAGTGTCTCATAGTCTAAGTGCAGTTTTTCTGCCGACTGCTCTGCCGTTTTGTCGCATAGCGTGTGGTGCTATACTTGGATTTTCGGCCATGAACATGACTTTGGAATTTGGCACAGCTCATACTTTCCTGTAGAGAACATCTGGGGCTACATTTCGTGCAAGTTTCAGCTCGATTACCTCTGTATTGAGGGAGAAATTTCAAACTCTAACAGAAAAAAGTGTCTCATAGTCTAAGTGCAGTTTTTCTGCCGACTGCTCTGCCGTTTTTTCGCATAGCGTGTGGTGCTATACTTGGATTTTCGGCCATGAACATGACTTTGGAATTTGGCACTGCTCATACTTTCCTGTAGAGTACATCCTGGGCTACATTTCGTGCAAGTTTCAGCTCGATTGCCTCTGTATTGAGGGAGAAATTTCAAACTCTAACAGAAAAAAGTGTGTCATAGTCTAAGTGCAGGGTTTTTTTGGCCGCGTGCTCTGCCGTTTTGTCGCATAGCGTGTGGTGCTATACTTGGATTTTCGGCCATGAACATGATTTTGGAATTTGGCAATGCTCATACTTTCCTGTTGATTACATCTGGGGCTACATTTCGTGCAAGTTTCAGCTCGATTGCCTCTGTATTGAGGGAGAAATTTCAAACTCTAACAGAAAAAAGTGTCTCATAGTCTAAGTGCAGGGTTTTTTTTGCCGCGTGCTCTGCCGTTTTGTCGCATAGCATGTGGTGCTATACTTGGATTTTCGGCCATGAACATGACTTTGGAATTTGGCACTGCTCATACTTTCCTGTAGAGTACATCTGGGGCTACATTTCGTGCAAGTTTCAGCTCGATTGCCTAAGTATTGAGGGAGAAATTTCAAACTCTAACAGAAAAACTGTCTCATAGTCTAAGTGCAGGGTTTTTTTTGCCGCGTGCTCTGCCGTTTTGTCGCATAGCGTGTGGTGCTATACTTGGATTTTCGGCCATGAACATGACTTTGGAATTTGGCACTGCTCATACTTTCCTGTTGAGTACATCTGGGGCTACATTTCGTGCAAGTTTCAGCTCGATTGCCTAAGTATTGAGGGAGAAATTTCAAACTCTAACAGAAAAACTGTCTCATAGTCTAAGTGCAGGGTTTTTTTTGCCGCGTGCTCTGCCGTTTTGTCGCATAGCGTGTGGTGCTATACTTGGATTTTCGGCCATGAACATGACTTTGGAATTTGGCACTGCTCATACTTTCCTGTTGAGTACATCTGGGACTACATTTCGTGCAAGTTTCAGCTCGATTGCCTCTGTATTGAGGGAGAAATTTCAAACTCTAGCAGAAAAAAGTGTCTCATAGTCTAAGTGCAGTTTTTCTGCCGACTGCTCTGCCGTTTTGTCGCATAGCGTGTGGTGCTATACTTGGATTTTCGGCCATGAACATGACTTTGGAATTTGGCACTGCTCATACTTTCCTGTTGAGTACATCTGGGACTACATTTCGTGCAAGTTTCAGCTCGATTGCCTCTGTATTGAGGGAGAAATTTCAAACTCTAGCAGAAAAAAGTGTCTCATAGTCTAAGTGCAGTTTTTCTGCCGACTGCTCTGCCGTTTTGTCGCATAGCGTGTGGTGCTATACTTGGATTTTCGGCCATGAACATGACTTTGGAATTTGGCACAGCTCATACTTTCCTGTAGAGAACATCTGGGGCTACATTTCGTGCAAGTTTCAGCTCGATTACCTCTGTATTGAGGGAGAAATTTCAAACTCTAACAGAAAAAAGTGTCTCATAGTCTAAGTGCAGTTTTTCTGCCGACTGCTCTGCCGTTTTTTCGCATAGCGTGTGGTGCTATACTTGGATTTTCGGCCATGAACATGACTTTGGAATTTGGCACTGCTCATACTTTCCTGTAGAGTACATCCTGGGCTACATTTCGTGCAAGTTTCAGCTCGATTGCCTCTGTATTGAGGGAGAAATTTCAAACTCTAACAAAAAAAAGTGTGTCATAGTCTAAGTGCAGGGTTTTTTTGGCCGCGTGCTCTGCCGTTTTGTCGCATAGCGTGTGGTGCTATACTTGGATTTTCGGCCATGAACATGATTTTGGAATTTGGCACTGCTCATACTTTCCTGTTGATTACATCTGGGGCTACATTTCGTGCAAGTTTCAGCTCGATTGCCTCTGTATTGAGGGAGAAATTTCAAACTCTAACAGAAAAAAGTGTCTCATAGTCTAAGTGCAGGGTTTTTTTTGCCGCGTGCTCTGCCGTTTTGTCGCATAGCATGTGGTGCTATACTTGGATTTTCGGCCATGAACATGACTTTGGAATTTGGCACTGCTCATACTTTCCTGTAGAGTACATCTGGGGCTACATTTCGTGCAAGTTTCAGCTCGATTGCCTAAGTATTGAGGGAGAAATTTCAAACTCTAACAGAAAAACTGTCTCATAGTCTAAGTGCAGGGTTTTTTTTGCCGCGTGCTCTGCCGTTTTGTCGCATAGCGTGTGGTGCTATACTTGGATTTTCGGCCATGAACATGACTTTGGAATTTGGCACTGCTCATACTTTCCTGTTGAGTACATCTGGGGCTACATTTCGTGCAAGTTTCAGCTCGATTGCCTAAGTATTGAGGGAGAAATTTCAAACTCTAACAGAAAAACTGTCTCATAGTCTAAGTGCAGGGTTTTTTTTGCCGCGTGCTCTGCCGTTTTGTCGCATAGCGTGTGGTGCTATACTTGGATTTTCGGCCATGAACATGACTTTGGAATTTGGCACTGCTCATACTTTCCTGTAGAGTACATCTGGGGCTACATTTTGTGGAAGTTTCAGCTCGATTGCCTCAGTATTGAGGGAGAAATTTCAAACTCTAGCAGAAAAAAGTGTCTCCTAGTCTAAGCGCAGTTTTTTTGCCGCCTGCTCTGCCGTTTGTTGCATAGCTTGTGGTGCTATACTTGGATTTTCGACCATGAACATGACTTTGGAATTTGGCACTGCTCATACTTTCCTGTAGAGTACATCTGGGGCCACATTTCGTGCAAGTTTCAGCTCGATTTCCTCTGTATTGAGGGAGAAATTTCAAACTCTAGCAGAAAAAAGTGTCTCCTAGTCTAAGCGCAGTTTTTTTGCCGCCTGCTCTGCCGTTTGTCGCATAGCGTGTGGTGCTATACTTGGATTTTCGGCCATGAACATGACTTTGGAATTTGGCACTGCTCATACTTTCCTGTAGAGTACATCTGGGGCTACATTTTGTTGAAGTTTCAGCTCGATTGCCTAAGTATTGAGGGAGAAATTTCAAACTCTAGCAGAAAAAAGTGTCTCATAGTCTAAGTGCAGTTTTTCTGCCGACTGCTCTGGCGTTTTGTCGCATAGCGTGTGGTGCTATACTTGGATTTTCGGCCATGAACATGACTTTGGAATTTGGCACAGCTCATACTTTCCTGTAGAGAACATCTGGGGCTACATTTCCTGCAAGTTTCAGCTCGATTGCCTCAGTATTGAGGGAGAAATTTCAAACTCTAGCAAAAAAAAGTGTCTCCTAGTCTAAGCGCAGTTTTTTTGCCGCCTGCTCTGCCGTTTGTTGCATAGCGTGTGGTGCTATACTTGGATTTTCGGCCATGAACATGACTTTGGAATTTGGCACTGCTCATACTCTCCTTTAGAGTACTTCTGGGGCTACATTTTGTGGAAGTTTCAGCTCGATTGCCTAAGTATTGAGGGAGAAATTTCAAACTCTAGCAGAAAAAAGTGTCTCATAGTCTAAGTGCAGTTTTTCTGCCGACTGCTCTGCCGTTTTGTCGCATAGCGTGTGGTGCTATACTTGGATTTTCGGCCATGAACATGACTTTGGAATTTGGCACAGCTCATACTTTCCTGTAGAGGACATCTGGGGCTACATTTCGTGCAAGTTTCAGCTCGATTGCCTCTGTATTGAGGGAGAAATTTCAAACTCTAACAGAAAAAAGTGTCTCATAGTCTAAGTGCAGTTTTTTTGCCGACTGCTCTGCCGTTTTGTCGCATAGCGTGTGGTGCTATACTTGGATTTTCGGCCATGAACATGACTTTGGAATTTGGCACAGCTCATACTTTCCTGTAGAGAACATCTGGGGCTACATTTCGTGCAAGTTTCAGCTCGATTGCCTCTGTATTGAGGGAGAAATTTCAAACTCTAGCAGAAAAAAGTGTCTCATAGTCTAAGTGCAGTTTTTCTGCCGACTGCTCTGCCGTTTTGTCGCATAGCGTGTGGTGCTATACTTGGATTTTCGGCCATGAACATGACTTTGGAATTTGGCAGAGCTCATACTTTCCTGTAGAGTACATCTAAGGCTACATTTCGTGCAAGTTTCAGCTCGATTGCCTAAGTATTGAGGGAGAAATTTCAAACTCTAACAGAAAAACTGTCTCATAGTCTAAGTGCAGGGTTTTTTTTGCCGCGTGCTCTGCCGTTTTGTCGCATAGCGTGTGGTGCTATACTTGGATTTTCGGCCATGAACATGACTTTGGAATTTGGCACTGCTCATACTTTCCTGTTGAGTACATCTGGGGCTACATTTCGTGCAAGTTTCAGCTCGATTGCCTAAGTATTGAGGGAGAAATTTCAAACTCTAACAGAAAAACTGTCTCATAGTCTAAGTGCAGGGTTTTTTTTGCCGCGTGCTCTGCCGTTTTGTCGCATAGCGTGTGGTGCTATACTTGGATTTTCGGCCATGAACATGACTTTGGAATTTGGCACTGCTCATACTTTCCTGTAGAGTACATCTGGGGCTACATTTTGTGGAAGTTTCAGCTCGATTGCCTCAGTATTGAGGGAGAAATTTCAAACTCTAGCAGAAAAAAGTGTCTCCTAGTCTAAGCGCAGTTTTTTTGCCGCCTGCTCTGCCGTTTGTTGCATAGCTTGTGGTGCTATACTTGGATTTTCGACCATGAACATGACTTTGGAATTTGGCACTGCTCATACTTTCCTGTAGAGTACATCTGGGGCCACATTTCGTGCAAGTTTCAGCTCGATTTCCTCTGTATTGAGGGAGAAATTTCAAACTCTAGCAGAAAAAAGTGTCTCCTAGTCTAAGCGCAGTTTTTTTGCCGCCTGCTCTGCCGTTTGTCGCATAGCGTGTGGTGCTATACTTGGATTTTCGGCCATGAACATGACTTTGGAATTTGGCACTGCTCATACTTTCCTGTAGAGTACATCTGGGGCTACATTTTGTTGAAGTTTCAGCTCGATTGCCTAAGTATTGAGGGAGAAATTTCAAACTCTAGCAGAAAAAAGTGTCTCATAGTCTAAGTGCAGTTTTTCTGCCGACTGCTCTGGCGTTTTGTCGCATAGCGTGTGGTGCTATACTTGGATTTTCGGCCATGAACATGACTTTGGAATTTGGCACAGCTCATACTTTCCTGTAGAGAACATCTGGGGCTACATTTCCTGCAAGTTTCAGCTCGATTGCCTCAGTATTGAGGGAGAAATTTCAAACTCTAGCAAAAAAAAGTGTCTCCTAGTCTAAGCGCAGTTTTTTTGCCGCCTGCTCTGCCGTTTGTTGCATAGCGTGTGGTGCTATACTTGGATTTTCGGCCATGAACATGACTTTGGAATTTGGCACTGCTCATACTCTCCTTTAGAGTACTTCTGGGGCTACATTTTGTGGAAGTTTCAGCTCGATTGCCTAAGTATTGAGGGAGAAATTTCAAACTCTAGCAGAAAAAAGTGTCTCATAGTCTAAGTGCAGTTTTTCTGCCGACTGCTCTGCCGTTTTGTCGCATAGCGTGTGGTGCTATACTTGGATTTTCGGCCATGAACATGACTTTGGAATTTGGCACAGCTCATACTTTCCTGTAGAGGACATCTGGGGCTACATTTCGTGCAAGTTTCAGCTCGATTGCCTCTGTATTGAGGGAGAAATTTCAAACTCTAACAGAAAAAAGTGTCTCATAGTCTAAGTGCAGTTTTTTTGCCGACTGCTCTGCTGTTTTGTCGCATAGCGTGTGGTGCTATACTTGGATTTTCGGCCATGAACATGACTTTGGAATTTGGCACAGCTCATACTTTCCTGTAGAGAACATCTGGGGCTACATTTCGTGCAAGTTTCAGCTCGATTGCCTCTGTATTGAGGGAGAAATTTCAAACTCTAGCAGAAAAAAGTGTCTCATAGTCTAAGTGCAGTTTTTCTGCCGACTGCTCTGCCGTTTTGTCGCATAGCGTGTGGTGCTATACTTGGATTTTCGGCCATGAACATGACTTTGGAATTTGGCAGAGCTCATACTTTCCTGTAGAGAACATCTGGGGCTACATTTCGTGCAAGTTTCAGCTCGATTGCCTCTGTATTGAGGGAGAAATTTCAAACTCTAACAGAAAAAAGTGTGTCATAGTCTAAGTGCAGGGTTTTTTTGGCCGCGTGCTCTGCCGTTTTGTCGCATAGCGTGTGGTGCTATACTTGGATTTTCGGCCATGAACATGACTTTGGAATTTGGCACTGCTCATACTTTCCTGTAGAGTACATCTGGGGCTACATTTCGTGCAAGTTTCAGCTCGATTGCCTCTGTATTGGGGAGATATTTCAAACTCTAACAGAAAAAAGTGTCTCATAGTCTAAGTGCAGGGTTTTTTTTGCCGCGTGCTCTGCCGTTTTGTCGCATAGCGTGTGGTGCTATACTTGGATTTTCGGCCATGAACATGATTTTGGAATTTGGCAATGCTCATACTTTCCTGTTGATTACATCTGGGGCTACATTTCGTGCAAGTTTCAGCTCGATTGCCTCTGTATTGAGGGAGAAATTTCAAACTCTAACAGAAAAAAGTGTCTCATAGTCTAAGTGCAGGGTTTTTTTTGCCGCGTGCTCTGCCGTTTTGTCGCATAGCATGTGGTGCTATACTTGGATTTTCGGCCATGAACATGACTTTGGAATTTGGCACTGCTCATACTTTCCTGTAGACTACATCTGGGGCTACATTTCGTGCAAGTTTCAGCTCGATTGCCTCTGTATTGAGGGAGATATTTCAAACTCTAACAGAAAAAAGTGTCTCATAGTCTAAGTGCAGGGTTTTTTTTGCCGCGTGCTCTGCCGTTTTGTCGCATAGCGTGTGGTGCTATACTTGGATTTTCGGCCATGAACATGACTTTGGAATTTGGCACTGCTCATTCTTTCCTGTAGAGTACATCTGGGGCTACATTTCGTGCAAGTTTCAGCTCGATTGCCTCAGTATTGAGGGAGAAATTTCAAACTCTAGCAGAAAAAAGTGTCTCATAGTCTAAGTGCAGTTTTTCTGCCGACTGCTCTGCCGTTTTGTCGCATAGCGTGTGGTGCTATACTTGGATTTTCGGCCATGAACATGACTTTGGAATTTGGCACAGCTCATACTTTCCTGTAGAGTACATCTGGGGCTACATTTCGTGCAAGTTTCAGCTCGATTGCCTCTGTATTGAGGGAGAAATTTCAAACTCTAACAGAAAAAAGTGTCTCATAGTCTAAGTGCAGTTTTTCTGCCGACTGCTCTGCCGTTTTGTCGCATAGCGTGTGGTGCTATACTTGGATTTTCGGCCATGAACATGACTTTGGAATTTGGCAGAGCTCATACTTTCCTGTAGAGAACATCTGGGGCTACATTTCGTGCAAGTTTCAGCTCGATTGCTTCTGTATTGAGGGAGAAATTTCAAACTCTAACAGAAAAAAGTGTGTCATAGTCTAAGTGCAGGGTTTTTTTGGCCGCGTGCTCTGCCGTTTTGTCGCATAGCGTGTGGTGCTATACTTGGATTTTCGGCCATGAACATGACTTTGGAATTTGGCACTGCTCATACTTTCCTGTAGAGTACATCTGGGGCTACATTTCGTGCAAGTTTCAGCTCGATTGCCTCTGTATTGAGGGAGATATTTCAAACTCTAACAGAAAAAAGTGTCTCATAGTCTAAGTGCAGGGTTTTTTTTGCCGCGTGCTCTGCCGTTTTGTCGCAATAGCGTGTGGTGCTATACTTGGATTTTCGGCCATGAACATGACTTTGGAATTTGGCACTGCTCATACTTTCCTGTAGACTACATCTGGGGCTACATTTCGTGCAAGTTTCAGCTCGATTGCCTCTGTATTGAGGGAGATATTTCAAACTCTAACAGAAAAAAGTGTCTCATAGTCTAAGTGCAGGGTTTTTTTTGCCGCGTGCTCTGCCGTTTTGTCGCATAGCGTGTGGTGCTATACTTGGATTTTCGGCCATGAACATGACTTTGGAATTTGGCACTGCTCATTCTTTCCTGTAGAGTACATCTGGGGCTACATTTCGTGCAAGTTTCAGCTCGATTGCCTCAGTATTGAGGGAGAAATTTCAAACTCTAGCAGAAAAAAGTGTCTCATAGTCTAAGTGCAGTTTTTCTGCCGACTGCTCTGCCGTTTTGTCGCATAGCGTGTGGTGCTATACTTGGATTTTCGGCCATGAACATGACTTTGGAATTTGGCACAGCTCATACTTTCCTGTAGAGTACATCTGGGGCTACATTTCGTGCAAGTTTCAGCTCGATTGCCTCTGTATTGAGGGAGTAATTTCAAACTCTAACAGAAAAAAGTGTCTCATAGTCTAAGTGCAGTTTTTCTGCCGACTGCTCTGCCGTTTTGTCGCATAGCGTGTGGTGCTATACTTGGATTTTCGGCCATGAACATGACTTTGGAATTTGGCAGAGCTCATACTTTCCTGTAGAGAACATCTGGGGCTACATTTCGTGCAAGTTTCAGCTCGATTGCCTCTGTATTGAGGGAGAAATTTCAAACTCTAGCAGAAAAAAGTGTCTCATAGTCTAAGTGCAGTTTTCTGCCGACTGCTCTGCCGTTTTGTCGCATAGCGTGTGGTGCTATACTTGGATTTTCGGCCATGAACATGACTTTGGAATTTGGCAGAGCTCATACTTTCCTGTAGAGAACATCTGGGGCTACATTTCGTGCAAGTTTCAGCTCGATTGCCTCTGTATTGAAGGAGAAATTTCAAACTCTAACAGAAAAAAGTGTGTCATAGTCTAAGTGCAGGGTTTTTTTGGCCGCGTGCTCTGCCGTTTTGTCGCATAGCGTGTGGTGCTATACTTGGATTTTCGGCCATGAACATGACTTTGGAATTTGGCACTGCTCATACTTTCATGTAGAGTACATCTGGGGCTACATTTCGTGCAAGTTTCAGCTCGATTGCCTCTGTATTGAGGGAGATATTTCAAACTCTAACAGAAAAAAGTGTCTCATAGTCTAAGTGCAGGGTTTTTTTTGCCGCGTGCTCTGCCGTTTTGTCGCATAGCGTGTGGTGCTATACTTGGATTTTCGGCCATGAACATGACTTTGGAATTTGGCACTGCTCATACTTTCCTGTAGACTACATCTGGGGCTACATTTCGTGCAAGTTTCAGCTCGATTGCCTCAGTATTGAGGGAGAAATTTCAAACTCTAGCAGAAAAAAGTGTCTCATAGTCTAAGTGCAGTTTTTCTGCCGACTGCTCTGCCGTTTTGTCGCATAGCGTGTGGTGCTATACTTGGATTTTCGGCCATGAACATGACTTTGGAATTTGGCACAGCTCATACTTTCCTGTAGAGTACATCTGGGGCTACATTTCGTGCAAGTTTCAGCTCGATTGCCTCAGTATTGAGGGAGAAATTTCAAACTCTAGCAGAAAAAAGTGTCTCCTAGTCTAAGCGCAGTTTGTTTGCCGCCTGCTCTGCCGTTTGTTGCATAGCGTGTGGTTTCAGCTCGATTGCCTAAGTATTGAGGGAGAAATTTCAAACTCTAGCAGAAAAAAGTGTCTCATAGTCTAAGTGCAGTTTTTCTGCCGACTGCTCTGCCGTTTTGTCGCATAGCGTGTGGTGCTATACTTGGATTTTCGGCCATGAACATGACTTTGGAATTTGGCACAGCTCATACTTTCCTGTAGAGTACATCTGGGGCTACATTTCGTGGAAGTTTCAGCTCGATTGCCTAAGTATTGAGGGAGAAATTTCAAACTCTAGCAGAAAAAAGTGTCCCCTAGTCTAAGCGCAGTTTGTTTGCCGCCTGCTCTGCCGCTTGTTGCATAGCGTGTGGTGCTATACTTGGATTTTCGGCCATGAACATGACTTTGGAATTTAGCACTGCTCATACTTTCCTGTAGAGTACATCTGGGGGTACATTTCGTGCAAGTTTCAGCTCGATTGCCTAAGTATTGATGGAGAAATTTCAAACTCTAGCAGAAAAAAGTGTCTCATAGTCTAAATGCAGTTTTTCTGCCGACTGCTCTGCCGTTTTGTCGCATAGCGTGTGGTGCTATACTTGGATTTTCGGCCATGAACATGACTTTGGAATTTGGCACTGCTCATACTTTCCTGTAGAGTACATCTGGGGCTACATTTTGTGGAAGTTTCAGCTCGATTGCCTAAGTATTGAGGGAGAAATTTCAAACTCTAGCAGAAAAAAGTGTCTCATAGTCTAAGTGCAGTTTTTCTTCCGACTGCTCTGCCGTTTTGTCGCATAGCGTGTGGTGCTATACTTGGATTTTCGGCCATGAACATGACTTTGGAATTTGGCACTGCTCATACTTTCCTGTAGACTACATCTGGGGCTACATTTCGTGCAAGTTTCAGCTCGATTGCCTCAGTATTGAGGGAGAAATTTCAAACTCTAGCAGAAAAAAGTGTCTCATAGTCTAAGTGCAGTTTTTCTGCCGACTGCTCTGCCGTTTTGTCGCATAGCGTGTGGTGCTATACTTGGATTTTCGGCCATGAACATGACTTTGGAATTTGGCAGAGCTCATACTTTCCTGTAGAGAACATCTGGGGCTACATTTCGTGCAAGTTTCAGCTCGATTGCCTCTGTATTGAGGGAGAAATTTCAAACTCTAGCAGAAAAAAGTGTCTCATAGTCTAAGTGCAGTTTTCTGCCGACTGCTCTGCCGTTTTGTCGCATAGCGTGTGGTGCTATACTTGGATTTTCGGCCATGAACATGACTTTGGAATTTGGCAGAGCTCATACTTTCCTGTAGAGAACATCTGGGGCTACATTTCGTGCAAGTTTCAGCTCGATTGCCTCTGTATTGAAGGAGAAATTTCAAACTCTAACAGAAAAAAGTGTGTCATAGTCTAAGTGCAGGGTTTTTTTGGCCGCGTGCTCTGCCGTTTTGTCGCATAGCGTGTGGTGCTATACTTGGATTTTCGGCCATGAACATGACTTTGGAATTTGGCACTGCTCATACTTTCATGTAGAGTACATCTGGGGCTACATTTCGTGCAAGTTTCAGCTCGATTGCCTCTGTATTGAGGGAGATATTTCAAACTCTAACAGAAAAAAGTGTCTCATAGTCTAAGTGCAGGGTTTTTTTTGCCGCGTGCTCTGCCGTTTTGTCGCATAGCGTGTGGTGCTATACTTGGATTTTCGGCCATGAACATGACTTTGGAATTTGGCACTGCTCATACTTTCCTGTAGACTACATCTGGGGCTACATTTCGTGCAAGTTTCAGCTCGATTGCCTCAGTATTGAGGGAGAAATTTCAAACTCTAGCAGAAAAAAGTGTCTCATAGTCTAAGTGCAGTTTTTCTGCCGACTGCTCTGCCGTTTTGTCGCATAGCGTGTGGTGCTATACTTGGATTTTCGGCCATGAACATGACTTTGGAATTTGGCACAGCTCATACTTTCCTGTAGAGTACATCTGGGGCTACATTTCGTGCAAGTTTCAGCTCGATTGCCTCAGTATTGAGGGAGAAATTTCAAACTCTAGCAGAAAAAAGTGTCTCCTAGTCTAAGCGCAGTTTGTTTGCCGCCTGCTCTGCCGTTTGTTGCATAGCGTGTGGTTTCAGCTCGATTGCCTAAGTATTGAGGGAGAAATTTCAAACTCTAGCAGAAAAAAGTGTCTCATAGTCTAAGTGCAGTTTTTCTGCCGACTGCTCTGCCGTTTTGTCGCATAGCGTGTGGTGCTATACTTGGATTTTCGGCCATGAACATGACTTTGGAATTTGGCACAGCTCATACTTTCCTGTAGAGTACATCTGGGGCTACATTTCGTGGAAGTTTCAGCTCGATTGCCTAAGTATTGAGGGAGAAATTTCAAACTCTAGCAGAAAAAAGTGTCCCCTAGTCTAAGCGCAGTTTGTTTGCCGCCTGCTCTGCCGCTTGTTGCATAGCGTGTGGTGCTATACTTGGATTTTCGGCCATGAACATGACTTTGGAATTTAGCACTGCTCATACTTTCCTGTAGAGTACATCTGGGGGTACATTTCGTGCAAGTTTCAGCTCGATTGCCTAAGTATTGATGGAGAAATTTCAAACTCTAGCAGAAAAAAGTGTCTCATAGTCTAAATGCAGTTTTTCTGCCGACTGCTCTGCCGTTTTGTCGCATAGCGTGTGGTGCTATACTTGGATTTTCGGCCATGAACATGACTTTGGAATTTGGCACTGCTCATACTTTCCTGTAGAGTACATCTGGGGCTACATTTTGTGGAAGTTTCAGCTCGATTGCCTAAGTATTGAGGGAGAAATTTCAAACTCTAGCAGAAAAAAGTGTCTCATAGTCTAAGTGCAGTTTTTCTTCCGACTGCTCTGCCGTTTTGTCGCATAGCGTGTGGTGCTATACTTGGATTTTCGGCCATGAACATGACTTTGGAATTTGGCACTGCTCATACTTTCCTGTAGACTACATCTGGGGCTACATTTCGTGCAAGTTTCAGCTCGATTGCCTCAGTATTGAGGGAGAAATTTCAAACTCTAGCAGAAAAAAGTGTCTCATAGTCTAAGTGCAGTTTTTCTGCCGACTGCTCTGCCGTTTTGTCGCATAGCGTGTGGTGCTATACTTGGATTTTCGGCCATGAACATGACTTTGGAATTTGGCACAGCTCATACTTTCCTGTAGAGTACATCTGGGGCTACATTTCGTGCAAGTTTCAGCTCGATTGCCTCAGTATTGAGGGAGAAATTTCAAACTCTAGCAGAAAAAATTGTCTCCTAGTCTAAGCGCAGTTTGTTTGCCGCCTGCTCTGCCGTTTGTTGCATAGCGTGTGGTTTCAGCTCGATTGCCTAAGTATTGAGGGAGAAATTTCAAACTCTAGCAGAAAAAAGTGTCTCATAGTCTAAGTGCAGTTTTTCTGCCGACTGCTCTGCCGTTTTGTCGCATAGCGTGTGGTGCTATACTTGGATTTTCGGCCATGAACATGACTTTGGAATTTGGCACAGCTCATACTTTCCTGTAGAGTACATCTGGGGCTACATTTCGTGGAAGTTTCAGCTCGATTGCCTAAGTATTGAGGGAGAAATTTCAAACTCTAGCAGAAAAAAGTGTCCCCTAGTCTAAGCGCAGTTTGTTTGCCGCCTGCTCTGCCGCTTGTTGCATAGCGTGTGGTGCTATACTTGGATTTTCGGCCATGAACATGACTTTGGAATTTAGCACTGCTCATACTTTCCTGTAGAGTACATCTGGGGGTACATTTCGTGCAAGTTTCAGCTCGATTGCCTAAGTATTGATGGAGAAATTTCAAACTCTAGCAGAAAAAAGTGTCTCATAGTCTAAATGCAGTTTTTCTGCCGACTGCTCTGCCGTTTTGTCGCATAGCGTGTGGTGCTATACTTGGATTTTCGGCCATGAACATGACTTTGGAATTTGGCACTGCTCATACTTTCCTGTAGAGTACATCTGGGGCTACATTTTGTGGAAGTTTCAGCTCGATTGCCTAAGTATTGAGGGAGAAATTTCAAACTCTAGCAGAAAAAAGTGTCTCATAGTCTAAGTGCAGTTTTTCTTCCGACTGCTCTGCCGTTTTGTCGCATAGCGTGTGGTGCTATACTTGGATTTTCGGCCATGAACATGACTTTGGAATTTGGCACAGCTCATACTTTCCTGTAGAGTACATCTGGGGCTACATTTCGTGCAAGTTTCAGCTCGATTGCCTCTGTATTGAGGGAGAAATTTCAAACTCTAACAGAAAAAAGTGTGTCATAGTCTAAGTGCAGGGTTTTTTTTGCCGCGTGCTCTACCATTTTGTCGCATAGCGTGTGGTGCTATACTTGGATTTTCGGCCATGAACATGACTTTGGAATTTGGCACTGCTCATACTTTCCTGTAGAGTACATCTGGGGCTACATTTTGTGGAAGTTTCAGCTCGATTGCCTAAGTATTGAGGGAGAAATTTCAAACTCTAGCAGAAAAAAGTGTCTCATAGTCTAAGTGCAGTTTTTCTGCCGACTGCTCTGCCGTTTTGTCGCATAGCGTGTGGTGCTATACTTTATATTTTCGGCCATGAACATGACTTTGGAATTTGGTACAGCTCATACTTTCCTGTAGAGTACATCTGGGGCTACATTTCGTGGAAGTTTCAGCTCGATTGCCTAAGTATTGAGGGAGAAATTTCAAACTCTAGCAGAAAAAAGTGTCTCCTAGTCTAAGCGCAGTTTGTTTGCCGCATGCTCTGCCGTTTGTTGCATAGCGTGTGGTGCTATACTTGGATTTTCGGCCATGAACATGTCTTTGGAATTTAGCACTGCTCATACTTTCCTGTAGAGTACATCTGGGGGTACATTTCGTGCAAGTTTCAGCTCGATTGCCTCTGTATTGAGGGAGAAATTTCAAACTCTAACAGAAAAAAGTGTGTCATAGTCTAAGTGCAGGGTTTTTTTTGCCGCGTGCTCTGCCGTTTTGTCGCATAGCGTGTGGTGCTATACTTGGATTTTCGGCCATGAACATGACTTTGGAATTTGGCACTGCTCATACTTTCCTGTAGAGTACATCTGGGGCTACATTTCGTGCAAGTTTCAGCTCGATTGCCTCTGTATTGAGGGAGAAATTTCAAACTCTAACAGAAAAAAGTGTCTCATAGTCTAAGTGCAGGTTTTTTTTTGCCGCGTGCTCTGCCGTTTTGTCGCATAGCGTGTGGTGCTATACTTGGATTTTCGGCCATGAACATGACTTTGGAATTTGGCACTGCTCATACTTTCCTGTAGACTACATCTGGGGCTACATTTCGTGCAAGTTTCAGCTCGATTGCCTCAGTATTGAGGGAGAAATTTCAAACTCTAGCAGAAAAAAGTGTCTCATAGTCTAAGTGCATTTTTTCTGCCGACTGCTCTGCCGTTTTGTCGCATAGCATGTGGTGCTATACTTGGATTTTCGGCCATGAACATGACTTTGGAATTTGGCACAGCTCATACTTTCCTGTAGAGTACATCTGGGGCTACATTTCGTGCAAGTTTCAGCTCGATTGCCTCAGTATTGAGGGAGAAATTTCAAACTCTAGCAGAAAAAAGTGTCTCCTAGTCTAAGCGCAGTTTGTTTGCCGCCTGCTCTGCCGTTTGTTGCATAGCGTGTGGTTTCAGCTCGATTGCCTAAGTATTGAGGGAGAAATTTCAAACTCTAGCAGAAAAAAGTGTCTCATAGTCTAAGTGCAGTTTTTCTGCCGACTGCTCTGCCGTTTTGTCGCATAGCGTGTGGTGCTATACTTGGATTTTCGGCCATGAACATGACTTTGGAATTTGGCACAGCTCATACTTTCCTGTAGAGTACATCTGGGGCTACATTTCGTGGAAGTTTCAGCTCGATTGCCTAAGTATTGAGGGAGAAATTTCAAACTCTAGCAGAAAAAAGTGTCCCCTAGTCTAAGCGCAGTTTGTTTGCCGCCTGCTCTGCCGCTTGTTGCATAGCGTGTGGTGCTATACTTGGATTTTCGGCCATGAACATGACTTTGGAATATAGCACTGCTCATACTTTCCTGTAGAGTACATCTGGGGGTACATTTCGTGCAAGTTTCAGCTCGATTGCCTAAGTATTGATGGAGAAATTTCAAACTCTAGCAGAAAAAAGTGTCTCATAGTCTAAATGCAGTTTTTCTGCCGACTGCTCTGCCGTTTTGTCGCATAGCGTGTGGTGCTATACTTGGATTTTCGGCCATGAACATGACTTTGGAATTTGGCACTGCTCATACTTTCCTGTAGAGTACATCTAAGGCTACATTTTGTGGAAGTTTCAGCTCGATTGCCTAAGTATTGAGGGAGAAATTTCAAACTCTAGCAGAAAAAAGTGTCTCATAGTCTAAGTGCAGTTTTTCTTCCGACTGCTCTGCCGTTTTGTCGCATAGCGTGTGGTGCTATACTTGGATTTTCGGCCATGAACATGACTTTGGAATTTGGCACAGCTCATACTTTCCTGTAGAGTACATCTGGGGCTACATTTCGTGCAAGTTTCAGCTCGATTGCCTCTGTATTGAGGGAGAAATTTCAAACTCTTAACAGAAAAAAGTGTGTCATAGTCTAAGTGCAGGGTTTTTTTTGCCGCGTGCTCTGCCGTTTTGTCGCATAGCGTGTGGTGCTATACTTGGATTTTCGGCCATGAACATGACTTTGGAATTTGGCACTGCTCATACTTTCCTGTAGAGTACATCTGGGGGTACATTTCGTGCAAGTTTCAGCTCGATTGCCTAAGTATTGAGGGAGAAATTTGAAACTCTAGCAGAAAAAAGTGTCTCATAGTCTAAATGCAGTTTTTCTGCCGACTGCTCTGCCGTTTTGTCGCATAGCGTGTGGTGCTATACTTGGATTTTCGGCCATGAACATGACTTTGGAATTTGGCACTGCTCATACTTTCCTGTAGAGTACATCTGGGGCTACATTTTGTGGAAGTTTCAGCTCGATTGCCTAAGTATTGAGGGAGAAATTTCAAACTCTAGCAGAAAAAAGTGTCTCATAGTCTAAGTGCAGTTTTTCTGCCGACTGCTCTGCCGTTTTGTCGCATAGCGTGTGGTGCTATACTTGGATTTTCGGCCATGAACATGACTTTGGAATTTGGCACAGCTCATACTTTCCTGTAGAGTACATCTGGGGCTACATTTCGTGCAAGTTTCAGCTCGATTGCCTCTGTATTGAGGGAGAAATTTCAAACTCTAACAGAAAAAAGTGTGTCATAGTCTAAGTGCAGGGTTTTTTTTGCCGCGTGCTCTGCCGTTTTGTCGCATAGCGTGTGGTGCTATACTTGGATTTTCGGCCATGAACATGACTTTGGAATTTGGCACTGCTCATACTTTCCTGTAGAGTACATCTGGGGCTACATTTCGTGCAAGTTTCAGCTCGATTGCCTCTGTATTGAGGGAGAAATTTCAAACTCTAACAGAAAAAAGTGTCTCATAGTCTAAGTGCAGGTTTTTTTTTGCCGCGTGCTCTGCCGTTTTGTCGCATAGCGTGTGGTGCTATACTTGGATTTTCGGCCATGAACATGACTTTGGAATTTGGCACTGCTCATACTTTCCTGTAGAGTACATCTGGGGCTACATTTCGTGCAAGTTTCAGCTCGATTGCCTAAGTATTGAGGGAGAAATTTCAAACTCTAGCAGAAAAAAGTGTCTCATAGTCTAAGTGCAGTTTTTCTGCCGACTGCTCTGCCGTTTTGTCGCATAGCGTGTGGTGCTATACTTGGATTTTCGGCCATGAACATGACTTTGGAATTTGGCACAGCTCATACTTTCCTGTAGAGTACATCTGGGGCTACATTTCGTGCAAGTTTCAGCTCGATTGCCTCTGTATTGAGGGAGAAATTTCAAACTCTAACAGAAAAAAGTGTGTCATAGCCTAAGTGCAGTTTTTCTGCCGACTGCTCTGCCGTTTTGTCGCATAGCGTGAGGTGCTATACTTGGATTTTCGGCCATGAACATGACTTTGGAATTTGGCACTGCTCATACTTTCCTGTAGAGTACATCTGGGGCTACATTTCGTGGAAGTTTCAGCTCGATTGCCTAAGTATTGAGGGAGAAATTTCAAACTCTAGCAGAAAAAAGTGTCTCATAGTCTAAGTGCAGTTTTTCTGCCGACTGCTCTGCCGTTTTGTCGCATAGCGTGTGGTGCTATACTTGGATTTTCGGCCATGAACATGACCTTGGAATTTGGCACTGCTCATACTTTCCTGTAGAGTACATCTGGGGCTACATTTCGTGCAAGTTTCAGCTCGATTGCCTCAGTATTGAGGGAGAAATTTCAAACTCTAGCAGAAAAAAGTGTCTCCTAGTCTAAGCGCAGTTTGTTTGCCGCCTGCTCTGCCGTTTGTTGCATAGCGTGTGGTTTCAGCTCGATTGCCTAAGTATTGAGGGAGAAATTTCAAACTCTAGCAGAAAAAAGTGTCTCATAGTCTAAGTGCAGTTTTTCTGCCGACTGCTCTGCCGTTTTGTCGCATAGCGTGTGGTGCTATACTTGGATTTTCGGCCATGAACATGACTTTGGAATTTGGCACAGCTCATACTTTCCTGTAGAGTACATCTGGGGCTACATTTCGTGGAAGTTTCAGCTCGATTGCCTAAGTATTGAGGGAGAAATTTCAAACTCTAGCAGAAAAAAGTGTCCCCTAGTCTAAGCGCAGTTTGTTTGCCGCCTGCTCTGCCGTTTGTTGCATAGCGTGTGGTGCTATACTTGGATTTTCGGCCATGAACATGACTTTGGAATTTAGCACTGCTCATACTTTCCTGTAGAGTACATCTGGGGGTACATTTCGTGCAAGTTTCAGCTCGATTGCCTAAGTATTGAGGGAGAAATTTGAAACTCTAGCAGAAAAAAGTGTCTCATAGTCTAAATGCAGTTTTTCTGCCGACTGCTCTGCCGTTTTGTCGCATAGCGTGTGGTGCTATACTTGGATTTTCGGCCATGAAGATGACTTTGGAATTTGGCACTGCTCATACTTTCCTGTAGAGTACATCTGGGGCTACATTTTGTGGAAGTTTCAGCTCGATTGCCTAAGTATTGAGGGAGAAATTTCAAACTCTAGCAGAAAAAAGTGTCTCATAGTCTAAGTGCAGTTTTTCTGCCGACTGCTCTGCCGTTTTGTCGCATAGCGTGTGGTGCTATACTTGGATTTTCGGCCATGAACATGACTTTGGAATTTGGCACTGCTCATACTTTCCTGTAGAGAACATCTGGGGCTACATTTCGTGCAAGTTTCAGCTCGATTGCCTCTGTATTGAGGGAGAAATTTCAAACTCTAACAGAAAAAAGTGTGTCATAGTCTAAGTGCAGGGTTTTTTTTGCCGCGTGCTCTGCCGTTTTGTCGCATAGCGTGTGGTGCTATACTTGGATTTTCGGCCATGAAGATGACTTTGGAATTTGGCACTGCTCATACTTTCCTGTAGAGTACATCTGGGGCTACATTTTGTGGAAGTTTCAGCTCGATTGCCTAAGTATTGAGGGAGAAATTTCAAACTCTAGCAGAAAAAAGTGTCTCATAGTCTAAGTGCAGTTTTTCTGCCGACTGCTCTGCCGTTTTGTCGCATAGCGTGTGGTGCTATACTTGGATTTTCGGCCATGAACATGACTTTGGAATTTGGCACTGCTCATACTTTCCTGTAGAGAACATCTGGGGCTACATTTCGTGCAAGTTTCAGCTCGATTGCCTCTGTATTGAGGGAGAAATTTCAAACTCTAACAGAAAAAAGTGTGTCATAGTCTAAGTGCAGGGTTTTTTTTGCCGCGTGCTCTGCCGTTTTGTCGCATAGCGTGTGGTGCTATACTTGGATTTTCGGCCATGAACATGACTTTGGAATTTGGCACTGCTCATACTTTCCTGTAGACTACATCTGGGGCTACATTTCGTGCAAGTTTCAGCTCGATTGCCTCTGTATTGAGGGAGAAATTTCAAACTCTAGCAGAAAAAGTGTCTCATAGTCTAAGTGCAGTTTTTCTGCCGACTGCTCTGCCGTTTTGTCGCATAGCGTGTGGTTTCTATACTTGGATTTTCGGCCATGAACATGACCTTGGAATTTGGCACTGCTCATACTTTCCTGTAGAGTACATCTGGGGCTACATTTCGTGCAAGTTTCAGCTCGATTGCCTCAGTATTGAGGGAGAAATTTCAAACTCTAGCAGAAAAAAAGTGTCTCCTAGTCTAAGCGCAGTTTGTTTGCCGCCTGCTCTGCCGTTTGTTGCATAGCGTGTGGTTTCAGCTCGATTGCCTAAGTATTGAGGGAGAAATTTCAAACTCTAGCAGAAAAAAGTGTCTCATAGTCTAAGTGCAGTTTTTCTGCCGACTGCTCTGCCGTTTTGTCGCATAGCGTGTGGTGCTATACTTGGATTTTCGGCCATGAACATGACTTTGGAATTTGGCACAGCTCATACTTTCCTGTAGAGTACATCTGGGGCTACATTTCGTGGAAGTTTCAGCTCGATTGCCTAAGTATTGAGGGAGAAATTTCAAACTCTAGCAGAAAAAAGTGTCCCCTAGTCTAAGCGCAGTTTGTTTGCCGCCTGCTCTGCCGTTTGTTGCATAGCGTGTGGTGCTATACTTGGATTTTCGGCCATGAACATGACTTTGGAATTTGGCACTGCTCATACTTTCATGTAGAGTACATCTGGGGCTACATTTCGTGCAAGTTTCAGCTCGATTGCCTCTGTATTGAGGGAGATATTTCAAACTCTAACAGAAAAAAGTGTCTCATAGTCTAAGTGCAGGGTTTTTTTTGCCGCGTGCTCTGCCGTTTTGTCGCATAGCGTGTGGTGCTATACTTGGATTTTCGGCCATGAACATGACTTTGGAATTTGGCACTGCTCATACTTTCCTGTAGACTACATCTGGGGCTACATTTCGTGCAAGTTTCAGCTCGATTGCCTCAGTATTGAGGGAGAAATTTCAAACTCTAGCAGAAAAAAGTGTCTCATAGTCTAAGTGCAGTTTTTCTGCCGACTGCTCTGCCGTTTTGTCGCATAGCGTGTGGTCCTATACTTGGATTTTCGGCCATGAACATGACTTTGGAATTTGGCACAGCTCATACTTTCCTGTAGAGTACATCTGGGGCTACATTTCGTGCAAGTTTCAGCTCGATTGCCTCACTATTGAGGGAGAAATTTCAAACTCTAGCAGAAAAAAGTGTCTCCTAGTCTAAGCGCAGTTTGTTTGCCGCCTGCTCTGCCGTTTGTTGCATAGCGTGTGGTTTCAGCTCGATTGCCTAAGTATTGAGGGAGAAATTTCAAACTCTAGCCGAAAAAAGTGTCTCATAGTCTAAGTGCAGTTTTTCTGCCGACTGCTCTGCCGTTTTGTCGCATAGCGTGTGGTGCTATACTTGGATTTTCGGCCATGAACATGACTTTGGAATTTGGCACAGCTCATACTTTCCTGTAGAGTACATCTGGGGCTACATTTCGTGGAAGTTTCAGCTCGATTGCCTAAGTATTGAGGGAGAAATTTCAAACTCTAGCAGAAAAAAGTGTCCCCTAGTCTAAGCGCAGTTTGTTGGCCGCCTGCTCTGCCGCTTGTTGCATAGCGTGTGGTGCTATACTTGGATTTTCGGCCATGAACATGACTTTGGAATTTAGCACTGCTCATACTTTCCTGTAGAGTACATCTGGGGGTACATTTCGTGCAAGTTTCAGCTCGATTGCCTAAGTATTGATGGAGAAATTTCAAACTCTAGCAGAAAAAAGTGTCTCATAGTCTAAATGCAGTTTTTCTGCCGACTGCTCTGCCGTTTTGTCGCATAGCGTGTGGTGCTATACTTGGATTTTCGGCCATGAACATGACTTTGGAATTTGGCACTGCTCATACTTTCCTGTAGAGTACATCTGGGGCTACATTTTGTGGAAGTTTCAGCTCGATTGCCTAAGTATTGAGGGAGAAATTTCAAACTCTAGCAGAAAAAAGTGTCTCATAGTCTAAGTGCAGTTTTTCTTCCGACTGCTCTGCCGTTTTGTCGCATAGCGTGTGGTGCTATACTTGGATTTTCGGCCATGAACATGACTTTGGAATTTGGCACAGCTCATACTTTCCTGTAGAGTACATCTGGGGCTACATTTCGTGCAAGTTTCAGCTCGATTGCCTCTGTATTGAGGGAGAAATTTCAAACTCTAACAGAAAAAAGTGTGTCATAGTCTAAGTGCAGGGTTTTTTTTGCCGCGTGCTCTGCCGTTTTGTCGCATAGCGTGTGGTGCTATACTTGGATTTTCGGCCATGAACATGACTTTGGAATTTGGCACTGCTCATACTTTCCTGTAGAGTACATCTGGGGCTACATTTTGTGGAAGTTTCAGCTCGATTGCCTAAGTATTGAGGGAGAAATTTCAAACTCTAGCAGAAAAAAGTGTCTCATAGTCTAAGTGCAGTTTTTCTGCCGACTGCTCTGCCGTTTTGTCGCATAGCGTGTGGTGCTATACTTTATATTTTCGGCCATGAACATGACTTTGGAATTTGGTACAGCTCATACTTTCCTGTAGAGTACATCTGGGGCTACATTTCGTGGAAGTTTCAGCTCGATTGCCTAAGTATTGAGGGAGAAATTTCAAACTCTAGCAGAAAAAAGTGTCTCCTAGTCTAAGCGCAGTTTGTTTGCCGCATGCTCTGCCGTTTGTTGCATAGCGTGTGGTGCTATACTTGGATTTTCGGCCATGAACATGACTTTGGAATTTAGCACTGCTCATACTTTCCTGTAGAGTACATCTGGGGGTACATTTCGTGCAAGTTTCAGCTCGATTGCCTCTGTATTGAGGGAGAAATTTCAAACTCTAACAGAAAAAAGTGTGTCATAGTCTAAGTGCAGGGTTTTTTTTGCCGCGTGCTCTGCCGTTTTGTCGCATAGCGTGTGGTGCTATACTTGGATTTTCGGCCATGAACATGACTTTGGAATTTGGCACTGCTCATACTTTCCTGTAGAGTACATCTGGGGCTACATTTCGTGCAAGTTTCAGCTCGATTGCCTAAGTATTGAGGGAGAAATTTCAAACTCTTAACAGAAAAAAGTGTCTCATAGTCTAAGTGCAGGGTTTTTTTTGCCGCGTGCTCTGCCGTTTTGTCGCATAGCGTGTGGTGCTATACTTGGATTTTCGGCCATGAACATGACTTTGGAATTTGGCACTGCTCATACTTTCCTGTAGAGTACATCTGGGGCTACATTTTGTGGAAGTTTCAGCTCGATTGCCTAAGTATTGAGGGAGAAATTTCAAACTCTAGCAGAAAAAAGTGTCTCATAGTCTAAGTGCAGTTTTTCTGCCGACTGCTCTGCCGTTTTGTCGCATAGCGTGTGGTGCTATACTTGGATTTTCGGCCATGAACATGACCTTGGAATTTGGCACTGCTCATACTTTCCTGTAGAGTACATCTGGGGCTACATTTCGTGCAAGTTTCAGCTCGATTGCCTCAGTATTGAGGGAGAAATTTCAAACTCTAGCAGAAAAAAGTGTCTCCTAGTCTAAGCGCAGTTTGTTTGCCGCCTGCTCTGCCGTTTGTTGCATAGCGTGTGGTTTCAGCTCGATTGCCTAAGTATTGAGGGAGAAATTTCAAACTCTAGCAGAAAAAAGTGTCTCATAGTCTAAGTGCAGTTTTTCTGCCGACTGCTCTGCCGTTTTGTCGCATAGCGTGTGGTGCTATACTTTGGAATTTGGCACTGCTCATACTTTCCTGTAGAGTACATCTGGGGCTACATTTCGTGCAAGTTTCAGCTCGATTGCCTCAGTATTGAGGGAGAAATTTGAAACTCTAGCAGAAAAAAGTGTCTCATAGTCTAAATGCAGTTTTTCTGCCGACTGCTCTGCCGTTTTGTCGCATAGCGTGTGGTGCTATACTTGGATTTTCGGCCATGAACATGACTTTGGAATTTGGCACTGCTCATACTTTCCTGTAGAGTACATCTGGGGCTACATTTTGTGGAAGTTTCAGCTCGATTGCCTAAGTATTGAGGGAGAAATTTCAAACTCTAGCAGAAAAAAGTGTCTCATAGTCTAAGTGCAGTTTTTCTGCCGACTGCTCTGCCGTTTTGTCGCATAGCGTGTGGTGCTATACTTGGATTTTCGGCCATGAACATGACTTTGGAATTTGGCACAGCTCATACTTTCCTGTAGAGTACATCTGGGGCTACATTTCGTGCAAGTTTCAGCTCGATTGCCTCTGTATTGAGGGAGAAATTTCAAACTCTAACAGAAAAAAGTGTGTCATAGTCTAAGTGCAGGGTTTTTTTTGCCGCGTGCTCTGCCGTTTTGTCGCATAGCGTGTGGTGCTATACTTGGATTTTCGGCCATGAACATGACTTTGGAATTTGGCACTGCTCATACTTTCCTGTAGAGTACATCTGGGGCTACATTTCGTGCAAGTTTCAGCTCGATTGCCTCTGTATTGAGGGAGAAATTTCAAACTCTAACAGAAAAAAGGGTCTCATAGTCTAAGTGCAGGTTTTTTTTTGCCGCGTGCTCTGCCGTTTTGTCGCATAGCGTGTGGTGCTATACTTGGATTTTCGGCCATGAACATGACTTTGGAATTTGGCACTGCTCATACTTTCCTGTAGAGTACATCTGGGGCTACATTTCGTGCAAGTTTCAGCTCGATTGCCTAAGTATTGAGGGAGAAATTTCAAACTCTAGCAGAAAAAAGTGTCTCATAGTCTAAGTGCAGTTTTTCTGCCGACTGCTCTGCCGTTTTGTCGCATAGCGTGTGGTGCTATACTCATAGTCTAAGCGCAGTTTGTTTGCCGCCTGCTCTGCCGTTTGTTGCATAGCGTGTGGTTTCAGCTCGATTGCCTAAGTATTGAGGGAGAAATTTCAAACTCTAGCAGAAAAAAGTGTCTCATAGTCTAAGTGCAGTTTTTCTGCCGACTGCTCTGCCGTTTCGTCGCATAGCGTGTGGTGCTATACTTGGATTTTCGGCCATGAACATGACTTTGGAATTTGGCACAGCTCATACTTTCCTGTAGAGTACATCTGGGGGTACATTTCGTGCAAGTTTCAGCTCGATTGCCTCTGTATTGAGGGAGAAATTTGAAACTCTAGCAGAAAAAAGTGTCTCATAGTCTAAGTGCAGTTTTTCTGCCGACTGCTCTGCCGTTTTGTCGCATAGCGTGTGGTGCTATACTTGGATTTTCGGCCATGAACATGACTTTGGAATTTGGCACTGCTCATACTTTCCTGTAGAGTACATCTGGGGCTACATTTTGTGGAAGTTTCAGCTCGATTGCCTAAGTATTGAGGGAGAAATTTCAAACTCTAGCAGAAAAAAGTGTCTCATAGTCTAAGTGCAGTTTTTCTGCCGACTGCTCTGCCGTTTTGTCGCATAGCGTGTGGTGCTATACTTGGATTTTCGGCCATGAACATGACTTTGGAATTTGGCACAGCTCATACTTTCCTGTAGAGTACATCTGGGGCTACATTTCGTGCAAGTTTCAGCTCGATTGCCTCTGTATTGAGGGAGAAATTTCAAACTCTAACAGAAAAAAGTGTGTCATAGTCTAAGTGCAGGGTTTTTTTTGCCGCGTGCTCTGCCGTTTTGTCGCATAGCGTGTGGTGCTATACTTGGATTTTCGGCCATGAACATGACTTTGGAATTTGGCACTGCTCATACTTTCCTGTAGAGTACATCTGGGGCTACATTTCGTGCAAGTTTCAGCTCGATTGCCTCTGTATTGAGGGAGAAATTTCAAACTCTAACAGAAAAAAGGGTCTCATAGTCTAAGTGCAGGTTTTTTTTTGCCGCGTGCTCTGCCGTTTTGTCGCATAGCGTGTGGTGCTATACTTGGATTTTCGGCCATGAACATGACTTTTGAATTTGGCACTGCTCATACTTTCCTGTAGAGTACATCTGGGGCTACATTTCGTGCAAGTTTCAGCTCGATTGCCTAAGTATTGAGGGAGAAATTTCAAACTCTAGCAGAAAAAAGTGTCTCATAGTCTAAGTGCAGTTTTTCTGCCGACTGCTCTGCCGTTTTGTCGCATAGCGTGTGGTGCTATACTTGGATTTTCGGCCATGAACATGACTTTGGAATTTGGCACAGCTCATACTTTCCTGTAGAGCACATCTGGGGCTACATTTCGTGCAAGTTTCAGCTCGATTGCCTCTGTATTGAGGGAGAAATTTCAAACTCTAACAGAAAAAAGTGTGTCATAGCCTAAGTGCAGTTTTTCTGCCGACTGCTCTGCCGTTTTGTCGCATAGCGTGAGGTGCTATACTTGGATTTTCGGCCATGAACATGACTTTGGAATTTGGCACTGCTCATACTTTCCTGTAGAGTACATCTGGGGCTACATTTCGTGGAAGTTTCAGCTCGATTGCCTAAGTATTGAGGGAGAAATTTCAAACTCTAGCAGAAAAAAGTGTCTCATAGTCTAAGTGCAGTTTTTCTGCCGACTGCTCTGCCGTTTTGTCGCATAGCGTGTGGTGCTATACTTGGATTTTCGGCCATGAACAAGACCTTGGAATTTGGCACTGCTCATACTTTCCTGTAGAGTACATCTGGGGCTACATTTCGTGCAAGTTTCAGCTCGATTGCCTCAGTATTGAGGGAGAAATTTCAAACTCTAGCAGAAAAAAGTGTCTCCTAGTCTAAGCGCAGTTTGTTTGCCGCCTGCTCTGCCGTTTGTTGCATAGCGTGTGGTTTCAGCTCGATTGCCTAAGTATTGAGGGAGAAATTTCAAACTCTAGCAGAAAAAAGTGTCTCATAGTCTAAGTGCAGTTTTTCTGCCGACTGCTCTGCCGTTTCGTCGCATAGCGTGTGGTGCTATACTTGGATTTTCGGCCATGAACATGACTTTGGAATTTGGCACAGCTCATACTTTCCTGTAGACTACATCTGGGGCTACATTTCGTGCAAGTTTCAGCTCGATTGCCTCTGTATTGAGGGAGAAATTTCAAACTCTAGCAGAAAAAAGTGTCTCATAGTCTAAGTGCAGTTTTTCTGCCGACTGCTCTGCCGTTTTGTCGCATAGCGTGTGGTTTCTATACTTGGATTTTCGGCCATGAACATGACCTTGGAATTTGGCACTGCTCATACTTTCCTGTAGAGTACATCTGGGGCTACATTTCGTGCAAGTTTCAGCTCGATTGCCTCAGTATTGAGGGAGAAATTTCAAACTCTAGCAGAAAAAAAGTGTCTCCTAGTCTAAGCGCAGTTTGTTTGCCGCCTGCTCTGCCGTTTGTTGCATAGCGTGTGGTTTCAGCTCGATTGCCTAAGTATTGAGGGAGAAATTTCAAACTCTAGCAGAAAAAAGTGTCTCATAGTCTAAGTGCAGTTTTTCTGCCGACTGCTCTGCCGTTTTGTCGCATAGCGTGTGGTGCTATACTTGGATTTTCGGCCATGAACATGACTTTGGAATTTGGCACAGCTCATACTTTCCTGTAGAGTACATCTGGGGCTACATTTCGTGGAAGTTTCAGCTCGATTGCCTAAGTATTGAGGGAGAAATTTCAAACTCTAGCAGAAAAAAGTGTCCCCTAGTCTAAGCGCAGTTTGTTTGCCGCCTGCTCTGCCGTTTGTTGCATAGCGTGTGGTGCTATACTTGGATTTTCGGCCATGAACATGACTTTGGAATTTGGCACAGCTCATACTTTCCTGTAGAGTACATCTGGGGCTACATTTCGTGCAAGTTTCAGCTCGATTGCCTCTGTATTGAGGGAGAAATTTCAAACTCTAACAGAAAAAAGTGTGTCATAGTCTAAGTGCAGGGTTTTTTTTGCCGCGTGCTCTGCCGTTTTGTCGCATAGCGTGTGGTGCTATACTTGGATTTTCGGCCATGAACATGACTTTGGAATTTGGCACTGCTCATACTTTCCTGTAGAGTACATCTGGGGCTACATTTTGTGGAAGTTTCAGCTCGATTGCCTAAGTATTGAGGGAGAAATTTCAAACTCTAGCAGAAAAAAGTGTCTCATAGTCTAAGTGCAGTTTTTCTGCCGACTGCTCTGCCGTTTTGTCGCATAGCGTGTGGTGCTATACTTGGATTTTCGGCCATGAACATGACTTTGGAATTTGGCACAGCTCATACTTTCCTGTAGAGTACATCTGGGGCTACATTTCGTGCAAGTTTCAGCTCGATTGCCTAAGTATTGAGGGAGAAATTTCAAACTCTAGCAGAAAAAAGTGTCCCCTAGTCTAAGCGCAGTTTGTTTGCCGCCTGCTCTGCCGTTTGTTGCATAGCGTGTGGTGCTATACTTGGATTTTCGGCCATGAACATGACTTTGGAATTTGGCACAGCTCATACTTTCCTGTAGAGCACATCTGGGGCTACATTTCGTGCAAGTTTCAGCTCGATTGCCTCTGTATTGAGGGAGAAATTTCAAACTCTAACAGAAAAAAGTGTGTCATAGCCTAAGTGCAGTTTTTCTGCCGACTGCTCTGCCGTTTTGTCGCATAGCGTGAGGTGCTATACTTGGATTTTCGGCCATGAACATGACTTTGGAATTTGGCACTGCTCATACTTTCCTGTAGAGTACATCTGGGGCTACATTTCGTGGAAGTTTCAGCTCGATTGCCTAAGTATTGAGGGAGAAATTTCAAACTCTAGCAGAAAAAAGTGTCTCATAGTCTAAGTGCAGTTTTTCTGCCGACTGCTCTGCCGTTTTGTCGCATAGCGTGTGGTGCTATACTTGGATTTTCGGCCATGAACAAGACCTTGGAATTTGGCACTGCTCATACTTTCCTGTAGAGTACATCTGGGGCTACATTTCGTGCAAGTTTCAGCTCGATTGCCTCAGTATTGAGGGAGAAATTTCAAACTCTAGCAGAAAAAAGTGTCTCCTAGTCTAAGCGCAGTTTGTTTGCCGCCTGCTCTGCCGTTTGTTGCATAGCGTGTGGTTTCAGCTCGATTGCCTAAGTATTGAGGGAGAAATTTCAAACTCTAGCAGAAAAAAGTGTCTCATAGTCTAAGTGCAGTTTTTCTGCCGACTGCTCTGCCGTTTCGTCGCATAGCGTGTGGTGCTATACTTGGATTTTCGGCCATGAACATGACTTTGGAATTTGGCACAGCTCATACTTTCCTGTAGACTACATCTGGGGCTACATTTCGTGCAAGTTTCAGCTCGATTGCCTCTGTATTGAGGGAGAAATTTCAAACTCTAGCAGAAAAAAGTGTCTCATAGTCTAAGTGCAGTTTTTCTGCCGACTGCTCTGCCGTTTTGTCGCATAGCGTGTGGTTTCTATACTTGGATTTTCGGCCATGAACATGACCTTGGAATTTGGCACTGCTCATACTTTCCTGTAGAGTACATCTGGGGCTACATTTCGTGCAAGTTTCAGCTCGATTGCCTCAGTATTGAGGGAGAAATTTCAAACTCTAGCAGAAAAAAAGTGTCTCCTAGTCTAAGCGCAGTTTGTTTGCCGCCTGCTCTGCCGTTTGTTGCATAGCGTGTGGTTTCAGCTCGATTGCCTAAGTATTGAGGGAGAAATTTCAAACTCTAGCAGAAAAAAGTGTCTCATAGTCTAAGTGCAGTTTTTCTGCCGACTGCTCTGCCGTTTTGTCGCATAGCGTGTGGTGCTATACTTGGATTTTCGGCCATGAACATGACTTTGGAATTTGGCACAGCTCATACTTTCCTGTAGAGTACATCTGGGGCTACATTTCGTGGAAGTTTCAGCTCGATTGCCTAAGTATTGAGGGAGAAATTTCAAACTCTAGCAGAAAAAAGTGTCCCCTAGTCTAAGCGCAGTTTGTTTGCCGCCTGCTCTGCCGTTTGTTGCATAGCGTGTGGTGCTATACTTGGATTTTCGGCCATGAACATGACTTTGGAATTTGGCACAGCTCATACTTTCCTGTAGAGTACATCTGGGGCTACATTTCGTGCAAGTTTCAGCTCGATTGCCTCTGTATTGAGGGAGAAATTTCAAACTCTAACAGAAAAAAGTGTGTCATAGTCTAAGTGCAGGGTTTTTTTTGCCGCGTGCTCTGCCGTTTTGTCGCATAGCGTGTGGTGCTATACTTGGATTTTCGGCCATGAACATGACTTTGGAATTTGGCACTGCTCATACTTTCCTGTAGAGTACATCTGGGGCTACATTTTGTGGAAGTTTCAGCTCGATTGCCTAAGTATTGAGGGAGAAATTTCAAACTCTAGCAGAAAAAAGTGTCTCATAGTCTAAGTGCAGTTTTTCTGCCGACTGCTCTGCCGTTTTGTCGCATAGCGTGTGGTGCTATACTTGGATTTTCGGCCATGAACATGACTTTGGAATTTGGCACAGCTCATACTTTCCTGTAGAGTACATCTGGGGCTACATTTCGTGCAAGTTTCAGCTCGATTGCCTAAGTATTGAGGGAGAAATTTCAAACTCTAGCAGAAAAAAGTGTCCCCTAGTCTAAGCGCAGTTTGTTTGCCGCCTGCTCTGCCGTTTGTTGCATAGCGTGTGGTGCTATACTTGGATTTTCGGCCATGAACATGACTTTGGAATTTAGCACTGCTCATACTTTCCTGTAGAGTACATCTGGGGGTACATTTCGTGCAAGTTTCAGCTCGATTGCCTAAGTATTGAGGGAGAAAATTGAAACTCTAGCAGAAAAAAGTGTCTCATAGTCTAAATGCAGTTTTTCTGCCGACTGCTCTGCCGTTTTGTCGCATAGCGTGTGGTGCTATACTTGGATTTTCGGCCATGAACATGACTTTGGAATTTGGCACTGCTCATACTTTCCTGTAGAGTACATCTGGGGCTACATTTTGTGGAAGTTTCAGCTCGATTGCCTAAGTATTGAGGGAGAAATTTCAAACTCTAGCAGAAAAAAGTGTCTCATAGTCTAAGTGCAGTTTTTCTGCCGACTGCTCTGCCGTTTTGTCGCATAGCGTGTGGTGCTATACTTGGATTTTCGGCCATGAACATGACTTTGGAATTTGGCACAGCTCATACTTTCCTGTAGAGTACATCTGGGGCTACATTTCGTGCAAGTTTCAGCTCGATTGCCTCTGTATTGAGGGAGAAATTTCAAACTCTAACAGAAAAAAGTGTCTCATAGTCTTAGTGCAGGGTTTTTTTTGCCGCGTGCTCTGCCGTTTTGTCGCATAGCGTGTGGTGCTATACTTGGATTTTCGGCCATGAACATGACTTTGGAATTTGGCACTGCTCATACTTTCCTGTAGAGTACATCTGGGGCTACATTTCGTGCAAGTTTCAGCTCGATTGCCTAAGTATTGAGGGAGAAATTTCAAACTCTAGCAGAAAAAAGTGTCTCATAGTCTTAGTGCAGTTTTTCTGCCGACTGCTCTGCCGTTTTGTCGCATAGCGTGTGGTGCTATACTTGGATTTTCGGCCATGAACATGACTTTGGAATTTGGCACAGCTCATACTTTCCTGTAGAGTACATCTGGGGCTACATTTCGTGCAAGTTTCAGCTCGATTGCCTCTGTATTGAGGGAGAAATTTCAAACTCTAACAGAAAAAAGTGTCTCATAGTCTAAGTGCAGTTTTTCTGCCGACTGCTCTGCCGTTTTGTCGCATAGCGTGTGGTGCTATACTTGGATTTTCGGCCATGAACATGACTTTGGAATTTGGCACTGCTCATACTTTCCTGTAGAGTACATCTGGGGCTACATTTCGTGCAAGTTTCAGCTCGATTGCCTAAGTATTGAGGGAGAAATTTCAAACTCTAACAGAAAAAAGTGTCTCATAGTCTAAGTGCAGGTTTTTTTTTGCCGCGTGCTCTGCCGTTTTGTCGCATAGCGTGTGGTGCTATACTTGGATTTTCGGCCATGAACATGACTTTGGAATTTGGCACTGCTCATACTTTCCTGTAGAGTACATCTGGGGCTACATTTCGTGCAAGTTTCAGCTCGATTGCCTCTGTATTGAGGGAGAAATTTCAAACTCTAACAGAAAAAAGTGTCTCATAGTCTTAGTGCAGGGTTTTTTTTGCCGCGTGCTCTGCCGTTTTGTCGCATAGCGTGTGGTGCTATACTTGGATTTTCGGCCATGAACATGACTTTGGAATTTGGCACTGCTCATACTTTCCTGTAGAGTACATCTGGGGCTACATTTCGTGCAAGTTTCAGCTCGATTGCCTAAGTATTGAGGGAGAAATTTCAAACTCTAGCAGAAAAAAGTGTCTCATAGTCTAAGTGCAGTTTTTCTGCCGACTGCTCTGCCGTTTTGTCGCATAGCGTGTGGTGCTATACTTGGATTTTCGGCCATGAACATGACTTTGGAATTTGGCACAGCTCATACTTTCCTGTAGAGTACATCTGGGGCTACATTTCGTGCAAGTTTCAGCTCGATTGCCTCTGTATTGAGGGAGAAATTTCAAACTCTAACAGAAAAAAGTGTCTCATAGTCTAAGTGCAGTTTTTCTGCCGACTGCTCTGCCGTTTTGTCGCATAGCGTGTGGTGCTATACTTGGATTTTCGGCCATGAACATGACTTTGGAATTTGGCACAGCTCATACTTTCCTGTAGAGTACATTTGGGGCTACATTTCGTGCAAGTTTCAGCTCGATTGCCTAAGTATTGAAGGAGAAATTTCAAACTCTAGCAGAAAAAAGTGTCTCATAGTCTAAGTGCAGGGTTTTTTTTTGCCGCGTGCTCTGCCGTTTTGTCGCATAGCGTGTGGTGCTATACTTGGATTTTCGGCCATGAACATGACTTTGGCATTTGGCACAGCTCATACTTTCCTGTAGGGAACATCTGGGGCTACATTTCGTGCAAGTTTCAGCTCGATTGCCTCTGTATTGAGGGAGAAATTTCAAACTCTAGCAGAAAAAAGTGTCTCATAGTCTAAGTGCAGTTTTTCTGCCGACTGCTCTGCCGTTTTGTCGCATAGCGTGTGGTGCTATACTTTGATTTTCGGCCATGAACATGACTTTGGAATTTGGCACAGCTCATTCTTTCCTGTAGAGTACATCTGGGGCTACATTTCGTGCAAGTTTCAGCTCGATTGCCTAAGTATTGAGGGAGAAATTTCAAACTCTAGCAGAAAAAAGTGTCTCATAGTCTAAGTGCAGTTTTTCTGCCGACTGCTCTGCCGTTTTGTCGCATAGCGTGTGGTGCTATACTTGGATTTTCGGCCATGAACATGACTTTGGAATTTGGCACAGCTCATACTTTCCTGTAGAGTACATCTGGGGCTACATTTCGTGCAAGTTTCAGCTCGATTGCCTCTGTATTGAGGGAGAAATTTCAAACTCTAACAGAAAAAAGTGTCTCATAGTCTTAGTGCAGGGTTTTTTTTGCCGCGTGCTCTGCCGTTTTGTCGCATAGCGTGTGGTGCTATACTTGGATTTTCGGCCATGAACATGACTTTGGAATTTGGCACTGCTCATACTTTCCTGTAGAGTACATCTGGGGCTACATTTCGTGCAAGTTTCAGCTCGATTGCCTAAGTATTGAGGGAGAAATTTCAAACTCTAGCAGAAAAAAGTGTCTCATAGTCTTAGTGCAGTTTTTCTGCCGACTGCTCTGCCGTTTTGTCGCATAGCGTGTGGTGCTATACTTGGATTTTCGGCCATGAACATGACTTTGGAATTTGGCACAGCTCATACTTTCCTGTAGAGTACATCTGGGGCTACATTTCGTGCAAGTTTCAGCTCGATTGCCTCTGTATTGAGGGAGAAATTTCAAACTCTAACAGAAAAAAGTGTCTCATAGTCTAAGTGCAGTTTTTCTGCCGACTGCTCTGCCGTTTTGTCGCATAGCGTGTGGTGCTATACTTGGATTTTCGGCCATGAACATGACTTTGGAATTTGGCACTGCTCATACTTTCCTGTAGAGTACATCTGGGGCTACATTTCGTGCAAGTTTCAGCTCGATTGCCTAAGTATTGAGGGAGAAATTTCAAACTCTAACAGAAAAAAGTGTCTCATAGTCTAAGTGCAGGTTTTTTTTTGCCGCGTGCTCTGCCGTTTTGTCGCATAGCGTGTGGTGCTATACTTGGATTTTCGGCCATGAACATGACTTTGGAATTTGGCACTGCTCATACTTTCCTGTAGAGTACATCTGGGGCTACATTTCGTGCAAGTTTCAGCTCGATTGCCTCTGTATTGAGGGAGAAATTTCAAACTCTAACAGAAAAAAGTGTCTCATAGTCTTAGTGCAGGGTTTTTTTTGCCGCGTGCTCTGCCGTTTTGTCGCATAGCGTGTGGTGCTATACTTGGATTTTCGGCCATGAACATGACTTTGGAATTTGGCACTGCTCATACTTTCCTGTAGAGTACATCTGGGGCTACATTTCGTGCAAGTTTCAGCTCGATTGCCTCTGTATTGAGGGAGAAATTTCAAACTCTAACAGAAAAAAGTGTCTCATAGTCTTAGTGCAGGGTTTTTTTTGCCGCGTGCTCTGCCGTTTTGTCGCATAGCGTGTGGTGCTATACTTGGATTTTCGGCCATGAACATGACTTTGGAATTTGGCACTGCTCATACTTTCCTGTAGAGTACATCTGGGGCTACATTTCGTGCAAGTTTCAGCTCGATTGCCTAAGTATTGAGGGAGAAATTTCAAACTCTAGCAGAAAAAAGTGTCTCATAGTCTAAGTGCAGTTTTTCTGCCGACTGCTCTGCCGTTTTGTCGCATAGCGTGTGGTGCTATACTTGGATTTTCGGCCATGAACATGACTTTGGAATTTGGCACAGCTCATACTTTCCTGTAGAGTACATCTGGGGCTACATTTCGTGCAAGTTTCAGCTCGATTGCCTCTGTATTGAGGGAGAAATTTCAAACTCTAACAGAAAAAAGTGTCTCATAGTCTAAGTGCAGTTTTTCTGCCGACTGCTCTGCCGTTTTGTCGCATAGCGTGTGGTGCTATACTTGGATTTTCGGCCATGAACATGACTTTGGAATTTGGCACAGCTCATACTTTCCTGTAGAGTACATTTGGGGCTACATTTCGTGCAAGTTTCAGCTCGATTGCCTAAGTATTGAAGGAGAAATTTCAAACTCTAGCAGAAAAAAGTGTCTCATAGTCTAAGTGCAGGGTTTTTTTTTGCCGCGTGCTCTGCCGTTTTGTCGCATAGCGTGTGGTGCTATACTTGGATTTTCGGCCATGAACATGACTTTGGCATTTGGCACAGCTCATACTTTCCTGTAGGGAACATCTGGGGCTACATTTCGTGCAAGTTTCAGCTCGATTGCCTCTGTATTGAGGGAGAAATTTCAAACTCTAGCAGAAAAAAGTGTCTCATAGTCTAAGTGCAGTTTTTCTGCCGACTGCTCTGCCGTTTTGTCGCATAGCGTGTGGTGCTATACTTTGATTTTCGGCCATGAACATGACTTTGGAATTTGGCACAGCTCATTCTTTCCTGTAGAGTACATCTGGGGCTACATTTCGTGCAAGTTTCAGCTCGATTGCCTAAGTATTGAGGGAGAAATTTCAAACTCTAGCAGAAAAAAGTGTCTCATAGTCTAAGTGCAGTTTTTCTGCCGACTGCTCTGCCGTTTTGTCGCATAGCGTGTGGTGCTATACTTGGATTTTCGGCCATGAACATGACTTTGGAATTTGGCACAGCTCATACTTTCCTGTAGAGTACATCTGGGGCTACATTTCGTGCAAGTTTCAGCTCGATTGCCTCTGTATTGAGGGAGAAATTTCAAACTCTAACAGAAAAAAGTGTCTCATAGTCTTAGTGCAGGGTTTTTTTTGCCGCGTGCTCTGCCGTTTTGTCGCATAGCGTGTGGTGCTATACTTGGATTTTCGGCCATGAACATGACTTTGGAATTTGGCACTGCTCATACTTTCCTGTAGAGTACATCTGGGGCTACATTTCGTGCAAGTTTCAGCTCGATTGCCTAAGTATTGAGGGAGAAATTTCAAACTCTAGCAGAAAAAAGTGTCTCATAGTCTTAGTGCAGTTTTTCTGCCGACTGCTCTGCCGTTTTGTCGCATAGCGTGTGGTGCTATACTTGGATTTTCGGCCATGAACATGACTTTGGAATTTGGCACAGCTCATACTTTCCTGTAGAGTACATCTGGGGCTACATTTCGTGCAAGTTTCAGCTCGATTGCCTCTGTATTGAGGGAGAAATTTCAAACTCTAACAGAAAAAAGTGTCTCATAGTCTAAGTGCAGTTTTTCTGCCGACTGCTCTGCCGTTTTGTCGCATAGCGTGTGGTGCTATACTTGGATTTTCGGCCATGAACATGACTTTGGAATTTGGCACTGCTCATACTTTCCTGTAGAGTACATCTGGGGCTACATTTCGTGCAAGTTTCAGCTCGATTGCCTAAGTATTGAGGGAGAAATTTCAAACTCTAACAGAAAAAAGTGTCTCATAGTCTAAGTGCAGGTTTTTTTTTGCCGCGTGCTCTGCCGTTTTGTCGCATAGCGTGTGGTGCTATACTTGGATTTTCGGCCATGAACATGACTTTGGAATTTGGCACTGCTCATACTTTCCTGTAGAGTACATCTGGGGCTACATTTCGTGCAAGTTTCAGCTCGATTGCCTCTGTATTGAGGGAGAAATTTCAAACTCTAACAGAAAAAAGTGTCTCATAGTCTTAGTGCAGGGTTTTTTTTGCCGCGTGCTCTGCCGTTTTGTCGCATAGCGTGTGGTGCTATACTTGGATTTTCGGCCATGAACATGACTTTGGAATTTGGCACTGCTCATACTTTCCTGTAGAGTACATCTGGGGCTACATTTCGTGCAAGTTTCAGCTCGATTGCCTAAGTATTGAGGGAGAAATTTCAAACTCTAGCAGAAAAAAGTGTCTCATAGTCTAAGTGCAGTTTTTCTGCCGACTGCTCTGCCGTTTTGTCGCATAGCGTGTGGTGCTATACTTGGATTTTCGGCCATGAACATGACTTTGGAATTTGGCACAGCTCATACTTTCCTGTAGAGTACATCTGGGGCTACATTTCGTGCAAGTTTCAGCTCGATTGCCTCTGTATTGAGGGAGAAATTTCAAACTCTAACAGAAAAAAGTGTCTCATAGTCTAAGTGCAGTTTTTCTGCCGACTGCTCTGCCGTTTTGTCGCATAGCGTGTGGTGCTATACTTGGATTTTCGGCCATGAACATGACTTTGGAATTTGGCACTGCTCATACTTTCCTGTAGAGTACATCTGGGGCTACATTTCGTGCAAGTTTCAGCTCGATTGCCTAAGTATTGAGGGAGAAATTTCAAACTCTAACAGAAAAAAGTGTCTCATAGTCTAAGTGCAGGTTTTTTTTTGCCGCGTGCTCTGCCGTTTTGTCGCATAGCGTGTGGTGCTATACTTGGATTTTCGGCCATGAACATGACTTTGGAATTTGGCACTGCTCATACTTTCCTGTAGAGTACATCTGGGGCTACATTTCGTGCAAGTTTCAGCTCGATTGCCTCTGTATTGAGGGAGAAATTTCAAACTCTAACAGAAAAAAGTGTCTCATAGTCTAAGTGCAGGTTTTTTTTGCCGCGTGCTCTGCCGTTTTGTCGCATAGCGTGTGGTGCTATACTTGGATTTTCGGCCATGAACATGACTTTGGAATTTGGCACAGCTCATACTTTCCTGTAGAGTACATCTGGGGCTACATTTCGTGCAAGTTTCAGCTCGATTGCCTCTGTATTGAGGGAGAAATTTCAAACTCTAACAGATAAAAGTGTGTCATAGTCTAAGTGCAGGGTTTTTTTTTGCCGCGTGCTCTGCCGTTTTGTCGCATAGCGTGTGGTGCTATACTTGGATTTTCGGCCATGAACATGACTTTGGAATTTGGCACTGCTCATACTTTCCTGTAGAGTACATCTGGGGCTACATTTCGTGCAAGTTTCAGCTCGATTGCCTCTGTATTGAGGGAGAAATTTCAAACTCTAACAGAAAAAAGTGTCTCATAGTCTAAGTGCAGGGTTTTTTTTTGCCGCGTGCTCTGCCGTTTTGTCGCATAGCGTGTGGTGCTATACTTGGATTTTCGGCCATGAACATGACTTTGGAATTTGGCACTGCTCATACTTTCCTGTAGAGTACATCTGGGGCTACATTTCGTGCAAGTTTCAGCTCGATTGCCTAAGTATTGAGGGAGAAATTTCAAACTCTAACAGAAAAAAGTGTCTCATAGTCTAAGTGCAGGGTTTTTTTTGCCGCGTGGTCTGCCGTTTTGTCGCATAGCGTGTGGTGCTATACTTGGATTTTCGGCCATGAACATGACTTTGGAATTTGGCACTGCTCATACTTTCCTGTAGAGTACATCTGGGGCTACATTTTGTGGAAGTTTCAGCTCGATTGCCTAAGTATTGAGGGAGAAATTTCAAACTCTAGCAGAAAAAAGTGTCTCATAGTCTAAGTGCAGTTTTTCTGCCGACTGCTCTGCCGTTTTGTCGCATAGCGTGTGGTGCTATACTTGGATTTTCGGCCATGAACATGACTTTGGAATTTGGCACTGCTCATACTTTCCTGTAGAGTACATCTGGGGCTACATTTCGTGCAAGTTTCATCTCGATTGCCTCAGTATTGAGGGAGAAATTTCAAACTCTAGCAGAAAAAAGTGACTCCTAGTCTTAGCGCAGTTTGTTTGCTGCCTGCTCTGCCGTTTGTTGCATAGCGTGTGGTGCTATACTTGGATTGTCGGCCATGAACATGACTTTGGAATTTGGCACTGCTCATACTTTCCTGAAGAGTACATCTGGGGCTACATTTCGTGCAAATTTCAGCTCGATTGCCTAAGTATTGAGGGAGAAATTTCAAACTCTAACAGAAAAAAGTGTCTCATAGTCTAAGCGCAGGGTTTTTTTTGCCGCGTGCTCTTCCGTTTTGTCGCATAGCGTGTGGTGCTATACTTGGATTTTCGGCCATGAACATGACTTTGGAATTTGGCACTGCTCATACTTTCCTGTAGAGTACATCTGGGGCTACATTTCGTGGAAGTTTCAGCTCGATTGCGTCAGTATTGAGGGAGAAATTTCAAACTCTAGCAGAAAAAAGTGACTCCTAGTCTTAGCGCAGTTTGTTTGCCGCCTGCTCTGCCGTTTGTTGCATAGCGTGTGGTGCTATACTCTGATTTTCGGCCATGAACATGACTTTGGAATTTGGCACTGCTCATACTTTCCTGTACAGTACATCTAGGGCTACATTTCGTGCAAGTTTCAGCTCGATTGCCTCAGTATTGAGTGGGAAATTCCAAACTCTAGCAGAAAAAAGTGTCTCATTGTCTAAGTGCAGTTTTTCTGCCGACTGCTCTGCCGTTTTGTCGCATAGCGTGTGGTGCTATACTTGGATTTTCGGCCATGAACATGAATTTGGAATTTGGCACTGCTCATACTTTCCTGTAGAGTACATCTGGGGCTACATTTCGTGCAAGTTTCAGCTCGATTGCCTCTGTATTGAGGGAGAAATTTCAAACTCTAACAGAAAAAAAGTGTCTCCTAGTCTAAGTGCAGGTTTTTTTTTTGCCGCGTGCTCTGCCGTTTGTCGCATAGCGTGTGGTGCTATACTTGGATTTTCGGCCATGAACATGACTTTGGAATTTGGCACTGCTCATACTTTCCTGTACAGTACATCTGGGGCTACATTTCGTGCAAGTTTCAGCTCGATTGCCTCAGTATTGAGTGGGAAATTTCAAACTCTAGCAGAAAAAAGTGTCTCATTGTCTAAGTGCAGTTTTTCTGCCGACTGCTCTGCCGTTTTGTCGCATAGCGTGTGGTGCTATACTTGGATTTTCGGCCATGAACATGAATTTGGAATTTGGCACTGCTCATACTTTCCTGTAGAGTACATCTGGGGCTACATTTCGTGCAAGTTTCAGCTCGATTGCCTCTGTATTGAGGGAGAAATTTCAAACTCTAGCAGAAAAAAGTGTCTCATAGTCTAAGTGCAGGGGTTTTTTTTGCCGCGTGCTCTGCCGTTTTGTCGCATAGCGTGTGGTGCTATACTTGGATTTTCGGCCATGAACATGACTTTGGCATTTGGCACAGCTCATACTTTCCTGTAGGGAACATCTGGGGCTACATTTCGTGCAAGTTTCAGCTCGATTGCCTTAGTATTGAGGGAGAAATTTCAAACCCTAGCAGAAAAAAGTGTCTCATAGTCTAAGTGCAGTTTTTCTGCCGACTGCTCTGCCGTTTTGTCGCATAGCGTGTGGTGCTATACTTGGATTTTCGGCCATGAACATGACTTTGGAATTTGGCACTGCTCATACTTTCCTGTAGAGTACATCTGGGGCTACATTTCGTGCAAGTTTCAGCTCGATTGCCTCTGTATTGAGGGAGAAATTTCAAACTCTAACAGAAAAAAGTGTCTCATAGTCTAAGTGCAGGTTTTTTTTTGCTGCTTGCTCTGCCGTTTTGTCGCATAGCGTGTGGTGCTATACTCTGATTTTCGGCCATGAACATGACTTTGGAATTTGGCACTGCTCATACTTTCCTGTACAGTACATCTAGGGCTACATTTCGTGCAAGTTTCAGCTCGATTGCCTAAGTATTGAGGGAGAAATTTCAAACTCTAGCAGAAAAAAGTGTCTCATAGTCTAAGTGCAGTTTTTCTGCCGACTGCTCTGCCGTTTTGTCGCATAGCGTGTGGTGCTATACTTGGATTTTCGGCCATGAACATGACTTTGGAATTTGGCACAGCTCATACTTTCCTGTAGAGTACATCTGGGGCTACATTTCGTGCAAGTTTCAGCTCGATTGCCTAAGTATTGAAGGAGAAATTTCAAACTCTAGTAGAAAAAAGTGTCTCATAGTCTAAGTGCAGGGGTTTTTTTTGCCGCGTGCTCTGCCGTTTTGTCGCATAGCGTGTGGTGCTATACTTGGATTTTCGGCCATGAACATGACTTTGGCATTTGGCACAGCTCATACTTTCCTGTAGAGTACATCTGGGGCTACATTTCGTGCAAGTTTCAGCTCGATTGCCTTAGTATTGAGGGAGAAATTTCAAACTCTAGCAGAAAAAAGTGTCTCATAGTCTAAGTGCAGTTTTTCTGCCGACTGCTCTGCCGTTTTGTCGCATAGCGTGTGGTGCTATACTTTGATTTTCGGCCATGAACATGACTTTGGCATTTGGCACAGCTCATACTTTCCTGTAGGGCACATCTGGGGCTACATTTCGTGCAAGTTTCAGCTCGATTGCCTAAGTATTGAGGGAGAAATTTCAAACTCTAGCAGAAAAAAGTGTCTCATAGTCTAAGTGCAGTTTTTCTGCCGACTGCTCTGCCGTTTTGTCGCATAGCGTGTGGTGCTATACTTGGATTTTCGGCCATGAACATGACTTTGGAATTTGGCACAGCTCATACTTTCCTGTAGAGTACATCTGGGGCTACATTTCGTGCAAGTTTCAGGTCGATTGCCTAAGTATTGAAGGAGAAATTTCAAACTCTAGTAGAAAAAAGTGTCTCATAGTCTAAGTGCAGGGGTTTTTTTTGCCGCGTGCTCTGCCGTTTTGTCGCATAGCGTGTGGTGCTATACTTGGATTTTCGGCCATGAACATGACTTTGGCATTTGGCACAGCTCATACTTTCCTGTAGAGTACATCTGGGGCTACATTTCGTGCAAGTTTCAGCTCGATTGCTTTAGTATTGAGGGAGAAATTTCAAACTCTAGCAGAAAAAAGTGTCTCATAGTCTAAGTGCAGTTTTTCTGCCGACTGCTCTGCCGTTTTGTCGCATAGCGTGTGGTGCTATACTTGGATTTTCGGCCATGAACATGACTTTGGCATTTGGCACAGCTCATACTTTCCTGTAGGGAACATCTGGGGCTACATTTCGTGCAAGTTTCAGCTCGATTGCCTTAGTATTGAGGGAGAAATTTCAAACTCTAGCAGAAAAAAGTGTCTCATAGTCTAAGTGCAGTTTTTTTTGCCGCCTGCTCTGCCGTTTTGTCGCATAGCGTATGGTGCTATACTTGGATTTTCGGCCATGAACATGACTTTGGAATTTGGCACTGCTCATACTTTCCTGTACAGTACATCTGGGGCTACATTTCGTGCAAGTTTCAGCTCGATTGCCTAAGTATTGAGGGAGAAATTTCAAACTCTAGCAGAAAAAAGTGTCTCATAGTCTAAGTGCAGTTTTTCTGCCGACTGCTCTGCCGTTTTGTCGCATAGCGTGTGGTGCTATACTTGGATTTTCGGCCATGAACATGACTTTGGAATTTGGCACTGCTCATACTTTCCTGTACAGTACATCTGGGGCTACATTTCGTGCAAGTTTCAGCTCGATTGCCTCAGTATTGAGTGGGAAATTTCAAACTCTAGCAGAAAAAAGTGTCTCCTAGTCTAAGCGCAGTTTTTTTGCCGCCTGCTCTGCCGTTTGTCGCATAGCGTGTGGTGCTATACTTGGATTTTCGGCCATGAACATGACTTTGGAATTTGGCACTGCTCATACTTTCCTGTACAGTACATCTGGGGCTACATTTCGTGCAAGTTTCAGCTCGATTGCCTAAGTATTGAGGGAGAAATTTCAAACTCTAGCAGAAAAAAGTGTCTCATAGTCTAAGTGCAGTTTTTCTGCCGACTGCTCTGCCGTTTTGTCGCATAGCGTGTGGTGCTATACTTTGATTTTCGGCCATGAACATGACTTTGGAATTTGGCACAGCTCATACTTTCCTGTAGAGTACATCTGGGGCTACATTTCGTGCAAGTTTCAGCTCGATTGCCTAAGTATTGAAGGAGAAATTTCAAACTCTAGCAGAAAAAAGTGTCTCATAGTCTAAGTGCAGGGGTTTTTTTTGCCGCGTGCTCTGCCGTTTTGTCGCATAGCGTGTGGTGCTATACTTGGATTTTCGGCCATGAACATGACTTTGGCATTTGGCACAGCTCATACTTTCCTGTAGGGAACATCTGGGGCTACATTTCGTGCAAGTTTCAGCTCGATTGCCTTAGTATTGAGGGAGAAATTTCAAACTCTAGCAGAAAAAAGTGTCTCATAGTCTAAGTGCAGTTTTTCTGCCGACTGCTCTGCCGTTTTGTCGCATAGCGTGTGGTGCTATACTTGGATTTTCGGCCATGAACATGACTTTGGAATTTGGCATCGCTCATACTTTCCTGTATAGTACATCTGGGGCTACATTTCTTGCAAGTTTCAGCTCGATTGCCTCTGTATTGAGGGAGAAATTTCAAACTCTAACAGAAAAAAGTGTCTCATAGTCTAAGTGCAGGTTTTTTTTTGCTGCGTGCTCTGCCGTTTTGTCGCATAGCGTGTGGTGCTATACTCTGATTTTCGGCCATGAACATGACTTTGGAATTTGGCACTGCTCATACTTTCCTGTACAGTACATCTAGGGCTACATTTCGTGCAAGTTTCAGCTCGATTGCCTCAGTATTGAGTGGGAAATTTCAAACTCTAGCAGAAAAAAGTGTCTCATTGTCTAAGTGCAGTTTTTCTGCCGACTGCTCTGCCGTTTTGTCGCATAGCGTGTGGTGCTATACTTGGATTTTCGGCCATGAACATGAATTTGGAATTTGGCACTGCTCATACTTTCCTGTAGAGTACATCTGGGGCTACATTTCGTGCAAGTTTCAGCTCGATTGCCTCTGTATTGAGGGAGAAATTTCAAACTCTAACAGAAAAAAAGTGTCTCCTAGTCTAAGTGCAGGTTTTTTTTTTGCCGCGTGCTCTGCCGTTTGTCGCATAGCGTGTGGTGCTATACTTGGATTTTCGGCCATGAACATGACTTTGGAATTTGGCACTGCTCATACTTTCCTGTACAGTACATCTGGGGCTACATTTCGTGCAAGTTTCAGCTCGATTGCCTCAGTATTGAGTGGGAAATTTCAAACTCTAGCAGAAAAAAGTGTCTCATTGTCTAAGTGCAGTTTTTCTGCCGACTGCTCTGCCGTTTTGTCGCATAGCGTGTGGTGCTATACTTGGATTTTCGGCCATGAACATGAATTTGGAATTTGGCACTGCTCATACTTTCCTGTAGAGTACATCTGGGGCTACATTTCGTGCAAGTTTCAGCTCGATTGCCTCTGTATTGAGGGAGAAATTTCAAACTCTAGCAGAAAAAAGTGTCTCATAGTCTAAGTGCAGGGTTTTTTTTTGCCGCGTGCTCTGCCGTTTTGTCGCATAGCGTGTGGTGCTATACTTGGATTTTCGGCCATGAACATGACTTTGGCATTTGGCACAGCTCATACTTTCCTGTAGGGAACATCTGGGGCTACATTTCGTGCAAGTTTCAGCTCGATTGCCTTAGTATTGAGGGAGAAATTTCAAACCCTAGCAGAAAAAAGTGTCTCATAGTCTAAGTGCAGTTTTTCTGCCGACTGCTCTGCCGTTTTGTCGCATAGCGTGTGGTGCTATACTTGGATTTTCGGCCATGAACATGACTTTGGAATTTGGCACTGCTCATACTTTCCTGTAGAGTACATCTGGGGCTACATTTCGTGCAAGTTTCAGCTCGATTGCCTCTGTATTGAGGGAGAAATTTCAAACTCTAACAGAAAAAAGTGTCTCATAGTCTAAGTGCAGGGTTTTTTTTGCTGCTTGCTCTGCCGTTTTGTCGCATAGCGTGTGGTGCTATACTTTGATTTTCGGCCATGAACATGACTTTGGAATTTGGCACTGCTCATACTTTCCTGTACAGTACATCTAGGGCTACATTTCGTGCAAGTTTCAGCTCGATTGCCTAAGTATTGAGGGAGAAATTTCAAACTCTAGCAGAAAAAAGTGTCTCATAGTCTAAGTGCAGTTTTTCTGCCGACTGCTCTGCCGTTTTGTCGCATAGCGTGTGGTGCTATACTTGGATTTTCGGCCATGAACATGACTTTGGAATTTGGCACAGCTCATACTTTCCTGTAGAGTACATCTGGGGCTACATTTCGTGCAAGTTTCAGCTCGATTGCCTAAGTATTGAAGGAGAAATTTCAAACTCTAGTAGAAAAAAGTGTCTCATAGTCTAAGTGCAGGGGTTTTTTTTGCCGCGTGCTCTGCCGTTTTGTCGCATAGCGTGTGGTGCTATACTTGGATTTTCGGCCATGAACATGACTTTGGCATTTGGCACAGCTCATACTTTCCTGTAGAGTACATCTGGGGCTACATTTCGTGCAAGTTTCAGCTCGATTGCCTTAGTATTGAGGGAGAAATTTCAAACTCTAGCAGAAAAAAGTGTCTCATAGTCTAAGTGCAGTTTTTCTGCCGACTGCTCTGCCGTTTTGTCGCATAGCGTGTGGTGCTATACTTTGATTTTCGGCCATGAACATGACTTTGGCATTTGGCACAGCTCATACTTTCCTGTAGGGAACATCTGGGGCTACATTTCGTGCAAGTTTCAGCTCGATTGCCTAAGTATTGAGGGAGAAATTTCAAACTCTAACAGAAAAAAGTGTCTCATAGTCTAAGTGCAGGGTTTTTTGCCGCCTGCTCTGCCGTTTGTCGCATAGCGTGTGGTGCTATACTTGGATTTTCGGCCATGAACATGACTTTGGAATTTGGCACAGCTCATACTTTCCTGTAGAGTACATCTGGGGCTACATTTCGTGCAAGTTTCAGCTCGATTGCCTCAGTATTGAGTGGGAAATTTCAAACTCTAGCAGAAAAAAAGTGTCTCCTAGTCTAAGCGCAGTTTTTTTGCCGCCTGCTCTGCCGTTTGTCGCATAGCGTGTGGTGCTATACTTGGATTTTCGGCCATGAACATGCATTTGGAATTTGGCACAGCTCATACTTTCCTGTAGAGAACATCTGGGGCTACATTTCGTGCAAGTTTCAGCTCGATTGCCTAAGTATTGAGGGAGAAATTTCAAACTCTAGCAGAAAAAAGTGTCTCATAGTCTAAGTGCAGTTTTTCTGCCGACTGCTCTGCCGTTTTGTCGCATAGCGTGTGGTGCTATACTTGGATTTTCGGCCATGAACATGACTTTGGAATTTGGCACAGCTCATACTTTCCTGTAGAGTACATCTGGGGCTACATTTCGTGCAAGTTTCAGGTCGATTGCCTAAGTATTGAAGGAGAAATTTCAAACTCTAGTAGAAAAAAGTGTCTCATAGTCTAAGTGCAGGGGTTTTTTTTGCCGCGTGCTCTGCCGTTTTGTCGCATAGCGTGTGGTGCTATACTTGGATTTTCGGCCATGAACATGACTTTGGCATTTGGCACAGCTCATACTTTCCTGTAGAGTACATCTAGGGCTACATTTCGTGCAAGTTTCAGCTCGATTGCCTTAGTATTGAGGGAGAAATTTCAAACTCTAGCAGAAAAAAGTGTCTCATAGTCTAAGTGCAGTTTTTCTGCCGACTGCTCTGCCGTTTTGTCGCATAGCGTGTGGTGCTATACTTGGATTTTCGGCCATGAACATGACTTTGGAATTTGGCACAGCTCATACTTTCCTGTAGAGTACATCTGGGGCTACATTTCGTGCAAGTTTCAGGTCGATTGCCTAAGTATTGAAGGAGAAATTTCAAACTCTAGCAGAAAAAAGTGTCTCATAGTCTAAGTGCAGGGTTTTTTTTTGCCGCGTGCTCTGCCGTTTTGTCGCATAGCGTGTGGTGCTATACTTGGATTTTCGGCCATGAACATGACTTTGGCATTTGGCACAGCTCATACTTTCCTGTAGGGAACATCTGGGGCTACATTTCGTGCAAGTTTCAGCTCGATTGCCTCTGTATTGAGGGAGAAATTTCAAACTCTAACAGAAAAAAGTGTCTCATAGTCTAAGTGCAGGGGTTTTTTTGCTGCTTGCTCTGCCGTTTTGTCGCATAGCGTGTGGTGCTATACTCTGATTGTCGGCCATGAACATGTCTTTGGAATTTGGCACTGCTCATACTTTCCTGTACAGTACATCTAGGGCTACATTTCGTGCAAGTTTCAGCTCGATTGCCTAAGTATTGAGGGAGAAATTTCAAACTCTAGCAGAAAAAAGTGTCTCATAGTCTAAGTGCAGTTTTTCTGCCGACTGCTCTGCCGTTTTGTCGCATAGCGTGTGGTGCTATACTTGGATTTTCGGCCATGAACATGACTTTGGAATTTGGCACAGCTCATACTTTCCTGTAGAGTACATCTGGGGCTACATTTCGTGCAAGTTTCAGCTCGATTGCCTAAGTATTGAAGGAGAAATTTCAAACTCTAGTAGAAAAAAGTGTCTCATAGTCTAAGTGCAGGGTTTTTTTTTGCCGCGTGCTCTGCCGTTTTGTCGCATAGCGTGTGATGCTATACTTGGATTTTCGGCCATGAACATGACTTTGGCATTTGGCACAGCTCATACTTTCCTGTAGAGTACATCTGGGGCTACATTTCGTGCAAGTTTCAGCTCGATTGCCTTAGTATTGAGGGAGAAATTTCAAACTCTAGCTGAAAAAAGTGTCTCATAGTCTAAGTGCAGTTTTTCTGCCGACTGCTCTGCCGTTTTGTCGCATAGCGTGTGGTGCTATACTTTGATTTTCTGCCATGAACATGACTTTGGCATTTGGCACAGCTCATACTTTCCTGTAGGGAACATCTGGGGCTACATTTCGTGCAAGTTTCAGCTCGATTGCCTTAGTATTGAGGGAGAAATTTCAAACCCTAGCAGAAAAAAGTGTCTCATAGTCTAAGTGCAGTTTTTCTGCCGACTGCTCTGCCGTTTTGTCGCATAGCGTGTGGTGCTATACTTGGATTTTCGGCCATGAACATGACTTTGGAATTTGGCACTGCTCATACTTTCCTGTAGAGTACATCTGGGGCTACATTTCGTGCAAGTTTCAGCTCGATTGCCTCTGTATTGAGGGAGTAATTTCAAACTCTAACAGAAAAAAGTGTCTCATAGTCTAAGTGCAGGTTTTTTTTTGCTGCTTGCTCTGCCGTTTTGTCGCATAGCGTGTGGTGCTATACTTTGATTTTCGGCCATGAACATGACTTTGGAATTTGGCACTGCTCATACTTTCCTGTACAGTACATCTAGGGCTACATTTCGTGCAAGTTTCAGCTCGATTGCCTAAGTATTGAGGGAGAAATTTCAAACCCTAGCAGAAAAAAGTGTCTCATAGTCTAAGTGCAGTTTTTCTGCCGACTGCTCTGCCGTTTTGTCGCATAGCGTGTGGTGCTATACTTGGATTTTCGGCCATGAACATGACTTTGGAATTTGGCACTGCTCATACTTTCCTGTAGAGTACATCTGGGGCTACATTTCGTGCAAGTTTCAGCTCGATTGCCTCTGTATTGAGGGAGAAATTTCAAACTCTAACAGAAAAAAGTGTCTCATAGTCTAAGTGCAGGTTTTTTTTTGCTGCTTGCTCTGCCGTTTTGTCGCATAGCGTGTGGTGCTATACTTTGATTTTCGGCCATGAACATGACTTTGGAATTTGGCACTGCTCATACTTTCCTGTAGAGTACATCTGGGGCTACATTTCGTGCAAGTTTCAGCTCGATTGCCTAAGTATTGAAGGAGAAATTTCAAACTCTAGTAGAAAAAAGTGTCTCATAGTCTAAGTGCAGGGGTTTTTTTTGCCGCGTGCTCTGCCGTTTTGTCGCATAGCGTGTGGTGCTATACTTGGATTTTCGGCCATGAACATGACTTTGGCATTTGGCACAGCTCATACTTTCCTGTAGAGTACATCTGGGGCTACATTTCGTGCAAGTTTCAGCTCGATTGCCTTAGTATTGAGGGAGAAATTTCAAACTCTAGCAGAAAAAAGTGTCTCATAGTCTAAGTGCAGTTTTTCTGCCGACTGCTCTGCCGTTTTGTCGCATAGCGTGTGGTGCTATACTTTGATTTTCGGCCATGAACATGACTTTGGCATTTGGCACAGCTCATACTTTCCTGTAGGGAACATCTGGGGCTACATTTCGTGCAAGTTTCAGCTCGATTGCCTAAGTATTGAGGGAGAAATTTCAAACTCTAACAGAAAAAAGTGTCTCATAGTCTAAGTGCAGGGTTTTTTGCCGCCTGCTCTGCCGTTTGTCGCATAGCGTGTGGTGCTATACTTGGATTTTCGGCCATGAACATGACTTTGGAATTTGGCACAGCTCATACTTTCCTGTAGAGTACATCTGGGGCTACATTTCGTGCAAGTTTCAGCTCGATTGCCTCAGTATTGAGGGAGAAATTTCAAACTCTAGCAGAAAAAAGTGTCTCATAGTCTAAGTGCAGTTTTTCTGCCGACTGCTCTGCCGTTTTGTCGCATAGCGTGTGGTGCTATACTTGGATTTTCGGCCATGAACATGACTTTGGAATTTGGCACAGCTCATACTTTCCTGTAGAGTACATCTGGGGCTACATTTCGTGCAAGTTTCAGGTCGATTGCCTAAGTATTGAAGGAGAAATTTCAAACTCTAGTAGAAAAAAGTGTCTCATAGTCTAAGTGCAGGGGTTTTTTTTGCCGCGTGCTCTGCCGTTTTGTCGCATAGCGTGTGGTGCTATACTTGGATTTTCGGCCATGAACATGACTTTGGCATTTGGCACAGCTCATACTTTCCTGTAGAGTACATCTGGGGCTACATTTCGTGCAAGTTTCAGCTCGATTGCCTTAGTATTGAGGGAGAAATTTCAAACTCTAGCAGAAAAAAGTGTCTCATAGTCTAAGTGCAGTTTTTCTGCCGACTGCTCTGCCGTTTTGTCGCATAGCGTGTGGTGCTATACTTGGATTTTCGGCCATGAACATGACTTTGGAATTTGGCACAGCTCATACTTTCCTGTAGAGTACATCTGGGGCTACATTTCGTGCAAGTTTCAGGTCGATTGCCTAAGTATTGAAGGAGAAATTTCAAACTCTAGCAGAAAAAAGTGTCTCATAGTCTAAGTGCAGGGGTTTTTTTTGCCGCGTGCTCTGCCGTTTTGTCGCATAGCGTGTGGTGCTATACTTGGATTTTCGGCCATGAACATGACTTTGGCATTTGGCACAGCTCATACTTTCCTGTAGGGAACATCTGGGGCTACATTTCGTGCAAGTTTCAGCTCGATTGCCTCTGTATTGAGGGAGAAATTTCAAACTCTAACAGAAAAAAGTGTCTCATAGTCTAAGTGCAGGTTTTTTTTTGCTGCTTGCTCTGCCGTTTTGTCGCATAGCGTGTGGTGCTATACTCTGATTTTCGGCCATGAACATGACTTTGGAATTTGGCACTGCTCATACTTTCCTGTACAGTACATCTAGGGCTACATTTCGTGCAAGTTTCAGCTCGATTGCCTAAGTATTGAGGGAGAAATTTCAAACTCTAGCAGAAAAAAGTGTCTCATAGTCTAAGTGCAGTTTTTCTGCCGACTGCTCTGCCGTTTTGTCGCATAGCGTGTGGTGCTATACTTTGATTTTCGGCCATGAACATGACTTTGGCATTTGGCACAGCTCATACTTTCCTGTAGAGTACATCTGGGGCTACATTTCGTGCAAGTTTCAGCTCAATTGCCTAAGTATTGAGGGAGAAATTTCAAACTCTAACAGAAAAAAGTGTCTCATAGTCTAAGTGCAGGGTTTTTTGCCGCCTGCTCTGCCGTTTGTCGCATAGCGTGTGGTGCTATACTTGGATTTTCGGCCATGAACATGACTTTGGAATTTGGCACAGCTCATACTTTCCTGTAGAGTACATCTGGGGCTACATTTCGTGCAAGTTTCAGCTCGATTGCCTCAGTATTGATTGGGAAATTTCAAACTCTAGCAGAAAAAAAGTGTCTCCTAGTCTAAGCGCAGTTTTTTTGCCGCCTGCTCTGCCGTTTGTCGCATAGCGTGTGGTGCTATACTTGGATTTTCGGCCATGAACATGACTTTGGAATTTGGCACTGCTCATACTTTCCTGTACAGTACATCTGGGGCTACATTTCGTGCAAGTTTCAGCTCGATTGCCTTAGTATTGAGGGAGAAATTTCAAACTCTAGCTGAAAAAAGTGTCTCATAGTCTAAGTGCAGTTTTTCTGCCGACTGCTCTGCCGTTTTGTCGCATAGCGTGTGGTGCTATACTTTGATTTTCGGCCATGAACATGACTTTGGCATTTGGCACAGCTCATACTTTCCTGTAGGGAACATCTGGGGCTACATTTCGTGCAAGTTTCAGCTCGATTGCCTAAGTATTGAGGGAGAAATTTCAAACTCTAACAGAAAAAAGTGTCTCATAGTCTAAGTGCAGGGTTTTTTGCCGCCTGCTCTGCCGTTTGTCGCATAGCGTGTGGTGCTATACTTGGATTTTCGGCCATGAACATGACTTTGGAATTTGGCACAGCTCATACTTTCCTGTAGAGTACATCTGGGGCTACATTTCGTGCAAGTTTCAGCTCGATTGCCTCAGTATTGATTGGGAAATTTCAAACTCTAGCAGAAAAAAAGTGTCTCCTAGTCTAAGCGCAGTTTTTTTGCCGCCTGCTCTGCCGTTTGTCGCATAGCGTGTGGTGCTATACTTGGATTTTCGGCCATGAACATGCATTTGGAATTTGGCACAGCTCATACTTTCCTGTAGAGAACATCTGGGGCTACATTTCGTGCAAGTTTCAGCTCGATTGCCTAAGTATTGAGGGAGAAATTTCAAACTCTAGCAGAAAAAAGTGTCTCATAGTCTAAGTGCAGTTTTTCTGCCGACTGCTCTGCCGTTTTGTCGCATAGCGTGTGGTGCTATACTTGGATTTTCGGCCATGAACATGACTTTGGAATTTGGCACAGCTCATACTTTCCTGTAGAGTACATCTGGGGCTACATTTCGTGCAAGTTTCAGGTCGATTGCCTAAGTATTGAAGGAGAAATTTCAAACTCTAGTAGAAAAAAGTGTCTCATAGTCTAAGTGCAGGGGTTTTTTTTGCCGCGTGCTCTGCCGTTTTGTCGCATAGCGTGTGGTGCTATACTTGGATTTTCGGCCATGAACATGACTTTGGCATTTGGCACAGCTCATACTTTCCTGTAGAGTACATCTGGGGCTACATTTCGTGCAAGTTTCAGCTCGATTGCCTTAGTATTGAGGGAGAAATTTCAAACTCTAGCAGAAAAAAGTGTCTCATAGTCTAAGTGCAGTTTTTCTGCCGACTGCTCTGCCGTTTTGTCGCATAGCGTGTGGTGCTATACTTGGATTTTCGGCCATGAACATGACTTTGGCATTTGGCACAGCTCATACTTTCCTGTAGGGAACACCTGGGGCTACATTTCGTGCAAGTTTCAGCTCGATTGCCTTAGTATTGAGGGAGAAATTTCAAACTCTAGCAGAAAAAAGTGTCTCATAGTCTAAGTGCAGTTTTTTTTGCCGCCTGCTCTGCCGTTTTGTCGCATAGCGTATGGTGCTATACTTGGATTTTCGGCCATGAACATGACTTTGGAATTTGGCACTGCTCATACTTTCCTGTACAGTACATCTGGGGCTACATTTCGTGCAAGTTTCAGCTCGATTGCCTAAGTATTGAGGGAGAAATTTCAAACTCTAGCAGAAAAAAGTGTCTCATAGTCTAAGTGCAGTTTTTCTGCCGACTGCTCTGCCGTTTTGTCGCATAGCGTGTGGTGCTATACTTTGATTTTCGGCCATGAACATGACTTTGGAATTTGGCACAGCTCATTCTTTCCTGTAGAGTACATCTGGGGCTACATTTCGTGCAAGTTTCAGCTCAATTGCCTAAGTATTGAGGGAGAAATTTCAAACTCTAACAGAAAAAAGTGTCTCATAGTCTAAGTGCAGGGTTTTTTGCCGCCTGCTCTGCCGTTTGTCGCATAGCGTGTGGTGCTATACTTGGATTTTCGGCCATGAACATGACTTTGGAATTTGGCACAGCTCATTTTTTCCTGTAGAGTACATCTGGGGCTACATTTCGTGCAAGTTTCAGCTCGATTGCCTCAGTATTGAGTGGGAAATTTTAAACTCTAGCAGAAAAAAAGTGTCTCCTAGTCTAAGCGCAGTTTTTTTGCCGCCTGCTCTGCCGTTTTGTCGCATAGCGTGTGGTGCTATACTTGGATTTTCGGCCATGAACATGACTTTGGCATTTGGCACAGCTCATACTTTCCTGTAGGGAACATCTGGGGCTACATTTCGTGCAAGTTTCAGCTCGATTGCCTTAGTATTGAGGGAGAAATTTCAAACTCTAGCAGAAAAAAGTGTCTCATAGTCTAAGTGCAGTTTTTCTGCCGACTGCTCTGCCGTTTTGTCGCATAGCGTGTGGTGCTATACTTGGATTTTCGGCCATGAACATGACTTTGGAATTTGGCACTGCTCATACTTTCCTGTAGAGTACATCTGGGGCTACATTTCTTGCAAGTTTCAGCTCGATTGCCTCTGTATTGAGGGAGAAATTTCAAACTCTAACAGAAAAAAGTGTCTCATAGTCTAAGTGCAGGTTTTTTTTTGCTGCGTGCTCTGCCGTTTTGTCGCATAGCGTGTGGTGATATACTCTGATTTTCGGCCATGAACATGACTTTGGCATTTGGCACAGCTCATACTTTCCTGTAGGGAACATCTGGGGCTACATTTCGTGCAAGTTTCAGCTCGATTGCCTTAGTATTGAGGGAGAAATTTCAAACTCTACCAGAAAAAAGTGTCTCATAGTCTAAGTGCAGTTTTTCTGCCGACTGCTCTGCCGTTTTGTCGCATAGCGTGTGGTGCTATACTTTGATTTTCGGCCATGAACATGACTTTGGAATTTGGCACAGCTCATTCTTTCCTGTAGAGTACATCTGGGGCTACATTTCGTGCAAGTTTCAGCTCGATTGCCTAAGTATTGAGGGAGAAATTTCAAACTCTAGCTGAAAAAAGTGTCTCATAGTCTAAGTGCAGTTTTTCTGCCGACTGCTCTGCCGTTTTGTCGCATAGCGTGTGGTGCTATACTTTGATTTTCGGCCATGAACATGACTTTGGAATTTGGCACAGCTCATTCTTTCCTGTAGAGTACATCTGGGGCTACATTTCGTGCAAGTTTCAGCTCGATTGCCTAAGTATTGAGGGAGAAATTTCAAACTCTAACAGAAAAAAGTGTCTCATAGTCTAAGTGCAGGGTTTTTTGCCGCCTGCTCTGCCGTTTGTCGCATAGCGTGTGGTGCTATACTTGGATTTCCGGCCATGAACATGACTTTGGAATTTGGCACAGCTCATTCTTTCCTGTAGAGTACATCTGGGGCTACATTTCGTGCAAGTTTCAGCTCGATTGCCTCAGTATTGAGTGGGAAATTTCAAACTCTAGCAGAAAAAAAGTGTCTCCTAGTCTAAGCGCAGTTTTTTTGCCGCCTGCTCTGCCGTTTGTCGCATAGCGTGTGGTGCTATACTTGGATTTTCGGCCATGAACATGAATTTGGAATTTGGCACAGCTCATACTTTCCTGTAGAGAACATCTGGGGCTACATTTCGTGCAAGTTTCAGCTCGATTGCCTAAGTATTGAGGGAGAAATTTCAAACTCTAGCAGAAAAAAGTGTCTCATAGTCTAAGTGCAGTTTTTCTGCCGACTGCTCTGCCGTTTTGTCGCATAGCGTGTGGTGCTATACTTGGATTTTCGGCCATGAACATGACTTTGGAATTTGGCACAGCTCATACTTTCCTGTAGAGTACATCTGGGGCTACATTTCGTGCAAGTTTCAGCTCGATTGCCTAAGTATTGAAGGAGAAATTTCAAACTCTAGCAGAAAAAAGTGTCTCATAGTCTAAGTGCAGGGGTTTTTTTTGCCGCGTGCTCTGCCGTTTTGTCGCATAGCGTGTGGTGCTATACTTGGATTTTCGGCCATGAACATGACTTTGGCATTTGGCACAGCTCATACTTTCCTGTAGGGAACATCTGGGGCTACATTTCGTGCAAGTTTCAGCTCGATTGCCTTAGTATTGAGGGAGAAATTTCAAACTCTAGCAGAAAAAAGTGTCTCATAGTCTAAGTGCAGTTTTTTTGCCGCCTGCGCTGCCGTTTGTCGCGTAGCGTATGGTGCTATACTTGGATTTTCGGCCATGAACATGACTTTGGAATTTGGCACAGCTCATACTTTCCTGTAGAGTACATCTGGGGCTACATTTCGTGCAAGTTTCAGCTCGATTGCCTAAGTATTGAGGGAGAAATTTCAAACTCTAACAGAAAAAAGTGTCTCATAGTCTAAGTGCAGGGTTTTTTGCCGCCTGCTCTGCCGTTTGTCGCATAGCGTGTGGTGCTATACTTGGATTTTCGGCCATGAACATGACTTTGGAATTTGGCACAGCTCATACTTTCCTGTAGAGTACATCTGGGGCTACATTTCGTGCAAGTTTCAGCTCGATTGCCTCAGTATTGAGTGGGAAATTTCAAACTCTAGCAGAAAAAAAGTGTATCCTAGTCTAAGCGCAGTTTTTTTGCCGCCTGCTCTGCCGTTTGTCGCATAGCGTGTGGTGCTATACTTGGATTTTCGGCCATGAACATGAATTTGGAATTTGGCACAGCTCATACTTTCCTCTAGAGAACATCTGGGGCTACATTTCGTGCAAGTTTCAGCTCGATTGCCTAAGTATAGAGGGAGAAATTTCAAACTCTAGCAGAAAAAAGTGTCTCATAGTCTAAGTGCAGTTTTTCTGCCGACTGCTCTGCCGTTTTTTCGCATAGCGTGTGGTGCTATACTTGGATTTTCGGCCATGAACATGACTTTGGAATTTGGCACAGCTCATACTTTCCTGTAGAGTACATCTGGGGCTACATTTCGTGCAAGTTTCAGCTCGATTGCCTAAGTATTGAAGGAGAAATTTCAAACTCTAGCAGAAAAAAGTGTCTCATAGTCTAAGTGCAGGGGTTTTTTTTGGCGCGTGCTCTGTCGTTTTGTCGCATAGCGTGTGGTGCTATACCTGGATTTTCGGCCATGAACATGACTTTGGCATTTGGCACAGCTCATACTTTCCTGTAGGGAACATCTGGGGCTACATTTCGTGCAAGTTTCAGCTCGATTGCCTTAGTATTGAGGGAGAAATTTCAAACTCTAGCAGAAAAAAGTGTCTCATAGTCTAAGTGCAGTTTTTCTGCCGACTGCTCTGCCGTTTTGTCGCATAGCGTGTGGTGCTATACTTGGATTTTCGGCCATGAACATGACTTTGGAATTTGGCACTGCTCATACTTTCCTGTAGAGTACATCTGGGGCTACATTTCTTGCAAGTTTCAGCTCGATTGCCTCTGTATTGAGGGAGAAATTTCAAACTCTAACAGAAAAAAGTGTCTCATAGTCTAAGTGCAGGTTTTTTTTTGCTGCGTGCTCTGCCGTTTTGTCGCATAGCGTGTGGTGCTATACTCTGATTTTCGGCCATGAACATGACTTTGGCATTTGGCACAGCTCATACTTTCCTGTAGGGAACATCTGGGGCTACATTTCGTGCAAGTTTCAGCTCGATTGCCTTAGTATTGAGGGAGAAATTTCAAACTCTAGCAGAAAAAAGTGTCTCATAGTCTAAGTGCAGTTTTTCTGCCGACTGCTCTGCCGTTTTGTCGCATAGCGTGTGGTGCTATACTTTGATTTTCGGCCATGAACATGACTTTGGAATTTGGCACAGCTCATTCTTTCCTGTAGAGTACATCTGGGGCTACATTTCGTGCAAGTTTCAGCTCGATTGCCTAAGTATTGAGGGAGAAATTTCAAACTCTAGCAGAAAAAAGTGTCTCATAGTCTAAGTGCAGTTTTTCTGCCGACTGCTCTGCCGTTTTGTCGCATAGCGTGTGGTGCTATACTTTGATTTTCGGCCATGAACATGACTTTGGAATTTGGCACAGCTCATTCTTTCCTGTAGAGTACATCTGGGGCTACATTTCGTGCAAGTTTCAGCTCGATTGCCTAAGTATTGAGGGAGAAATTTCAAACTCTAACAGAAAAAAGTGTCTCATAGTCTAAGTGCAGGGTTTTTTGCCGCCTGCTCTGCCGTTTGTCGCATAGCGTGTGGTGCTATACTTGGATTTTCGGCCATGAACATGACTTTGGAATTTGGCACAGCTCATTCTTTCCTGTAGAGTACATCTGGGGCTACATTTCGTGCAAGTTTCAGCTCGATTGCCTCAGTATTGAGTGGGAAATTTCAAACTCTAGCAGAAAAAAAGTGTCTCCTAGTCTAAGCGCAGTTTTTTTGCCGCGTGCTCTGCCGTTTTGTCGCATAGCGTGTGGTGCTATACTTGGATTTTCGGCCATGAACATGAATTTGGAATTTGGCACAGCTCATACTTTCCTGTAGAGAACATCTGGGGCTACATTTCGTGCAAGTTTCAGCTCGATTGCCTAAGTATTGAGGGAGAAATTTCAAACTCTAGCAGAAAAAAGTGTCTCATAGTCTAAGTGCAGTTTTTCTGCCGACTGCTCTGCCGTTTTGTCGCATAGCGTGTGGTGCTATACTTGGATTTTCGGCCATGAACATGACTTTGGAATTTGGCACAGCTCATACTTTCCTGTAGAGTACATCTGGGGCTACATTTCGTGCAAGTTTCAGCTCGATTGCCTAAGTATTGAAGGAGAAATTTCAAACTCTAGCAGAAAAAAGTGTCTCATAGTCTAAGTGCAGGGGTTTTTTTTGCCGCGTGCTCTGCCGTTTTGTCGCATAGCGTGTGGTGCTATACTTGGATTTTCGGCCATGAACATGACTTTGGCATTTGGCACAGCTCATACTTTCCTGTAGGGAACATCTGGGGCTACATTTCGTGCAAGTTTCAGCTCGATTGCCTTAGTATTGAGGGAGAAATTTCAAACTCTAGCAGAAAAAAGTGTCTCATAGTCTAAGTGCAGTTTTTTTGCCGCCTGCTCTGCCGTTTGTCGCGTAGCGTATGGTGCTATACTTGGATTTTCGGCCATGAACATGACTTTGGAATTTGGCACAGCTCATACTTTCCTGTAGAGTACATCTGGGGCTACATTTCGTGCAAGTTTCAGCTCGATTGCCTAAGTATTGAAGGAGAAATTTCAAACTCTAGCAGAAAAAAGTGTCTCATAGTCTAAGTGCAGGGTTTTTTTTTGCCGCGTGCTCTGCCGTTTTGTCGCATAGCGTGTGGTGCTATACTTGGATTTTCGGCCATGAACTTGACTTTGGCATTTGGCACAGCTCATACTTTCCTGTAGGGAACATCTGGGGCTACATTTCTTGCAAGTTTCAGCTCGATTGCCTCAGTATTGAGTGGGAAATTTCAAACTCTAGCAGAAAAAAAGTGTCTCCTAGTCTAAGCGCAGTTTTTTTGCCGCGTGCTCTGCCGTTTTGTCGCATAGCGTGTGGTGCTATACTTGGATTTTCGGCCATGAACATGACTTTGGAATTTGGCACAGCTCATACTTTCCTGTAGAGTACATCTGGGGCTACATTTCGTGCAAGTTTCAGCTCGATTGCCTAAGTATTGAAGGAGAAATTTCAAACTCTAGCAGAAAAAAGTGTCTCATAGTCTAAGTGCAGGGTTTTTTGCCGCCTGCTCTGCCGTTTGTCGCATAGCGTGTGGTGCTATACTTGGATTTTCGGCCATGAACATGACTTTGGAATTTGGCACAGCTCATACTTTCCTGTAGAGTACATCTGGGGCTACATTTCGTGCAAGTTTCAGCTCGATTGCCTCAGTATTGAGTGGGAAATTTCAAACTCTAGCAGAAAAAAAGTGTATCCTAGTCTAAGCGCAGTTTTTTTGCCGCCTGCTCTGCCGTTTGTCGCATAGCGTGTGGTGCTATACTTGGATTTTCGGCCATGAACATGAATTTGGAATTTGGCACAGCTCATACTTTCCTCTAGAGAACATCTGGGGCTACATTTCGTGCAAGTTTCAGCTCGATTGCCTAAGTATAGAGGGAGAAATTTCAAACTCTAGCAGAAAAAAGTGTCTCATAGTCTAAGTGCAGTTTTTCTGCCGACTGCTCTGCCGTTTTTTCGCATAGCGTGTGGTGCTATACTTGGATTTTCGGCCATGAACATGACTTTGGAATTTGGCACAGCTCATACTTTCCTGTAGAGTACATCTGGGGCTACATTTCGTGCAAGTTTCAGCTCGATTGCCTAAGTATTGAAGGAGAAATTTCAAACTCTAGCAGAAAAAAGTGTCTCATAGTCTAAGTGCAGGGGTTTTTTTTGGCGCGTGCTCTGTCGTTTTGTCGCATAGCGTGTGGTGCTATACCTGGATTTTCGGCCATGAACATGACTTTGGCATTTGGCACAGCTCATACTTTCCTGTAGGGAACATCTGGGGCTACATTTCGTGCAAGTTTCAGCTCGATTGCCTTAGTATTGAGGGAGAAATTTCAAACTCTAGCAGAAAAAAGTGTCTCATAGTCTAAGTGCAGTTTTTCTGCCGACTGCTCTGCCGTTTTGTCGCATAGCGTGTGGTGCTATACTTGGATTTTCGGCCATGAACATGACTTTGGAATTTGGCACTGCTCATACTTTCCTGTAGAGTACATCTGGGGCTACATTTCTTGCAAGTTTCAGCTCGATTGCCTCTGTATTGAGGGAGAAATTTCAAACTCTAACAGAAAAAAGTGTCTCATAGTCTAAGTGCAGGTTTTTTTTTGCTGCGTGCTCTGCCGTTTTGTCGCATAGCGTGTGGTGCTATACTCTGATTTTCGGCCATGAACATGACTTTGGCATTTGGCACAGCTCATACTTTCCTGTAGGGAACATCTGGGGCTACATTTCGTGCAAGTTTCAGCTCGATTGCCTTAGTATTGAGGGAGAAATTTCAAACTCTAGCAGAAAAAAGTGTCTCATAGTCTAAGTGCAGTTTTTCTGCCGACTGCTCTGCCGTTTTGTCGCATAGCGTGTGGTGCTATACTTTGATTTTCGGCCATGAACATGACTTTGGAATTTGGCACAGCTCATTCTTTCCTGTAGAGTACATCTGGGGCTACATTTCGTGCAAGTTTCAGCTCGATTGCCTAAGTATTGAGGGAGAAATTTCAAACTCTAGCAGAAAAAAGTGTCTCATAGTCTAAGTGCAGTTTTTCTGCCGACTGCTCTGCCGTTTTGTCGCATAGCGTGTGGTGCTATACTTTGATTTTCGGCCATGAACATGACTTTGGAATTTGGCACAGCTCATTCTTTCCTGTAGAGTACATCTGGGGCTACATTTCGTGCAAGTTTCAGCTCGATTGCCTAAGTATTGAGGGAGAAATTTCAAACTCTAACAGAAAAAAGTGTCTCATAGTCTAAGTGCAGGGTTTTTTGCCGCCTGCTCTGCCGTTTGTCGCATAGCGTGTGGTGCTATACTTGGATTTTCGGCCATGAACATGACTTTGGAATTTGGCACAGCTCATTCTTTCCTGTAGAGTACATCTGGGGCTACATTTCGTGCAAGTTTCAGCTCGATTGCCTCAGTATTGAGTGGGAAATTTCAAACTCTAGCAGAAAAAAAGTGTCTCCTAGTCTAAGCGCAGTTTTTTTGCCGCGTGCTCTGCCGTTTTGTCGCATAGCGTGTGGTGCTATACTTGGATTTTCGGCCATGAACATGAATTTGGAATTTGGCACAGCTCATACTTTCCTGTAGAGAACATCTGGGGCTACATTTCGTGCAAGTTTCAGCTCGATTGCCTAAGTATTGAGGGAGAAATTTCAAACTCTAGCAGAAAAAAGTGTCTCATAGTCTAAGTGCAGTTTTTCTGCCGACTGCTCTGCCGTTTTGTCGCATAGCGTGTGGTGCTATACTTGGATTTTCGGCCATGAACATGACTTTGGAATTTGGCACAGCTCATACTTTCCTGTAGAGTACATCTGGGGCTACATTTCGTGCAAGTTTCAGCTCGATTGCCTAAGTATTGAAGGAGAAATTTCAAACTCTAGCAGAAAAAAGTGTCTCATAGTCTAAGTGCAGGGGTTTTTTTTGCCGCGTGCTCTGCCGTTTTGTCGCATAGCGTGTGGTGCTATACTTGGATTTTCGGCCATGAACATGACTTTGGCATTTGGCACAGCTCATACTTTCCTGTAGGGAACATCTGGGGCTACATTTCGTGCAAGTTTCAGCTCGATTGCCTTAGTATTGAGGGAGAAATTTCAAACTCTAGCAGAAAAAAGTGTCTCATAGTCTAAGTGCAGTTTTTTTGCCGCCTGCTCTGCCGTTTGTCGCGTAGCGTATGGTGCTATACTTGGATTTTCGGCCATGAACATGACTTTGGAATTTGGCACAGCTCATACTTTCCTGTAGAGTACATCTGGGGCTACATTTCGTGCAAGTTTCAGCTCGATTGCCTAAGTATTGAAGGAGAAATTTCAAACTCTAGCAGAAAAAAGTGTCTCATAGTCTAAGTGCAGGGTTTTTTTTTGCCGCGTGCTCTGCCGTTTTGTCGCATAGCGTGTGGTGCTATACTTGGATTTTCGGCCATGAACTTGACTTTGGCATTTGGCACAGCTCATACTTTCCTGTAGGGAACATCTGGGGCTACATTTCTTGCAAGTTTCAGCTCGATTGCCTCAGTATTGAGTGGGAAATTTCAAACTCTAGCAGAAAAAAAGTGTCTCCTAGTCTAAGCGCAGTTTTTTTGCCGCGTGCTCTGCCGTTTTGTCGCATAGCGTGTGGTGCTATACTTGGATTTTCGGCCATGAACATGACTTTGGAATTTGGCACAGCTCATACTTTCCTGTAGAGTACATCTGGGGCTACATTTCGTGCAAGTTTCAGCTCGATTGCCTAAGTATTGAAGGAGAAATTTCAAACTCTAGCAGAAAAAAGTGTCTCATAGTCTAAGTGCAGGGTTTTTTTTTGCCGCGTGCTCTGCCGTTTTGTCGCATAGCGTGTGGTGCTATACTTGGATTTTCGGCCATGAACTTGACTTTGGCATTTGGCACAGCTCATACTTTCCTGTAGGGAACATCTGGGGCTACATATCGTGCAAGTTTCAGCTCGATTGCCTAAGTATTGAGGGAGAAATTTCAAACTCTAGCAGAAAAAAGTGTCTCATAGTCTAAGTGCAGTTTTTCTGCCGACTGCTCTGCCGTTTTGTCGCATAGCGTGTGGTGCTATACTTGGATTTTCGGCCATGAACATGACTTTGGAATTTGGCACAGCTCATACTTTCCTGTAGAGTACATCTGGGGCTACATTTCGTGCAAGTTTCAGCTCGATTGCCTAAGTATTGAAGGAGAAATTTCAAACTCTAGCAGAAAAAAGTGTCTCATAGTCTAAGTGCAGGGGTTTTTTTTGCCGCGTGCTCTGCCGTTTTGTCGCATAGCGTGTGGTGCTATACTTGGATTTTCGGCCATGAACATGACTTTGGCATTTGGCACAGCTCATACTTTCCTGTAGGGAACATCTGGGGCTACATTTCGTGCAAGTTTCAGCTCGATTGCCTTAGTATTGAGGGAGAAATTTCAAACTCTAGCAGAAAAAAGTGTCTCATAGTCTAAGTGCAGTTTTTTTGCCGCCTGCTCTGCCGTTTGTCGCATAGCGTATGGTGCTATACTTGGATTTTCGGCCATGAACATGACTTTGGAATTTGGCACTGCTCATACTTTCCTGTACAGTACATCTGGGGCTACATTTCGTGCAAGTTTCAGCTCGATTGCCTAAGTATTGAGGGAGAAATTTCAAACTCTAGCAGAAAAAAGTGTCTCATAGTCTAAGTGCAGTTTTTCTGCCGACTGCTCTGCCGTTTTGTCGCATAGCGTGTGGTGCTATACTTTGATTTTCGGCCATGAACATGACTTTGGAATTTGGCACAGCTCATTCTTTCCTGTAGAGTACATCTGGGGCTACATTTCGTGCAAGTTTCAGCTCGATTGCCTAAGTATTGAGGGAGAAATTTCAAACTCTAACAGAAAAAAGTGTCTCATAGTCTAAGTGCAGGGTTTTTTGCCGCCTGCTCTGCCGTTTGTCGCATAGCGTGTGGTGCTATACTTGGATTTTCGGCCATGAACATGACTTTGGAATTTGGCACAGCTCATACTTTCCTGTAGAGTACATCTGGGGCTACATTTCGTGCAAGTTTCAGCTCGATTGCCTCAGTATTGAGTGGGAAATTTCAAACTCTAGCAGAAAAAAAGTGTCTCCTAGTCTAAGCGCAGTTTTTTTGCCGCCTGCTCTGCCGTTTGTCGCATAGCGTGTGGTGCTATACTTGGATTTTCGGCCATGAACATGAATTTGGAATTTGGCACAGCTCATACTTTCCTGTAGAGAACATCTGGGGCTACATTTCGTGCAAGTTTCAGCTCGATTGGCTAAGTATTGAGGGAGAAATTTTAAACTCTAGCAGAAAAAAGTGTCTCATAGTCTAAGTGCAGTTTTTCTGCCGACTGCTCTGCCGTTTTGTCGCATAGCGTGTGGTGCTATACTTGGATTTTCGGCCATGAACATGACTTTGGCATTTGGCACTGCTCATACTTTCCTGTACAGTACATCTGGGGCTACATTTCGTGCAAGTTTCAGCTCGATTGCCTAAGTATTGAGGGAGAAATTTCAAACTCTAGCAGAAAAAAGTGTCTCATAGTCTAAGTGCAGTTTTTCTGCCGACTGCTCTGCCGTTTTGTCGCATAGCGTTTGGTGCTATACTTTGATTTTCGGCCATGAACATGACTTTGGAATTTGGCACAGCTCATTCTTTCCTGTAGAGTACATCTGGGGCTACATTTCGTGCAAGTTTCAGCTCGATTGCCTAAGTATTGAGGGAGAAATTTCAAACTCTAACAGAAAAAAGTGTCTCATAGTCTAAGTGCAGGGTTTTTTGCCGCCTGCTCTGCCGTTTGTCGCATAGCGTGTGGTGCTATACTTGGATTTTCGGCCATGAACATGACTTTGGAATTTGGCACAGCTCATACTTTCCTGTAGAGTACATCTGGGGCTACATTTCGTGCAAGTTTCAGCTCGATTGCCTAAGTATTGAGGGAGAAATTTCAAACTCTAGCAGAAAAAAGTGTCTCATAGTCTAAGTGCAGTTTTTCTGCCGACTGCTCTGCCGTTTTGTCGCATAGCGTGTGGTGCTATACTTGGATTTTCGGCCATGAACATGACTTTGGAATTTGGCACAGCTCATACTTTCCTGTAGAGTACATCTGGGGCTACATTTCGTGCAAGTTTCAGCTCGATTGCCTAAGTATTGAAGGAGAAATTTCAAACTCTAGCAGAAAAAAGTGTCTCATAGTCTAAGTGCAGGGGTTTTTTTTGCCGCGTTCTCTGCCGTTTTGTCGCATAGCGTGTGGTGCTATACTTGGATTTTCGGCCATGAACATGACTTTGGCATTTGGCACAGCTCAAACTTTCCTGTAGGGAACATCTGGGGCTACATTTCGTGCAAGTTTCAGCTCGATTGCCTTAGTATTGAGGGAGAAATTTCAAACTCTAGCAGAAAAAAGTGTCTCATAGTCTAAGTGCAGTTTTTCTGCCGACTGCTCTGCCGTTTTGTCGCATAGCGTGTGGTGCTATACTTGGATTTTCGGCCATGAACATGACTTTGGAATTTGGCACTGCTCATACTTTCCTGTAGAGTACATCTGGGGCTACATTTCTTGCAAGTTTCAGCTCGATTGCCTCTGTATTGAGGGAGAAATTTCAAACTCTAGCAGAAAAAAGTGTCTCATAGTCTAAGTGCAGTTTTTCTGCCGACTGCTCTGCCGTTTTGTCGCATAGCGTGTGGTGCTATACTTGGATTTTCGGCCATGAACATGACTTTGGAATTTGGCACAGCTCATACTTTCCTGTAGAGTACATCTGGGGCTACATTTCGTGCAAGTTTCAGCTCGATTGCCTAAGTATTGAAGGAGAAATTTCAAACTCTAGCAGAAAAAAGTGTCTCATAGTCTAAGTGCAGGGGTTTTTTTTGCCGCGTGCTCTGCCGTTTTGTCGCATAGCGTGTGGTGCTATACTTGGATTTTCGGCCATGAACATGACTTTGGCATTTGGCACAGCTCATACTTTCCTGTAGGGAACATCTGGGGCTACATTTCGTGCAAGTTTCAGCTCGATTGCCTTAGTATTGAGGGAGAAATTTCAAACTCTAGCAGAAAAAAGTGTCTCATAGTCTAAGTGCAGTTTTTTTGCCGCCTGCTCTGCCGTTTGTCGCATAGCGTATGGTGCTATACTTGGATTTTCGGCCATGAACATGACTTTGGAATTTGGCACTGCTCATACTTTCCTGTACAGTACATCTGGGGCTACATTTCGTGCAAGTTTCAGCTCGATTGCCTAAGTATTGAGGGAGAAATTTCAAACTCTAGCAGAAAAAAGTGTCTCATAGTCTAAGTGCAGTTTTTCTGCCGACTGCTCTGCCGTTTTGTCGCATAGCGTGTGGTGCTATACTTGGATTTTCGGCCATGAACATGAATTTGGAATTTGGCACAGCTCATACTTTCCTGTAGAGAACATCTGGGGCTACATTTCGTGCAAGTTTCAGCTCGATTGCCTAAGTATTGAGGGAGAAATTTCAAACTCTAGCAGAAAAAAGTGTCTCATAGTCTAAGTGCAGTTTTTCTGCCGACTGCTCTGCCGTTTTGTCGCATAGCGTGTGGTGCTATACTTGGATTTTCGGCCATGAACATGAATTTGGAATTTGGCACAGCTCATACTTTCCTGTAGAGAACATCTGGGGCTACATTTCGTGCAAGTTTCAGCTCGATTGCCTAAGTATTGAGGGAGAAATTTCAAACTCTAGCAGAAAAAAGTGTCTCATAGTCTAAGTGCAGTTTTTCTGCCGACTGCTCTGCCGTTTTGTCGCATAGCGTGTGGTGCTATACTTGGATTTTCGGCCATGAACATGACTTTGGCATTTGGCACAGCTCAAACTTTCCTGTAGGGAACATCTGGGGCTACATTTCGTGCAAGTTTCAGCTCGATTGCCTTAGTATTGAGGGAGAAATTTCAAACTCTAGCAGAAAAAAGTGTCTCATAGTCTAAGTGCAGTTTTTCTGCCGACTGCTCTGCCGTTTTGTCGCATAGCGTGTGGTGCTATACTTGGATTTTCGGCCATGAACATGACTTTGGAATTTGGCACTGCTCATACTTTCCTGTAGAGTACATCTGGGGCTACATTTCTTGCAAGTTTCAGCTCGATTGCCTCTGTATTGAGGGAGAAATTTCAAACTCTAGCAGAAAAAAGTGTCTCATAGTCTAAGTGCAGTTTTTCTGCCGACTGCTCTGCCGTTTTGTCGCATAGCGTGTGGTGCTATACTTGGATTTTCGGCCATGAACATGACTTTGGAATTTGGCACAGCTCATACTTTCCTGTAGAGTACATCTGGGGCTACATTTCGTGCAAGTTTCAGCTCGATTGCCTAAGTATTGAAGGAGAAATTTCAAACTCTAGCAGAAAAAAGTGTCTCATAGTCTAAGTGCAGGGGTTTTTTTTGCCGCGTGCTCTGCCGTTTTGTCGCATAGCGTGTGGTGCTATACTTGGATTTTCGGCCATGAACATGACTTTGGCATTTGGCACAGCTCATACTTTCCTGTAGGGAACATCTGGGGCTACATTTCGTGCAAGTTTCAGCTCGATTGCCTTAGTATTGAGGGAGAAATTTCAAACTCTAGCAGAAAAAAGTGTCTCATAGTCTAAGTGCAGTTTTTTTGCCGCCTGCTCTGCCGTTTGTCGCATAGCGTATGGTGCTATACTTGGATTTTCGGCCATGAACATGACTTTGGAATTTGGCACTGCTCATACTTTCCTGTACAGTACATCTGGGGCTACATTTCGTGCAAGTTTCAGCTCGATTGCCTAAGTATTGAGGGAGAAATTTCAAACTCTAGCAGAAAAAAGTGTCTCATAGTCTAAGTGCAGTTTTTCTGCCGACTGCTCTGCCGTTTTGTCGCATAGCGTGTGGTGCTATACTTGGATTTTCGGCCATGAACATGAATTTGGAATTTGGCACAGCTCATACTTTCCTGTAGAGAACATCTGGGGCTACATTTCGTGCAAGTTTCAGCTCGATTGCCTAAGTATTGAGGGAGAAATTTCAAACTCTAGCAGAAAAAAGTGTCTCATAGTCTAAGTGCAGTTTTTCTGCCGACTGCTCTGCCGTTTTGTCGCATAGCGTGTGGTGCTATACTTGGATTTTCGGCCATGAACATGAATTTGGAATTTGGCACAGCTCATACTTTCCTGTAGAGAACATCTGGGGCTACATTTCGTGCAAGTTTCAGCTCGATTGCCTAAGTATTGAGGGAGAAATTTCAAACTCTAGCAGAAAAAAGTGTCTCATAGTCTAAGTGCAGTTTTTCTGCCGACTGCTCTGCCGTTTTGTCGCATAGCGTGTGGTGCTATACTTGGATTTTCGGCCATGAACATGAATTTGGAATTTGGCACAGCTCATACTTTCCTGTAGAGAACATCTGGGGCTACATTTCGTGCAAGTTTCAGCTCGATTGCCTAAGTATTGAGGGAGAAATTTCAAACTCTAGCAGAAAAAAGTGTCTCATAGTCTAAGTGCAGTTTTTCTGCCGACTGCTCTGCCGTTTTGTCGCATAGCGTGTGGTGCTATACTTGGATTTTCGGCCATGAACATGACTTTGGAATTTGGCACAGCTCATACTTTCCTGTAGAGTACATCTGGGGCTACATTTCGTGCAAGTTTCAGCTCGATTGCCTAAGTATTGAAGGAGAAATTTCAAACTCTAGCAGAAAAAAGTGTCTCATAGTCTAAGTGCAGGGGTTTTTTTTGCCGCGTGCTCTGCCGTTTTGTCGCATAGCGTGTGGTGCTATACTTGGATTTTCGGCCATGAACATGACTTTGGCATTTGGCACAGCTCATACTTTCCTGTAGGGAACATCTGGGGCTACATTTCGTGCAAGTTTCAGCTCGATTGCCTTAGTATTGAGGGAGAAATTTCAAACTCTAGCAGAAAAAAGTGTCTCATAGTCTAAGTGCAGTTTTTTTGCCGCCTGCTCTGCCGTTTGTCGCGTAGCGTATGGTGCTATACTTGGATTTTCGGCCATGAACATGACTTTGGAATTTGGCACAGCTCATACTTTCCTGTAGAGTACATCTGGGGCTACATTTCGTGCAAGTTTCAGCTCGATTGCCTAAGTATTGAAGGAGAAATTTCAAACTCTAGCAGAAAAAAGTGTCTCATAGTCTAAGTGCAGGGTTTTTTTTTGCCGCGTGCTCTGCCGTTTTGTCGCATAGCGTGTGGTGCTATACTTGGATTTTCGGCCATGAACTTGACTTTGGCATTTGGCACAGCTCATACTTTCCTGTAGGGAACATCTGGGGCTACATTTCTTGCAAGTTTCAGCTCGATTGCCTCAGTATTGAGTGGGAAATTTCAAACTCTAGCAGAAAAAAAGTGTCTCCTAGTCTAAGCGCAGTTTTTTTGCCGCGTGCTCTGCCGTTTTGTCGCATAGCGTGTGGTGCTATACTTGGATTTTCGGCCATGAACATGACTTTGGAATTTGGCACAGCTCATACTTTCCTGTAGAGTACATCTGGGGCTACATTTCGTGCAAGTTTCAGCTCGATTGCCTAAGTATTGAAGGAGAAATTTCAAACTCTAGCAGAAAAAAGTGTCTCATAGTCTAAGTGCAGGGTTTTTTTTTGCCGCGTGCTCTGCCGTTTTGTCGCATAGCGTGTGGTGCTATACTTGGATTTTCGGCCATGAACTTGACTTTGGCATTTGGCACAGCTCATACTTTCCTGTAGGGAACATCTGGGGCTACATATCGTGCAAGTTTCAGCTCGATTGCCTAAGTATTGAGGGAGAAATTTCAAACTCTAGCAGAAAAAAGTGTCTCATAGTCTAAGTGCAGTTTTTCTGCCGACTGCTCTGCCGTTTTGTCGCATAGCGTGTGGTGCTATACTTGGATTTTCGGCCATGAACATGACTTTGGAATTTGGCACAGCTCATACTTTCCTGTAGAGTACATCTGGGGCTACATTTCGTGCAAGTTTCAGCTCGATTGCCTAAGTATTGAAGGAGAAATTTCAAACTCTAGCAGAAAAAAGTGTCTCATAGTCTAAGTGCAGGGGTTTTTTTTGCCGCGTGCTCTGCCGTTTTGTCGCATAGCGTGTGGTGCTATACTTGGATTTTCGGCCATGAACATGACTTTGGCATTTGGCACAGCTCATACTTTCCTGTAGGGAACATCTGGGGCTACATTTCGTGCAAGTTTCAGCTCGATTGCCTTAGTATTGAGGGAGAAATTTCAAACTCTAGCAGAAAAAAGTGTCTCATAGTCTAAGTGCAGTTTTTTTGCCGCCTGCTCTGCCGTTTGTCGCATAGCGTATGGTGCTATACTTGGATTTTCGGCCATGAACATGACTTTGGAATTTGGCACTGCTCATACTTTCCTGTACAGTACATCTGGGGCTACATTTCGTGCAAGTTTCAGCTCGATTGCCTAAGTATTGAGGGAGAAATTTCAAACTCTAGCAGAAAAAAGTGTCTCATAGTCTAAGTGCAGTTTTTCTGCCGACTGCTCTGCCGTTTTGTCGCATAGCGTGTGGTGCTATACTTTGATTTTCGGCCATGAACATGACTTTGGAATTTGGCACAGCTCATTCTTTCCTGTAGAGTACATCTGGGGCTACATTTCGTGCAAGTTTCAGCTCGATTGCCTAAGTATTGAGGGAGAAATTTCAAACTCTAACAGAAAAAAGTGTCTCATAGTCTAAGTGCAGGGTTTTTTGCCGCCTGCTCTGCCGTTTGTCGCATAGCGTGTGGTGCTATACTTGGATTTTCGGCCATGAACATGACTTTGGAATTTGGCACAGCTCATACTTTCCTGTAGAGTACATCTGGGGCTACATTTCGTGCAAGTTTCAGCTCGATTGCCTCAGTATTGAGTGGGAAATTTCAAACTCTAGCAGAAAAAAAGTGTCTCCTAGTCTAAGCGCAGTTTTTTTGCCGCCTGCTCTGCCGTTTGTCGCATAGCGTGTGGTGCTATACTTGGATTTTCGGCCATGAACATGAATTTGGAATTTGGCACAGCTCATACTTTCCTGTAGAGAACATCTGGGGCTACATTTCGTGCAAGTTTCAGCTCGATTGGCTAAGTATTGAGGGAGAAATTTTAAACTCTAGCAGAAAAAAGTGTCTCATAGTCTAAGTGCAGTTTTTCTGCCGACTGCTCTGCCGTTTTGTCGCATAGCGTGTGGTGCTATACTTGGATTTTCGGCCATGAACATGACTTTGGCATTTGGCACTGCTCATACTTTCCTGTACAGTACATCTGGGGCTACATTTCGTGCAAGTTTCAGCTCGATTGCCTAAGTATTGAGGGAGAAATTTCAAACTCTAGCAGAAAAAAGTGTCTCATAGTCTAAGTGCAGTTTTTCTGCCGACTGCTCTGCCGTTTTGTCGCATAGCGTTTGGTGCTATACTTTGATTTTCGGCCATGAACATGACTTTGGAATTTGGCACAGCTCATTCTTTCCTGTAGAGTACATCTGGGGCTACATTTCGTGCAAGTTTCAGCTCGATTGCCTAAGTATTGAGGGAGAAATTTCAAACTCTAACAGAAAAAAGTGTCTCATAGTCTAAGTGCAGGGTTTTTTGCCGCCTGCTCTGCCGTTTGTCGCATAGCGTGTGGTGCTATACTTGGATTTTCGGCCATGAACATGACTTTGGAATTTGGCACAGCTCATACTTTCCTGTAGAGTACATCTGGGGCTACATTTCGTGCAAGTTTCAGCTCGATTGCCTAAGTATTGAGGGAGAAATTTCAAACTCTAGCAGAAAAAAGTGTCTCATAGTCTAAGTGCAGTTTTTCTGCCGACTGCTCTGCCGTTTTGTCGCATAGCGTGTGGTGCTATACTTGGATTTTCGGCCATGAACATGACTTTGGAATTTGGCACAGCTCATACTTTCCTGTAGAGTACATCTGGGGCTACATTTCGTGCAAGTTTCAGCTCGATTGCCTAAGTATTGAAGGAGAAATTTCAAACTCTAGCAGAAAAAAGTGTCTCATAGTCTAAGTGCAGGGGTTTTTTTTGCCGCGTTCTCTGCCGTTTTGTCGCATAGCGTGTGGTGCTATACTTGGATTTTCGGCCATGAACATGACTTTGGCATTTGGCACAGCTCAAACTTTCCTGTAGGGAACATCTGGGGCTACATTTCGTGCAAGTTTCAGCTCGATTGCCTTAGTATTGAGGGAGAAATTTCAAACTCTAGCAGAAAAAAGTGTCTCATAGTCTAAGTGCAGTTTTTCTGCCGACTGCTCTGCCGTTTTGTCGCATAGCGTGTGGTGCTATACTTGGATTTTCGGCCATGAACATGACTTTGGAATTTGGCACTGCTCATACTTTCCTGTAGAGTACATCTGGGGCTACATTTCTTGCAAGTTTCAGCTCGATTGCCTCTGTATTGAGGGAGAAATTTCAAACTCTAGCAGAAAAAAGTGTCTCATAGTCTAAGTGCAGTTTTTCTGCCGACTGCTCTGCCGTTTTGTCGCATAGCGTGTGGTGCTATACTTGGATTTTCGGCCATGAACATGACTTTGGAATTTGGCACAGCTCATACTTTCCTGTAGAGTACATCTGGGGCTACATTTCGTGCAAGTTTCAGCTCGATTGCCTAAGTATTGAAGGAGAAATTTCAAACTCTAGCAGAAAAAAGTGTCTCATAGTCTAAGTGCAGGGGTTTTTTTTGCCGCGTGCTCTGCCGTTTTGTCGCATAGCGTGTGGTGCTATACTTGGATTTTCGGCCATGAACATGACTTTGGCATTTGGCACAGCTCATACTTTCCTGTAGGGAACATCTGGGGCTACATTTCGTGCAAGTTTCAGCTCGATTGCCTTAGTATTGAGGGAGAAATTTCAAACTCTAGCAGAAAAAAGTGTCTCATAGTCTAAGTGCAGTTTTTTTGCCGCCTGCTCTGCCGTTTGTCGCATAGCGTATGGTGCTATACTTGGATTTTCGGCCATGAACATGACTTTGGAATTTGGCACTGCTCATACTTTCCTGTACAGTACATCTGGGGCTACATTTCGTGCAAGTTTCAGCTCGATTGCCTAAGTATTGAGGGAGAAATTTCAAACTCTAGCAGAAAAAAGTGTCTCATAGTCTAAGTGCAGTTTTTCTGCCGACTGCTCTGCCGTTTTGTCGCATAGCGTGTGGTGCTATACTTTGATTTTCGGCCATGAACATGACTTTGGAATTTGGCACAGCTCATTCTTTCCTGTAGAGTACATCTGGGGCTACATTTCGTGCAAGTTTCAGCTCGATTGCCTAAGTATTGAGGGAGAAATTTCAAACTCTAACAGAAAAAAGTGTCTCATAGTCTAAGTGCAGGGTTTTTTGCCGCCTGCTCTGCCGTTTGTCGCATAGCGTGTGGTGCTATACTTGGATTTTCGGCCATGAACATGACTTTGGAATTTGGCACAGCTCATACTTTCCTGTAGAGTACATCTGGGGCTACATTTCGTGCAAGTTTCAGCTCGATTGCCTCAGTATTGAGTGGGAAATTTCAAACTCTAGCAGAAAAAAAGTGTCTCCTAGTCTAAGCGCAGTTTTTTGCCGCCTGCTCTGCCGTTTGTCGCATAGCGTGTGGTGCTATACTTGGATTTTCGGCCATGAACATGAATTTGGAATTTGGCACAGCTCATACTTTCCTGTAGAGAACATCTGGGGCTACATTTCGTGCAAGTTTCAGCTCGATTGCCTAAGTATTGAGGGAGAAATTTTAAACTCTAGCAGAAAAAAGTGTCTCATAGTCTAAGTGCAGTTTTTCTGCCGACTGCTCTGCCGTTTTGTCGCATAGCGTGTGGTGCTATACTTGGATTTTCGGCCATGAACATGACTTTGGAATTTGGCACAGCTCATACTTTCCTGTAGAGTACATCTGGGGCTACATTTCGTGCAAGTTTCAGCTCGATTGCCTAAGTATTGAGGGAGAAATTTCAAACTCTAGCAGAAAAAAGTGTCTCATAGTCTAAGTGCAGTTTTTCTGCCGACTGCTCTGCCGTTTTGTCGCATAGCGTGTGGTGCTATACTTGGATTTTCGGCCATGAACATGACTTTGGAATTTGGCACTGCTCATACTTTCCTGTAGGGAACATCTGGGGCTACATTTCGTGCAAGTTTCAGCTCGATTGCCTTAGTATTGAGGGAGAAATTTCAAACTCTAGCAGAAAAAAAGTGTCTCATAGTCTAAGTGCAGTTTTTTTGCCGCCTGCTCTGCCGTTTGTCGCATAGCGTATGGTGCTATACTTGGATTTTCGGCCATGAACATGACTTTGGAATTTGGCACTGCTCATACTTTCCTGTACAGTACATCTGGGGCTACATTTCGTGCAAGTTTCAGCTCGATTGCCTAAGTATTGAGGGAGAAATTTCAAACTCTAGCAGAAAAAAGTGTCTCATAGTCTAAGTGCAGTTTTTCTGCCGACTGCTCTGCCGTTTTGTCGCATAGCGTTTGGTGCTATACTTTGATTTTCGGCCATGAACATGACTTTGGAATTTGGCACAGCTCATTCTTTCCTGTAGAGTACATCTGGGGCTACATTTCGTGCAAGTTTCAGCTCGATTGCCTAAGTATTGAGGGAGAAATTTCAAACTCTAACAGAAAAAAGTGTCTCATAGTCTAAGTGCAGGGTTTTTTGCCGCCTGCTCTGCCGTTTGTCGCATAGCGTGTGGTGCTATACTTGGATTTTCGGCCATGAACATGACTTTGGAATTTGGCACAGCTCATACTTTCCTGTAGAGTACATCTGGGGCTACATTTCGTGCAAGTTTCAGCTCGATTGCCTAAGTATTGAGGGAGAAATTTCAAACTCTAGCAGAAAAAAGTGTCTCATAGTCTAAGTGCAGTTTTTCTGCCGACTGCTCTGCCGTTTTGTCGCATAGCGTGTGGTGCTATACTTGGATTTTCGGCCATGAACATGACTTTGGAATTTGGCACAGCTCATACTTTCCTGTAGAGTACATCTGGGGCTACATTTCGTGCAAGTTTCAGCTCGATTGCCTAAGTATTGAAGGAGAAATTTCAAACTCTAGCAGAAAAAAGTGTCTCATAGTCTAAGTGCAGGGGTTTTTTTTGCCGCGTGCTCTGCCGTTTTGTCGCATAGCGTGTGGTGCTATACTTGGATTTTCGGCCATGAACATGACTTTGGCATTTGGCACAGCTCATACTTTCCTGTAGGGAACATCTGGGGCTACATTTCGTGCAAGTTTCAGCTCGATTGCCTTAGTATTGAGGGAGAAATTTCAAACTCTAGCAGAAAAAAGTGTCTCATAGTCTAAGTGCAGTTTTTCTGCCGACTGCTCTGCCGTTTTGTCGCATAGCGTGTGGTGCTATACTTGGATTTTCGGCCATGAACATGAATTTGGAATTTGGCACAGCTCATACTTTCCTGTAGAGAACATCTGGGGCTACATTTCGTGCAAGTTTCAGCTCGATTGCCTAAGTATTGAGGGAGAAATTTCAAACTCTAGCAGAAAAAAGTGTCTCATAGTCTAAGTGCAGTTTTTCTGCCGACTGCTCTGCCGTTTTGTCGCATAGCGTGTGGTGCTATACTTGGATTTTCGGCCATGAACATGACTTTGGAATTTGGCACAGCTCATACTTTCCTGTAGAGTACATCTGGGGCTACATTTCGTGCAAGTTTCAGCTCGATTGCCTAAGTATTGAAGGAGAAATTTCAAACTCTAGCAGAAAAAAGTGTCTCATAGTCTAAGTGCAGGGGTTTTTTTTTGCCGCGTGCTCTGCCGTTTTGTCGCATAGCGTGTGGTGCTATACTTGGATTTTCGGCCATGAACATGACTTTGGCATTTGGCACAGCTCATACTTTCCTGTAGGGAACATCTGGGGCTACATTTCGTGCAAGTTTCAGCTCGATTGCCTTAGTATTGAGGGAGAAATTTCAAACTCTAGCAGAAAAAAGTGTCTCATAGTCTAAGTGCAGTTTTTTTGCCGCCTGCTCTGCCGTTTGTCGCGTAGCGTATGGTGCTATACTTGGATTTTCGGCCATGAACATGACTTTGGAATTTGGCACAGCTCATACTTTCCTGTAGAGTACATCTGGGGCTACATTTCGTGCAAGTTTCAGCTCGATTGCCTAAGTATTGAAGGAGAAATTTCAAACTCTAGCAGAAAAAAGTGTCTCATAGTCTAAGTGCAGGGTTTTTTTTTGCCGCGTGCTCTGCCGTTTTGTCGCATAGCGTGTGGTGCTATACTTGGATTTTCGGCCATGAACTTGACTTTGGCATTTGGCACAGCTCATACTTTCCTGTAGGGAACATCTGGGGCTACATTTCTTGCAAGTTTCAGCTCGATTGCCTCAGTATTGAGTGGGAAATTTCAAACTCTAGCAGAAAAAAAGTGTCTCCTAGTCTAAGCGCAGTTTTTTTGCCGCGTGCTCTGCCGTTTTGTCGCATAGCGTGTGGTGCTATACTTGGATTTTCGGCCATGAACATGACTTTGGAATTTGGCACAGCTCATACTTGCCTGTAGAGTACATCTGGGGCTACATTTCGTGCAAGTTTCAGCTCGATTGCCTAAGTATTGAAGGAGAAATTTCAAACTCTAGCAGAAAAAAGTGTCTCATAGTCTAAGTGCAGGGTTTTTTTTTGCCGCGTGCTCTGCCGTTTTGTCGCATAGCGTGTGGTGCTATACTTGGATTTTCGGCCATGAACTTGACTTTGGCATTTGGCACAGCTCATACTTTCCTGTAGGGAACATCTGGGGCTACATATCGTGCAAGTTTCAGCTCGATTGCCTAAGTATTGAGGGAGAAATTTCAAACTCTAGCAGAAAAAAGTGTCTCATAGTCTAAGTGCAGTTTTTCTGCCGACTGCTCTGCCGTTTTGTCGCATAGCGTGTGGTGCTATACTTGGATTTTCGGCCATGAACATGACTTTGGAATTTGGCACAGCTCATACTTTCCTGTAGAGTACATCTGGGGCTACATTTCGTGCAAGTTTCAGCTCGATTGCCTAAGTATTGAAGGAGAAATTTCAAACTCTAGCAGAAAAAAGTGTCTCATAGTCTAAGTGCAGGGGTTTTTTTTGCCGCGTGCTCTGCCGTTTTGTCGCATAGCGTGTGGTGCTATACTTGGATTTTCGGCCATGAACATGACTTTGGCATTTGGCACAGCTCATACTTTCCTGTAGGGAACATCTGGGGCTACATTTCGTGCAAGTTTCAGCTCGATTGCCTTAGTATTGAGGGAGAAATTTCAAACTCTAGCAGAAAAAAGTGTCTCATAGTCTAAGTGCAGTTTTTTTGCCGCCTGCTCTGCCGTTTGTCGCATAGCGTATGGTGCTATACTTGGATTTTCGGCCATGAACATGACTTTGGAATTTGGCACTGCTCATACTTTCCTGTACAGTACATCTGGGGCTACATTTCGTGCAAGTTTCAGCTCGATTGCCTAAGTATTGAGGGAGAAATTTCAAACTCTAGCAGAAAAAAGTGTCTCATAGTCTAAGTGCAGTTTTTCTGCCGACTGCTCTGCCGTTTTGTCGCATAGCGTGTGGTGCTATACTTTGATTTTCGGCCATGAACATGACTTTGGAATTTGGCACAGCTCATTCTTTCCTGTAGAGTACATCTGGGGCTACATTTCGTGCAAGTTTCAGCTCGATTGCCTAAGTATTGAGGGAGAAATTTCAAACTCTAACAGAAAAAAGTGTCTCATAGTCTAAGTGCAGGGTTTTTTGCCGCCTGCTCTGCCGTTTGTCGCATAGCGTGTGGTGCTATACTTGGATTTTCGGCCATGAACATGACTTTGGAATTTGGCACAGCTCATACTTTCCTGTAGAGTACATCTGGGGCTACATTTCGTGCAAGTTTCAGCTCGATTGCCTCAGTATTGAGTGGGAAATTTCAAACTCTAGCAGAAAAAAAGTGTCTCCTAGTCTAAGCGCAGTTTTTTTGCCGCCTGCTCTGCCGTTTGTCGCATAGCGTGTGGTGCTATACTTGGATTTTCGGCCATGAACATGAATTTGGAATTTGGCACAGCTCATACTTTCCTGTAGAGAACATCTGGGGCTACATTTCGTGCAAGTTTCAGCTCGATTGGCTAAGTATTGAGGGAGAAATTTTAAACTCTAGCAGAAAAAAGTGTCTCATAGTCTAAGTGCAGTTTTTCTGCCGACTGCTCTGCCGTTTTGTCGCATAGCGTGTGGTGCTATACTTGGATTTTCGGCCATGAACATGACTTTGGCATTTGGCACTGCTCATACTTTCCTGTACAGTACATCTGGGGCTACATTTCGTGCAAGTTTCAGCTCGATTGCCTAAGTATTGAGGGAGAAATTTCAAACTCTAACAGAAAAAAGTGTCTCATAGTCTAAGTGCAGGGTTTTTTGCCGCCTGCTCTGCCGTTTGTCGCATAGCGTGTGGTGCTATACTTGGATTTTCGGCCATGAACATGACTTTGGAATTTGGCACAGCTCATACTTTCCTGTAGAGTACATCTGGGGCTACATTTCGTGCAAGTTTCAGCTCGATTGCCTAAGTATTGAGGGAGAAATTTCAAACTCTAGCAGAAAAAAGTGTCTCATAGTCTAAGTGCAGTTTTTCTGCCGACTGCTCTGCCGTTTTGTCGCATAGCGTGTGGTGCTATACTTGGATTTTCGGCCATGAACATGACTTTGGAATTTGGCACAGCTCATACTTTCCTGTAGAGTACATCTGGGGCTACATTTCGTGCAAGTTTCAGCTCGATTGCCTAAGTATTGAAGGAGAAAATTCAAACTCTAGCAGAAAAAAGTGTCTCATAGTCTAAGTGCAGGGGTTTTTTTTGCCGCGTTCTCTGCCGTTTTGTCGCATAGCGTGTGGTGCTATACTTGGATTTTCGGCCATGAACATGACTTTGGCATTTGGCACAGCTCAAACTTTCCTGTAGGGAACATCTGGGGCTACATTTCGTGCAAGTTTCAGCTCGATTGCCTTAGTATTGAGGGAGAAATTTCAAACTCTAGCAGAAAAAAGTGTCTCATAGTCTAAGTGCAGTTTTTCTGCCGACTGCTCTGCCGTTTTGTCGCATAGCGTGTGGTGCTATACTTGGATTTTCGGCCATGAACATGACTTTGGAATTTGGCACTGCTCATACTTTCCTGTAGAGTACATCTGGGGCTACATTTCTTGCAAGTTTCAGCTCGATTGCCTCTGTATTGAGGGAGAAATTTCAAACTCTAGCAGAAAAAAGTGTCTCATAGTCTAAGTGCAGTTTTTCTGCCGACTGCTCTGCCGTTTTGTCGCATAGCGTGTGGTGCTATACTTGGATTTTCGGCCATGAACATGACTTTGGAATTTGGCACAGCTCATACTTTCCTGTAGAGTACATCTGGGGCTACATTTCGTGCAAGTTTCAGCTCGATTGCCTAAGTATTGAAGGAGAAATTTCAAACTCTAGCAGAAAAAAGTGTCTCATAGTCTAAGTGCAGGGGTTTTTTTTGCCGCGTGCTCTGCCGTTTTGTCGCATAGCGTGTGGTGCTATACTTGGATTTTCGGCCATGAACATGACTTTGGCATTTGGCACAGCTCATACTTTCCTGTAGGGAACATCTGGGGCTACATTTCGTGCAAGTTTCAGCTCGATTGCCTTAGTATTGAGGGAGAAATTTCAAACTCTAGCAGAAAAAAGTGTCTCATAGTCTAAGTGCAGTTTTTTTGCCGCCTGCTCTGCCGTTTGTCGCATAGCGTATGGTGCTATACTTGGATTTTCGGCCATGAACATGACTTTGGAATTTGGCACTGCTCATACTTTCCTGTACAGTACATCTGGGGCTACATTTCGTGCAAGTTTCAGCTCGATTGCCTAAGTATTGAGGGAGAAATTTCAAACTCTAGCAGAAAAAAGTGTCTCATAGTCTAAGTGCAGTTTTTCTGCCGACTGCTCTGCCGTTTTGTCGCATAGCGTGTGGTGCTATACTTTGATTTTCGGCCATGAACATGACTTTGGAATTTGGCACAGCTCATTCTTTCCTGTAGAGTACATCTGGGGCTACATTTCGTGCAAGTTTCAGCTCGATTGCCTAAGTATTGAGGGAGAAATTTCAAACTCTAACAGAAAAAAGTGTCTCATAGTCTAAGTGCAGGGTTTTTTGCCGCCTGCTCTGCCGTTTGTCGCATAGCGTGTGGTGCTATACTTGGATTTTCGGCCATGAACATGACTTTGGAATTTGGCACAGCTCGTACTTTCCTGTAGAGTACATCTGGGGCTACATTTCGTGCAAGTTTCAGCTCGATTGCCTCAGTATTGAGTGGGAAATTTCAAACTCTAGCAGAAAAAAAGTGTCTCCTAGTCTAAGCGCAGTTTTTTTGCCGCCTGCTCTGCCGTTTGTCGCATAGCGTGTGGTGCTATACTTGGATTTTCGGCCATGAACATGAATTTGGAATTTGGCACAGCTCATACTTTCCTGTAGAGAACATCTGGGGCTACATTTCGTGCAAGTTTCAGCTCGATTGCCTAAGTATTGAGGGAGAAATTTTAAACTCTAGCAGAAAAAAGTGTCTCATAGTCTAAGTGCAGTTTTTCTGCCGACTGCTCTGCCGTTTTGTCGCATAGCGTGTGGTGCTATACTTGGATTTTCGGCCATGAACATGACTTTGGAATTTGGCACAGCTCATACTTTCCTGTAGAGTACATCTGGGGCTACATTTCGTGCAAGTTTCAGCTCGATTGCCTAAGTATTGAGGGAGAAATTTCAAACTCTAGCAGAAAAAAGTGTCTCATAGTCTAAGTGCAGTTTTTCTGCCGACTGCTCTGCCGTTTTGTCGCATAGCGTGTGGTGCTATACTTGGATTTTCGGCCATGAACATGACTTTGGAATTTGGCACTGCTCATACTTTCCTGTAGGGAACATCTGGGGCTACATTTCGTGCAAGTTTCAGCTCGATTGCCTTAGTATTGAGGGAGAAATTTCAAACTCTAGCAGAAAAAAAGTGTCTCATAGTCTAAGTGCAGTTTTTTTGCCGCCTGCTCTGCCGTTTGTCGCATAGCGTATGGTGCTATACTTGGATTTTCGGCCATGAACATGACTTTGGAATTTGGCACTGCTCATACTTTCCTGTACAGTACATCTGGGGCTACATTTCGTGCAAGTTTCAGCTCGATTGCCTAAGTATTGAGGGAGAAATTTCAAACTCTAGCAGAAAAAAGTGTCTCATAGTCTAAGTGCAGTTTTTCTGCCGACTGCTCTGCCGTTTTGTCGCATAGCGTTTGGTGCTATACTTTGATTTTCGGCCATGAACATGACTTTGGAATTTGGCACAGCTCATTCTTTCCTGTAGAGTACATCTGGGGCTACATTTCGTGCAAGTTTCAGCTCGATTGCCTAAGTATTGAGGGAGAAATTTCAAACTCTAACAGAAAAAAGTGTCTCATAGTCTAAGTGCAGGGTTTTTTGCCGCCTGCTCTGCCGTTTGTCGCATAGCGTGTGGTGCTATACTTGGATTTTCGGCCATGAACATGACTTTGGAATTTGGCACAGCTCATACTTTCCTGTAGAGTACATCTGGGGCTACATTTCGTGCAAGTTTCAGCTCGATTGCCTAAGTATTGAGGGAGAAATTTCAAACTCTAGCAGAAAAAAGTGTCTCATAGTCTAAGTGCAGTTTTTCTGCCGACTGCTCTGCCGTTTTGTCGCATAGCGTGTGGTGCTATACTTGGATTTTCGGCCATGAACATGACTTTGGAATTTGGCACAGCTCATACTTTCCTGTAGAGTACATCTGGGGCTACATTTCGTGCAAGTTTCAGCTCGATTGCCTAAGTATTGAAGGAGAAATTTCAAACTCTAGCAGAAAAAAGTGTCTCATAGTCTAAGTGCAGGGGTTTTTTTTGCCGCGTGCTCTGCCGTTTTGTCGCATAGCGTGTGGTGCTATACTTGGATTTTCGGCCATGAACATGACTTTGGCATTTGGCACAGCTCATACTTTCCTGTAGGGAACATCTGGGGCTACATTTCGTGCAAGTTTCAGCTCGATTGCCTTAGTATTGAGGGAGAAATTTCAAACTCTAGCAGAAAAAAGTGTCTCATAGTCTAAGTGCAGTTTTTCTGCCGACTGCTCTGCCGTTTTGTCGCATAGCGTGTGGTGCTATACTTGGATTTTCGGCCATGAACATGACTTTGGAATTTGGCACTGCTCATACTTTCCTGTAGAGTACATCTGGGGCTACATTTCTTGCAAGTTTCAGCTCGATTGCCTCTGTATTGAGGGAGAAATTTCAAACTCTAGCAGAAAAAAGTGTCTCATAGTCTAAGTGCAGTTTTTCTGCCGACTGCTCTGCCGTTTTGTCGCATAGCGTGTGGTGCTATACTTTGATTTTCGGCCATGAACATGACTTTGGAATTTGGCACAGCTCATTCTTTCCTGTAGAGTACATCTGGGGCTACATTTCGTGCAAGTTTCAGCTCGATTGCCTAAGTATTGAGGGAGAAATTTCAAACTCTAGCAGAAAAAAGTGTCTCATAGTCTAAGTGCAGTTTTTCTGCCGACTGCTCTGCCGTTTTGTCGCATAGCGTGTGGTGCTATACTTGGATTTTCGGCCATGAACATGACTTTGGAATTTGGCACAGCTCATTCTTTCCTGTAGAGTACATCTGGGGCTACATTTCGTGCAAGTTTCAGCTCGATTGCCTAAGTATTGAGGGAGAAATTTCAAACTCTAACAGAAAAAAGTGTCTCATAGTCTAAGTGCAGGGTTTTTTGCCGCCTGCTCTGCCGTTTGTCGCATAGCGTGTGGTGCTATACTTGGATTTTCGGCCATGAACATGACTTTGGAATTTGGCACAGCTCATTCTTTCCTGTAGAGTACATCTGGGGCTACATTTCGTGCAAGTTTCAGCTCGATTGCCTCAGTATTGAGTGGGAAATTTCAAACTCTAGCAGAAAAAAAGTGTCTCCTAGTCTAAGCGCAGTTTTTTTGCCGCCTGCTCTGCCGTTTGTCGCATAGCGTGTGGTGCTATACTTGGATTTTCGGCCATGAACATGAATTTGGAATTGGGCACAGCTCATACTTTCCTGTAGAGAACATCTGGGGCTACATTTCGTGCAAGTTTCAGCTCGATTGCCTAAGTATTGAGGGAGAAATTTCAAACTCTAGCAGAAAAAAGTGTCTCATAGTCTAAGTGCAGTTTTTCTGCCGACTGCTCTGCCGTTTTGTCGCATAGCGTGTGGTGCTATACTTGGATTTTCGGCCATGAACATGACTTTGGAATTTGGCACAGCTCATACTTTCCTGTAGAGTACATCTGGGGCTACATTTCGTGTAAGTTTCAGCTCGATTGCCTAAGTATTGAAGGAGAAATTTCAAACTCTAGCAGAAAAAAGTGTCTCATAGTCTAAGTGCAGGGTTTTTTTTTGCCGCGTGCTCTGCCGTTTTGTCGCATAGCGTGTGGTGCTATACTTGGATTTTCGGCCATGAACATGACTTTGGCATTTGGCACAGCTCATACTTTCCTGTAGGGAACATCTGGGGCTACATTTCGTGCAAGTTTCAGCTCGATTGCCTTAGTATTGAGGGAGAAATTTCAAACTCTAGCAGAAAAAAGTGTCTCATAGTCTAAGTGCACTTTTTTTGCCGCCTGCTCTGCCGTTTGTCGCATAGCGTATGGTGCTATACTTGGATTTTCGGCCATGAACATGACTTTGGAATTTGGCACTGCTCATACTTTCCTGTACAGTACATCTGGGGCTACATATCGTGCAAGTTTCAGCTCGATTGCCTAAGTATTGAGGGAGAAATTTCAAACTCTAGCAGAAAAAAGTGTCTCATAGTCTAAGTGCAGTTTTTCTGCCGACTGCTCTGCCGTTTTGTATCATAGCGTGTGGTGCTATACTTTGATTTTCGGCCATGAACATGACTTTGGAATTTGGCACAGCTCATTCTTTCCTGTAGAGTACATTTGGGGCTACATTTCGTGCAAGTTTCAGCTCGATTGCCTAAGTATTGAGGGAGAAATTTCAAACTCTAATAGAAAAAAGTGTCTCATAGTCTAAGTGCAGGGTTTTTTGCCGCCTGCTCTGCCGTTTGTCGCATAGCGTGTGGTGCTATACTTGGATTTTCGGCCATGAACATGAATTTGGAATTTGGCACAGCTCATACTTTCCTGTAGAGAACATCTGGGGCTACATTTCGTGCAAGTTTCAGCTCGATTGCCTAAGTATTGAGGGAGAAATTTTAAACTCTAGCAGAAAAAAGTGTCTCATAGTCTAAGTGCAGTTTTTCTGCCGACTGCTCTGCCGTTTTGTCGCATAGCGTGTGGTGCTATACTTGGATTTTCGGCCATGAACATGACTTTGGAATTTGGCACAGCTCATACTTTCCTGTAGAGTACATCTGGGGCTACATTTCGTGCAAGTTTCAGCTCGATTGCCTAAGTATTGAGGGAGAAATTTCAAACTCTAGCAGAAAAAAGTGTCTCATAGTCTAAGTGCAGTTTTTCTGCCGACTGCTCTGCCGTTTTGTCGCATAGCGTGTGGTGCTATACTTGGATTTTCGGCCATGAACATGACTTTGGAATTTGGCACTGCTCATACTTTCCTGTAGGGAACATCTGGGGCTACATTTCGTGCAAGTTTCAGCTCGATTGCCTTAGTATTGAGGGAGAAATTTCAAACTCTAGCAGAAAAAAAGTGTCTCATAGTCTAAGTGCAGTTTTTTTGCCGCCTGCTCTGCCGTTTGTCGCATAGCGTATGGTGCTATACTTGGATTTTCGGCCATGAACATGACTTTGGAATTTGGCACTGCTCATACTTTCCTGTACAGTACATCTGGGGCTACATTTCGTGCAAGTTTCAGCTCGATTGCCTAAGTATTGAGGGAGAAATTTCAAACTCTAGCAGAAAAAAGTGTCTCATAGTCTAAGTGCAGTTTTTCTGCCGACTGCTCTGCCGTTTTGTCGCATAGCGTTTGGTGCTATACTTTGATTTTCGGCCATGAACATGACTTTGGAATTTGGCACAGCTCATTCTTTCCTGTAGAGTACATCTGGGGCTACATTTCGTGCAAGTTTCAGCTCGATTGCCTAAGTATTGAGGGAGAAATTTCAAACTCTAACAGAAAAAAGTGTCTCATAGTCTAAGTGCAGGGTTTTTTGCCGCCTGCTCTGCCGTTTGTCGCATAGCGTGTGGTGCTATACTTGGATTTTCGGCCATGAACATGACTTTGGAATTTGGCACAGCTCATACTTTCCTGTAGGGAACATCTGGGGCTACATTTCGTGCAAGTTTCAGCTCGATTGCCTTAGTATTGAGGGAGAAATTTCAAACTCTAGCAGAAAAAAGTGTCTCATAGTCTAAGTGCAGTTTTTTGCCGCCTGCTCTGCCGTTTGTCGCATAGCGTATGGTGCTATACTTGGATTTTCGGCCATGAACATGACTTTGGAATTTGGCACTGCTCATACTTTCCTGTACAGTACATCTGGGGCTACATATCGTGCAAGTTTCAGCTCGATTGCCTAAGTATTGAGGGAGAAATTTCAAACTCTAGCAGAAAAAAGTGTCTCATAGTCTAAGTGCAGTTTTTCTGCCGACTGCTCTGCCGTTTTGTATCATAGCGTGTGGTGCTATACTTTGATTTTCGGCCATGAACATGACTTTGGAATTTGGCACAGCTCATTCTTTCCTGTAGAGTACATTTGGGGCTACATTTCGTGCAAGTTTCAGCTCGATTGCCTAAGTATTGAGGGAGAAATTTCAAACTCTAATAGAAAAAAGTGTCTCATAGTCTAAGTGCAGGGTTTTTTGCCGCCTGCTCTGCCGTTTGTCGCATAGCGTGTGGTGCTATACTTGGATTTTCGGCCATGAACATGACTTTGGAATTTGGCACAGCTCATACTTTCCTGTAGAGTACATCTGGGGCTACATTTCGTGCAAGTTTCAGCTCGATTGCCTCAGTATTGAGTGGGAAATTTCAAACTCTAGCAGAAAAAAAGTGTCTCCTAGTCTAAGCGCAGTTTTTTTGCCGCCTGCTCTGCCGTTTGTCGCATAGCGTGTGGTGCTATACTTGGATTTTCGGCCATGAACATGAATTTGGAATTTGGCACAGCTCATACTTTCCTGTAGAGAACATCTGGGGCTACATTTCGTGCAAGTTTCAGCTCGATTGCCTAAGTATTGAGGGAGAAATTTCAAACTCTAGCAGAAAAAAGTGTCTCATAGTCTAAGTGCAGTTTTTCTGCCGACTGCTCTGCCGTTTTGTCGCATAGCGTGTGGTGCTATACTTGGATTTTCGGCCATGAACATGACTTTGGAATTTGGCACAGCTCATACTTTCCTGTAGAGTACATTTGGGGCTACATTTCGTGCAAGTTTCAGCTCGATTGCCTAAGTATTGAAGGAGAAATTTCAAACTCTAGCAGAAAAAAGTGTCTCATAGTCTAAGTGCAGGGGTTTTTTTTGCCGCGTGCTCTGCCGTTTTGTCGCATAGCGTGTGGTGCTATACTTGGATTTTCGGCCATGAACATGACTTTGGCATTTGGCACAGCTCATACTTTCCTGTAGGGAACATCTGGGGCTACATTTCGTGCAAGTTTCAGCTCGATTGCCTCTGTATTGAGGGAGAAATTTCAAACTCTAGCAGAAAAAAGTGTCTCATAGTCTAAGTGCAGTTTTTCTGCCGACTGCTCTGCCGTTTTGTCGCATAGCGTGTGGTGCTATACTTTGATTTTCGGCCATGAACATGACTTTGGAATTTGGCACAGCTCATTCTTACCTGTAGAGTACATCTGGGGCTACATTTCGTGCAAGTTTCAGCTCGATTGCCTAAGTATTGAGGGAGAAATTTCAAACTCTAGCAGAAAAAAGTGTCTCATAGTCTAAGTGCAGTTTTTCTGCCGACTGCTCTGCCGTTTTGTCGCATAGCGTGTGGTGCTATACTTTGATTTTCGGCCATGAACATGACTTTGGAATTTGGCACAGCTCATTCTTTCCTGTAGAGTACATCTGGGGCTACATTTCGTGCAAGTTTCAGCTCGATTGCCTAAGTATTGAGGGAGAAATTTCAAACTCTAGCAGAAAAAAGTGTCTCATAGTCTAAGTGCAGTTTTTCTGCCGACTGCTCTGCCGTTTTGTCGCATAGCGTGTGGTGCTATACTTTGATTTTCGGCCATGAACATGACTTTGGAATTTGGCACAGCTCATTCTTTCCTGTAGAGTACATCTGGGGCTACATTTCGTGCAAGTTTCAGCTCGATTGCCTAAGTATTGAGGGAGAAATTTCAAACTCTAACAGAAAAAAGTGTCTCATAGTCTAAGTGCAGGGTTTTTTGCCGCCTGCTCTGCCGTTTGTCGCATAGCGTGTGGTGCTATACTTGGATTTTCGGCCATGAACATGACTTTGGAATTTGGCACAGCTCATTCTTTCCTGTAGAGTACATCTGGGGCTACATTTCGTGCAAGTTTCAGCTCGATTGCCTCAGTATTGAGTGGGAAATTTCAAACTCTAGCAGAAAAAAAGTGTCTCCTAGTCTAAGCGCAGTTTTTTTGCCGCCTGCTCTGCCGTTTGTCGCATAGCGTGTGGTGCTATACTTGGATTTTCGGCCATGAACATGAATTTGGAATTTGGCACAGCTCATACTTTCCTGTAGAGAACATCTGGGGCTACATTTCGTGCAAGTTTCAGCTCGATTGCCTAAGTATTGAGGGAGAAATTTCAAACTCTAGCAGAAAAAAGTGTCTCATAGTCTAAGTGCAGTTTTTCTGCCGACTGCTCTGCCGTTTTGTCGCATAGCGTGTGGTGCTATACTTGGATTTTCGGCCATGAACATGACTTTGGAATTTGGCACAGCTCATACTTTCCTGTAGAGTACATCTGGGGCTACATTTCGTGCAAGTTTCAGCTCGATTGCCTAAGTATTGAAGGAGAAATTTCAAACTCTAGCAGAAAAAAGTGTCTCATAGTCTAAGTGCAGGGTTTTTTTTTGCCGCGTGCTCTGCCGTTTTGTCGCATAGCGTGTGGTGCTATCCTTGGATTTTCGGCCATGAACATGACTTTGGCATTTGGCACAGCTCATACTTTCCTGTAGAGTACATCTGGGGCTACATTTCGTGCAAGTTTCAGCTCGATTGCCTAAGTATTGAAGGAGAAATTTCAAACTCTAGCAGAAAAAAGTGTCTCATAGTCTAAGTGCAGGGTTTTTTTTTGCCGCGTGCTCTGCCGTTTTGTCGCATAGCGTGTGGTGCTATACTTGGATTTTCGGCCATGAACATGACTTTGGCATTTGGCACAGCTCATACTTTCCTGTAGGGTACATTTGGGGCTACATTTCGTGCAAGTTTCAGCTCGATTGCCTAAGTATTGAGGGAGAAATTTCAAACTCTAGCAGAAAAAAGTGTCTCATAGTCTAAGTGCAGTTTTTTTGCCGCCTGCTCTGCCGTTTGTCGCATAGCGTATGGTGCTATACTTGGATTTTCGGCCATGAACATGACTTTGGAATTTGGCACTGCTCATACTTTCCTGTACAGTACATCTGGGGCTACATTTCGTGCAAGTTTCAGCTCGATTGCCTAAGTATTGAGGGAGAAATTTCAAACTCTAGCAGAAAAAAGTGTCTCATAGTCTAAGTGCAGTTTTTCTGCCGACTGCTCTGCCGTTTTGTCGCATAGCGTGTGGTGCTATACTTTGATTTTCGGCCATGAACATGACTTTGGAATTTGGCACAGCTCATTCTTTCCTGTAGAGTACATCTGGGGCTACATTTCGTGCAAGTTTCAGCTCGATTGCCTAAGTATTGAGGGAGAAATTTCAAACTCTAACAGAAAAAAGTGTCTCATAGTCTAAGTGCAGGGTTTTTTGCCGCCTGCTCTGCCGTTTGTCGCATAGCGTGTGGTGCTATACTTGGATTTTCGGCCATGAACATGACTTTGGAATTTGGCACAGCTCGTACTTTCCTGTAGAGTACATCTGGGGCTACATTTCGTGCAAGTTTCAGCTCGATTGCCTCAGTATTGAGTGGGAAATTTCAAACTCTAGCAGAAAAAAAGTGTCTCCTAGTCTAAGCGCAGTTTTTTTGCCGCCTGCTCTGCCGTTTGTCGCATAGCGTGTGGTGCTATACTTGGATTTTCGGCCATGAACATGAATTTGGAATTTGGCACAGCTCATACTTTCCTGTAGAGAACATCTGGGGCTACATTTCGTGCAAGTTTCAGCTCGATTGCCTAAGTATTGAGGGAGAAATTTTAAACTCTAGCAGAAAAAAGTGTCTCATAGTCTAAGTGCAGTTTTTCTGCCGACTGCTCTGCCGTTTTGTCGCATAGCGTGTGGTGCTATACTTGGATTTTCGGCCATGAACATGACTTTGGAATTTGGCACAGCTCATACTTTCCTGTAGAGTACATCTGGGGCTACATTTCGTGCAAGTTTCAGCTCGATTGCCTAAGTATTGAGGGAGAAATTTCAAACTCTAGCAGAAAAAAGTGTCTCATAGTCTAAGTGCAGTTTTTCTGCCGACTGCTCTGCCGTTTTGTCGCATAGCGTGTGGTGCTATACTTGGATTTTCGGCCATGAACATGACTTTGGAATTTGGCACTGCTCATACTTTCCTGTAGGGAACATCTGGGGCTACATTTCGTGCAAGTTTCAGCTCGATTGCCTTAGTATTGAGGGAGAAATTTCAAACTCTAGCAGAAAAAAAGTGTCTCATAGTCTAAGTGCAGTTTTTTTGCCGCCTGCTCTGCCGTTTGTCGCATAGCGTATGGTGCTATACTTGGATTTTCGGCCATGAACATGACTTTGGAATTTGGCACTGCTCATACTTTCCTGTACAGTACATCTGGGGCTACATTTCGTGCAAGTTTCAGCTCGATTGCCTAAGTATTGAGGGAGAAATTTCAAACTCTAGCAGAAAAAAGTGTCTCATAGTCTAAGTGCAGTTTTTCTGCCGACTGCTCTGCCGTTTTGTCGCATAGCGTTTGGTGCTATACTTTGATTTTCGGCCATGAACATGACTTTGGAATTTGGCACAGCTCATTCTTTCCTGTAGAGTACATCTGGGGCTACATTTCGTGCAAGTTTCAGCTCGATTGCCTAAGTATTGAAGGAGAAATTTCAAACTCTAGCAGAAAAAAGTGTCTCATAGTCTAAGTGCAGGGGTTTTTTTTGCCGCGTGCTCTGCCGTTTTGTCGCATAGCGTGTGGTGCTATACTTGGATTTTCGGCCATGAACATGACTTTGGCATTTGGCACAGCTCATACTTTCCTGTAGGGAACATCTGGGGCTACATTTCGTGCAAGTTTCAGCTCGATTGCCTAAGTATTGAGGGAGAAATTTCAAACTCTAGCAGAAAAAAGTGTCTCATAGTCTAAGTGCAGTTTTTCTGCCGACTGCTCTGCCGTTTTGTCGCATAGCGTGTGGTGCTATACTTTGATTTTCGGCCATGAACATGACTTTGGAATTTGGCACAGCTCATTCTTTCCTGTAGAGTACATCTGGGGCTACATTTCGTGCAAGTTTCAGCTCGATTGCCTAAGTATTGAGGGAGAAATTTCAAACTCTAACAGAAAAAAGTGTCTCATAGTCTAAGTGCAGGGTTTTTTGCCGCCTGCTCTGCCGTTTGTCGCATAGCGTGTGGTGCTATACTTGGATTTTCGGCCATGAACATGACTTTGGAATTTGGCACAGCTCATTCTTTCCTGTAGAGTTCATCTGGGGCTACATTTCGTGCAAGTTTCAGCTCGATTGCCTAAGTATTGAGTGGGAAATTTCAAACTCTAGCAGAAAAAAAGTGTCTCCTAGTCTAAGCGCAGTTTTTTTGCCGCCTGCTCTGCCGTTTGTCGCATAGCGTGTGGTGCTATACTTGGATTTTCGGCCATGAACATGAATTTGGAATTGGGCACAGCTCATACTTTCCTGTAGAGAACATCTGGGGCTACATTTCGTGCAAGTTTCAGCTCGATTGCCTAAGTATTGAGGGAGAAATTTCAAACTCTAGCAGAAAAAAGTGTCTCATAGTCTAAGTGCAGTTTTTCTGCCGACTGCTCTGCCGTTTTGTCGCATAGCGTGTGGTGCTATACTTGGATTTTCGGCCATGAACATGACTTTGGAATTTGGCACAGCTCATACTTTCCTGTAGAGTACATCTGGGGCTACATTTCGTGCAAGTTTCAGCTCGATTGCCTAAGTATTGAAGGAGAAATTTCAAACTCTAGCAGAAAAAAGTGTCTCATAGTCTAAGTGCAGGGTTTTTTTTTGCCGCGTGCTCTGCCGTTTTGTCGCATAGCGTGTGGTGCTATACTTGGATTTTCGGCCATGAACATGACTTTGGCATTTGGCACAGCTCATACTTTCCTGTAGGGAACATCTGGGGCTACATTTCGTGCAAGTTTCAGCTCGATTGCCTTAGTATTGAGGGAGAAATTTCAAACTCTAGCAGAAAAAAGTGTCTCATAGTCTAAGTGCACTTTTTTTGCCGCCTGCTCTGCCGTTTGTCGCATAGCGTATGGTGCTATACTTGGATTTTCGGCCATGAACATGACTTTGGAATTTGGCACTGCTCATACTTTCCTGTACAGTACATCTGGGGCTACATATCGTGCAAGTTTCAGCTCGATTGCCTAAGTATTGAGGGAGAAATTTCAAACTCTAGCAGAAAAAAGTGTCTCATAGTCTAAGTGCAGTTTTTCTGCCGACTGCTCTGCCGTTTTGTATCATAGCGTGTGGTGCTATACTTTGATTTTCGGCCATGAACATGACTTTGGAATTTGGCACAGCTCATTCTTTCCTGTAGAGTACATTTGGGGCTACATTTCGTGCAAGTTTCAGCTCGATTGCCTAAGTATTGAGGGAGAAATTTCAAACTCTAATAGAAAAAAGTGTCTCATAGTCTAAGTGCAGGGTTTTTTGCCGCCTGCTCTGCCGTTTGTCGCATAGCGTGTGGTGCTATACTTGGATTTTCGGCCATGAACATGACTTTGGAATTTGGCACAGCTCATACTTTCCTGTAGAGTACATCTGGGGCTACATTTCGTGCAAGTTTCAGCTCGATTGCCTCAGTATTGAGTGGGAAATTTCAAACTCTAGCAGAAAAAAAGTGTCTCCTAGTCTAAGCGCAGTTTTTTTGCCGCCTGCTCTGCCGTTTGTCGCATAGCGTGTGGTGCTATACTTGGATTTTCGGCCATGAACATGAATTTGGAATTTGGCACAGCTCATACTTTCCTGTAGAGAACATCTGGGGCTACATTTCGTGCAAGTTTCAGCTCGATTGCCTAAGTATTGAGGGAGAAATTTCAAACTCTAGCAGAAAAAAGTGTCTCATAGTCTAAGTGCAGTTTTTCTGCCGACTGCTCTGCCGTTTTGTCGCATAGCGTGTGGTGCTATACTTGGATTTTCGGCCATGAACATGACTTTGGAATTTGGCACAGCTCATACTTTCCTGTAGAGTACATTTGGGGCTACATTTCGTGCAAGTTTCAGCTCGATTGCCTAAGTATTGAAGGAGAAATTTCAAACTCTAGCAGAAAAAAGTGTCTCATAGTCTAAGTGCAGGGGTTTTTTTTGCCGCGTGCTCTGCCGTTTTGTCGCATAGCGTGTGGTGCTATACTTGGATTTTCGGCCATGAACATGACTTTGGCATTTGGCACAGCTCATACTTTCCTGTAGGGAACATCTGGGGCTACATTTCGTGCAAGTTTCAGCTCGATTGCCTCTGTATTGAGGGAGAAATTTCAAACTCTAGCAGAAAAAAGTGTCTCATAGTCTAAGTGCAGTTTTTCTGCCGACTGCTCTGCCGTTTTGTCGCATAGCGTGTGGTGCTATACTTTGATTTTCGGCCATGAACATGACTTTGGAATTTGGCACAGCTCATTCTTACCTGTAGAGTACATCTGGGGCTACATTTCGTGCAAGTTTCAGCTCGATTGCCTAAGTATTGAGGGAGAAATTTCAAACTCTAGCAGAAAAAAGTGTCTCATAGTCTAAGTGCAGTTTTTCTGCCGACTGCTCTGCCGTTTTGTCGCATAGCGTGTGGTGCTATACTTTGATTTTCGGCCATGAACATGACTTTGGAATTTGGCACAGCTCATTCTTTCCTGTAGAGTACATCTGGGGCTACATTTCGTGCAAGTTTCAGCTCGATTGCCTAAGTATTGAGGGAGAAATTTCAAACTCTAGCAGAAAAAAGTGTCTCATAGTCTAAGTGCAGTTTTTCTGCCGACTGCTCTGCCGTTTTGTCGCATAGCGTGTGGTGCTATACTTTGATTTTCGGCCATGAACATGACTTTGGAATTTGGCACAGCTCATTCTTTCCTGTAGAGTACATCTGGGGCTACATTTCGTGCAAGTTTCAGCTCGATTGCCTAAGTATTGAGGGAGAAATTTCAAACTCTAACAGAAAAAAGTGTCTCATAGTCTAAGTGCAGGGTTTTTTGCCGCCTGCTCTGCCGTTTGTCGCATAGCGTGTGGTGCTATACTTGGATTTTCGGCCATGAACATGACTTTGGAATTTGGCACAGCTCATTCTTTCCTGTAGAGTACATCTGGGGCTACATTTCGTGCAAGTTTCAGCTCGATTGCCTCAGTATTGAGTGGGAAATTTCAAACTCTAGCAGAAAAAAAGTGTCTCCTAGTCTAAGCGCAGTTTTTTTGCCGCCTGCTCTGCCGTTTGTCGCATAGCGTGTGGTGCTATACTTGGATTTTCGGCCATGAACATGAATTTGGAATTTGGCACAGCTCATACTTTCCTGTAGAGAACATCTGGGGCTACATTTCGTGCAAGTTTCAGCTCGATTGCCTAAGTATTGAGGGAGAAATTTCAAACTCTAGCAGAAAAAAGTGTCTCATAGTCTAAGTGCAGTTTTTCTGCCGACTGCTCTGCCGTTTTGTCGCATAGCGTGTGGTGCTATACTTGGATTTTCGGCCATGAACATGACTTTGGAATTTGGCACAGCTCATACTTTCCTGTAGAGTACATCTGGGGCTACATTTCGTGCAAGTTTCAGCTCGATTGCCTAAGTATTGAAGGAGAAATTTCAAACAACTCTAGCAGAAAAAAAGTGTCTCCTAGTCTAAGCGCAGTTTTTTTGCCGCCTGCTCTGCCGTTTGTCGCATAGCGTGTGGTGCTATACTTGGATTTTCGGCCATGAACATGAATTTGGAATTTGGCACAGCTCATACTTTCCTGTAGAGAACATCTGGGGCTACATTTCGTGCAAGTTTCAGCTCGATTGCCTAAGTATTGAGGGAGAAATTTCAAACTCTAGCAGAAAAAAGTGTCTCATAGTCTAAGTGCAGTTTTTCTGCCGACTGCTCTGCCGTTTTGTCGCATAGCGTGTGGTGCTATACTTGGATTTTCGGCCATGAACATGACTTTGGAATTTGGCACAGCTCATACTTTCCTGTAGAGTACATTTGGGGCTACATTTCGTGCAAGTTTCAGCTCGATTGCCTAAGTATTGAAGGAGAAATTTCAAACTCTAGCAGAAAAAAGTGTCTCATAGTCTAAGTGCAGGGGTTTTTTTTGCCGCGTGCTCTGCCGTTTTGTCGCATAGCGTGTGGTGCTATACTTGGATTTTCGGCCATGAACATGACTTTGGCATTTGGCACAGCTCATACTTTCCTGTAGGGAACATCTGGGGCTACATTTCGTGCAAGTTTCAGCTCGATTGCCTTAGTATTGAGGGAGAAATTTCAAACTCTAGCAGAAAAAAGTGTCTCATAGTCTAAGTGCAGTTTTTCTGCCGACTGCTCTGCCGTTTTGTCGCATAGCGTGTGGTGCTATACTTGGATTTTCGGCCATGAACATGACTTTGGAATTTGGCACTGCTCATACTTTCCTGTAGAGTACATCTGGGGCTACATTTCTTGCAAGTTTCAGCTCGATTGCCTCTGTATTGAGGGAGAAATTTCAAACTCTAACAGAAAAAAGTGTCTCATAGTCTAAGTGCAGGTTTTTTTTTGCTGCGTGCTCTGCCGTTTTGTCGCATAGCGTGTTGTGCTATACTCTGATTTTCGGCCATGAACATGACTTTGGAATTTGGCACTGCTCATACTTTCCTGTACAGTACATCTAGGGCTACATTTCGTGCAAGTTTCAGCTCGATTGCCTCAGTATTGAGTGGGAAATTTCAAACTCTAGCAGAAAAAAGTGTCTCATTGTCTAAGTGCAGTTTTTCTGCCGACTGCTCTGCCGTTTTGTCGCATAGCGTGTGGTGCTATACTTGGATTTTCGGCCATGAACATGAATTTGGAATTTGGCACTGCTCATACTTTCCTGTAGAGTACATCTGGGGCTACATTTCGTGCAAGTTTCAGCTCGATTGCCTAAGTATTGAGGGAGAAATTTCAAACTCTAGCAGAAAAAAGTGTCTCATAGTCTAAGTGCAGTTTTTCTGCCGACTGCTCTGCCGTTTTGTCGCATAGCGTGTGGTGCTATACTTGGATTTTCGGCCATGAACATGACTTTGGAATTTGGCACAGCTCATACTTTCCTGTAGAGTACATCTGGGGCTACATTTCGTGCAAGTTTCAGCTCGATTGCCTAAGTATTGAAGGAGAAATTTCAAACTCTAGCAGAAAAAAGTGTCTCATAGTCTAAGTGCAGGGTTTTTTTTTGCCGCGTGCTCTGCCGTTTTGTCGCATAGCGTGTGGTGCTATACTTGGATTTTCGGCCATGAACATGACTTTGGCATTTGGCACAGCTCATACTTTCCTGTAGGGAACATCTGGGGCTACATTTCGTGCAAGTTTCAGCTCGATTGCCTTAGTATTGAGGGAGAAATTTCAAACTCTAGCAGAAAAAAGTGTCTCATAGTCTAAGTGCACTTTTTTTGCCGCCTGCTCTGCCGTTTGTCGCATAGCGTATGGTGCTATACTTGGATTTTCGGCCATGAACATGACTTTGGAATTTGGCACTGCTCATACTTTCCTGTACAGTACATCTGGGGCTACATATCGTGCAAGTTTCAGCTCGATTGCCTAAGTATTGAGGGAGAAATTTCAAACTCTAGCAGAAAAAAGTGTCTCATAGTCTAAGTGCAGTTTTTCTGCCGACTGCTCTGCCGTTTTGTATCATAGCGTGTGGTGCTATACTTTGATTTTCGGCCATGAACATGACTTTGGAATTTGGCACAGCTCATTCTTTCCTGTAGAGTACATTTGGGGCTACATTTCGTGCAAGTTTCAGCTCGATTGCCTAAGTATTGAGGGAGAAATTTCAAACTCTAATAGAAAAAAGTGTCTCATAGTCTAAGTGCAGTTTTTCTGCCGACTGCTCTGCCGTTTGTCGCATAGCGTGTGGTGCTATACTTTGATTTTCGGCCATGAACATGACTTTGGAATTTGGCACAGCTCATTCTTTCCTGTAGAGTACATCTGGGGCTACATTTCGTGCAAGTTTCAGCTCGATTGCCTAAGTATTGAGGGAGAAATTTCAAACTCTAGCAGAAAAAAGTGTCTCATAGTCTAAGTGCAGTTTTTCTGCCGACTGCTCTGCCGTTTTGTCGCATAGCGTGTGGTGCTATACTTGGATTTTCGGCCATGAACATGACTTTGGAATTTGGCACAGCTCATACTTTCCTGTAGAGTACATCTGGGGCTACATTTCGTGCAAGTTTCAGCTCGATTGCCTAAGTATTGAAGGAGAAATTTCAAACTCTAGCAGAAAAAAGTGTCTCATAGTCTAAGTGCAGGGTTTTTTTTTGCCGCGTGCTCTGCCGTTTTGTCGCATAGCGTGTGGTGCTATACTTGGATTTTCGGCCATGAACATGACTTTGGCATTTGGCACAGCTCATACTTTCCTGTAGGGAACATCTGGGGCTACATTTCGTGCAAGTTTCAGCTCGATTGCCTTAGTATTGAGGGAGAAATTTAAAACTCTAGCAGAAAAAAGTGTCTCATAGTCTAAGTGCACTTTTTTTGCCGCCTGCTCTGCCGTTTGTCGCATAGCGTATGGTGCTATACTTGGATTTTCGGCCATGAACATGACTTTGGAATTTGGCACTGCTCATACTTTCCTGTACAGTACATCTGGGGCTACATATCGTGCAAGTTTCAGCTCGATTGCCTAAGTATTGAGGGAGAAATTTCAAACTCTAGCAGAAAAAAGTGTCTCATAGTCTAAGTGCAGTTTTTCTGCCGACTGCTCTGCCGTTTTGTATCATAGCGTGTGGTGCTATACTTTGATTTTCGGCCATGAACATGACTTTGGAATTTGGCACAGCTCATTCTTTCCTGTAGAGTACATTTGGGGCTACATTTCGTGCAAGTTTCAGCTCGATTGCCTAAGTATTGAGGGAGAAATTTCAAACTCTAATAGAAAAAAGTGTCTCATAGTCTAAGTGCAGGGTTTTTTGCCGCCTGCTCTGCCGTTTGTCGCATAGCGTGTGGTGCTATACTTGGATTTTCGGCCATGAACATGACTTTGGAATTTGGCACAGCTCATACTTTCCTGTAGAGTACATCTGGGGCTACATTTCGTGCAAGTTTCAGCTCGATTGCCTCAGTATTGAGTGGGAAATTTCAAACTCTAGCAGAAAAAAAGTGTCTCCTAGTCTAAGCGCAGTTTTTTTGCCGCCTGCTCTGCCGTTTGTCGCATAGCGTGTGGTGCTATACTTGGATTTTCGGCCATGAACATGAATTTGGAATTTGGCACAGCTCATACTTTCCTGTAGAGAACATCTGGGGCTACATTTCGTGCAAGTTTCAGCTCGATTGCCTAAGTATTGAGGGAGAAATTTCAAACTCTAGCAGAAAAAAGTGTCTCATAGTCTAAGTGCAGTTTTTCTGCCGACTGCTCTGCCGTTTTGTCGCATAGCGTGTGGTGCTATACTTGGATTTTCGGCCATGAACATGACTTTGGAATTTGGCACAGCTCATACTTTCCTGTAGAGTACATTTGGGGCTACATTTCGTGCAAGTTTCAGCTCGATTGCCTAAGTATTGAAGGAGAAATTTCAAACTCTAGCAGAAAAAAGTGTCTCATAGTCTAAGTGCAGGGGTTTTTTTTGCCGCGTGCTCTGCCGTTTTGTCGCATAGCGTGTGGTGCTATACTTGGATTTTCGGCCATGAACATGACTTTGGCATTTGGCACAGCTCATACTTTCCTGTAGGGAACATCTGGGGCTACATTTCGTGCAAGTTTCAGCTCGATTGCCTTAGTATTGAGGGAGAAATTTCAAACTCTAGCAGAAAAAAGTGTCTCATAGTCTAAGTGCAGTTTTTCTGCCGACTGCTCTGCCGTTTTGTCGCATAGCGTGTGGTGCTATACTTGGATTTTCGGCCATGAACATGACTTTGGAATTTGGCACTGCTCATACTTTCCTGTAGAGTACATCTGGGGCTACATTTCTTGCAAGTTTCAGCTCGATTGCCTCTGTATTGAGGGAGAAATTTCAAACTCTAACAGAAAAAAGTGTCTCATAGTCTAAGTGCAGGTTTTTTTTTGCTGCGTGCTCTGCCGTTTTGTCGCATAGCGTGTTGTGCTATACTCTGATTTTCGGCCATGAACATGACTTTGGAATTTGGCACTGCTCATACTTTCCTGTACAGTACATCTAGGGCTACATTTCGTGCAAGTTTCAGCTCGATTGCCTCAGTATTGAGTGGGAAATTTCAAACTCTAGCAGAAAAAAGTGTCTCATTGTCTAAGTGCAGTTTTTCTGCCGACTGCTCTGCCGTTTTGTCGCATAGCGTGTGGTGCTATACTTGGATTTTCGGCCATGAACATGAATTTGGAATTTGGCACTGCTCATACTTTCCTGTAGAGTACATCTGGGGCTACATTTCGTGCAAGTTTCAGCTCGATTGCCTAAGTATTGAGGGAGAAATTTCAAACTCTAGCAGAAAAAAGTGTCTCATAGTCTAAGTGCAGTTTTTCTGCCGACTGCTCTGCCGTTTTGTCGCATAGCGTGTGGTGCTATACTTGGATTTTCGGCCATGAACATGACTTTGGAATTTGGCACAGCTCATACTTTCCTGTAGAGTACATCTGGGGCTACATTTCGTGCAAGTTTCAGCTCGATTGCCTAAGTATTGAAGGAGAAATTTCAAACTCTAGCAGAAAAAAGTGTCTCATAGTCTAAGTGCAGGGTTTTTTTTTGCCGCGTGCTCTGCCGTTTTGTCGCATAGCGTGTGGTGCTATACTTGGATTTTCGGCCATGAACATGACTTTGGCATTTGGCACAGCTCATACTTTCCTGTAGGGAACATCTGGGGCTACATTTCGTGCAAGTTTCAGCTCGATTGCCTTAGTATTGAGGGAGAAATTTCAAACTCTAGCAGAAAAAAGTGTCTCATAGTCTAAGTGCACTTTTTTTGCCGCCTGCTCTGCCGTTTGTCGCATAGCGTATGGTGCTATACTTGGATTTTCGGCCATGAACATGACTTTGGAATTTGGCACTGCTCATACTTTCCTGTACAGTACATCTGGGGCTACATATCGTGCAAGTTTCAGCTCGATTGCCTAAGTATTGAGGGAGAAATTTCAAACTCTAGCAGAAAAAAGTGTCTCATAGTCTAAGTGCAGTTTTTCTGCCGACTGCTCTGCCGTTTTGTATCATAGCGTGTGGTGCTATACTTTGATTTTCGGCCATGAACATGACTTTGGAATTTGGCACAGCTCATTCTTTCCTGTAGAGTACATTTGGGGCTACATTTCGTGCAAGTTTCAGCTCGATTGCCTAAGTATTGAGGGAGAAATTTCAAACTCTAATAGAAAAAAGTGTCTCATAGTCTAAGTGCAGTTTTTCTGCCGACTGCTCTGCCGTTTGTCGCATAGCGTGTGGTGCTATACTTTGATTTTCGGCCATGAACATGACTTTGGAATTTGGCACAGCTCATTCTTTCCTGTAGAGTACATCTGGGGCTACATTTCGTGCAAGTTTCAGCTCGATTGCCTAAGTATTGAGGGAGAAATTTCAAACTCTAGCAGAAAAAAGTGTCTCATAGTCTAAGTGCAGTTTTTCTGCCGACTGCTCTGCCGTTTTGTCGCATAGCGTGTGGTGCTATACTTGGATTTTCGGCCATGAACATGACTTTGGAATTTGGCACAGCTCATACTTTCCTGTAGAGTACATCTGGGGCTACATTTCGTGCAAGTTTCAGCTCGATTGCCTAAGTATTGAAGGAGAAATTTCAAACTCTAGCAGAAAAAAGTGTCTCATAGTCTAAGTGCAGGGTTTTTTTTTGCCGCGTGCTCTGCCGTTTTGTCGCATAGCGTGTGGTGCTATACTTGGATTTTCGGCCATGAACATGACTTTGGCATTTGGCACAGCTCATACTTTCCTGTAGGGAACATCTGGGGCTACATTTCGTGCAAGTTTCAGCTCGATTGCCTTAGTATTGAGGGAGAAATTTAAAACTCTAGCAGAAAAAAGTGTCTCATAGTCTAAGTGCACTTTTTTTGCCGCCTGCTCTGCCGTTTGTCGCATAGCGTATGGTGCTATACTTGGATTTTCGGCCATGAACATGACTTTGGAATTTGGCACTGCTCATACTTTCCTGTACAGTACATCTGGGGCTACATATCGTGCAAGTTTCAGCTCGATTGCCTAAGTATTGAGGGAGAAATTTCAAACTCTAGCAGAAAAAAGTGTCTCATAGTCTAAGTGCAGTTTTTCTGCCGACTGCTCTGCCGTTTTGTATCATAGCGTGTGGTGCTATACTTTGATTTTCGGCCATGAACATGACTTTGGAATTTGGCACAGCTCATTCTTTCCTGTAGAGTACATTTGGGGCTACATTTCGTGCAAGTTTCAGCTCGATTGCCTAAGTATTGAGGGAGAAATTTCAAACTCTAATAGAAAAAAGTGTCTCATAGTCTAAGTGCAGGGTTTTTTGCCGCCTGCTCTGCCGTTTGTCGCATAGCGTGTGGTGCTATACTTGGATTTTCGGCCATGAACATGACTTTGGAATTTGGCACAGCTCATACTTTCCTGTAGAGTACATCTGGGGCTACATTTCGTGCAAGTTTCAGCTCGATTGCCTCAGTATTGAGTGGGAAATTTCAAACTCTAGCAGAAAAAAAGTGTCTCCTAGTCTAAGCGCAGTTTTTTTGCCGCCTGCTCTGCCGTTTGTCGCATAGCGTGTGGTGCTATACTTGGATTTTCGGCCATGAACATGAATTTGGAATTTGGCACAGCTCATACTTTCCTGTAGAGAACATCTGGGGCTACATTTCGTGCAAGTTTCAGCTCGATTGCCTAAGTATTGAGGGAGAAATTTCAAACTCTAGCAGAAAAAAGTGTCTCATAGTCTAAGTGCAGGGGTTTTTTTTGCCGCGTGCTCTGCCGTTTTGTCGCATAGCGTGTGGTGCTATACTTGGATTTTCGGCCATGAACATGACTTTGGCATTTGGCACAGCTCATACTTTCCTGTAGGGAACATCTGGGGCTACATTTCGTGCAAGTTTCAGCTCGATTGCCTTAGTATTGAGGGAGAAATTTCAAACTCTAGCAGAAAAAAGTGTCTCATAGTCTAAGTGCAGTTTTTCTGCCGACTGCTCTGCCGTTTTGTCGCATAGCGTGTGGTGCTATACTTGGATTTTCGGCCATGAACATGACTTTGGAATTTGGCACTGCTCATACTTTCCTGTAGAGTACATCTGGGGCTACATTTCTTGCAAGTTTCAGCTCGATTGCCTCTGTATTGAGGGAGAAATTTCAAACTCTAACAGAAAAAAGTGTCTCATAGTCTAAGTGCAGGTTTTTTTTTGCTGCGTGCTCTGCCGTTTTGTCGCATAGCGTGTTGTGCTATACTCTGATTTTCGGCCATGAACATGACTTTGGAATTTGGCACTGCTCATACTTTCCTGTACAGTACATCTAGGGCTACATTTCGTGCAAGTTTCAGCTCGATTGCCTCAGTATTGAGTGGGAAATTTCAAACTCTAGCAGAAAAAAGTGTCTCATTGTCTAAGTGCAGTTTTTCTGCCGACTGCTCTGCCGTTTTGTCGCATAGCGTGTGGTGCTATACTTGGATTTTCGGCCATGAACATGAATTTGGAATTTGGCACTGCTCATACTTTCCTGTAGAGTACATCTGGGGCTACATTTCGTGCAAGTTTCAGCTCGATTGCCTAAGTATTGAGGGAGAAATTTCAAACTCTAGCAGAAAAAAGTGTCTCATAGTCTAAGTGCAGTTTTTCTGCCGACTGCTCTGCCGTTTTGTCGCATAGCGTGTGGTGCTATACTTGGATTTTCGGCCATGAACATGACTTTGGAATTTGGCACAGCTCATACTTTCCTGTAGAGTACATCTGGGGCTACATTTCGTGCAAGTTTCAGCTCGATTGCCTAAGTATTGAAGGAGAAATTTCAAACTCTAGCAGAAAAAAGTGTCTCATAGTCTAAGTGCAGGGGTTTTTTTTGCCGCGTGCTCTGCCGTTTTGTCGCATAGCGTGTGGTGCTATACTTGGATTTTCGGCCATGAACATGACTTTGGCATTTGGCACAGCTCATACTTTCCTGTAGGGAACATCTGGGGCTACATTTCGTGCAAGTTTCAGCTCGATTGCCTTAGTATTGAGGGAGAAATTTCAAACTCTAGCAGAAAAAAGTGTCTCATAGTCTAAGTGCAGTTTTTCTGCCGACTGCTCTGCCGTTTTGTCGCATAGCGTGTGGTGCTATACTTGGATTTTCGGCCATGAACATGACTTTGGAATTTGGCACTGCTCATACTTTCCTGTAGAGTACATCTGGGGCTACATTTCTTGCAAGTTTCAGCTCGATTGCCTCTGTATTGAGGGAGAAATTTCAAACTCTAACAGAAAAAAGTGTCTCATAGTCTAAGTGCAGGTTTTTTTTTGCTGCGTGCTCTGCCGTTTTGTCGCATAGCGTGTGGTGCTATACTCTGATTTTCGGCCATGAACATGACTTTGGCATTTGGCACAGCTCATACTTTCCTGTAGGGAACATCTGGGGCTACATTTCGTGCAAGTTTCAGCTCGATTGCCTTAGTATTGAGGGAGAAATTTCAAACTCTAGCAGAAAAAAGTGTCTCATAGTCTAAGTGCAGTTTTTCTGCCGACTGCTCTGCCGTTTTGTCGCATAGCGTGTGGTGCTATACTTTGATTTTCGGCCATGAACATGACTTTGGAATTTGGCACAGCTCATTCTATCCTGTAGAGTACATCTGGGGCTACATTTCGTGCAAGTTTCAGCTCGATTGCCTAAGTATTGAGGGAGAAATTTCAAACTCTAGCAGAAAAAAGTGTCTCATAGTCTAAGTGCAGTTTTTCTGCCGACTGCTCTGCCGTTTTGTCGCATAGCGTGTGGTGCTATACTTTGATTTTCGGCCATGAACATGACTTTGGAATTTGGCACAGCTCATTCTTTCCTGTAGAGTACATCTGGGGCTACATTTCGTGCAAGTTTCAGCTCGATTGCCTAAGTATTGAGGGAGAAATTTCAAACTCTAACAGAAAAAAGTGTCTCATAGTCTAAGTGCAGGGTTTTTTGCCGCCTGCTCTGCCGTTTGTCGCATAGCGTGTGGTGCTATACTTGGATTTTCGGCCATGAACATGACTTTGGAATTTGGCACAGCTCATTCTTTCCTGTAGAGTACATCTGGGGCTACATTTCGTGCAAGTTTCAGCTCGATTGCCTCAGTATTGAGTGGGAAATTTCAAACTCTAGCAGAAAAAAAGTGTCTCATAGTCTAAGTGCAGTTTTTCTGCCGACTGCTCTGCCGTTTTGTCGCATAGCGTGTGGTGCTATACTTGGATTTTCGGCCATGAACATGACTTTGGAATTTGGCACAGCTCATACTTTCCTGTAGAGTACATCTGGGGCTACATTTCGTGCAAGTTTCAGCTCGATTGCCTAAGTATTGAAGGAGAAATTTCAAACTCTAGCAGAAAAAAGTGTCTCATAGTCTAAGTGCAGGGGTTTTTTTTGCCGCGTGCTCTGCCGTTTTGTCGCATAGCGTGTGGTGCTATACTTGGATTTTCGGCCATGAACATGACTTTGGCATTTGGCACAGCTCATACTTTCCTGTAGGGAACATCTGGGGCTACATTTCGTGCAAGTTTCAGCTCGATTGCCTTAGTATTGAGGGAGAAATTTCAAACTCTAGCAGAAAAAAGTGTCTCATAGTCTAAGTGCACTTTTTTTGCCGCCTGCTCTGCCGTTTGTCGCATAGCGTATGGTGCTATACTTGGATTTTCGGCCATGAACATGACTTTGGAATTTGGCACTGCTCATACTTTCCTGTACAGTACATCTGGGGCTACATATCGTGCAAGTTTCAGCTCGATTGCCTAAGTATTGAGGGAGAAATTTCAAACTCTAGCAGAAAAAAGTGTCTCATAGTCTAAGTGCAGTTTTTCTGCCGACTGCTCTGCCGTTTTGTATCATAGCGTGTGGTGCTATACTTTGATTTTCGGCCATGAACATGACTTTGGAATTTGGCACAGCTCATTCTTTCCTGTAGAGTACATTTGGGGCTACATTTCGTGCAAGTTTCAGCTCGATTGCCTAAGTATTGAGGGAGAAATTTCAAACTCTAATAGAAAAAAGTGTCTCATAGTCTAAGTGCAGGGTTTTTTGCCGCCTGCTCTGCCGTTTGTCGCATAGCGTGTGGTGCAATACTTGGATTTTCGGCCATGAACATGACTTTGGAATTTGGCACAGCTCATACTTTCCTGTAGAGTACATCTGGGGCTACATTTCGTGCAAGTTTCAGCTCGATTGCCTCAGTATTGAGTGGGAAATTTCAAACTCTAGCAGAAAAAAAGTGTCTCCTAGTCTAAGCGCAGTTTTTTTGCCGCCTACTCTGCCGTTTGTCGCATAGCGTGTGGTGCTATACTTGGATTTTCGGCCATGAACATGAATTTGGAATTTGGCACAGCTCATACTTTCCTGTAGAGAACATCTGGGGCTACATTTCGTGCAAGTTTCAGCTCGATTGCCTAAGTATTGAGGGAGAAATTTCAAACTCTAGCAGAAAAAAGTGTCTCATAGTCTAAGTGCAGTTTTTCTGCCGACTGCTCTGCCGTTTTGTCGCATAGCGTGTGGTGCTATACTTGGATTTTCGGCCATGAACATGACTTTGGAATTTGGCACTGCTCATACTTTCCTGTAGAGTACATCTGGGGCTACATTTCTTGCAAGTTTCAGCTCGATTGCCTCTGTATTGAGGGAGAAATTTCAAACTCTAACAGAAAAAAGTGTCTCATAGTCTAAGTGCAGGTTTTTTTTTGCTGCGTGCTCTGCCGTTTTGTCGCATAGCGTGTGGTGCTATACTCTGATTTTCGGCCATGAACATGACTTTGGCATTTGGCACAGCTCATACTTTCCTGTAGGGAACATCTGGGGCTACATTTCGTGCAAGTTTCAGCTCGATTGCCTTAGTATTGAGGGAGAAATTTCAAACTCTAGCAGAAAAAAGTGTCTCATTGTCTAAGTGCAGTTTTTCTGCCGACTGCTCTGCCGTTTTGTCGCATAGCGTGTGGTGCTATACTTTGATTTTCGGCCATGAACATGACTTTGGAATTTGGCACTGCTCATACTTTCCTGTAGAGTACATCTGGGGCTACATTTCTTGCAAGTTTCAGCTCGATTGCCTCTGTATTGAGGGAGAAATTTCAAACTCTAACAGAAAAAAGTGTCTCATAGTCTAAGTGCAGGTTTTTTTTTGCTGCGTGCTCTGCCGTTTTGTCGCATAGCGTGTTGTGCTATACTCTGATTTTCGGCCATGAACATGACTTTGGAATTTGGCACTGCTCATACTTTCCTGTACAGTACATCTAGGGCTACATTTCGTGCAAGTTTCAGCTCGATTGCCTCAGTATTGAGTGGGAAATTTCAAACTCTAGCAGAAAAAAGTGTCTCATTGTCTAAGTGCAGTTTTTCTGCCGACTGCTCTGCCGTTTTGTCGCATAGCGTGTGGTGCTATACTTGGATTTTCGGCCATGAACATGAATTTGGAATTTGGCACTGCTCATACTTTCCTGTAGAGTACATCTGGGGCTACATTTCGTGCAAGTTTCAGCTCGATTGCCTAAGTATTGAGGGAGAAATTTCAAACTCTAGCAGAAAAAAGTGTCTCATAGTCTAAGTGCAGTTTTTCTGCCGACTGCTCTGCCGTTTTGTATCATAGCGTGTGGTGCTATACTTTGATTTTCGGCCATGAACATGACTTTGGAATTTGGCACAGCTCATTCTTTCCTGTAGAGTACATTTGGGGCTACATTTCGTGCAAGTTTCAGCTCGATTGCCTAAGTATTGAGGGAGAAATTTCAAACTCTAATAGAAAAAAGTGTCTCATAGTCTAAGTGCAGGGTTTTTTGCCGCCTGCTCTGCCGTTTGTCGCATAGCGTGTGGTGCAATACTTGGATTTTCGGCCATGAACATGACTTTGGAATTTGGCACAGCTCATACTTTCCTGTAGAGTACATCTGGGGCTACATTTCGTGCAAGTTTCAGCTCGATTGCCTCAGTATTGAGTGGGAAATTTCAAACTCTAGCAGAAAAAAAGTGTCTCCTAGTCTAAGCGCAGTTTTTTTGCCGCCTACTCTGCCGTTTGTCGCATAGCGTGTGGTGCTATACTTGGATTTTCGGCCATGAACATGAATTTGGAATTTGGCACAGCTCATACTTTCCTGTAGAGAACATCTGGGGCTACATTTCGTGCAAGTTTCAGCTCGATTGCCTAAGTATTGAGGGAGAAATTTCAAACTCTAGCAGAAAAAAGTGTCTCATAGTCTAAGTGCAGTTTTTCTGCCGACTGCTCTGCCGTTTTGTCGCATAGCGTGTGGTGCTATACTTGGATTTTCGGCCATGAACATGACTTTGGAATTTGGCACTGCTCATACTTTCCTGTAGAGTACATCTGGGGCTACATTTCTTGCAAGTTTCAGCTCGATTGCCTCTGTATTGAGGGAGAAATTTCAAACTCTAACAGAAAAAAGTGTCTCATAGTCTAAGTGCAGGTTTTTTTTTGCTGCGTGCTCTGCCGTTTTGTCGCATAGCGTGTGGTGCTATACTCTGATTTTCGGCCATGAACATGACTTTGGCATTTGGCACAGCTCATACTTTCCTGTAGGGAACATCTGGGGCTACATTTCGTGCAAGTTTCAGCTCGATTGCCTTAGTATTGAGGGAGAAATTTCAAACTCTAGCAGAAAAAAGTGTCTCATTGTCTAAGTGCAGTTTTTCTGCCGACTGCTCTGCCGTTTTGTCGCATAGCGTGTGGTGCTATACTTTGATTTTCGGCCATGAACATGACTTTGGAATTTGGCACTGCTCATACTTTCCTGTAGAGTACATCTGGGGCTACATTTCTTGCAAGTTTCAGCTCGATTGCCTCTGTATTGAGGGAGAAATTTCAAACTCTAACAGAAAAAAGTGTCTCATAGTCTAAGTGCAGGTTTTTTTTTGCTGCGTGCTCTGCCGTTTTGTCGCATAGCGTGTTGTGCTATACTCTGATTTTCGGCCATGAACATGACTTTGGAATTTGGCACTGCTCATACTTTCCTGTACAGTACATCTAGGGCTACATTTCGTGCAAGTTTCAGCTCGATTGCCTCAGTATTGAGTGGGAAATTTCAAACTCTAGCAGAAAAAAGTGTCTCATTGTCTAAGTGCAGTTTTTCTGCCGACTGCTCTGCCGTTTTGTCGCATAGCGTGTGGTGCTATACTTGGATTTTCGGCCATGAACATGAATTTGGAATTTGGCACTGCTCATACTTTCCTGTAGAGTACATCTGGGGCTACATTTCGTGCAAGTTTCAGCTCGATTGCCTAAGTATTGAGGGAGAAATTTCAAACTCTAGCAGAAAAAAGTGTCTCATAGTCTAAGTGCAGTTTTTCTGCCGACTGCTCTGCCGTTTTGTCGCATAGCGTGTGGTGCTATACTTGGATTTTCGGCCATGAACATGACTTTGGAATTTGGCACAGCTCATACTTTCCTGTAGAGTACATCTGGGGCTACATTTCGTGCAAGTTTCAGCTCGATTGCCTAAGTATTGAAGGAGAAATTTCAAACTCTAGCAGAAAAAAGTGTCTCATAGTCTAAGTGCAGGGTTTTTTTTTGCCGCGTGCTCTGCCGTTTTGTCGCATAGCGTGTGGTGCTATACTTGGATTTTCGGCCATGAACATGACTTTGGCATTTGGCACAGCTCATACTTTCCTGTAGGGAACATCTGGGGCTACATTTCGTGCAAGTTTCAGCTCGATTGCCTTAGTATTGAGGGAGAAATTTCAAACTCTAGCAGAAAAAAGTGTCTCATAGTCTAAGTGCACTTTTTTTGCCGCCTGCTCTGCCGTTTGTCGCATAGCGTATGGTGCTATACTTGGATTTTCGGCCATGAACATGACTTTGGAATTTGGCACTGCTCATACTTTCCTGTACAGTACATCTGGGGCTACATATCGTGCAAGTTTCAGCTCGATTGCCTAAGTATTGAGGGAGAAATTTCAAACTCTAGCAGAAAAAAGTGTCTCATAGTCTAAGTGCAGTTTTTCTGCCGACTGCTCTGCCGTTTTGTATCATAGCGTGTGGTGCTATACTTTGATTTTCGGCCATGAACATGACTTTGGAATTTGGCACAGCTCATTCTTTCCTGTAGAGTACATTTGGGGCTACATTTCGTGCAAGTTTCAGCTCGATTGCCTAAGTATTGAGGGAGAAATTTCAAACTCTAATAGAAAAAAGTGTCTCATAGTCTAAGTGCAGTTTTTCTGCCGACTGCTCTGCCGTTTGTCGCATAGCGTGTGGTGCTATACTTTGATTTTCGGCCATGAACATGACTTTGGAATTTGGCACAGCTCATTCTTTCCTGTAGAGTACATCTGGGGCTACATTTCGTGCAAGTTTCAGCTCGATTGCCTAAGTATTGAGGGAGAAATTTCAAACTCTAGCAGAAAAAAGTGTCTCATAGTCTAAGTGCAGTTTTTCTGCCGACTGCTCTGCCGTTTTGTCGCATAGCGTGTGGTGCTATACTTGGATTTTCGGCCATGAACATGACTTTGGAATTTGGCACAGCTCATACTTTCCTGTAGAGTACATCTGGGGCTACATTTCGTGCAAGTTTCAGCTCGATTGCCTAAGTATTGAAGGAGAAATTTCAAACTCTAGCAGAAAAAAGTGTCTCATAGTCTAAGTGCAGGGTTTTTTTTTGCCGCGTGCTCTGCCGTTTTGTCGCATAGCGTGTGGTGCTATACTTGGATTTTCGGCCATGAACATGACTTTGGCATTTGGCACAGCTCATACTTTCCTGTAGGGAACATCTGGGGCTACATTTCGTGCAAGTTTCAGCTCGATTGCCTTAGTATTGAGGGAGAAATTTCAAACTCTAGCAGAAAAAAGTGTCTCATAGTCTAAGTGCACTTTTTTTGCCGCCTGCTCTGCCGTTTGTCGCATAGCGTATGGTGCTATACTTGGATTTTCGGCCATGAACATGACTTTGGAATTTGGCACTGCTCATACTTTCCTGTACAGTACATCTGGGGCTACATATCGTGCAAGTTTCAGCTCGATTGCCTAAGTATTGAGGGAGAAATTTCAAACTCTAGCAGAAAAAAGTGTCTCATAGTCTAAGTGCAGTTTTTCTGCCGACTGCTCTGCCGTTTTGTATCATAGCGTGTGGTGCTATACTTTGATTTTCGGCCATGAACATGACTTTGGAATTTGGCACAGCTCATTCTTTCCTGTAGAGTACATTTGGGGCTACATTTCGTGCAAGTTTCAGCTCGATTGCCTAAGTATTGAGGGAGAAATTTCAAACTCTAATAGAAAAAAGTGTCTCATAGTCTAAGTGCAGTTTTTCTGCCGACTGCTCTGCCGTTTGTCGCATAGCGTGTGGTGCTATACTTTGATTTTCGGCCATGAACATGACTTTGGAATTTGGCACAGCTCATTCTTTCCTGTAGAGTACATCTGGGGCTACATTTCGTGCAAGTTTCAGCTCGATTGCCTAAGTATTGAGGGAGAAATTTCAAACTCTAGCAGAAAAAAGTGTCTCATAGTCTAAGTGCAGTTTTTCTGCCGACTGCTCTGCCGTTTTGTCGCATAGCGTGTGGTGCTATACTTGGATTTTCGGCCATGAACATGACTTTGGAATTTGGCACAGCTCATACTTTCCTGTAGAGTACATCTGGGGCTACATTTCGTGCAAGTTTCAGCTCGATTGCCTAAGTATTGAAGGAGAAATTTCAAACTCTAGCAGAAAAAAGTGTCTCATAGTCTAAGTGCAGGGTTTTTTTTTGCCGCGTGCTCTGCCGTTTTGTCGCATAGCGTGTGGTGCTATACTTGGATTTTCGGCCATGAACATGACTTTGGCATTTGGCACAGCTCATACTTTCCTGTAGGGAACATCTGGGGCTACATTTCGTGCAAGTTTCAGCTCGATTGCCTTAGTATTGAGGGAGAAATTTAAAACTCTAGCAGAAAAAAGTGTCTCATAGTCTAAGTGCACTTTTTTTGCCGCCTGCTCTGCCGTTTGTCGCATAGCGTATGGTGCTATACTTGGATTTTCGGCCATGAACATGACTTTGGAATTTGGCACTGCTCATACTTTCCTGTACAGTACATCTGGGGCTACATATCGTGCAAGTTTCAGCTCGATTGCCTAAGTATTGAGGGAGAAATTTCAAACTCTAGCAGAAAAAAGTGTCTCATAGTCTAAGTGCAGTTTTTCTGCCGACTGCTCTGCCGTTTTGTATCATAGCGTGTGGTGCTATACTTTGATTTTCGGCCATGAACATGACTTTGGAATTTGGCACAGCTCATTCTTTCCTGTAGAGTACATTTGGGGCTACATTTCGTGCAAGTTTCAGCTCGATTGCCTAAGTATTGAGGGAGAAATTTCAAACTCTAATAGAAAAAAGTGTCTCATAGTCTAAGTGCAGGGTTTTTTGCCGCCTGCTCTGCCGTTTGTCGCATAGCGTGTGGTGCTATACTTGGATTTTCGGCCATGAACATGACTTTGGAATTTGGCACAGCTCATACTTTCCTGTAGAGTACATCTGGGGCTACATTTCGTGCAAGTTTCAGCTCGATTGCCTCAGTATTGAGTGGGAAATTTCAAACTCTAGCAGAAAAAAAGTGTCTCCTAGTCTAAGCGCAGTTTTTTTGCCGCCTGCTCTGCCGTTTGTCGCATAGCGTGTGGTGCTATACTTGGATTTTCGGCCATGAACATGAATTTGGAATTTGGCACAGCTCATACTTTCCTGTAGAGAACATCTGGGGCTACATTTCGTGCAAGTTTCAGCTCGATTGCCTAAGTATTGAGGGAGAAATTTCAAACTCTAGCAGAAAAAAGTGTCTCATAGTCTAAGTGCAGTTTTTCTGCCGACTGCTCTGCCGTTTTGTCGCATAGCGTGTGGTGCTATACTTGGATTTTCGGCCATGAACATGACTTTGGAATTTGGCACAGCTCATACTTTCCTGTAGAGTACATTTGGGGCTACATTTCGTGCAAGTTTCAGCTCGATTGCCTAAGTATTGAAGGAGAAATTTCAAACTCTAGCAGAAAAAAGTGTCTCATAGTCTAAGTGCAGGGGTTTTTTTTGCCGCGTGCTCTGCCGTTTTGTCGCATAGCGTGTGGTGCTATACTTGGATTTTCGGCCATGAACATGACTTTGGCATTTGGCACAGCTCATACTTTCCTGTAGGGAACATCTGGGGCTACATTTCGTGCAAGTTTCAGCTCGATTGCCTTAGTATTGAGGGAGAAATTTCAAACTCTAGCAGAAAAAAGTGTCTCATAGTCTAAGTGCAGTTTTTCTGCCGACTGCTCTGCCGTTTTGTCGCATAGCGTGTGGTGCTATACTTGGATTTTCGGCCATGAACATGACTTTGGAATTTGGCACTGCTCATACTTTCCTGTAGAGTACATCTGGGGCTACATTTCTTGCAAGTTTCAGCTCGATTGCCTCTGTATTGAGGGAGAAATTTCAAACTCTAACAGAAAAAAGTGTCTCATAGTCTAAGTGCAGGTTTTTTTTTGCTGCGTGCTCTGCCGTTTTGTCGCATAGCGTGTTGTGCTATACTCTGATTTTCGGCCATGAACATGACTTTGGAATTTGGCACTGCTCATACTTTCCTGTACAGTACATCTAGGGCTACATTTCGTGCAAGTTTCAGCTCGATTGCCTCAGTATTGAGTGGGAAATTTCAAACTCTAGCAGAAAAAAGTGTCTCATTGTCTAAGTGCAGTTTTTCTGCCGACTGCTCTGCCGTTTTGTCGCATAGCGTGTGGTGCTATACTTGGATTTTCGGCCATGAACATGAATTTGGAATTTGGCACTGCTCATACTTTCCTGTAGAGTACATCTGGGGCTACATTTCGTGCAAGTTTCAGCTCGATTGCCTAAGTATTGAGGGAGAAATTTCAAACTCTAGCAGAAAAAAGTGTCTCATAGTCTAAGTGCAGTTTTTCTGCCGACTGCTCTGCCGTTTTGTCGCATAGCGTGTGGTGCTATACTTGGATTTTCGGCCATGAACATGACTTTGGAATTTGGCACAGCTCATACTTTCCTGTAGAGTACATCTGGGGCTACATTTCGTGCAAGTTTCAGCTCGATTGCCTAAGTATTGAAGGAGAAATTTCAAACTCTAGCAGAAAAAAGTGTCTCATAGTCTAAGTGCAGGGTTTTTTTTTGCCGCGTGCTCTGCCGTTTTGTCGCATAGCGTGTGGTGCTATACTTGGATTTTCGGCCATGAACATGACTTTGGCATTTGGCACAGCTCATACTTTCCTGTAGGGAACATCTGGGGCTACATTTCGTGCAAGTTTCAGCTCGATTGCCTTAGTATTGAGGGAGAAATTTCAAACTCTAGCAGAAAAAAGTGTCTCATAGTCTAAGTGCACTTTTTTTGCCGCCTGCTCTGCCGTTTGTCGCATAGCGTATGGTGCTATACTTGGATTTTCGGCCATGAACATGACTTTGGAATTTGGCACTGCTCATACTTTCCTGTACAGTACATCTGGGGCTACATATCGTGCAAGTTTCAGCTCGATTGCCTAAGTATTGAGGGAGAAATTTCAAACTCTAGCAGAAAAAAGTGTCTCATAGTCTAAGTGCAGTTTTTCTGCCGACTGCTCTGCCGTTTTGTATCATAGCGTGTGGTGCTATACTTTGATTTTCGGCCATGAACATGACTTTGGAATTTGGCACAGCTCATTCTTTCCTGTAGAGTACATTTGGGGCTACATTTCGTGCAAGTTTCAGCTCGATTGCCTAAGTATTGAGGGAGAAATTTCAAACTCTAATAGAAAAAAGTGTCTCATAGTCTAAGTGCAGTTTTTCTGCCGACTGCTCTGCCGTTTGTCGCATAGCGTGTGGTGCTATACTTTGATTTTCGGCCATGAACATGACTTTGGAATTTGGCACAGCTCATTCTTTCCTGTAGAGTACATCTGGGGCTACATTTCGTGCAAGTTTCAGCTCGATTGCCTAAGTATTGAGGGAGAAATTTCAAACTCTAGCAGAAAAAAGTGTCTCATAGTCTAAGTGCAGTTTTTCTGCCGACTGCTCTGCCGTTTTGTCGCATAGCGTGTGGTGCTATACTTGGATTTTCGGCCATGAACATGACTTTGGAATTTGGCACAGCTCATACTTTCCTGTAGAGTACATCTGGGGCTACATTTCGTGCAAGTTTCAGCTCGATTGCCTAAGTATTGAAGGAGAAATTTCAAACTCTAGCAGAAAAAAGTGTCTCATAGTCTAAGTGCAGGGTTTTTTTTTGCCGCGTGCTCTGCCGTTTTGTCGCATAGCGTGTGGTGCTATACTTGGATTTTCGGCCATGAACATGACTTTGGCATTTGGCACAGCTCATACTTTCCTGTAGGGAACATCTGGGGCTACATTTCGTGCAAGTTTCAGCTCGATTGCCTTAGTATTGAGGGAGAAATTTAAAACTCTAGCAGAAAAAAGTGTCTCATAGTCTAAGTGCACTTTTTTTGCCGCCTGCTCTGCCGTTTGTCGCATAGCGTATGGTGCTATACTTGGATTTTCGGCCATGAACATGACTTTGGAATTTGGCACTGCTCATACTTTCCTGTACAGTACATCTGGGGCTACATATCGTGCAAGTTTCAGCTCGATTGCCTAAGTATTGAGGGAGAAATTTCAAACTCTAGCAGAAAAAAGTGTCTCATAGTCTAAGTGCAGTTTTTCTGCCGACTGCTCTGCCGTTTTGTATCATAGCGTGTGGTGCTATACTTTGATTTTCGGCCATGAACATGACTTTGGAATTTGGCACAGCTCATTCTTTCCTGTAGAGTACATTTGGGGCTACATTTCGTGCAAGTTTCAGCTCGATTGCCTAAGTATTGAGGGAGAAATTTCAAACTCTAATAGAAAAAAGTGTCTCATAGTCTAAGTGCAGGGTTTTTTGCCGCCTGCTCTGCCGTTTGTCGCATAGCGTGTGGTGCTATACTTGGATTTTCGGCCATGAACATGACTTTGGAATTTGGCACAGCTCATACTTTCCTGTAGAGTACATCTGGGGCTACATTTCGTGCAAGTTTCAGCTCGATTGCCTCAGTATTGAGTGGGAAATTTCAAACTCTAGCAGAAAAAAAGTGTCTCCTAGTCTAAGCGCAGTTTTTTTGCCGCCTGCTCTGCCGTTTGTCGCATAGCGTGTGGTGCTATACTTGGATTTTCGGCCATGAACATGAATTTGGAATTTGGCACAGCTCATACTTTCCTGTAGAGAACATCTGGGGCTACATTTCGTGCAAGTTTCAGCTCGATTGCCTAAGTATTGAGGGAGAAATTTCAAACTCTAGCAGAAAAAAGTGTCTCATAGTCTAAGTGCAGGGGTTTTTTTTGCCGCGTGCTCTGCCGTTTTGTCGCATAGCGTGTGGTGCTATACTTGGATTTTCGGCCATGAACATGACTTTGGCATTTGGCACAGCTCATACTTTCCTGTAGGGAACATCTGGGGCTACATTTCGTGCAAGTTTCAGCTCGATTGCCTTAGTATTGAGGGAGAAATTTCAAACTCTAGCAGAAAAAAGTGTCTCATAGTCTAAGTGCAGTTTTTCTGCCGACTGCTCTGCCGTTTTGTCGCATAGCGTGTGGTGCTATACTTGGATTTTCGGCCATGAACATGACTTTGGAATTTGGCACTGCTCATACTTTCCTGTAGAGTACATCTGGGGCTACATTTCTTGCAAGTTTCAGCTCGATTGCCTCTGTATTGAGGGAGAAATTTCAAACTCTAACAGAAAAAAGTGTCTCATAGTCTAAGTGCAGGTTTTTTTTTGCTGCGTGCTCTGCCGTTTTGTCGCATAGCGTGTTGTGCTATACTCTGATTTTCGGCCATGAACATGACTTTGGAATTTGGCACTGCTCATACTTTCCTGTACAGTACATCTAGGGCTACATTTCGTGCAAGTTTCAGCTCGATTGCCTCAGTATTGAGTGGGAAATTTCAAACTCTAGCAGAAAAAAGTGTCTCATTGTCTAAGTGCAGTTTTTCTGCCGACTGCTCTGCCGTTTTGTCGCATAGCGTGTGGTGCTATACTTGGATTTTCGGCCATGAACATGAATTTGGAATTTGGCACTGCTCATACTTTCCTGTAGAGTACATCTGGGGCTACATTTCGTGCAAGTTTCAGCTCGATTGCCTAAGTATTGAGGGAGAAATTTCAAACTCTAGCAGAAAAAAGTGTCTCATAGTCTAAGTGCAGTTTTTCTGCCGACTGCTCTGCCGTTTTGTCGCATAGCGTGTGGTGCTATACTTGGATTTTCGGCCATGAACATGACTTTGGAATTTGGCACAGCTCATACTTTCCTGTAGAGTACATCTGGGGCTACATTTCGTGCAAGTTTCAGCTCGATTGCCTAAGTATTGAAGGAGAAATTTCAAACTCTAGCAGAAAAAAGTGTCTCATAGTCTAAGTGCAGGGGTTTTTTTTGCCGCGTGCTCTGCCGTTTTGTCGCATAGCGTGTGGTGCTATACTTGGATTTTCGGCCATGAACATGACTTTGGCATTTGGCACAGCTCATACTTTCCTGTAGGGAACATCTGGGGCTACATTTCGTGCAAGTTTCAGCTCGATTGCCTTAGTATTGAGGGAGAAATTTCAAACTCTAGCAGAAAAAAGTGTCTCATAGTCTAAGTGCAGTTTTTCTGCCGACTGCTCTGCCGTTTTGTCGCATAGCGTGTGGTGCTATACTTGGATTTTCGGCCATGAACATGACTTTGGAATTTGGCACTGCTCATACTTTCCTGTAGAGTACATCTGGGGCTACATTTCTTGCAAGTTTCAGCTCGATTGCCTCTGTATTGAGGGAGAAATTTCAAACTCTAACAGAAAAAAGTGTCTCATAGTCTAAGTGCAGGTTTTTTTTTGCTGCGTGCTCTGCCGTTTTGTCGCATAGCGTGTGGTGCTATACTCTGATTTTCGGCCATGAACATGACTTTGGCATTTGGCACAGCTCATACTTTCCTGTAGGGAACATCTGGGGCTACATTTCGTGCAAGTTTCAGCTCGATTGCCTTAGTATTGAGGGAGAAATTTCAAACTCTAGCAGAAAAAAGTGTCTCATAGTCTAAGTGCAGTTTTTCTGCCGACTGCTCTGCCGTTTTGTCGCATAGCGTGTGGTGCTATACTTTGATTTTCGGCCATGAACATGACTTTGGAATTTGGCACAGCTCATTCTATCCTGTAGAGTACATCTGGGGCTACATTTCGTGCAAGTTTCAGCTCGATTGCCTAAGTATTGAGGGAGAAATTTCAAACTCTAGCAGAAAAAAGTGTCTCATAGTCTAAGTGCAGTTTTTCTGCCGACTGCTCTGCCGTTTTGTCGCATAGCGTGTGGTGCTATACTTTGATTTTCGGCCATGAACATGACTTTGGAATTTGGCACAGCTCATTCTTTCCTGTAGAGTACATCTGGGGCTACATTTCGTGCAAGTTTCAGCTCGATTGCCTAAGTATTGAGGGAGAAATTTCAAACTCTAACAGAAAAAAGTGTCTCATAGTCTAAGTGCAGGGTTTTTTGCCTCCTGCTCTGCCGTTTGTCGCATAGCGTGTGGTGCTATACTTGGATTTTCGGCCATGAACATGACTTTGGAATTTGGCACAGCTCATTCTTTCCTGTAGAGTACATCTGGGGCTACATTTCGTGCAAGTTTCAGCTCGATTGCCTCAGTATTGAGTGGGAAATTTCAAACTCTAGCAGAAAAAAAGTGTCTCCTAGTCTAAGCGCAGTTTTTTTGCCGCCTGCTCTGCCGTTTGTCGCATAGCGTGTGGTGCTATACTTGGATTTTCGGCCATGAACATGAATTTGGAATTTGGCACAGCTCATACTTTCCTGTAAAGAACATCTGGGGCTACATTTCGTGCAAGTTTCAGCTCGATTGCCTAAGTATTGAGGGAGAAATTTCAAACTCTAGCAGAAAAAAGTGTCTCATAGTCTAAGTGCAGTTTTTCTGCCGACTGCTCTGCCGTTTTGTCGCATAGCGTGTGGTGCTATACTTGGATTTTCGGCCATGAACATGACTTTGGAATTTGGCACAGCTCATACTTTCCTGTAGAGTACATCTGGGGCTACATTTCGTGCAAGTTTCAGCTCGATTGCCTAAGTATTGAAGGAGAAATTTCAAACTCTAGCAGAAAAAAGTGTCTCATAGTCTAAGTGCAGGGGTTTTTTTTGCCGCGTGCTCTGCCGTTTTGTCGCATAGCGTGTGGTGCTATACTTGGATTTTCGGCCATGAACATGACTTTGGCATTTGGCACAGCTCATACTTTCCTGTAGGGAACATCTGGGGCTACATTTCGTGCAAGTTTCAGCTCGATTGCCTTAGTATTGAGGGAGAAATTTCAAACTCTAGCAGAAAAAAGTGTCTCATAGTCTAAGTGCACTTTTTTTGCCGCCTGCTCTGCCGTTTGTCGCATAGCGTATGGTGCTATACTTGGATTTTCGGCCATGAACATGACTTTGGAATTTGGCACTGCTCATACTTTCCTGTACAGTACATCTGGGGCTACATATCGTGAAAGTTTCAGCTCGATTGCCTAAGTATTGAGGGAGAAATTTCAAACTCTAGCAGAAAAAAGTGTCTCATAGTCTAAGTGCAGTTTTTCTGCCGACTGCTCTGCCGTTTTGTATCATAGCGTGTGGTGCTATACTTTGATTTTCGGCCATGAACATGACTTTGGAATTTGGCACAGCTCATTCTTTCCTGTAGAGTACATTTGGGGCTACATTTCGTGCAAGTTTCAGCTCGATTGCCTAAGTATTGAGGGAGAAATTTCAAACTCTAATAGAAAAAAGTGTCTCATAGTCTAAGTGCAGGGTTTTTTGCCGCCTGCTCTGCCGTTTGTCGCATAGCGTGTGGTGCAATACTTGGATTTTCGGCCATGAACATGACTTTGGAATTTGGCACAGCTCATACTTTCCTGTAGAGTACATCTGGGGCTACATTTCGTGCAAGTTTCAGCTCGATTGCCTCAGTATTGAGTGGGAAATTTCAAACTCTAGCAGAAAAAAAGTGTCTCCTAGTCTAAGCGCAGTTTTTTTGCCGCCTACTCTGCCGTTTGTCGCATAGCGTGTGGTGCTATACTTGGATTTTCGGCCATGAACATGAATTTGGAATTTGGCACAGCTCATACTTTCCTGTAGAGAACATCTGGGGCTACATTTCGTGCAAGTTTCAGCTCGATTGCCTAAGTATTGAGGGAGAAATTTCAAACTCTAGCAGAAAAAAGTGTCTCATAGTCTAAGTGCAGTTTTTCTGCCGACTGCTCTGCCGTTTTGTCGCATAGCGTGTGGTGCTATACTTGGATTTTCGGCCATGAACATGACTTTGGAATTTGGCACTGCTCATACTTTCCTGTAGAGTACATCTGGGGCTACATTTCTTGCAAGTTTCAGCTCGATTGCCTCTGTATTGAGGGAGAAATTTCAAACTCTAACAGAAAAAAGTGTCTCATAGTCTAAGTGCAGGTTTTTTTTTGCTGCGTGCTCTGCCGTTTTGTCGCATAGCGTGTGGTGCTATACTCTGATTTTCGGCCATGAACATGACTTTGGCATTTGGCACAGCTCATACTTTCCTGTAGGGAACATCTGGGGCTACATTTCGTGCAAGTTTCAGCTCGATTGCCTTAGTATTGAGGGAGAAATTTCAAACTCTAGCAGAAAAAAGTGTCTCATTGTCTAAGTGCAGTTTTTCTGCCGACTGCTCTGCCGTTTTGTCGCATAGCGTGTGGTGCTATACTTTGATTTTCGGCCATGAACATGACTTTGGAATTTGGCACAGCTCATTCTTTCCTGTAGAGTACATCTGGGGCTACATTTCGTGCAAGTTTCAGCTCGATTGCCTAAGTATTGAGGGAGAAATTTCAAACTCTAGCAGAAAAAAGTGTCTCATAGTCTAAGTGCAGTTTTTCTGCCGACTGCTCTGCCGTTTTGTCGCATAGCGTGTGGTGCTATACTTTGATTTTCGGCCATGAACATGACTTTGGAATTTGGCACAGCTCATTCTTTCCTGTAGAGTACATCTGGGGCTACATTTCGTGCAAGTTTCAGCTCGATTGCCTTAGTATTGAGGGAGAAATTTCAAACTCTAGCAGAAAAAAGTGTCTCATTGTCTAAGTGCAGTTTTTCTGCCGACTGCTCTGCCGTTTTGTCGCATAGCGTGTGGTGCTATACTTTGATTTTCGGCCATGAACATGACTTTGGAATTTGGCACTGCTCATACTTTCCTGTAGAGTACATCTGGGGCTACATTTCTTGCAAGTTTCAGCTCGATTGCCTCTGTATTGAGGGAGAAATTTCAAACTCTAACAGAAAAAAGTGTCTCATAGTCTAAGTGCAGGTTTTTTTTTGCTGCGTGCTCTGCCGTTTTGTCGCATAGCGTGTTGTGCTATACTCTGATTTTCGGCCATGAACATGACTTTGGAATTTGGCACTGCTCATACTTTCCTGTACAGTACATCTAGGGCTACATTTCGTGCAAGTTTCAGCTCGATTGCCTCAGTATTGAGTGGGAAATTTCAAACTCTAGCAGAAAAAAGTGTCTCATTGTCTAAGTGCAGTTTTTCTGCCGACTGCTCTGCCGTTTTGTCGCATAGCGTGTGGTGCTATACTTGGATTTTCGGCCATGAACATGAATTTGGAATTTGGCACTGCTCATACTTTCCTGTAGAGTACATCTGGGGCTACATTTCGTGCAAGTTTCAGCTCGATTGCCTAAGTATTGAGGGAGAAATTTCAAACTCTAGCAGAAAAAAGTGTCTCATAGTCTAAGTGCAGTTTTTCTGCCGACTGCTCTGCCGTTTTGTCGCATAGCGTGTGGTGCTATACTTGGATTTTCGGCCATGAACATGACTTTGGAATTTGGCACAGCTCATACTTTCCTGTAGAGTACATCTGGGGCTACATTTCGTGCAAGTTTCAGCTCGATTGCCTAAGTATTGAAGGAGAAATTTCAAACTCTAGCAGAAAAAAGTGTCTCATAGTCTAAGTGCAGGGTTTTTTTTTGCCGCGTGCTCTGCCGTTTTGTCGCATAGCGTGTGGTGCTATACTTGGATTTTCGGCCATGAACATGACTTTGGCATTTGGCACAGCTCATACTTTCCTGTAGGGAACATCTGGGGCTACATTTCGTGCAAGTTTCAGCTCGATTGCCTTAGTATTGAGGGAGAAATTTCAAACTCTAGCAGAAAAAAGTGTCTCATAGTCTAAGTGCACTTTTTTTGCCGCCTGCTCTGCCGTTTGTCGCATAGCGTATGGTGCTATACTTGGATTTTCGGCCATGAACATGACTTTGGAATTTGGCACTGCTCATACTTTCCTGTACAGTACATCTGGGGCTACATATCGTGCAAGTTTCAGCTCGATTGCCTAAGTATTGAGGGAGAAATTTCAAACTCTAGCAGAAAAAAGTGTCTCATAGTCTAAGTGCAGTTTTTCTGCCGACTGCTCTGCCGTTTTGTATCATAGCGTGTGGTGCTATACTTTGATTTTCGGCCATGAACATGACTTTGGAATTTGGCACAGCTCATTCTTTCCTGTAGAGTACATTTGGGGCTACATTTCGTGCAAGTTTCAGCTCGATTGCCTAAGTATTGAGGGAGAAATTTCAAACTCTAATAGAAAAAAGTGTCTCATAGTCTAAGTGCAGTTTTTCTGCCGACTGCTCTGCCGTTTGTCGCATAGCGTGTGGTGCTATACTTTGATTTTCGGCCATGAACATGACTTTGGAATTTGGCACAGCTCATTCTTTCCTGTAGAGTACATCTGGGGCTACATTTCGTGCAAGTTTCAGCTCGATTGCCTAAGTATTGAGGGAGAAATTTCAAACTCTAGCAGAAAAAAGTGTCTCATAGTCTAAGTGCAGTTTTTCTGCCGACTGCTCTGCCGTTTTGTCGCATAGCGTGTGGTGCTATACTTGGATTTTCGGCCATGAACATGACTTTGGAATTTGGCACAGCTCATACTTTCCTGTAGAGTACATCTGGGGCTACATTTCGTGCAAGTTTCAGCTCGATTGCCTAAGTATTGAAGGAGAAATTTCAAACTCTAGCAGAAAAAAGTGTCTCATAGTCTAAGTGCAGGGTTTTTTTTTGCCGCGTGCTCTGCCGTTTTGTCGCATAGCGTGTGGTGCTATACTTGGATTTTCGGCCATGAACATGACTTTGGCATTTGGCACAGCTCATACTTTCCTGTAGGGAACATCTGGGGCTACATTTCGTGCAAGTTTCAGCTCGATTGCCTTAGTATTGAGGGAGAAATTTAAAACTCTAGCAGAAAAAAGTGTCTCATAGTCTAAGTGCACTTTTTTTGCCGCCTGCTCTGCCGTTTGTCGCATAGCGTATGGTGCTATACTTGGATTTTCGGCCATGAACATGACTTTGGAATTTGGCACTGCTCATACTTTCCTGTACAGTACATCTGGGGCTACATATCGTGCAAGTTTCAGCTCGATTGCCTAAGTATTGAGGGAGAAATTTCAAACTCTAGCAGAAAAAAGTGTCTCATAGTCTAAGTGCAGTTTTTCTGCCGACTGCTCTGCCGTTTTGTATCATAGCGTGTGGTGCTATACTTTGATTTTCGGCCATGAACATGACTTTGGAATTTGGCACAGCTCATTCTTTCCTGTAGAGTACATTTGGGGCTACATTTCGTGCAAGTTTCAGCTCGATTGCCTAAGTATTGAGGGAGAAATTTCAAACTCTAATAGAAAAAAGTGTCTCATAGTCTAAGTGCAGGGTTTTTTGCCGCCTGCTCTGCCGTTTGTCGCATAGCGTGTGGTGCTATACTTGGATTTTCGGCCATGAACATGACTTTGGAATTTGGCACAGCTCATACTTTCCTGTAGAGTACATCTGGGGCTACATTTCGTGCAAGTTTCAGCTCGATTGCCTCAGTATTGAGTGGGAAATTTCAAACTCTAGCAGAAAAAAAGTGTCTCCTAGTCTAAGCGCAGTTTTTTTGCCGCCTGCTCTGCCGTTTGTCGCATAGCGTGTGGTGCTATACTTGGATTTTCGGCCATGAACATGAATTTGGAATTTGGCACAGCTCATACTTTCCTGTAGAGAACATCTGGGGCTACATTTCGTGCAAGTTTCAGCTCGATTGCCTAAGTATTGAGGGAGAAATTTCAAACTCTAGCAGAAAAAAGTGTCTCATAGTCTAAGTGCAGGGGTTTTTTTTGCCGCGTGCTCTGCCGTTTTGTCGCATAGCGTGTGGTGCTATACTTGGATTTTCGGCCATGAACATGACTTTGGCATTTGGCACAGCTCATACTTTCCTGTAGGGAACATCTGGGGCTACATTTCGTGCAAGTTTCAGCTCGATTGCCTTAGTATTGAGGGAGAAATTTCAAACTCTAGCAGAAAAAAGTGTCTCATAGTCTAAGTGCAGTTTTTCTGCCGACTGCTCTGCCGTTTTGTCGCATAGCGTGTGGTGCTATACTTGGATTTTCGGCCATGAACATGACTTTGGAATTTGGCACTGCTCATACTTTCCTGTAGAGTACATCTGGGGCTACATTTCTTGCAAGTTTCAGCTCGATTGCCTCTGTATTGAGGGAGAAATTTCAAACTCTAACAGAAAAAAGTGTCTCATAGTCTAAGTGCAGGTTTTTTTTTGCTGCGTGCTCTGCCGTTTTGTCGCATAGCGTGTTGTGCTATACTCTGATTTTCGGCCATGAACATGACTTTGGAATTTGGCACTGCTCATACTTTCCTGTACAGTACATCTAGGGCTACATTTCGTGCAAGTTTCAGCTCGATTGCCTCAGTATTGAGTGGGAAATTTCAAACTCTAGCAGAAAAAAGTGTCTCATTGTCTAAGTGCAGTTTTTCTGCCGACTGCTCTGCCGTTTTGTCGCATAGCGTGTGGTGCTATACTTGGATTTTCGGCCATGAACATGAATTTGGAATTTGGCACTGCTCATACTTTCCTGTAGAGTACATCTGGGGCTACATTTCGTGCAAGTTTCAGCTCGATTGCCTAAGTATTGAGGGAGAAATTTCAAACTCTAGCAGAAAAAAGTGTCTCATAGTCTAAGTGCAGTTTTTCTGCCGACTGCTCTGCCGTTTTGTCGCATAGCGTGTGGTGCTATACTTGGATTTTCGGCCATGAACATGACTTTGGAATTTGGCACAGCTCATACTTTCCTGTAGAGTACATCTGGGGCTACATTTCGTGCAAGTTTCAGCTCGATTGCCTAAGTATTGAAGGAGAAATTTCAAACTCTAGCAGAAAAAAGTGTCTCATAGTCTAAGTGCAGGGGTTTTTTTTGCCGCGTGCTCTGCCGTTTTGTCGCATAGCGTGTGGTGCTATACTTGGATTTTCGGCCATGAACATGACTTTGGCATTTGGCACAGCTCATACTTTCCTGTAGGGAACATCTGGGGCTACATTTCGTGCAAGTTTCAGCTCGATTGCCTTAGTATTGAGGGAGAAATTTCAAACTCTAGCAGAAAAAAGTGTCTCATAGTCTAAGTGCAGTTTTTCTGCCGACTGCTCTGCCGTTTTGTCGCATAGCGTGTGGTGCTATACTTGGATTTTCGGCCATGAACATGACTTTGGAATTTGGCACTGCTCATACTTTCCTGTAGAGTACATCTGGGGCTACATTTCTTGCAAGTTTCAGCTCGATTGCCTCTGTATTGAGGGAGAAATTTCAAACTCTAACAGAAAAAAGTGTCTCATAGTCTAAGTGCAGGTTTTTTTTTGCTGCGTGCTCTGCCGTTTTGTCGCATAGCGTGTGGTGCTATACTCTGATTTTCGGCCATGAACATGACTTTGGCATTTGGCACAGCTCATACTTTCCTGTAGGGAACATCTGGGGCTACATTTCGTGCAAGTTTCAGCTCGATTGCCTTAGTATTGAGGGAGAAATTTCAAACTCTAGCAGAAAAAAGTGTCTCATAGTCTAAGTGCAGTTTTTCTGCCGACTGCTCTGCCGTTTTGTCGCATAGCGTGTGGTGCTATACTTTGATTTTCGGCCATGAACATGACTTTGGAATTTGGCACAGCTCATTCTATCCTGTAGAGTACATCTGGGGCTACATTTCGTGCAAGTTTCAGCTCGATTGCCTAAGTATTGAGGGAGAAATTTCAAACTCTAGCAGAAAAAAGTGTCTCATAGTCTAAGTGCAGTTTTTCTGCCGACTGCTCTGCCGTTTTGTCGCATAGCGTGTGGTGCTATACTTTGATTTTCGGCCATGAACATGACTTTGGAATTTGGCACAGCTCATTCTTTCCTGTAGAGTACATCTGGGGCTACATTTCGTGCAAGTTTCAGCTCGATTGCCTAAGTATTGAGGGAGAAATTTCAAACTCTAACAGAAAAAAGTGTCTCATAGTCTAAGTGCAGGGTTTTTTGCCGCCTGCTCTGCCGTTTGTCGCATAGCGTGTGGTGCTATACTTGGATTTTCGGCCATGAACATGACTTTGGAATTTGGCACAGCTCATTCTTTCCTGTAGAGTACATCTGGGGCTACATTTCGTGCAAGTTTCAGCTCGATTGCCTCAGTATTGAGTGGGAAATTTCAAACTCTAGCAGAAAAAAAGTGTCTCCTAGTCTAAGCGCAGTTTTTTTGCCGCCTGCTCTGCCGTTTGTCGCATAGCGTGTGGTGCTATACTTGGATTTTCGGCCATGAACATGAATTTGGAATTTGGCACAGCTCATACTTTCCTGTAAAGAACATCTGGGGCTACATTTCGTGCAAGTTTCAGCTCGATTGCCTAAGTATTGAGGGAGTAATTTCAAACTCTAGCAGAAAAAAGTGTCTCATAGTCTAAGTGCAGTTTTTCTGCCGACTGCTCTGCCGTTTTGTCGCATAGCGTGTGGTGCTATACTTGGATTTTCGGCCATGAACATGACTTTGGAATTTGGCACAGCTCATACTTTCCTGTAGAGTACATCTGGGGCTACATTTCGTGCAAGTTTCAGCTCGATTGCCTAAGTATTGAAGGAGAAATTTCAAACTCTAGCAGAAAAAAGTGTCTCATAGTCTAAGTGCAGGGGTTTTTTTTGCCGCGTGCTCTGCCGTTTTGTCGCATAGCGTGTGGTGCTATACTTGGATTTTCGGCCATGAACATGACTTTGGCATTTGGCACAGCTCATACTTTCCTGTAGGGAACATCTGGGGCTACATTTCGTGCAAGTTTCAGCTCGATTGCCTTAGTATTGAGGGAGAAATTTCAAACTCTAGCAGAAAAAAGTGTCTCATAGTCTAAGTGCACTTTTTTTGCCGCCTGCTCTGCCGTTTGTCGCATAGCGTATGGTGCTATACTTGGATTTTCGGCCATGAACATGACTTTGGAATTTGGCACTGCTCATACTTTCCTGTACAGTACATCTGGGGCTACATATCGTGCAAGTTTCAGCTCGATTGCCTAAGTATTGAGGGAGAAATTTCAAACTCTAGCAGAAAAAAGTGTCTCATAGTCTAAGTGCAGTTTTTCTGCCGACTGCTCTGCCGTTTTGTATCATAGCGTGTGGTGCTATACTTTGATTTTCGGCCATGAACATGACTTTGGAATTTGGCACAGCTCATTCTTTCCTGTAGAGTACATTTGGGGCTACATTTCGTGCAAGTTTCAGCTCGATTGCCTAAGTATTGAGGGAGAAATTTCAAACTCTAATAGAAAAAAGTGTCTCATAGTCTAAGTGCAGGGTTTTTTGCCGCCTGCTCTGCCGTTTGTCGCATAGCGTGTGGTGCAATACTTGGATTTTCGGCCATGAACATGACTTTGGAATTTGGCACAGCTCATACTTTCCTGTAGAGTACATCTGGGGCTACATTTCGTGCAAGTTTCAGCTCGATTGCCTCAGTATTGAGTGGGAAATTTCAAACTCTAGCAGAAAAAAAGTGTCTCCTAGTCTAAGCGCAGTTTTTTTGCCGCCTACTCTGCCGTTTGTCGCATAGCGTGTGGTGCTATACTTGGATTTTCGGCCATGAACATGAATTTGGAATTTGGCACAGCTCATACTTTCCTGTAGAGAACATCTGGGGCTACATTTCGTGCAAGTTTCAGCTCGATTGCCTAAGTATTGAGGGAGAAATTTCAAACTCTAGCAGAAAAAAGTGTCTCATAGTCTAAGTGCAGTTTTTCTGCCGACTGCTCTGCCGTTTTGTCGCATAGCGTGTGGTGCTATACTTGGATTTTCGGCCATGAACATGACTTTGGAATTTGGCACTGCTCATACTTTCCTGTAGAGTACATCTGGGGCTACATTTCTTGCAAGTTTCAGCTCGATTGCCTCTGTATTGAGGGAGAAATTTCAAACTCTAACAGAAAAAAGTGTCTCATAGTCTAAGTGCAGGTTTTTTTTTGCTGCGTGCTCTGCCGTTTTGTCGCATAGCGTGTGGTGCTATACTCTGATTTTCGGCCATGAACATGACTTTGGCATTTGGCACAGCTCATACTTTCCTGTAGGGAACATCTGGGGCTACATTTCGTGCAAGTTTCAGCTCGATTGCCTTAGTATTGAGGGAGAAATTTCAAACTCTAGCAGAAAAAAGTGTCTCATTGTCTAAGTGCAGTTTTTCTGCCGACTGCTCTGCCGTTTTGTCGCATAGCGTGTGGTGCTATACTTTGATTTTCGGCCATGAACATGACTTTGGAATTTGGCACAGCTCATTCTTTCCTGTAGAGTACATCTGGGGCTACATTTCGTGCAAGTTTCAGCTCGATTGCCTAAGTATTGAGGGAGAAATTTCAAACTCTAGCAGAAAAAAGTGTCTCATAGTCTAAGTGCAGTTTTTCTGCCGACTGCTCTGCCGTTTTGTCGCATAGCGTGTGGTGCTATACTTTGATTTTCGGCCATGAACATGACTTTGGAATTTGGCACAGCTCATTCTTTCCTGTAGAGTACATCTGGGGCTACATTTCGTGCAAGTTTCAGCTCGATTGCCTAAGTATTGAGGGAGAAATTTCAAACTCTAACAGAAAAAAGTGTCTCATAGTCTAAGTGCAGGGTTTTTTGCCGCCTGCTCTGCCGTTTGTCGCATAGCGTGTGGTGCTATACTTGGATTTTCGGCCATGAACATGACTTTGGAATTTGGCACAGCTCATTCTTTCCTGTAGAGTACATCTGGGGCTACATTTCGTGCAAGTTTCAGCTCGATTGCTTCAGTATTGAGTGGGAAATTTCAAACTCTAGCAGAAAAAAAGTGTCTCCTAGTCTAAGCGCAGTTTTTTTGCCGCCTGCTCTGCCGTTTGTCGCATAGCGTGTGGTGCTATACTTGGATTTTCGGCCATGAACATGAATTTGGAATTTGGCACAGCTCATACTTTCCTGTAGAGAACATCTGGGGCTACATTTCGTGCAAGTTTCAGCTCGATTGCCTAAGTATTGAGGGAGAAATTTCAAACTCTAGCAGAAAAAAGTGTCTCATAGTCTAAGTGCAGTTTTTCTGCCGACTGCTCTGCCGTTTTGTCGCATAGCGTGTGGTGCTATACTTGGATTTTCGGCCATGAACATGACTTTGGAATTTGGCACAGCTCATACTTTCCTGTAGAGTACATCTGGGGCTACATTTCGTGCAAGTTTCAGCTCGATTGCCTTAGTATTGAGGGAGAAATTTCAAACTCTAGCAGAAAAAAGTGTCTCATAGTCTAAGTGCACTTTTTTTGCCGCCTGCTCTGCCGTTTGTCGCATAGCGTATGGTGCTATACTTGGATTTTCGGCCATGAACATGACTTTGGAATTTGGCACTGCTCATACTTTCCTGTACAGTACATCTAAGGCTACATATCGTGCAAGTTTCAGCTCGATTGCCTAAGTATTGAGGGAGAAATTTCAAACTCTAGCAGAAAAAAGTGTCTCATAGTCTAAGTGCAGTTTTTCTGCCGACTGCTCTGCCGTTTTGTATCATAGCGTGTGGTGCTATACTTGGATTTTCGGCCATGAACATGACTTTGGAATTTGGCACAGCTCATTCTTTCCTGTAGAGTACATTTGGGGCTACATTTCGTGCAAGTTTCAGCTCGATTGCCTAAGTATTGAGGGAGAAATTTCAAACTCTAATAGAAAAAAGTGTCTCATAGTCTAAGTGCAGGGTTTTTTGCCGCCTGCTCTGCCGTTTGTCGCATAGCGTGTGGTGCTATACTTGGATTTTCGGCCATGAACATGACTTTGGAATTTGGCACAGCTCATACTTTCCTGTAGAGTACATCTGGGGCTACATTTCGTGCAAGTTTCAGCTCGATTGCCTCAGTATTGAGTGGGAAATTTCAAACTCTAGCAGAAAAAAAGTGTCTCCTAGTCTAAGCGCAGTTTTTTTGCCGCCTGCTCTGCCGTTTGTCGCATAGCGTGTGGTGCTATACTTGGATTTTCGGCCATGAACATGAATTTGGAATTTGGCACAGCTCATACTTTCCTGTAGAGAACATCTGGGGCTACATTTCGTGCAAGTTTCAGCTCGATTGCCTAAGTATTGAGGGAGAAATTTCAAACTCTAGCAGAAAAAAGTGTCTCATAGTCTAAGTGCAGTTTTTCTGCCGACTGCTCTGCCGTTTTGTCGCATAGCGTGTGGTGCTATACTTGGATTTTCGGCCATGAACATGACTTTGGAATTTGGCACAGCTCATACTTTCCTGTAGAGTACATTTGGGGCTACATTTCGTGCAAGTTTCAGCTCGATTGCCTAAGTATTGAAGGAGAAATTTCAAACTCTAGCAGAAAAAAGTGTCTCATAGTCTAAGTGCAGGGGTTTTTTTTGCCGCGTGCTCTGCCGTTTTGTCGCATAGCGTGTGGTGCTATACTTGGATTTTCGGCCATGATCATGACTTTGGCATTTGGCACAGCTCATACTTTCCTGTAGGGAACATCTGGGGCTACATTTCGTGCAAGTTTCAGCTCGATTGCCTTAGTATTGAGGGAGAAATTTCAAACTCTAGCAGAAAAAAGTGTCTCATAGTCTAAGTGCAGTTTTTCTGCCGACTGCTCTGCCGTTTTGTCGCATAGCGTGTGGTGCTATACTTGGATTTTCGGCCATGAACATGACTTTGGAATTTGGCACTGCTCATACTTTCCTGTAGAGTACATCTGGGGCTACATTTCTTGCAAGTTTCAGCTCGATTGCCTCTGTATTGAGGGAGAAATTTCAAACTCTAACAGAAAAAAGTGTCTCATAGTCTAAGTGCAGGTTTTTTTTTGCTGCGTGCTCTGCCGTTTTGTCGCATAGCGTGTTGTGCTATACTCTGATTTTCGGCCATGAACATGACTTTGGAATTTGGCACTGCTCATACTTTCCTGTACAGTACATCTAGGGCTACATTTCGTGCAAGTTTCAGCTCGATTGCCTCAGTATTGAGTGGGAAATTTCAAACTCTAGCAGAAAAAAGTGTCTCATTGTCTAAGTGCAGTTTTTCTGCCGACTGCTCTGCCGTTTTGTCGCATAGCGTGTGGTGCTATACTTGGATTTTCGGCCATGAACATGAATTTGGAATTTGGCACTGCTCATACTTTCCTGTAGAGTACATCTGGGGCTACATTTCGTGCAAGTTTCAGCTCGATTGCCTCTGTATTGAGGGAGAAATTTCAAACTCTAACAGAAAAAAAGTGTCTCATAGTCTAAGTGCAGGGTTTTTTGCCGCCTGCTCTGCCGTTTGTCGCATAGCGTGTGGTGCTATACTTGGATTTTCGGCCATGAACATGACTTTGGAATTTGGCACAGCTCATACTTTCCTGTAGAGTACATCTGGGGCTACATTTCGTGCAAGTTTCAGCTCGATTGCCTCAGTATTGAGTGGGAAATTTCAAACTCTAGCAGAAAAAAAGTGTCTCCTAGTCTAAGCGCAGTTTTTTTGCCGCCTGCTCTGCCGTTTGTCGCATAGCGTGTGGTGCTATACTTGGATTTTCGGCCATGAACATGAATTTGGAATTTGGCACAGCTCATACTTTCCTGTAGAGAACATCTGGGGCTACATTTCGTGCAAGTTTCAGCTCGATTGCCTAAGTATTGAGGGAGAAATTTCAAACTCTAGCAGAAAAAAGTGTCTCATAGTCTAAGTGCAGTTTTTCTGCCGACTGCTCTGCCGTTTTGTCGCATAGCGTGTGGTGCTATACTTGGATTTTCGGCCATGAACATGACTTTGGAATTTGGCACAGCTCATACTTTCCTGTAGAGTACATTTGGGGCTACATTTCGTGCAAGTTTCAGCTCGATTGCCTAAGTATTGAAGGAGAAATTTCAAACTCTAGCAGAAAAAAGTGTCTCATAGTCTAAGTGCAGGGGTTTTTTTTGCCGCGTGCTCTGCCGTTTTGTCGCATAGCGTGTGGTGCTATACTTGGATTTTCGGCCATGAACATGACTTTGGCATTTGGCACAGCTCATACTTTCCTGTAGGGAACATCTGGGGCTACATTTCGTGCAAGTTTCAGCTCGATTGCCTTAGTATTGAGGGAGAAATTTCAAACTCTAGCAGAAAAAAGTGTCTCATAGTCTAAGTGCAGTTTTTCTGCCGACTGCTCTGCCGTTTTGTCGCATAGCGTGTGGTGCTATACTTGGATTTTCGGCCATGAACATGACTTTGGAATTTGGCACTGCTCATACTTTCCTGTAGAGTACATCTGGGGCTACATTTCTTGCAAGTTTCAGCTCGATTGCCTCTGTATTGAGGGAGAAATTTCAAACTCTAACAGAAAAAAGTGTCTCATAGTCTAAGTGCAGGTTTTTTTTTGCTGCGTGCTCTGCCGTTTTGTCGCATAGCGTGTTGTGCTATACTCTGATTTTCGGCCATGAACATGACTTTGGAATTTGGCACTGCTCATACTTTCCTGTACAGTACATCTAGGGCTACATTTCGTGCAAGTTTCAGCTCGATTGCCTCAGTATTGAGTGGGAAATTTCAAACTCTAGCAGAAAAAAGTGTCTCATTGTCTAAGTGCAGTTTTTCTGCCGACTGCTCTGCCGTTTTGTCGCATAGCGTGTGGTGCTATACTTGGATTTTCGGCCATGAACATGAATTTGGAATTTGGCACTGCTCATACTTTCCTGTAGAGTACATCTGGGGCTACATTTCGTGCAAGTTTCAGCTCGATTGCCTTAGTATTGAGGGAGAAATTTCAAACTCTAGCAGAAAAAAGTGTCTCATAGTCTAAGTGCAGTTTTTCTGCCGACTGCTCTGCCGTTTTGTCGCATAGCGTGTGGTGCTATACTTGGATTTTCGGCCATGAACATGACTTTGGAATTTGGCACAGCTCATACTTTCCTGTAGAGCACATCTGGGGCTACATTTCGTGCAAGTTTCAGCTCGATTGCCTCTGTATTGAGGGAGAAATTTCAAACTCTAACAGAAAAAAGTGTCTCATAGTCTAAGTGCAGGTTTTTTTTTGCTGCTTGCTCTGCCGTTTTGTCGCATAGCGTGTGGTGCTATACTTGGATTTTCGGCCATGAACATGACTTTGGAATTTGGCACTGCTCATACTTTCCTATACAGTACATCTAGGGCTACATTTCGTGCAAGTTTCAGCTCGATTGCCTAAGTATTGAGGGAGAAATTTCAAACTCTAGCAGAAAAAAGTGTCTCATAGTCTAAGTGCAGTTTTTCTGCCGACTGCTCTGCCGTTTTGTCGCATAGCGTGTGGTGCTATACTTGGATTTTCGGCCATGAACATGACTTTGGAATTTGGCACTGCTCATACTTTCCTGTAGAGTACATCTGGGGCTACATTTCGTGCAAGTTTCAGCTCGATTGCCTAAGTATTGAAGGAGAAATTTCAAACTCTAGTAGAAAAAAGTGTCTCATAGTCTAAGTGCAGGTTTTTTTTTTGCCGCGTGCTCTGCCGTTTGTCGCATAGCGTGTGGTGCTATACTTGGATTTTCGGCCATGAACATGACTTTGGAATTTGGCACTGCTCATACTTTCCTGTACAGTACATCTGGGGCTACATTTCGTGCAAGTTTCAGCTCGATTGCCTCAGTATTGAGTGGGAAATTTCAAACTCTAGCAGAAAAAAGTGTCTCATAGTCTAAGTGCAGTTTTTCTGCCGACTGCTCTGCCGTTTTGTCGCATAGCGTGTGGTGCTATACTTGGATTTTCGGCCATGAACATGAATTTGGAATTTGGCACTGCTCATACTTTCCTGTAGAGTACATCTGGGGCTACATTTCGTGCAAGTTTCAGCTCGATTGCCTCTGTATTGAGGGAGAAATTTCAAACTCTAGCAGAAAAAAGTGTCTCATAGTCTAAGTGCAGGGTTTTTTTTTGCCGCGTGCTCTGCCGTTTTGTCGCATAGCGTTTGGTGCTATACTTGGATTTTCGGCCATGAACATGACTTTGGCATTTGGCACAGCTCATACTTTCCTGTAGGGAACATCTGGGGCTACATTTCGTGCAAGTTTCAGCTCGATTGCCTAAGTATTGAGGGAGAAATTTCAAACTCTAGCAGAAAAAAGTGTCTCATAGTCTAAGTGCAGTTTTTCTGCCGACTGCTCTGCCGTTTTGTCGCATAGCGTGTGGTGCTATACTTGGATTTTCGGCCATGAACATGACTTTGGAATTTGGCACAGCTCATACTTTCCTGTAGAGTACATCTGGGGCTACATTTCGTGCAAGTTTCAGCTCGATTGCCTAAGTATTGAAGGAGAAATTTCAAACTCTAGTAGAAAAAAGTGTCTCATAGTCTAAGTGCAGGTTTTTTTTTTGCCGCGTGCTCTGCCGTTTGTCGCATAGCGTGTAGTGCTATACTTGGATTTTCGGCCATGAACATGACTTTGGAATTTGGCACTGCTCATACTTTCCTGTACAGTACATTTAGGGCTACATGTCGTGCAAGTTTCAGCTCGATTGCCTCAGTATTGAGTGGGAAATTTCAAACTCTAGCAGAAAAAAGTGTCTCATAGTCTAAGTGCAGTTTTTCTGCCGACTGCTCTGCCGTTTGTCGCATAGCGTGTGGTGCTATACTTGGATTTTCGGCCATGAACATGACTTTGGAATTTGGCACTGCTCATACTTTCCTGTAGAGTACATCTGGGGCTACATTTCGTGCAAGTTTCAGCTCGATTGCCTAAGTATTGAAGGAGAAATTTCAAACTCTAGTAGAAAAAAGTGTCTCATAGTCTAAGTGCAGGTTTTTTTTTTGCCGCGTGCTCTGCCGTTTGTCGCATAGCGTGTGGTGCTATACTTGGATTTTCGGCCATGAACATGACTTTGGAATTTGGCACTGCTCATACTTTCCTGTACAGTACATCTGGGGCTACATTTCGTGCAAGTTTCAGCTCGATTGCCTCAGTATTGAGTGGGAAATTTCAAACTCTAGCAGAAAAAAGTGTCTCATAGTCTAAGTGCAGTTTTTCTGCCGACTGCTCTGCCGTTTTGTCGCATAGCGTGTGGTGCTATACTTGGATTTTCGGCCATGAACGTGAATTTGGAATTTGGCACTGCTCATACTTTCCTGTAGAGTACATCTGGGGCTACATTTCGTGCAAGTTTCAGCTCGATTGCCTCTGTATTGAGGGAGAAATTTCAAACTCTAGCAGAAAAAAGTGTCTCATAGTCTAAGTGCAGGGTTTTTTTTTTGCCGCGTGCTCTGCCGTTTTTTCGCATAGCGTGTGGTGCTATACTTGGATTTTCGGCCATGAACATGACTTTGGAATTTGGCACTGCTCATACTTTCCTGTAGAGTACATCTGGGCCTACATTTCGTGCAAGTTTCAGCTCGATTGCCTAAGTATTGAGGGAGAAATTTCAAACTCTAGCAGAAAAAAGTGTCTCATTGTCTAAGTGCAGTTTTTCTGCCGACTGCTCTGCCGTTTTGTCGCATAGCGTGTGGTGCTATACTTGGATTTTCGGCCATGAACATGAATTTGGAATTTGGCACTGCTCATACTTTCCTGTAGAGTACATCTGGGGCTACATTTCGTGCAAGTTTCAGCTCGATTGCCTTAGTATTGAGGGAGAAATTTCAAACTCTAGCAGAAAAAAGTGTCTCATAGTCTAAGTGCAGTTTTTCTGCCGACTGCTCTGCCGTTTTGTCGCATAGCGTGTGGTGCTATACTTGGATTTTCGGCCATGAACATGACTTTGGAATTTGGCACAGCTCATACTTTCCTGTAGAGCACATCTGGGGCTACATTTCGTGCAAGTTTCAGCTCGATTGCCTCTGTATTGAGGGAGAAATTTCAAACTCTAACAGAAAAAAGTGTCTCATAGTCTAAGTGCAGGTTTTTTTTTGCTGCTTGCTCTGCCGTTTTGTCGCATAGCGTGTGGTGCTATACTTGGATTTTCGGCCATGAACATGACTTTGGAATTTGGCACTGCTCATACTTTCCTATACAGTACATCTAGGGCTACATTTCGTGCAAGTTTCAGCTCGATTGCCTAAGTATTGAGGGAGAAATTTCAAACTCTAGCAGAAAAAAGTGTCTCATAGTCTAAGTGCAGTTTTTCTGCCGACTGCTCTGCCGTTTTGTCGCATAGCGTGTGGTGCTATACTTGGATTTTCGGCCATGAACATGACTTTGGAATTTGGCACTGCTCATACTTTCCTGTAGAGTACATCTGGGGCTACATTTCGTGCAAGTTTCAGCTCGATTGCCTAAGTATTGAAGGAGAAATTTCAAACTCTAGTAGAAAAAAGTGTCTCATAGTCTAAGTGCAGGTTTTTTTTTTGCCGCGTGCTCTGCCGTTTGTCGCATAGCGTGTGGTGCTATACTTGGATTTTCGGCCATGAACATGACTTTGGAATTTGGCACTGCTCATACTTTCCTGTACAGTACATCTAGGGCTACATGTCGTGCAAGTTTCAGCTCGATTGCCTCAGTATTGAGTGGGAAATTTCAAACTCTAGCAGAAAAAAGTGTCTCATAGTCTAAGTGCAGTTTTTCTGCCGACTGCTCTGCCGTTTGTCGCATAGCGTGTGGTGCTATACTTGGATTTTCGGCCATGAACATGACTTTGGAATTTGGCACTGCTCATACTTTCCTGTAGAGTACATCTGGGGCTACATTTCGTGCAAGTTTCAGCTCGATTGCCTAAGTATTGAAGGAGAAATTTCAAACTCTAGTAGAAAAAAGTGTCTCATAGTCTAAGTGCAGGTTTTTTTTTTGCCGCGTGCTCTGCCGTTTGTCGCATAGCGTGTGGTGCTATACTTGGATTTTCGGCCATGAACATGACTTTGGAATTTGGCACTGCTCATACTTTCCTGTACAGTACATCTGGGGCTACATTTCGTGCAAGTTTCAGCTCGATTGCCTCAGTATTGAGTGGGAAATTTCAAACTCTAGCAGAAAAAAGTGTCTCATAGTCTAAGTGCAGTTTTTCTGCCGACTGCTCTGCCGTTTTGTCGCATAGCGTGTGGTGCTATACTTGGATTTTCGGCCATGAACGTGAATTTGGAATTTGGCACTGCTCATACTTTCCTGTAGAGTACATCTGGGGCTACATTTCGTGCAAGTTTCAGCTCGATTGCCTCTGTATTGAGGGAGAAATTTCAAACTCTAGCAGAAAAAAGTGTCTCATAGTCTAAGTGCAGGGTTTTTTTTTTGCCGCGTGCTCTGCCGTTTTTTCGCATAGCGTGTGGTGCTATACTTGGATTTTCGGCCATGAACATGACTTTGGAATTTGGCACTGCTCATACTTTCCTGTAGAGTACATCTAGGCCTACATTTCGTGCAAGTTTCAGCTCGATTGCCTAAGTATTGAGGGAGAAATTTCAAACTCTAACAGAAAAAAGTGTCTCATAGTCTAAGTGCAGGGTTTTTTTTTGCCGCGTGCTCTGCCGTTTTGTCGCATAGCGTGTGGTGCTATACTTGGATTTTCGGCCATGAACATGACTTTGGAATTTGGCACAGCTCATACTTTCCTGTAGAGTACATCTGGGGCTACATTTCGTGCAAGTTTCAGCTCGATTGCCTTAGTATTGAGGGAGAAATTTCAAACTCTAACAGAAAAAAGTGTCTCATAGTCTAAGTGCAGGGTTTTTTTTGCTGCGTGCTCTGCCGTTTTGTCGCATAGCGTGTGGTGCTATACTCTGATTTTCGGCCATGAACATGACTTTGGAATTTGGCACTGCTCATACTTTCCTGTACAGTACATCTAGGGCTACATTTCGTGCAAGTTTCAGCTCGATTCCCTCAGTATTGAGTGGGAAATTTCAAACTCTAGCAGAAAAAAGTGTCTCATTGTCTAAGTGCAGGTTTTTTTTTGCCGCGTGCTCTGCCGTTTGTCGCATAGCGTGTGGTGCTATACTTGGATTTTCGGCCATGAACATGAATTTGGAATTTGGCACTGCTCATACTTTCCTGTAGAGTACATCTGGGGCTACATTTCGTGCAAGTTTCAGCTCGATTGCCTCAGTATTGAGTGGGAAATTTCAAACTCTAGCAGAAAAAAAGTGTCTCCTAGTCTAAGCGCAGTTTTTTTGCCGCCTGCTCTGCCGTTTGTCGCATAGCGTGTGGTGCTATACTTGGATTTTCGGCCATGAACATGAATTTGGAATTTGGCACAGCTCATACTTTCCTGTAGAGAACATCTGGGGCTACATTTCGTGCAAGTTTCAGCTCGATTGCCTAAGTATTGAGGGAGAAATTTCAAACTCTAGCAGAAAAAAGTGTCTCATAGTCTAAGTGCAGTTTTTCTGCCGACTGCTCTGCCGTTTTGTCGCATAGCGTGTGGTGCTATACTTGGATTTTCGGCCATGAACATGACTTTGGAATTTGGCACAGCTCATACTTTCCTGTAGAGTACATTTGGGGCTACATTTCGTGCAAGTTTCAGCTCGATTGCCTAAGTATTGAAGGAGAAATTTCAAACTCTAGCAGAAAAAAGTGTCTCATAGTCTAAGTGCAGGGGTTTTTTTTGCCGCGTGCTCTGCCGTTTTGTCGCATAGCGTGTGGTGCTATACTTGGATTTTCGGCCATAAACATGACTTTGGCATTTGGCACAGCTCATACTTTCCTGTAGGGAACATCTGGGGCTACATTTCGTGCAAGTTTCAGCTCGATTGCCTTAGTATTGAGGGAGAAATTTCAAACTCTAGCAGAAAAAAGTGTCTCATAGTCTAAGTGCAGTTTTTCTGCCGACTGCTCTGCCGTTTTTTCGCATAGCGTGTGGTGCTATACTTGGATTTTCGGCCATGAACATGACTTTGGAATTTGGCACTGCTCATACTTTCCTGTAGAGTACATGTGGGGCTACATTTCTTGCAAGTTTCAGCTCGATTGCCTCTGTATTGAGGGAGAAATTTCAAACTCTAACAGAAAAAAGTGTCTCATAGTCTAAGTGCAGGTTTTTTTTTGCTGCGTGCTCTGCCGTTTTGTCGCATAGCGTGTTGTGCTATACTCTGATTTTCGGCCATGAACATGACTTTGGAATTTGGCACTGCTCATACTTTCCTGTACAGTACATCTAGGGCTACATTTCGTGCAAGTTTCAGCTCGATTGCCTCAGTATTGAGTGGGAAATTTCAAACTCTAGCAGAAAAAAGTGTCTCATTGTCTAAGTGCAGTTTTTCTGCCGACTGCTCTGCCGTTTTGTCGCATAGCGTGTGGTGCTATACTTGGATTTGCGGCCATGAACATGAATTTGGAATTTGGCACTGCTCATACTTTCCTGTAGAGTACATCTGGGGCTACATTTCGTGCAAGTTTCAGCTCGATTGCCTCTGTATTGAGGGAGAAATTTCAAACTCTAACAGAAAAAAAGTGTCTCCTAGTCTAAGTGCAGGTTTTTTTTTTGCCGCGTGCTCTGCCGTTTGTCGCATAGCGTGTGGTGCTATACTTGGATTTTCGGCCATGAACATGACTTTGGAATTTGGCACTGCTCATACTTTCCTGTACAGTACATCTGGGGCTACATTTCGTGCAAGTTTCAGCTCGATTGCCTCAGTATTGAGTGGGAAATTTCAAACTCTAGCAGAAAAAAGTGTCTCATTGTCTAAGTGCAGTTTTTCTGCCGACTGCTCTGCCGTTTTGTCGCATAGCGTGTGGTGCTATACTTGGATTTTCGGCCATGAACATGAATTTGGAATTTGGCACTGCTCATACTTTCCTGTAGAGTACATCTGGGGCTACATTTCGTGCAAGTTTCAGCTCGATTGCCTTAGTATTGAGGGAGAAATTTCAAACTCTAGCAGAAAAAAGTGTCTCATAGTCTAAGTGCAGTTTTTCTGCCGACTGCTCTGCCGTTTTGTCGCATAGCGTGTGGTGCTATACTTGGATTTTCGGCCATGAACATGACTTTGGAATTTGGCACTGCTCATACTTTCCTGTAGAGTACATCTGGGGCTACATTTCGTGCAAGTTTCAGCTCGATTGCCTAAGTATTGAAGGAGAAATTTCAAACTCTAGTAGAAAAAAGTGTCTCATAGTCTAAGTGCAGGTTTTTTTTTTGCCGCGTGCTCTGCCGTTTGTCGCATAGCGTGTGGTGCTATACTTGGATTTTCGGCCATGAACATGACTTTGGAATTTGGCACTGTTCATACTTTCCTGTACAGTACATCTGGGGCTACATTTCGTGCAAGTTTCAGCTCGATTGCCTCAGTATTGAGTGGGAAATTTCAAACTCTAGCAGAAAAAAGTGTCTCATAGTCTAAGTGCAGTTTTTCTGCCGACTGCTCTGCCGTTTTGTCGCATAGCGTGTGGTGCTATACTTGGATTTTCGGCCATGAACATGAATTTGGAATTTGGCACTGCTCATACTTTCCTGTAGAGTACATCTGGGGCTACATTTCGTGCAAGTTTCAGCTCGATTGCCTCTGTATTGAGGGAGAAATTTCAAACTCTAGCAGAAAAAAGTGTCTCATAGTCTAAGTGCAGGGTTTTTTTTTGCCGCGTGCTCTGCCGTTTTGTCGCATAGCGTTTGGTGCTATACTTGGATTTTCGGCCATGAACATGACTTTGGCATTTGGCACAGCTCATACTTTCCTGTAGGGAACATCTGGGGCTACATTTCGTGCAAGTATCAGCTCGATTGCCTAAGTATTGAGGGAGAAATTTCAAACTCTAGCAGAAAAAAGTGTCTCATAGTCTAAGTGCAGTTTTTCTGCCGACTGCTCTGCCGTTTTGTCGCATAGCGTGTGGTGCTATACTTGGATTTTCGGCCATGAACATGACTTTGGAATTTGGCACAGCTCATACTTTCCTGTAGAGTACATCTGGGGCTACATTTCGTGCAAGTTTCAGCTCGATTGCCTAAGTATTGAAGGAGAAATTTCAAACTCTAGTAGAAAAAAGTGTCTCATAGTCTAAGTGCAGGTTTTTTTTTTTGCCGCGTGCTCTGCCGTTTTTTCGCATAGCGTGTGGTGCTATACTTGGATTTTCGGCCATGAACATGACTTTGGAATTTGGCACTGCTCATACTTTCCTGTAGAGTACATGTGGGGCTACATTTCTTGCAAGTTTCAGCTCGATTGCCTCTGTATTGAGGGAGAAATTTCAAACTCTAACAGAAAAAAGTGTCTCATAGTCTAAGTGCAGGTTTTTTTTTGCTGCGTGCTCTGCCGTTTTGTCGCATAGCGTGTTGTGCTATACTCTGATTTTCGGCCATGAACATGACTTTGGAATTTGGCACTGCTCATACTTTCCTGTACAGTACATCTAGGGCTACATTTCGTGCAAGTTTCAGCTCGATTGCCTCAGTATTGAGTGGGAAATTTCAAACTCTAGCAGAAAAAAGTGTCTCATTGTCTAAGTGCAGTTTTTCTGCCGACTGCTCTGCCGTTTTGTCGCATAGCGTGTGGTGCTATACTTGGATTTGCGGCCATGAACATGAATTTGGAATTTGGCACTGCTCATACTTTCCTGTAGAGTACATCTGGGGCTACATTTCGTGCAAGTTTCAGCTCGATTGCCTCTGTATTGAGGGAGAAATTTCAAACTCTAACAGAAAAAAAGTGTCTCCTAGTCTAAGTGCAGGTTTTTTTTTTGCCGCGTGCTCTGCCGTTTGTCGCATAGCGTGTGGTGCTATACTTGGATTTTCGGCCATGAACATGACTTTGGAATTTGGCACTGCTCATACTTTCCTGTACAGTACATCTGGGGCTACATTTCGTGCAAGTTTCAGCTCGATTGCCTCAGTATTGAGTGGGAAATTTCAAACTCTAGCAGAAAAAAGTGTCTCATTGTCTAAGTGCAGTTTTTCTGCCGACTGCTCTGCCGTTTTGTCGCATAGCGTGTGGTGCTATACTTGGATTTTCGGCCATGAACATGAATTTGGAATTTGGCACTGCTCATACTTTCCTGTAGAGTACATCTGGGGCTACATTTCGTGCAAGTTTCAGCTCGATTGCCTTAGTATTGAGGGAGAAATTTCAAACTCTAGCAGAAAAAAGTGTCTCATAGTCTAAGTGCAGTTTTTCTGCCGACTGCTCTGCCGTTTTGTCGCATAGCGTGTGGTGCTATACTTGGATTTTCGGCCATGAACATGACTTTGGAATTTGGCACTGCTCATACTTTCCTGTAGAGTACATCTGGGGCTACATTTCGTGCAAGTTTCAGCTCGATTGCCTAAGTATTGAAGGAGAAATTTCAAACTCTAGTAGAAAAAAGTGTCTCATAGTCTAAGTGCAGGTTTTTTTTTTGCCGCGTGCTCTGCCGTTTGTCGCATAGCGTGTGGTGCTATACTTGGATTTTCGGCCATGAACATGACTTTGGAATTTGGCACTGCTCATACTTTCCTGTACAGTACATCTGGGGCTACATTTCGTGCAAGTTTCAGCTCGATTGCCTCAGTATTGAGTGGGAAATTTCAAACTCTAGCAGAAAAAAGTGTCTCATAGTCTAAGTGCAGTTTTTCTGCCGACTGCTCTGCCGTTTTGTCGCATAGCGTGTGGTGCTATACTTGGATTTTCGGCCATGAACATGAATTTGGAATTTGGCACTGCTCATACTTTCCTGTAGAGTACATCTGGGGCTACATTTCGTGCAAGTTTCAGCTCGATTGCCTCTGTATTGAGGGAGAAATTTCAAACTCTAGCAGAAAAAAGTGTCTCATAGTCTAAGTGCAGGGTTTTTTTTTGCCGCGTGCTCTGCCGTTTTGTCGCATAGCGTTTGGTGCTATACTTGGATTTTCGGCCATGAACATGACTTTGGCATTTGGCACAGCTCATACTTTCCTGTAGGGAACATCTGGGGCTACATTTCGTGCAAGTATCAGCTCGATTGCCTAAGTATTGAGGGAGAAATTTCAAACTCTAGCAGAAAAAAGTGTCTCATAGTCTAAGTGCAGTTTTTCTGCCGACTGCTCTGCCGTTTTGTCGCATAGCGTGTGGTGCTATACTTGGATTTTCGGCCATGAACATGACTTTGGAATTTGGCACAGCTCATACTTTCCTGTAGAGTACATCTGGGGCTACATTTCGTGCAAGTTTCAGCTCGATTGCCTAAGTATTGAAGGAGAAATTTCAAACTCTAGTAGAAAAAAGTGTCTCATAGTCTAAGTGCAGGTTTTTTTTTTTGCCGCGTGCTCTGCCGTTTTTTCGCATAGCGTGTGGTGCTATACTTGGATTTTCGGCCATGAACATGACTTTGGAATTTGGCACTGCTCATACTTTCCTGTAGAGTACATCTGGGCCTACATTTCGTGCAAGTTTCAGCTCGATTGCCTAAGTATTGAGGGAGAAATTTCAAACTCTAGCAGAAAAAAGTGTCTCATAGTCTAAGTGCAGTTTTTCTGCCGACTGCTCTGCCGTTTTGTCGCATAGCGTGTGGTGCTATACTTGGATTTTCGGCCATGAACATGACTTTGGAATTTGGCACAGCTCATACTTTCCTGTAGAGTACATCTGGGGCTACATTTCGTGCAAGTTTCAGCTCGATTGCCTTAGTATTGAGGGAGAAATTTCAAACTCTAACAGAAAAAAGTGTCTCATAGTCTAAGTGCAGGGTTTTTTTTGCTGCGTGCTCTGCCGTTTTGTCGCATAGCGTGTGGTGCTATACTCTGATTTTCGGCCATGAACATGACTTTGGAATTTGGCACTGCTCATACTTTCCTGTACAGTACATCTAGGGCTACATTTCGTGCAAGTTTCAGCTCGATTCCCTCAGTATTGAGTGGGAAATTTCAAACTCTAGCAGAAAAAAGTGTCTCATTGTCTAAGTGCAGGTTTTTTTTTGCCGCGTGCTCTGCCGTTTGTCGCATAGCGTGTGGTGCTATACTTGGATTTTCGGCCATGAACATGAATTTGGAATTTGGCACTGCTCATACTTTCCTGTAGAGTACATCTGGGGCTACATTTCGTGCAAGTTTCAGCTCGATTGCCTCTGTATTGAGGGAGAAATTTCAAACTCTAGCAGAAAAAAGTGTCTCATAGTCTAAGTGCAGGGTTTTTTTTTGCCGCGTGCTCTGCCGTTTTGTCGCATAGCGTGTGGTGCTATACTTGGATTTTCGGCCATGAACATGACTTTGGCATTTGGCACAGCTCATACTTTCCTGTAGGGAACATCTGGGGCAACATTTCGTGCAAGTTTCAGCTCGATTGCCTTAGTATAGAGGGAGAAATTTCAAACTCTAGCAGAAAAAAGTGTCTCATAGTCTAAGTGCAGTTTTTCTGCCGACTGCTCTGCCGTTTTGTCGCATAGCGTGTGGTGCTATACTTGGATTTTCGGCCATGAACATGACTTTGGAATTTGGCACTGCTCATACTTTCCTGTAGAGCACATCTGGGGCTACATTTCGTGCAAGTTTCAGCTCGATTGCCTCTGTATTGAGGGAGAAATTTCAAACTCTAACAGAAAAAAGTGTCTCATAGTCTAAGTGCAGGTTTTTTTTTGCTGCTTGCTCTGCCGTTTTGTCGCATAGCGTGTGGTGCTATACTCTGATTTTCGGCCATGAACATGACTTTGGAATTTGGCACTGCTCATACTTTCCTTTACAGTACATCTAGGGCTACATTTCGTGCAAGTTTCAGCTCGATTGCCTAAGTATTGAGGGAGAAATTTCAAACTCTAGCAGAAAAAAGTGTCTCATAGTCTAAGTGCAGTTTTTCTGCCGACTGCTCTGCCGTTTTGTCGCATAGCGTGTGGTGCTATACTTGGATTTTCGGCCATGAACATGACTTTGGAATTTGGCACAGCTCATACTTTCCTGTAGAGTACATCTGGGGCTACATTTCGTGCAAGTTTCAGCTCGATTGCCTTAGTATTGAGGGAGAAATTTCAAACTCTAGCAGAAAAAAGTGTCTCATAGTCTAAGTGCAGTTTTTCTGCCGACTGCTCTGCCGTTTTGTCGCATAGCGTGTGGTGCTATACTTGGATTTTCGGCCATCAACATGACTTTGGCATTTGGCACAGCTCATACTTTCCTGTAGGGAACATCTGGGGCTACATTTCGTGCTAGTTTCAGCTCGATTGCCTTAGTATTGAGGGAGAAATTTCAAACTCTAACAGAAAAAAGTGTCTCATAGTCTAAGTGCAGGTTTTTTTTTGCTGCGTGCTCTGCCGTTTTGTCGCATAGCGTGTGGTGCTATACTCTGATTTTCGGCCATGAACATGACTTTGGAATTTGGCACTGCTCATACTTTCCTGTACAGTACATCTAGGGCTACATTTCGTGCAAGTTTCAGCTCGATTCCCTCAGTATTGAGTGGGAAATTTCAAACTCTAGCAGAAAAAAGTGTCTCATTGTCTAAGTGCAGTTTTTCTGCCGACTGCTCTGCCGTTTTGTCGCATAGCGTGTGGTGCTATACTTGGATTTTCGGCCATGAACATGAATTTGGAATTTGGCACTGCTCATACTTTCCTGTAGAGTACATCTGGGGCTACATTTCGTGCAAGTTTCAGCTCGATTGCCTCTGTATTGAGGGAGAAATTTCAAACTCTAACAGAAAAAAGTGTCTCCTAGTCTAAGTGCAGGTTTTTTTTTGCCGCGTGCTCTGCCGTTTGTCGCATAGCGTGTGGTGCTATACTTGGATTTTCGGCCATGAACATGACTTTGGAATTTGGCACAGCTCATACTTTCCTGTAGAGTACATCTGGGGCTACATTTCGTGCAAGTTTCAGCTCGATTGCCTAAGTATTGAAGGAGAAATTTCAAACTCTAGTAGAAAAAAGTGTCTCATAGTCTAAGTGCAGGGGTTTTTTTTGCCGCGTGCTCTGCCGTTTTGTCGCATAGCGTGTGGTGCTATACTTGGATTTTCGGCCATGAACATGACTTTGGCATTTGGCACAGCTCATACTTTCCTGTAGAGTACATCTGGGGCTACATTTCGTGCAAGTTTCAGCTCGATTGCCTTAGTATTGAGGGAGAAATTTCAAACTCTAGCAGAAAAAAGTGTCTCATAGTCTAAGTGCAGTTTTTCTGCCGACTGCTCTGCCGTTTTGTCGCATAGCGTGTGGTGCTATACTTGGATTTTCGGCCATGAACATGACTTTGGCATTTGGCACAGCTCATACTTTCCTGTAGGGAACATCTGGGGCTACATTTCGTGCAAGTTTCAGCTCGATTGCCTTAGTATTGAGGGAGAAATTTCAAACTCTAACAGAAAAAAGTGTCTCATAGTCTAAGTGCAGGGTTTTTTTTGCTGCGTGCTCTGCCGTTTTGTCGCATAGCGTGTGGTGCTATACTTGGATTTTCGGCCATGAACATGACTTTGGCATTTGGCACAGCTCATACTTTCCTGTAGGGAACATCTGGGGCTACATTTCGTGCAAGTTTCAGCTCGATTGCCTTAGTATTGAGGGAGAAATTTCAAACTCTAACAGAAAAAAGTGTCTCATAGTCTAAGTGCAGGGTTTTTTTTGCTGCGTGCTCTGCCGTTTTGTCGCATAGCGTGTGGTGCTATACTCTGATTTTCGGCCATGAACATGACTTTGGAATTTGGCACTGCTCATACTTTCCTGTACAGTACATCTAGGGCTACATTTCGTGCAAGTTTCAGCTCGATTCCCTCAGTATTGAGTGGGAAATTTCAAACTCTAGCAGAAAAAAGTGTCTCATTGTCTAAGTGCAGTTTTTCTGCCGACTGCTCTGCCGTTTTGTCGCATAGCGTGTGGTGCTATACTTGGATTTTCGGCCATGAACATAACTTTGGAATTTGGCACTGCTCATACTTTCCTGTAGAGTACATCTGGGGCTACATTTCGTGCAAGTTTCAGCTCGATTGCCTCTGTATTGAGGGAGAAATTTCAAACTCTAACAGAAAAAAGTGTCTCCTAGTCTAAGTGCAGGTTTTTTTTTGCCGCGTGCTCTGCCGTTTGTCGCATAGCGTGTGGTGCTATACTTGGATTTTCGGCCATGAACATGACTTTGGAATTTGGCACTGCTCATACTTTCCTGTACAGTACATCTGGGGCTACATTTCGTGCAAGTTTCAGCTCGATTGCCTCAGTATTGAGTGGGAAATTTCAAACTCTAGCAGAAAAAAGTGTCTCATTGTCTAAGTGCAGTTTTTCTGCCGACTGCTCTGCCGTTTTGTCGCATAGCGTGTGGTGCTATACTTGGATTTTCGGCCATGAACATGAATTTGGAATTTGGCACTGCTCATACTTTCCTGTAGAGTACATCTGGGGCTACATTTCGTGCAAGTTTCAGCTCGATTGCCTCTGTATTGAGGGAGAAATTTCAAACTCTAGCAGAAAAAAGTGTCTCATAGTCTAAGTGCAGGGTTTTTTTTTGCCGCGTGCTCTGCCGTTTTGTCGCATAGCGTGTGGTGCTATACTTGGATTTTCGGCCATGAACATGACTTTGGCATTTGGCACAGCTCATACTTTCCTGTAGGGAACATCTGGGGCTACATTTCGTGCAAGTTTCAGCTCGATTGCCTTAGTATTGAGGGAGAAATTTCAAACTCTAGCAGAAAAAAGTGTCTCATAGTCTAAGTGCAGTTTTTCTGCCGACTGCTCTGCCGTTTTGTCGCATAGCGTGTGGTGCTATACTTGGATTTTCGGCCATGAACATGACTTTGGAATTTGGCACTGCTCATACTTTCCTGTAGAGCACATCTGGGGCTACATTTCGTGCAAGTTTCAGCTCGATTGCCTCTGTATTGAGGGAGAAATTTCAAACTCTAACAGAAAAAAGTGTCTCATAGTCTAAGTGCAGGTTTTTTTTTGCTGCTTGCTCTGCCGTTTTGTCGCATAGCGTGTGGTGCTATACTCTGATTTTCGGCCATGAACATGACTTTGGAATTTGGCACTGCTCATACTTTCCTTTACAGTACATCTAGGGCTACATTTCGTGCAAGTTTCAGCTCGATTGTCTAAGTATTGAGGGAGAAATTTCAAACTCTAGCAGAAAAAAGTGTCTCATAGTCTAAGTGCAGTTTTTCTGCCGACTGCTCTGCCGTTTTGTCGCATAGCGTGTGGTGCTATACTTGGATTTTCGGCCATGAACATGACTTTGGAATTTGGCACAGCTCATACCTTCCTGTAGAGTACATCTGGGGCTACATTTCGTGCAAGTTTCAGCTCGATTGCCTAAGTATTGAAGGAGAAATTTCAAACTCTAGTAGAAAAAAGTGTCTCATAGTCTAAGTGCAGGGGTTTTTTTTGCCGCGTGCTCTGCCGTTTTGTCGCATAGCGTGTGGTGCTATACTTGGATTTTCGGCCATGAACATGACTTTGGCATTTGGCACAGCTCATACTTTCCTGTAGAGTACATCTGGGGCTACATTTCGTGCAAGTTTCAGCTCGATTGCCTTAGTATTGAGGGAGAAATTTCAAACTCTAGCAGAAAAAAGTGTCTCATAGTCTAAGTGCAGTTTTTCTGCCGACTGCTCTGCCGTTTTGTCGCATAGCGTGTGGTGCTATACTTGGATTTTCGGCCATGAACATGACTTTGGCATTTGGCACAGCTCATACTTTCCTGTAGGGAACATCTGGGGCTACATTTCGTGCAAGTTTCAGCTCGATTGCCTTAGTATTGAGGGAGAAATTTCAAACTCTAACAGAAAAAAGTGTCTCATAGTCTAAGTGCAGGGTTTTTTTTGCTGCGTGCTCTGCCGTTTTGTCGCATAGCGTGTGGTGCTATACTCTGATTTTCGGCCATGAACATGACTTTGGAATTTGGCACTGCTCATACTTTCCTGTACAGTACATCTAGGGCTACATTTCGTGCAAGTTTCAGCTCGATTGCCTCAGTATTGAGTGGGAAATTTCAAACTCTAGCAGAAAAAAGTGTCTCATTGTCTAAGTGCAGTTTTTCTGCCGACTGCTCTGCCGTTTTGTCGCATAGCGTGTGGTGCTATACTTGGATTTTCGGCCATGAACATGAATTTGGAATTTGGCACTGCTCATACTTTCCTGTAGAGTACATCTGGGGCTACATTTCGTGCAAGTTTCAGCTCGATTGCCTCTGTATTGAGGGAGAAATTTCAAACTCTAACAGAAAAAAGTGTCTCCTAGTCTAAGTGCAGGGTTTTTTTTGCCGCGTGCTCTGCCGTTTGTCGCATAGCGTGTGGTGCTATACTTGGATTTTCGGCCATGAACATGACTTTGGAATTTGGCACTGCTCAACTTTCCTGTACAGTACATCTGGGGCTACATTTCGTGCAAGTTTCAGCTCGATTGCCTCAGTATTGAGTGGGAAATTTCAAACTCTAGCAGAAAAAAAGTGTCTCCTAGTCTAAGCGCAGTTTTTTTGCCGACTGCTCTGCCGTTTTGTCGCATAGCGTGTGGTGCTATACTTGGATTTTCGGCCATGAACATGACTTTGGCATTTGGCACAGCTCATTTTTTCCTGTAGGGAACATCTGGGGCTACATTTAGTGCAAGTTTCAGCTCGATTGCCTCTGTATTGAGGGAGAAATTTCAAACTCTAACAGAAAAAAGTGTCTCCTAGTCTAAGTGCAGGGGTTTTTTTGCCGCGTGCTCTGCCGTTTGTCGCATAGCGTGTGGTGCTATACTTGGATTTTCGGCCATGAACATGACTTTGGAATTTGGCACTGCTCATACTTTCCTGTACAGTACATCTGGGGCTACATTTCGTGCAAGTTTCAGCTCGATTGCCTCTGTATTGAGGGAGAAATTTCAAACTCTAACAGAAAAAAGTGTCTCCTAGTCTAAGCGCAGTTTTTTTGCCGCCTGCTCTGCCGTTTGTCGCATAGCGTGTGGTGGTATACTTGGATTTTCGGCCATGAACATGACTTTGGAATTTGGCACAGCTCATACTTTCCTGTAGAGTACATCTAGGGCTACATTTCGTGCAAGTTTCAGCTCGATTGCCTCAGTATTGAGTGGGAAATTTCAAACTCTAGCAGAAAAAAAGTGTCTCCTAGTCTAAGCGCAGTTTTTTTGCCGCCTGCTCTGCCGTTTGTCGCATAGCGTGTGGTGCTATACTTGGATTTTCGGCCATGAACATGACTTTGGAATTTGGCACAGCTCATACTTTCCTGTAGAGAACATCTGGGGCTACATTTCGTGCAAGTTTCAGCTCGATTGCCTAAGTATTGAGGGAAAAATTTCAAACTCTAGCAGAAAAAAGTGTCTCATAGTCTAAGTGCAGTTTTTCTGCCGCCTGCTCTGCCGTTTGTCGCATAGCGTGTGGTGGTATACTTGGATTTTCGGCCATGAACATGACTTTGGCATTTGGCACTGCTCATACTTTCCTGTAGAGTACATCTGGGGCTACATTTCGTGCAAGTTTCAGCTCGATTGCCTCTGTATTGAGGGAGAAATTTCAAACTCTAACAGAAAAAAGTGTCTCCTAGTCTAAGTGCAGGGTTTTTTTTGCCGCGTGCTCTGCCGTTTGTCGCATAGCGTGTGGTGCTATACTTGGATTTTCGGCCATGAACATGACTTTGGAATTTGGCACTGCTCATACTTTCCTGTACAGTACATCTGGGGCTACATTTCGTGCAAGTTTCAGCTCGATTGCCTCAGTATTGAGTGGGAAATTTCAAACTCTAGCAGAAAAAAGTGTCTCCTAGTCTAAGCGCAGTTTTTTTGCCGCCTGCTCTGCCGTTTGTCGCATAGCGTGTGGTGGTATACTTGGATTTTCGGCCATGAACATGACTTTGGAATTTGGCACAGCTCATACTTTCCTGTAGAGTACATGTCGGGCTACATTTCGTGCAAGTTTCAGCTCGATTGCCTCAGTATTGAGTGGGAAATTTCAAACTCTAGCAGAAAAAAAGTGTCTCCTAGTCTAAGCGCAGTTTTTTTGCCGCCTGCTCTGCCGTTTGTCGCATAGCGTGTGGTGCTATACTTGGATTTTCGGCCATGAACATGACTTTGGAATTTGGCACAGCTCATACTTTCCTGTAGAGAACATCTTGGGCTACATTTCGTGCAAGTTTCAGCTCGATTGCCTAAGTATTGAGGGAAAAATTTCAAACTCTAGCAGAAAAAAGTGTCTCATAGTCTAAGTGCAGTTTTTCTGCCGCCTGCTCTGCCGTTTGTCGCATAGCGTGTGGTGGTATACTTGGATTTTCGGCCATGAACATGACTTTGGCATTTGGCACAGCTCATACTTTCCTGTAGGGAACATCTGGGGCTACATTTCGTGCAAGTTTCAGCTCGATTGCCATAGTATTGAGGGAGAAATTTCAAACTCTAACAGAAAAAAAGTGTCTCCTAGTCTAAGCGCAGTTTTTTTGCCGCCTGCTCTGCCGTTTGTCGCATAGCGTGTGGTGCTATACTTGGATTTTCGGCCATGAACATGACTTTGGCATTTGGCACAGCTCATACTTTCCTGTAGGGAACATCTGGGGCTACATTTCGTGCAAGTTTCAGCTCGATTGCCTTAGTATTGAGGGAGAAATTTCAAACTCTAACAGAAAAAAGTGTCTCATAGTCTAAGTGCAGGGTTTTTTTTGCTGCGTGCTCTGCCGTTTTGTCGCATAGCGTGTGGTGCTATACTCTGATTTTCGGCCATGAACATGACTTTGGAATTTGGCACTGCTCATACTTTCCTGTACAGTACATCTAGGGCTACATTTCGTGCAAGTTTCAGCTCGATTGCCTCAGTATTGAGTGGGAAATTTCAAACTCTAGCAGAAAAAAGTGTCTCATTGTCTAAGTGCAGTTTTTCTGCCGACTGCTCTGCCGTTTTGTCGCATAGCGTGTGGTGCTATACTTGGATTTTCGGCCATGAACATGAATTTGGAATTTGGCACTGCTCATACTTTCCTGTAGAGTACATCTGGGGCTACATTTCGTGCAAGTTTCAGCTCGATTGCCTCTGTATTGAGGGAGAAATTTCAATCTCTAACAGAAAAAAGTGTCTCCTAGTCTAAGTGCAGGTTTTTTTTTGCCGCGTGCTCTGCCGTTTGTCGCATAGCGTGTGGTGCTATACTTGGATTTTCGGCCATGAACATGACTTTGGAATTTGGCACTGCTCATACTTTCCTGTACAGTACATCTAGGGCTACATTTCGTGCAAGTTGCAGCTCGATTGCCTCTGTATTGAGGGAGAAATTTCAAACTCTAACAGAAAAAAGTGTCTCCTAGTCTAAGTGCAGGGGTTTTTTTGCCGCGTGCTCTGCCGTTTGTCGCATAGCGTGTGGTGCTATACTTGGATTTTCGGCCATGAACATGACTTTGGAATTTGGCACTGCTCATACTTTCCTGTACAGTACATCTGGGGCTACATTTCGTGCAAGTTTCAGCTCGATTGCCTCTGTATTGAGGGAGAAATTTCAAACTCTAACAGAAAAAAGTGTCTCCTAGTCTAAGCGCAGTTTTTTTGCCGCCTGCTCTGCCGTTTGTCGCATAGCGTGTGGTGGTATACTTGGATTTTCGGCCATGAACATGACTTTGGAATTTGGCACAGCTCATACTTTCCTGTAGAGTACATCTAGGGCTACATTTCGTGCAAGTTTCAGCTCGATTGCCTCAGTATTGAGTGGGAAATTTCAAACTCTAGCAGAAAAAAAGTGTCTCCTAGTCTAAGCGCAGTTTTTTTGCCGCCTGCTCTGCCGTTTGTCGCATAGCGTGTGGTGCTATACTTGGATTTTCGGCCATGAACATGACTTTGGAATTTGGCACAGCTCATACTTTCCTGTAGAGAACATCTGGGGCTACATTTCGTGCAAGTTTCAGCTCGATTGCCTAAGTATTGAGGGAAAAATTTCAAACTCTAGCAGAAAAAAGTGTCTCATAGTCTAAGTGCAGTTTTTCTGCCGCCTGCTCTGCCGTTTGTCGCATAGCGTGTGGTGGTATACTTGGATTTTCGGCCATGAACATGACTTTGGCATTTGGCACTGCTCATACTTTCCTGTAGAGTACATCTGGGGCTACATTTCGTGCAAGTTTCAGCTCGATTGCCTCTGTATTGAGGGAGAAATTTCAAACTCTAACAGAAAAAAGTGTCTCCTAGTCTAAGTGCAGGGTTTTTTTTGCCGCGTGCTCTGCCGTTTGTCGCATAGCGTGTGGTGCTATACTTGGATTTTCGGCCATGAACATGACTTTGGAATTTGGCACTGCTCATACTTTCCTGTACAGTACATCTGGGGCTACATTTCGTGCAAGTTTCAGCTCGATTGCCTCAGTATTGAGTGGGAAATTTCAAACTCTAGCAGAAAAAAGTGTCTCCTAGTCTAAGCGCAGTTTTTTTGCCGCCTGCTCTGCCGTTTGTCGCATAGCGTGTGGTGGTATACTTGGATTTTCGGCCATGAACATGACTTTGGCATTTGGCACAGCTCATACTTTCCTGTAGAGTACATGTCGGGCTACATTTCGTGCAAGTTTCAGCTCGATTGCCTCAGTATTGAGTGGGAAATTTCAAACTCTAGCAGAAAAAAAGTGTCTCCTAGTCTAAGCGCAGTTTTTTTGCCGCCTGCTCTGCCGTTTGTCGCATAGCGTGTGGTGCTATACTTGGATTTTCGGCCATGAACATGACTTTGGAATTTGGCACAGCTCATACTTTCCTGTAGAGAACATCTTGGGCTACATTTCGTGCAAGTTTCAGCTCGATTGCCTAAGTATTGAGGGAAAAATTTCAAACTCTAGCAGAAAAAAGTGTCTCATAGTCTAAGTGCAGTTTTTCTGCCGCCTGCTCTGCCGTTTGTCGCATAGCGTGTGGTGGTATACTTGGATTTTCGGCCATGAACATGACTTTGGCATTTGGCACAGCTCATACTTTCCTGTAGGGAACATCTGGGGCTACATTTCGTGCAAGTTTCAGCTCGATTGCCATAGTATTGAGGGAGAAATTTCAAACTCTAACAGAAAAAAAGTGTCTCCTAGTCTAAGCGCAGTTTTTTTGCCGCCTGCTCTGCCGTTTGTCGCATAGCGTGTGGTGCTATACTTGGATTTTCGGCCATGAACATGACTTTGGCATTTGGCACAGCTCATACTTTCCTGTAGGGAACATCTGGGGCTACATTTCGTGCAAGTTTCAGCTCGATTGCCTTAGTATTGAGGGAGAAATTTCAAACTCTAACAGAAAAAAGTGTCTCATAGTCTAAGTGCAGGGTTTTTTTTGCTGCGTGCTCTGCCGTTTTGTCGCATAGCGTGTGGTGCTATACTCTGATTTTCGGCCATGAACATGACTTTGGAATTTGGCACTGCTCATACTTTCCTGTACAGTACATCTAGGGCTACATTTCGTGCAAGTTTCAGCTCGATTGCCTCAGTATTGAGTGGGAAATTTCAAACTCTAGCAGAAAAAAGTGTCTCATTGTCTAAGTGCAGTTTTTCTGCCGACTGCTCTGCCGTTTTGTCGCATAGCGTGTGGTGCTATACTTGGATTTTCGGCCATGAACATGAATTTGGAATTTGGCACTGCTCATACTTTCCTGTAGAGTACATCTGGGGCTACATTTCGTGCAAGTTTCAGCTCGATTGCCTCTGTATTGAGGGAGAAATTTCAATCTCTAACAGAAAAAAGTGTCTCCTAGTCTAAGTGCAGGTTTTTTTTTGCCGCGTGCTCTGCCGTTTGTCGCATAGCGTGTGGTGCTATACTTGGATTTTCGGCCATGAACATGACTTTGGAATTTGGCACTGCTCATACTTTCCTGTACAGTACATCTAGGGCTACATTTCGTGCAAGTTGCAGCTCGATTGCCTCAGTATTGAGTGGGAAATTTCAAACTCTAGCAGCAAAAAGTGTCTCATTGTCTAAGTGCAGTTTTTCTGCCGACTGCTCTGCCGTTTTGTCGCATAGCGTGTGGTGCTATACTTGGATTTTCGGCCATGAACATGAATTTGGAATTTGGCACTGCTCATACTTTCCTGTAGAGTACATCTGGGGCTACATTTCGTGCAAGTTTCAGCTCGATTGCCTCTGTATTGAGGGAGAAATTTCAATCTCTAACAGAAAAAAGTGTCTCCTAGTCTAAGTGCAGGTTTTTTTTTGCCGCGTGCTCTGCCGTTTGTCGCATAGCGTGTGGTGCTATACTTGGATTTTCGGCCATGAACATGACTTTGGAATTTGGCACTGCTCATACTTTCCTGTACAGTACATCTGGGGCTACATTTCGTGCAAGTTTCAGCTCGATTGCCTCAGTATTGAGTGGGAAATTTCAAACTCTAGCAGAAAAAAGTGTCTCCTAGTCTAAGCGCAGTTTTTTTGCCGCCTGCTCTGCCGTTTGTCGCATGGCGTGTGGTGCTATACTTGGATTTTCGGCCATGAACATGACTTTGGAATTTGGCACAGCTCATACTTTCCTGTAGAGTACATGTCGGGCTACATTTCGTGCAAGTTTCAGCTCGATTGCCTCAGTATTGAGTGGGAAATTTCAAACTCTAGCAGAAAAAAAGTGTCTCATAGTCTAAGTGCAGTTTTTCTGCCGACTGCTCTGCCGTTTTGTCGCATAGCGTGTGGTGCTATACTTGGATTTTCGGCCATGAACATGAATTTGGAATTTGGCACTGCTCATACTTTCCTGTAGAGTACATCTGGGGCTACATTTCGTGCAAGTTTCAGCTCGATTGCCTCTGTATTGAGGGAGAAATTTCAATCTCTAACAGAAAAAAGTGTCTCCTAGTCTAAGTGCAGGTTTTTTTTTTGCCGCGTGCTCTGCCGTTTGTCGCATAGCGTGTGGTGCTATACTTGGATTTTCGGCCATGAACATGACTTTGGAATTTGGCACTGCTCATACTTTCCTGTACAGTACATCTAGGGCTACATTTCGTGCAAGTTTCAGCTCGATTGCCTCAGTATTGAGTGGGAAATTTCAAACTCTAGCAGAAAAAAGTGTCTCATTGTCTAAGTGCAGTTTTTCTGCCGACTGCTCTGCCGTTTTGTCGCATAGCGTGTGGTGCTATACTTGGATTTTCGGCCATGAACATGAATTTGGAATTTGGCACTGCTCATACTTTCCTGTAGAGTACATCTGGGGCTACATTTCGTGCAAGTTTCAGCTCGATTGCCTCTGTATTGAGGGAGAAATTTCAATCTCTAACAGAAAAAAGTGTCTCCTAGTCTAAGTGCAGGTTTTTTTTTGCCGCGTGCTCTGCCGTTTGTCGCATAGCGTGTGGTGCTATACTTGGATTTTCGGCCATGAACATGACTTTGGAATTTGGCACTGCTCATACTTTCCTGTACAGTACATCTGGGGCTACATTTCGTGCAAGTTTCAGCTCGATTGCCTCAGTATTGAGTGGGAAATTTCAAACTCTAGCAGAAAAAAGTGTCTCCTAGTCTAAGCGCAGTTTTTTTGCCGCCTGCTCTGCCGTTTGTCGCATGGCGTGTGGTGCTATACTTGGATTTTCGGCCATGAACATGACTTTGGAATTTGGCACTGCTCATACTTTCCTGTAGAGTACATCTGGGGCTACATTTCGTGCAAGTTTCAGCTCGATTGCCTCTGTATTGAGGGAGAAATTTCAAACTCTAACAGAAAAAAGTGTCTCATAGTCTTAGTGCAGGGTTTTTTTTTGCCGCGTGCTCTGCCGTTTTGTCGCATAGCGTGTGGTGCTATACTTGGATTTTCGGCCATGAACATGACTTTGGAATTTGGCACTGCTCATACTTTCCTGTACAGTACATGTCGGGCTACATTTCGTGCAAGTTTCAGCTCGATTGCCTCAGTATTGAGTGGGAAATTTCAAACTCTAGCAGAAAAAAAGTGTCTCCTAGTCTAAGCGCAGTTTTTTTGCCGCCTGCTCTGCCGTTTGTCGCATAGCGTGTGGTGCTATACTTGGATTTTCGGCCATGAACATGACTTTGGAATTTGGCACAGCTCATACTTTCCTGTAGAGAACATCTTGGGCTACATTTCGTGCAAGTTTCAGCTCGATTGCCTAAGTATTGAGGGAAAAATTTCAAACTCTAGCAGAAAAAAGTGTCTCATAGTCTAAGTGCAGTTTTTCTGCCGCCTGCTCTGCCGTTTGTCGCATAGCGTGTGGTGGTATACTTGGATTTTCGGCCATGAACATGACTTTGGCATTTGGCACAGCTCATACTTTCCTGTAGGGAACATCTGGGGCTACATTTCGTGCAAGTTTCAGCTCGATTGCCTTAGTATTGAGGGAGAAATTTCAAACTCTAACAGAAAAAAGTGTCTCATAGTCTAAGTGCAGGGTTTTTTTTGCTGCGTGCTCTGCCGTTTTGTCGCATAGCGTGTGGTGCTATACTCTGATTTTCGGCCATGAACATGACTTTGGAATTTGGCACTGCTCATACTTTCCTGTACAGTACATCTGGGGCTACATTTCGTGCATGTTTCAGCTCGATTGCCTCAGTATTGAGTGGGAAATTTCAAACTCTAGCAGAAAAAAGTGTCTCCTAGTCTAAGCGCAGTTTTTTGCCGCCTGCTCTGCCGTTTGTCGCATAGCGTGTGGTGCTATACTTGGATTTTCGGCCATGAACATGACTTTGGAATTTGGCACAGCTCATACTTTCCTGTAGAGTACATCTGGGGCTACATTTCGTGCAAGTTTCAGCTCGATTGCCTAAGTATTGAGTGGGAAATTTCAAACTCTAGCAGAAAAAAGTGTCTCATAGTCTAAGTGCAGTTTTTCTGCCGACTGCTCTGCCGTTTTGTCGCATAGCGTGTGGTGCTATACTTGGATTTTCGGCCATGAACATGACTTTGGAATTTGGCACAGCTCATTCTTTCCTGTAGAGTACATCTGGGGCTACATTTCGTGCAAGTTTCAGCTCGATTGCCTAAGTATTGAGGGAGAAATTTCAAACTCTAACAGAAAAAAGTGTCTCATAGTCTAAGTGCAGGGTTTTTTGCCGCCTGCTCTGCCGTTTGTCGCATAGCGTGTGGTGCTATACTTGGATTTTCGGCCATGAACATGACTTTGGAATTTGGCACAGCTCATACTTTCCTGTAGAGTACATCTGGGGCTACATTTCGTGCAAGTTTCAGCTCGATTGCCTCAGTATTGAGTGGGAAATTTCAAACTCTAGCAGAAAAAAAGTGTCTCCTAGTCTAAGCGCAGTTTTTTTGCCGCCTGCTCTGCCGTTTGTCGCATAGCGTGTGGTGCTATACTTGGATTTTCGGCCATGAACATGACTTTGGAATTTGGCACAGCTCATACTTTCCTGTAGAGTACATGTCGGGCTACATTTCGTGCAAGTTTCAGCTCGTTTGCCTCAGTATTGAGTGGGAAATTTCAAACTCTAGCAGAAAAAAAGTGTCTCCTAGTCTAAGCGCAGTTTTTTTGCCGCCTGCTCTGCCGTTTGTCGCATAGCGTGTGGTGCTATACTTGGATTTTCGGCCATGAACATGACTTTGGCATTTGGCACAGCTCATACTTTCCTGTAGGGAACATCTGGGGCTACATTTCGTGCAAGTTTCAGCTCGATTGCCTCTGTATTGAGGGAGAAATTTCAAACTCTAACAGAAAAAAGTGTCTCATAGTCTAAGTGCAGGTTTTTTTTTGCTGCTTGCTCTGCCGTTTTGTCGCATAGCGTGTGGTGCTATACTCTGATTTTCGGCCATGAACATGACTTTGGAATTTGGCACTGCTCATACTTTCCTTTACAGTACATCTAGGGCTACATTTCGTGCAAGTTTCAGCTCGATTGCCTAAGTATTGAGGGAGAAATTTCAAACTCTAGCAGAAAAAAGTGTCTCATAGTCTAAGTGCAGTTTTTCTGCCGACTGCTCTGCCGTTTTGTCGCATAGCGTGTGGTGCTATACTTGGATTTTCGGCCATGAACATGACTTTGGAATTTGGCACTGCTCATACTTTCCTGTACAGTACATCTGGGGCTACATTTCGTGCAAGTTTCAGCTCGATTGCCTCTGTATTGAGGGAGAAATTTCAAACTCTAACAGAAAAAAGTGTCTCATAGTCTTAGTGCAGGGTTTTTTTTGCCGCGTGCTCTGCCGTTTTGTCGCATAGCGTGTGGTGCTATACTTGGATTTTCGGCCATGAACATGACTTTGGAATTTGGCACTGCTCATACTTTCCTGTACAGTACATCTGGGGCTACATTTCGTGCATGTTTCAGCTCGATTGCCTCAGTATTGAGTGGGAAATTTCAAACTCTAGCAGAAAAAAGTGTCTCCTAGTCTAAGCGCAGTTTTTTGCCGCCTGCTCTGCCGTTTGTCGCATAGCGTGTGGTGCTATACTTGGATTTTCGGCCATGAACATGACTTTGGAATTTGGCACAGCTCATACTTTCCTGTAGAGTACATCTGGGGCTACATTTCGTGCAAGTTTCAGCTCGATTGCCTAAGTATTGAGTGGGAAATTTCAAACTCTAGCAGAAAAAAGTGTCTCATAGTCTAAGTGCAGTTTTTCTGCCGACTGCTCTGCCGTTTTGTCGCATAGCGTGTGGTGCTATACTTGGATTTTCGGCCATGAACATGACTTTGGAATTTGGCACAGCTCATTCTTTCCTGTAGAGTACATCTGGGGCTACATTTCGTGCAAGTTTCAGCTCGATTGCCTAAGTATTGAGGGAGAAATTTCAAACTCTAACAGAAAAAAGTGTCTCATAGTCTAAGTGCAGGGTTTTTTGCCGCCTGCTCTGCCGTTTGTCGCATAGCGTGTGGTGCTATACTTGGATTTTCGGCCATGAACATGACTTTGGAATTTGGCACAGCTCATACTTTCCTGTAGAGTACATCTGGGGCTACATTTCGTGCAAGTTTCAGCTCGATTGCCTCAGTATTGAGTGGGAAATTTCAAACTCTAGCAGAAAAAAAGTGTCTCCTAGTCTAAGCGCAGTTTTTTTGCCGCCTGCTCTGCCGTTTGTCGCATAGCGTGTGGTGCTATACTTGGATTTTCGGCCATGAACATGACTTTGGAATTTGGCACAGCTCATACTTTCCTGTAGAGTACATGTCGGGCTACATTTCGTGCAAGTTTCAGCTCGTTTGCCTCAGTATTGAGTGGGAAATTTCAAACTCTAGCAGAAAAAAAGTGTCTCCTAGTCTAAGCGCAGTTTTTTTGCCGCCTGCTCTGCCGTTTGTCGCATAGCGTGTGGTGCTATACTTGGATTTTCGGCCATGAACATGACTTTGGCATTTGGCACAGCTCATACTTTCCTGTAGGGAACATCTGGGGCTACATTTCGTGCAAGTTTCAGCTCGATTGCCTCTGTATTGAGGGAGAAATTTCAAACTCTAACAGAAAAAAGTGTCTCATAGTCTAAGTGCAGGTTTTTTTTTGCTGCTTGCTCTGCCGTTTTGTCGCATAGCGTGTGGTGCTATACTCTGATTTTCGGCCATGAACATGACTTTGGAATTTGGCACTGCTCATACTTTCCTTTACAGTACATCTAGGGCTACATTTCGTGCAAGTTTCAGCTCGATTGCCTAAGTATTGAGGGAGAAATTTCAAACTCTAGCAGAAAAAAGTGTCTCATAGTCTAAGTGCAGTTTTTCTGCCGACTGCTCTGCCGTTTTGTCGCATAGCGTGTGGTGCTATACTTGGATTTTCGGCCATGAACATGACTTTGGAATTTGGCACAGCTCATACTTTCCTGTAGAGTACATCTGGGGCTACATTTCGTGCAAGTTTCAGCTCGATTGCCTAAGTATTGAAGGAGAAATTTCAAACTCTAGTAGAAAAAAGTGTCTCATAGTCTAAGTGCAGGGTTTTTTTTTGCCGCGTGCTCTGCCGTTTTGTCGCATAGCGTGTGGTGCTATACTTGGATTTTCGGCCATGAACATGACTTTGGCATTTGGCACAGCTCATACTTTCCTGTAGAGTACATCTGGGGCTACATTTCGTGCAAGTTTCAGCTCGATTGCCTTAGTATTGAGGGAGAAATTTCAAACTCTAGCAGAAAAAAGTGTCTCATAGTCTAAGTGCAGTTTTTCTGCCGACTGCTCTGCCGTTTTGTCGCATAGCGTGTGGTGCTATACTTGGATTTTCGGCCATGAACATGACTTTGGCATTTGGCACAGCTCATACTTTCCTGTAGGGAACATCTGGGGCTACATTTCGTGCAAGTTTCAGCTCGATTGCCTTAGTATTGAGGGAGAAATTTCAAACTCTAACAGAAAAAAGTGTCTCATAGTCTAAGTGCAGGTTTTTTTTTGCTGCGTGCTCTGCCGTTTTGTCGCATAGCGTGTGGTGCTATACTCTGATTTTCGGCCATGAACATGACTTTGGAATTTGGCACTGCTCATACTTTCCTGTACAGTACATCTAGGGCTACATTTCGTGCAAGTTTCAGCTCGATTCCCTCAGTATTGAGTGGGAAATTTCAAACTCTAGCAGAAAAAAGTGTCTCATTGTCTAAGTGCAGTTTTTCTGCCGACTGCTCTGCCGTTTTGTCGCATAGCGTGTGGTGCTATACTTGGATTTTCGGCCATGAACATGAATTTGGAATTTGGCACTGCTCATACTTTCCTGTAGAGTACATCTGGGGCTACATTTCGTGCAAGTTTCAGCTCGATTGCCTCTGTATTGAGGGAGAAATTTCAAACTCTAACAGAAAAAAGTGTCTCCTAGTCTAAGTGCAGGTTTTTTTTTTGCCGCGTGCTCTGCCGTTTGTCGCATAGCGTGTGGTGCTATACTTGGATTTTCGGCCATGAACATGACTTTGGAATTTGGCACAGCTCATACTTTCCTGTAGAGTACATCTGGGGCTACATTTCGTGCAAGTTTCAGCTCGATTGCCTAAGTATTGAAGGAGAAATTTCAAACTCTAGTAGAAAAAAGTGTCTCATAGTCTAAGTGCAGGGGTTTTTTTTGCCGCGTGCTCTGCCGTTTTGTCGCATAGCGTGTGGTGCTATACTTGGATTTTCGGCCATGAACATGACTTTGGCATTTGGCACAGCTCATACTTTCCTGTAGAGTACATCTGGGGCTACATTTCGTGCAAGTTTCAGCTCGATTGCCTTAGTATTGAGGGAGAAATTTCAAACTCTAGAAGAAAAAAGTGTCTCATAGTCTAAGTGCAGTTTTTCTGCCGACTGCTCTGCCGTTTTGTCGCATAGCGTGTGGTGCTATACTTGGATTTTCGGCCATGAACATGACTTTGGAATTTGGCACAGCTCATACTTTCCTGTACAGTACATCTAGGGCTACATTTCGTGCAAGTTTCAGCTCGATTGCCTCTGTATTGAGGGAGAAATTTCAAACTCTAACAGAAAAAAGTGTCTCCTAGTCTAAGTGCAGGTTTTTTTTTTGCCGCGTGCTCTGCCGTTTGTCGCATAGCGTGTGGTGCTATACTTGGATTTTCGGCCATGAACATGACTTTGGAATTTGGCACAGCTCATACTTTCCTGTAGAGTACATCTGGGGCTACATTTCGTGCAAGTTTCAGCTCGATTGCCTCTGTATTGAGGGAGAAATTTCAAACTCTAACAGAAAAAAGTGTCTCCTAGTCTAAGTGCAGGGTTTTTTTTGCCGCGTGCTCTGCCGTTTGTCGCATAGCGTGTGGTGCTATACTTGGATTTTCGGCCATGAACATGACTTTGGAATTTGGCACATCTCATACTTTCCTGTACAGTACATCTGGGGCTACATTTCGTGCAAGTTTCAGCTCGATTGCCTCAGTATTGAGTGGGAAATTTCAAACTCTAGCAGAAAAAAGTGTCTCCTAGTCTAAGCGCAGTTTTTTTGCCGCCTGCTCTGCCGTTTGTCGCATAGCGTGTGGTGGTATACTTGGATTTTCGGCCATGAACATGACTTTGGAATTTGGCACAGCTCATACTTTCCTGTAGAGTACATGTCGGGCTACATTTCGTGCAAGTTTCAGCTCGATTGCCTCAGTATTGAGTGGGAAATTTCAAACTCTAGCAGAAAAAACGTGTCTCCTAGTCTAAGCGCAGTTTTTTTGCCGCCTGCTCTGCCGTTTGTCGCATAGCGTGTGGTGCTATACTTGGATTTTCGGCCATGAACATGACTTTGGCATTTGGCACAGCTCATACTTTCCTGTAGGGAACATCTGGGGCTACATTTCGTGCAAGTTTCAGCTCGATTGCCTCTGTATTGAGGGAGAAATTTCAAACTCTAACAGAAAAAAGTGTCTCATAGTCGAAGTGCAGGTTTTTTTTTGCTGCTTGCTCTGCCGTTTTGTCGCATAGCGTGTGGTGCTATACTCTGATTTTCGGCCATGAACATGACTTTGGAATTTGGCACTGCTCATACTTTCCTTTACAGTACATCTAGGGCTACATTTCGTGCAAGTTTCAGCTCGATTGCCTACGTATTGAGGGAGAAATTTCAAACTCTAGCAGAAAAAAGTGTCTCATAGTCTAAGTGCAGTTTTTCTGCCGACTGCTCTGCCGTTTTGTCGCATAGCGTGTGGTGCTATACTTGGATTTTCGGCCATGAACATGACTTTGGAATTTGGCACAGCTCATACTTTCCTGTAGAGTACATCTGGGGCTACATTTCTTGCAAGTTTCAGCTCGATTGCCTAAGTATTGAAGGAGAAATTTCAAACTCTAGTAGAAAAAAGTGTCTCATAGTCTAAGTGCAGGTGTTTTTTTTGCCGCGTGCTCTGCCGTTTTGTCGCATAGCGTGTGGTGCTATACTTGGATTTTCGGCCATGAACATGACTTTGGCATTTGGCACAGCTCATACTTTCCTGTAGAGTACATCTGGGGCTACATTTCGTGCAAGTTTCAGCTCGATTGCCTTAGTATTGAGGGAGAAATTTCAAACTCTAGCAGAAAAAAGTGTCTCATAGTCTAAGTGCAGTTTTTCTGCCGACTGCTCTGCCGTTTTGTCGCATAGCGTGTGGTGCTATACTTGGATTTTCGGCCATGAACATGACTTTGGCATTTGGCACAGCTCATACTTTCCTGTAGGGAACATCTGGGGCTACATTTCGTGCAAGTTTCAGCTCGATTGCCTTAGTATTGAGGGAGAAATTTCAAACTCTAACAGAAAAAAGTGTCTCATAGTCTAAGTGCAGGTTTTTATTTGCTGCGTGCTCTGCCGTTTTGTCGCATAGCGTGTGGTGCTATACTCTGATTTTCGGCCATGAACATGACTTTGGAATTTGGCACTGCTCATACTTTCCTGTACAGTACATCTAGGGCTACATTTCGTGCAAGTTTCAGCTCGATTCCCTCAGTATTGAGTGGAAAATTTCAAACTCTAGCAGAAAAAAGTGTCTCATTGTCTAAGTGCAGTTTTTCTGCCGACTGCTCTGCCGTTTTGTCGCATAGCGTGTGGTGCTATACTTGGATTTTCGGCCATGAACATGAATTTGGAATTTGGCACTGCTCATACTTTCCTGTAGAGTACATCTGGGGCTACATTTCGTGCAAGTTTCAGCTCGATTGCCTCTGTATTGAGGGAGAAATTTCAAACTCTAACAGAAAAAAGTGTCTCCTAGTCTAAGTGCAGGGTTTTTTTTGCCGCGTGCTCTGCCGTTTGTCGCATAGCGTGTGGTGCTATACTTGGATTTTCGGCCATGAACATGACTTTGGAATTTGGCACAGCTCATACTTTCCTGTAGAGTACATCTGGGGCTACATTTCGTGCAAGTTTCAGCTCGATTGCCTAAGTATTGAAGGAGAAATTTCAAACTCTAGTAGAAAAAAGCGTCTCATAGTCTAAGTGCAGGGGTTTTTTTTGCCGCGTGCTCTGCCGTTTTGTCGCATAGCGTGTGGTGCTATACTTGGATTTTCGGCCATGAACATGACTTTGGCATTTGGCACAGCTCATACTTTCCTGTAGAGTACATCTGGGGCTACATTTCGTGCAAGTTTCAGCTCGATTGCCTTAGTATTGAGGGAGAAATTTCAAACTCTAGAAGAAAAAAGTGTCTCATAGTCTAAGTGCAGTTTTTCTGCCGACTGCTCTGCCGTTTTGTCGCATAGCGTGTGGTGCTATACTTGGATTTTCGGCCATGAACATGACTTTGGCATTTGGCACAGCTCATACTTTTCTGTAGGGAACATCTGGGGCTACATTTCGTGCAAGTTTCAGCTCGATTGCCTTAGTATTGAGGGAGAAATTTCAAACTCTAACAGAAAAAAGTGTCTCATAGTCTAAGTGCAGGTTTTTTTTTGCTGCGTGCTCTGCCGTTTTGTCGCATAGCGTGTGGTGCTATACTCTGATTTTCGGCCATGAACATGACTTTGGAATTTGGCACTGCTCATACTTTCCTGTACAGTACATCTAGGGCTACATTTCGTGCAAGTTTCAGCTCGATTCCCTCAGTATTGAGTGGGAAATTTCAAACTCTAGCAGAAAAAAGTGTCTCATTGTCTAAGTGCAGTTTTTCTGCCGACTGCTCTGCCGTTTTGTCGCATAGCGTGTGGTGCTATACTTGGATTTTCGGCCATGAACATGAATTTGGAATTTGGCACTGCTCATACTTTCCTGTAGAGTACATCTGGGGCTACATTTCGTGCAAGTTTCAGCTCGATTGCCTCTGTATTGAGGGAGAAATTTCAAACTCTAACAGAAAAAAGTGTGTCATAGTCTAAGTGCAGGGTTTTTTTTGCTGCGAAGTTTCAGCTCGATTGCCTAAGTATTGAGGGAGAAATTTCAAACTCTACCAGAAAAAAGTGTCTCATAGTCTAAGTGCAGTTTTTCTGCCGACTGCTCTGCCGTTTTGTCGCATAGCGTGTGGTGCTATACTTGGATTTTCGGCCATGAACATGACTTTCGAATTTGGCACTGCTCATACTTTCCTGTAGAGTACATCTGGGGCTACATTTCGTGCAAGTTTCAGCTCGATTGCCTAAGTATTGAGGGAGAAATTTCAAACTCTAACAGAAAAAAGTGTCTCCTAGTCTAAGTGCAGGTTTTTTTTTGCCGCGTGCTCTGCCGTTTGTCGCATAGCGTGTGGTGCTATACTTGGATTTTCGGCCATGAACATGACTTTGGAATTTGGCACTGCTCATACTTTCCTGTACAGTACATCTGGGGCTACATTTCGTGCAAGTTTCAGCTCGATTGCCTCAGTATTGAGTGGGAAATTTCAAACTCTAGCAGAAAAAAGTGTCTCCTAGTCTAAGCGCAGTTTTTTTGCCGCCTGCTCTGCCGTTTGTCGCATAGCGTGTGGTGCTATACTTGAATTTTCGGCCATGAACATGACTTTGGCATTTGGCACAGCTCATACTTTCCTGTAGGGAACATCTGGGGCTACATTTCGTGCAAGTTTCAGCTCGATTGCCTTAGTATTGAGGGAGAAATTTCAAACTCTAGCAGAAAAAAAGTGTCTCCTAGTCTAAGCGCAGTTTTTTTGCCGCCTGCTCTGCCGTTTGTCGCATAGCGTGTGGTGCTATACTTGGATTTTCGGCCATGAACATGACTTTGGAATTTGGCACAGCTCATACTTTCCTGTAGAGTACATCTGGGGCTACATTTCGTGCAAGTTTCAGCTCGATTGCCTCAGTATTGAGTGGGAAATTTCAAACTCTAGCAGAAAAAAAGTGTCTCCTAGTCTAAGCGCAGTTTTTTTGCCGCCTGCTCTGCCGTTTGTCGCATAGCGTGTGGTGCTATACTTGGATTTTCGGCCATGAACATGACTTTGGAATTTGGCACAGCTCATACTTTCCTGTAGAGTACATGTCGGGCTACATTTCGTGCAAGTTTCAGCTCGTTTGCCTCAGTATTGAGTGGGAAATTTCAAACTCTAGCAGAAAAAAAGTGTCTCCTAGTCTAAGCGCAGTTTTTTTGCCGCCTGCTCTGCCGTTTGTCGCATAGCGTGTGGTGCTATACTTGGATTTTCGGCCATGAACATGACTTTGGCATTTGGCACAGCTCATACTTTTCTGTAGGGAACATCTGGGGCTACATTTCGTGCAAGTTTCAGCTCGATTGCCTTAGTATTGAGGGAGAAATTTCAAACTCTAACAGAAAAAAGTGTCTCATAGTCTAAGTGCAGGTTTTTTTTTGCTGCGTGCTCTGCCGTTTTGTCGCATAGCGTGTGGTGCTATACTCTGATTTTCGGCCATGAACATGACTTTGGAATTTGGCACTGCTCATACTTTCCTGTACAGTACATCTAGGGCTACATTTCGTGCAAGTTTCAGCTCGATTCCCTCAGTATTGAGTGGGAAATTTCAAACTCTAGCAGAAAAAAGTGTCTCATTGTCTAAGTGCAGTTTTTCTGCCGACTGCTCTGCCGTTTTGTCGCATAGCGTGTGGTGCTATACTTGGATTTTCGGCCATGAACATGAATTTGGAATTTGGCACTGCTCATACTTTCCTGTAGAGTACATCTGGGGCTACATTTCGTGCAAGTTTCAGCTCGATTGCCTCTGTATTGAGGGAGAAATTTCAAACTCTAACAGAAAAAAGTGTCTCCTAGTCTAAGTGCAGGGTTTTTTTTGCCGCGTGCTCTGCCGTTTGTCGCATAGCGTGTGGTGCTATACTTGGATTTTCGGCCATGAACATGACTTTGGAATTTGGCACTGCTCATACTTTCCTGTACAGTACATCTGGGGCTACATTTCGTGCAAGTTTCAGCTCGATTGCCTCAGTATTGAGTGGGAAATTTCAAACTCTAGCAGAAAAAAAGTGTCTCCTAGTCTAAGCGCAGTTTTTTTGCCGCCTGCTCTGCCGTTTGTCGCATAGCGTGTGGTGCTATACTTGAATTTTCGGCCATGAACATGACTTTGGCATTTGGCACAGCTCATACTTTCCTGTAGGGAACATCTGGGGCTACATTTCGTGCAAGTTTCAGCTCGATTGCCTTAGTATTGAGGGAGAAATTTCAAACTCTAGCAGAAAAAAAGTGTCTCCTAGTCTAAGCGCAGTTTTTTTGCCGCCTGCTCTGCCGTTTGTCGCATAGCGTGTGGTGCTATACTTGGATTTTCGGCCATGAACATGACTTTGGAATTTGGCACAGCTCATACTTTCCTGTAGAGTACATCTGGGGCTACATTTCGTGCAAGTTTCAGCTCGATTGCCTCAGTATTGAGTGGGAAATTTCAAACTCTAGCAGAAAAAAAGTGTCTCCTAGTCTAAGCGCAGTTTTTTTGCCGCCTGCTCTGCCGTTTGTCGCATAGCGTGTGGTGCTATACTTGGATTTTCGGCCATGAACATGACTTTGGAATTTGGCACAGCTCATACTTTCCTGTAGAGTACATGTCGGGCTACATTTCGTGCAAGTTTCAGCTCGTTTGCCTCAGTATTGAGTGGGAAATTTCAAACTCTAGCAGAAAAAAAGTGTCTCCTAGTCTAAGTGCAGTTTTTCTGCCGACTGCTCTGCCGTTTTGTCGCATAGCGTGTGGTGCTATACTTGGATTTTCGGCCATGAACATGACTTTGGAATTTGGCACAGCTCATACTTTCCTGTAGAGTACATCTGGGGCTACATTTCGTGCAAGTTTCAGCTCGATTGCCTAAGTATTGAAGGAGAAATTTCAAACTCTAGTAGAAAAAAGTGTCTCATAGTCTAAGTGCAGGGGTTTTTTTTGCCGCGTGCTCTGCCGTTTTGTCGCATAGCGTGTGGTGCTATACTTGGATTTTCGGCCATGAACATGACTTTGGCATTTGGCACAGCTCATACTTTCCTGTAGAGTACATCTGGGGCTACATTTCGTGCAAGTTTCAGCTCGATTGCCTTAGTATTGAGGGAGAAATTTCAAACTCTAGCAGAAAAAAGTGTCTCATAGTCTAAGTGCAGTTTTTCTGCCGACTGCTCTGCCGTTTTGTCGCATAGCGTGTGGTGCTATACTTGGATTTTCGGCCATGAACATGACTTTGGAATTTGGCACAGCTCATTCTTTCCTGTAGAGTACATCTGGGGCTACATTTCGTGCAAGTTTCAGCTCGATTGCCTAAGTATTGAGGGAGAAATTTCAAACTCTAACAGAAAAAAGTGTCTCATAGTCTAAGTGCAGGGTTTTTTGCCGCCTGCTCTGCCGTTTGTCGCATAGCGTGTCGTGCTATACTTGGATTTTCGGCCATGAACATGACTTTGGAATTTGGCACAGCTCATACTTTCCTGTAGAGTACATCTGGGGCTACATTTCGTGCAAGTTTCAGCTCGATTGCCTCAGTATTGAGTGGGAAATTTCAAACTCTAGCAGAAAAAAAGTGTCTCCTAGTCTAAGCGCAGTTTTTTTGCCGCCTGCTCTGCCGTTTGTCGCATAGCGTGTGGTGCTATACTTGGATTTTCGGCCATGAACATGACTTTGGAATTTGGCACTGCTCATACTTTCCTGTACAGTACATCTGGGGCTACATTTCGTGCAAGTTTCAGCTCGATTGCCTCAGTATTGAGTGGGAAATTTCAAACTCTAGCAGAAAAAAGTGTCTCCTAGTCTAAGCGCAGTTTTTTTGCCGCCTGCTCTGCCGTTTGTCGCATAGCGTGTGGTGGTATACTTGGATTTTCGGCCATGAACATGACTTTGGAATTTGGCACAGCTCATACTTTCCTGTAGAGTACATCTAGGGCTACATTTCGTGCAAGTTTCAGCTCGATTGCCTCAGTATTGAGTGGGAAATTTCAAACTCTAGCAGAAAAAAAGTGTCTCCTAGTCTAAGCGCAGTTTTTTTGCCGCCTGCTCTGCCGTTTGTCGCATAGCGTGTGGTGCTATACTTGGATTTTCGGCCATGAACATGACTTTGGAATTTGGCACAGCTCATACTTTCCTGTAGAGAACATCTGGGACTACATTTCGTGCAAGTTTCAGCTCGATTGCCTTAGTATTGAGGGAGAAATTTCAAACTCTAACAGAAAAAAGTGTCTCATAGTCTAAGTGCAGGGTTTTTTTTGCTGCGTGCTCTGCCGTTTTGTCGCATAGCGTGTGGTGCTATACTCTGATTTTCGGCCATGAACATGACTTTGGAATTTGGCACTGCTCATACTTTCCTGTACAGTACATCTAGGGCTACATTTCGTGCAAGTTTCAGCTCGATTGCCTCAGTATTGAGTGGGAAATTTCAAACTCTAGCAGAAAAAAGTGTCTCATTGTCTAAGTGCAGTTTTTCTGCCGACTGCTCTGCCGTTTTGTCGCATAGCGTGTGGTGCTATACTTGGATTTTCGGCCATGAACATGAATTTGGAATTTGGCACTGCTCATACTTTCCTGTAGAGTACATCTGGGGCTACATTTCGTGCAAGTTTCAGCTCGATTGCCTCTGTATTGAGGGAGAAATTTCAATCTCTAACAGAAAAAAGTGTCTCCTAGTCTAAGTGCAGGTTTTTTTTGCCGCGTGCTCTGCCGTTTGTCGCATAGCGTGTGGTGCTATACTTGGATTTTCGGCCATGAACATGACTTTGGAATTTGGCACTGCTCATACTTTCCTGTACAGTACATCTAGGGCTACATTTCGTGCAAGTTTCAGCTCGATTGCCTCAGTATTGAGTGGGAAATTTCAAACTCTAGCAGAAAAAAGTGTCTCATTGTCTAAGTGCAGTTTTTCTGCCGACTGCTCTGCCGTTTTGTCGCATAGCGTGTGGTGCTATACTTGGATTTTCGGCCATGAACATGAATTTGGAATTTGGCACTGCTCATACTTTCCTGTAGAGTACATCTGGGGCTACATTTCGTGCAAGTTTCAGCTCGATTGCCTCTGTATTGAGGGAGAAATTTCAATCTCTAACAGAAAAAAGTGTCTCCTAGTCTAAGTGCAGGTTTTTTTTTGCCGCGTGCTCTGCCGTTTGTCGCATAGCGTGTGGTGCTATACTTGGATTTTCGGCCATGAACATGACTTTGGAATTTGGCACTGCTCATACTTTCCTGTACAGTACATCTGGGGCTACATTTCGTGCAAGTTTCAGCTCGATTGCCTCAGTATTGAGTGGGAAATTTCAAACTCTAGCAGAAAAAAGTGTCTCCTAGTCTAAGCGCAGTTTTTTTGCCGCCTGCTCTGCCGTTTGTCGCATGGCGTGTGGTGCTATACTTGGATTTTCGGCCATGAACATGACTTTGGAATTTGGCACAGCTCATACTTTCCTGTAGAGTACATGTCGGGCTACATTTCGTGCAAGTTTCAGCTCGATTGCCTCAGTATTGAGTGGGAAATTTCAAACTCTAGCAGAAAAAAAGTGTCTCATAGTCTAAGTGCAGTTTTTCTGCCGACTGCTCTGCCGTTTTGTCGCATAGCGTGTGGTGCTATACTTGGATTTTCGGCCATGAACATGACTTTGGAATTTGGCACTGCTCATACTTTCCTGTAGAGTACATCTGGGGCTACATTTCGTGCAAGTTTCAGCTCGATTGCCTCTGTATTGAGGGAGAAATTTCAAACTCTAACAGAAAAAAGTGTCTCATAGTCTAAGTGCAGGTTTTTTTTTGCCGCGTGCTCTGCCGTTTTGTCGCATAGCGTGTGGTGCTATACTTGGATTTTCGGCCATGAACATGACTTTGGAATTTGGCACTGCTCATACTTTCCTGTACAGTACATCTAGGGCTACATTTCGTGCAAGTTTCAGCTCGATTGCCTCAGTATTGAGTGGGAAATTTCAAACTCTAGCAGAAAAAAAGTGTCTCCTAGTCTAAGTGCAGTTTTTCTGCCGACTGCTCTGCCGTTTTGTCGCATAGCGTGTGGTGCTATACTCTGATTTTCGGCCATGAACATGAATTTGGAATTTGGCACTGCTCATACTTTCCTGTAGAGTACATCTGGGGCTACATTTCGTGCAAGTTTCAGCTCGATTGCCTCTGTATTGAGGGAGAAATTTCAATCTCTAACAGAAAAAAGTGTCTCCTAGTCTAAGTGCAGGGTTTTTTTTGCCGCGTGCTCTGCCGTTTGTCGCATAGCGTGTGGTGCTATACTTGGATTTTCGGCCATGAACATGACTTTGGAATTTGGCACTGCTCATACTTTCCTGTACAGTACATCTGGGGCTACATTTCGTGCAAGTTTCAGCTCGATTGCCTCAGTATTGAGTGGGAAATTTCAAACTCTAGCAGAAAAAAGTGTCTCCTAGTCTAAGCGCAGTTTTTTTGCCGCCTGCTCTGCCGTTTGTCGCATAGCGTGTGGTGGTATACTTGGATTTTCGGCCATGAACATGACTTTGGAATTTGGCACAGCTCATACTTTCCTGTAGAGTACATCTAGGGCTACATTTCGTGCAAGTTTCAGCTCGATTGCCTCAGTATTGAGTGGGAAATTTCAAACTCTAGCAGAAAAAAAGTGTCTCCTAGTCTAAGCGCAGTTTTTTTGCCGCCTGCTCTGCCGTTTGTCGCATAGCGTGTGGTGCTATACTTGGATTTTCGGCCATGAACATGACTTTGGAATTTGGCACAGCTCATACTTTCCTGTAGAGAACATCTGGGACTACATTTCGTGCAAGTTTCAGCTCGATTGCCTTAGTATTGAGGGAGAAATTTCAAACTCTAACAGAAAAAAGTGTCTCCTAGTCTAAGTGCAGGGTTTTTTTTGCCGCGTGCTCTGCCGTTTGTCGCATAGCGTGTGGTGCTATACTTGGATTTTCGGCCATGAACATGACTTTGGAATTTGGCACTGCTCATACTTTCCTGTACAGTACATCTGGGGCTACATTTCGTGCAAGTTTCAGCTCGATTGCCTCAGTATTGAGTGGGAAATTTCAAACTCTAGCAGAAAAAAGTGTCTCCTAGTCTAAGCGCAGTTTTTTTGCCGCCTGCTCTGCCGTTTGTCGCATAGCGTGTGGTGGTATACTTGGATTTTCGGCCATGAACATGACTTTGGAATTTGGCACAGCTCATACTTTCCTGTAGAGTACATCTAGGGCTACATTTCGTGCAAGTTTCAGCTCGATTGCCTCAGTATTGAGTGGGAAATTTCAAACTCTAGCAGAAAAAAAGTGTCTCCTAGTCTAAGCGCAGTTTTTTTGCCGCCTGCTCTGCCGTTTGTCGCATAGCGTGTGGTGCTATACTTGGATTTTCGGCCATGAACATGACTTTGGAATTTGGCACAGCTCATACTTTCCTGTAGAGAACATCTGGGACTACATTTCGTGCAAGTTTCAGCTCGATTGCCTTAGTATTGAGGGAGAAATTTCAAACTCTAACAGAAAAAAGTGTCTCATAGTCTAAGTGCAGGGTTTTTTTTGCTGCGTGCTCTGCCGTTTTGTCGCATAGCGTGTGGTGCTATACTCTGATTTTCGGCCATGAACATGACTTTGGAATTTGGCACTGCTCATACTTTCCTGTACAGTACATCTAGGGCTACATTTCGTGCAAGTTTCAGCTCGATTGCCTCAGTATTGAGTGGGAAATTTCAAACTCTAGCAGAAAAAAGTGTCTCATTGTCTAAGTGCAGTTTTTCTGCCGACTGCTCTGCCGTTTTGTCGCATAGCGTGTGGTGCTATACTTGGATTTTCGGCCATGAACATGAATTTGGAATTTGGCACTGCTCATACTTTCCTGTAGAGTACATCTGGGGCTACATTTCGTGCAAGTTTCAGCTCGATTGCCTCTGTATTGAGGGAGAAATTTCAATCTCTAACAGAAAAAAGTGTCTCCTAGTCTAAGTGCAGGTTTTTTTTGCCGCGTGCTCTGCCGTTTGTCGCATAGCGTGTGGTGCTATACTTGGATTTTCGGCCATGAACATGACTTTGGAATTTGGCACTGCTCATACTTTCCTGTACAGTACATCTAGGGCTACATTTCGTGCAAGTTTCAGCTCGATTGCCTCAGTATTGAGTGGGAAATTTCAAACTCTAGCAGAAAAAAGTGTCTCATTGTCTAAGTGCAGTTTTTCTGCCGACTGCTCTGCCGTTTTGTCGCATAGCGTGTGGTGCTATACTTGGATTTTCGGCCATGAACATGAATTTGGAATTTGGCACTGCTCATACTTTCCTGTAGAGTACATCTGGGGCTACATTTCGTGCAAGTTTCAGCTCGATTGCCTCTGTATTGAGGGAGAAATTTCAATCTCTAACAGAAAAAAGTGTCTCCTAGTCTAAGTGCAGGTTTTTTTTTGCCGCGTGCTCTGCCGTTTGTCGCATAGCGTGTGGTGCTATACTTGGATTTTCGGCCATGAACATGACTTTGGAATTTGGCACTGCTCATACTTTCCTGTACAGTACATCTGGGGCTACATTTCGTGCAAGTTTCAGCTCGATTGCCTCAGTATTGAGTGGGAAATTTCAAACTCTAGCAGAAAAAAGTGTCTCCTAGTCTAAGCGCAGTTTTTTTGCCGCCTGCTCTGCCGTTTGTCGCATGGCGTGTGGTGCTATACTTGGATTTTCGGCCATGAACATGACTTTGGAATTTGGCACAGCTCATACTTTCCTGTAGAGTACATGTCGGGCTACATTTCGTGCAAGTTTCAGCTCGATTGCCTCAGTATTGAGTGGGAAATTTCAAACTCTAGCAGAAAAAAAGTGTCTCATAGTCTAAGTGCAGTTTTTCTGCCGACTGCTCTGCCGTTTTGTCGCATAGCGTGTGGTGCTATACTTGGATTTTCGGCCATGAACATGACTTTGGAATTTGGCACTGCTCATACTTTCCTGTAGAGTACATCTGGGGCTACATTTCGTGCAAGTTTCAGCTCGATTGCCTCTGTATTGAGGGAGAAATTTCAAACTCTAACAGAAAAAAGTGTCTCATAGTCTAAGTGCAGGTTTTTTTTTGCCGCGTGCTCTGCCGTTTTGTCGCATAGCGTGTGGTGCTATACTTGGATTTTCGGCCATGAACATGACTTTGGAATTTGGCACTGCTCATACTTTCCTGTACAGTACATCTAGGGCTACATTTCGTGCAAGTTTCAGCTCGATTGCCTCAGTATTGAGTGGGAAATTTCAAACTCTAGCAGAAAAAAAGTGTCTCCTAGTCTAAGTGCAGTTTTTCTGCCGACTGCTCTGCCGTTTTGTCGCATAGCGTGTGGTGCTATACTCTGATTTTCGGCCATGAACATGACTTTGGAATTTGGCACTGCTCATACTTTCCTGTACAGTACATCTGGGGCTACATTTCGTGCAAGTTTCAGCTCGATTGCCTCAGTATTGAGTGGGAAATTTCAAACTCTAGCAGAAAAAAAGTGTCTCCTAGTCTAAGCGCAGTTTTTTTGCCGCCTGCTCTGCCGTTTGTCGCATAGCGTGTGGTGCTATACTTGGATTTTCGGCCATGAACATGACTTTGGAATTTGGCACAGCTCATACTTTCCTGTAGAGAACATCTGGGACTACATTTCGTGCAAGTTTCAGCTCGATTGCCTCTGTATTGAGGGAGAAATTTCAATCTCTAACAGAAAAAAGTGTCTCCTAGTCTAAGTGCAGGTTTTTTTTTGCCGCGTGCTCTGCCGTTTGTCGCATAGCGTGTGGTGCTATACTTGGATTTTCGGCCATGAACATGACTTTGGAATTTGGCACAGCTCATACTTTCCTGTAGAGAACATCTGGGACTACATTTCGTGCAAGTTTCAGCTCGATTGCCTTAGTATTGAGGGAGAAATTTCAAACTCTAACAGAAAAAAGTGTCTCCTAGTCTAAGTGCAGGGTTTTTTTTGCCGCGTGCTCTGCCGTTTGTCGCATAGCGTGTGGTGCTATACTTGGATTTTCGGCCATGAACATGACTTTGGAATTTGGCACTGCTCATACTTTCCTGTACAGTACATCTGGGGCTACATTTCGTGCAAGTTTCAGCTCGATTGCCTCAGTATTGAGTGGGAAATTTCAAACTCTAGCAGAAAAAAGTGTCTCCTAGTCTAAGCGCAGTTTTTTTGCCGCCTGCTCTGCCGTTTGTCGCATAGCGTGTGGTGGTATACTTGGATTTTCGGCCATGAACATGACTTTGGAATTTGGCACAGCTCATACTTTCCTGTAGAGTACATCTAGGGCTACATTTCGTGCAAGTTTCAGCTCGATTGCCTCAGTATTGAGTGGGAAATTTCAAACTCTAGCAGAAAAAAAGTGTCTCCTAGTCTAAGCGCAGTTTTTTTGCCGCCTGCTCTGCCGTTTGTCGCATAGCGTGTGGTGCTATACTTGGATTTTCGGCCATGAACATGACTTTGGAATTTGGCACAGCTCATACTTTCCTGTAGAGAACATCTGGGACTACATTTCGTGCAAGTTTCAGCTCGATTGCCTTAGTATTGAGGGAGAAATTTCAAACTCTAACAGAAAAAAGTGTCTCATAGTCTAAGTGCAGGGTTTTTTTTGCTGCGTGCTCTGCCGTTTTGTCGCATAGCGTGTGGTGCTATACTCTGATTTTCGGCCATGAACATGACTTTGGAATTTGGCACTGCTCATACTTTCCTGTACAGTACATCTAGGGCTACATTTCGTGCAAGTTTCAGCTCGATTGCCTCAGTATTGAGTGGGAAATTTCAAACTCTAGCAGAAAAAAGTGTCTCATTGTCTAAGTGCAGTTTTTCTGCCGACTGCTCTGCCGTTTTGTCGCATAGCGTGTGGTGCTATACTTGGATTTTCGGCCATGAACATGAATTTGGAATTTGGCACTGCTCATACTTTCCTGTAGAGTACATCTGGGGCTACATTTCGTGCAAGTTTCAGCTCGATTGCCTCTGTATTGAGGGAGAAATTTCAATCTCTAACAGAAAAAAGTGTCTCCTAGTCTAAGTGCAGGTTTTTTTTGCCGCGTGCTCTGCCGTTTGTCGCATAGCGTGTGGTGCTATACTTGGATTTTCGGCCATGAACATGACTTTGGAATTTGGCACTGCTCATACTTTCCTGTACAGTACATCTAGGGCTACATTTCGTGCAAGTTTCAGCTCGATTGCCTCAGTATTGAGTGGGAAATTTCAAACTCTAGCAGAAAAAAGTGTCTCATTGTCTAAGTGCAGTTTTTCTGCCGACTGCTCTGCCGTTTTGTCGCATAGCGTGTGGTGCTATACTTGGATTTTCGGCCATGAACATGACTTTGGAATTTGGCACTGCTCATACTTTCCTGTAGAGTACATCTGGGGCTACATTTCGTGCAAGTTTCAGCTCGATTGCCTCTGTATTGAGGGAGAAATTTCAATCTCTAACAGAAAAAAGTGTCTCCTAGTCTAAGTGCAGGTTTTTTTTTGCCGCGTGCTCTGCCGTTTGTCGCATAGCGTGTGGTGCTATACTTGGATTTTCGGCCATGAACATGACTTTGGAATTTGGCACTGCTCATACTTTCCTGTACAGTACATCTGGGGCTACATTTCGTGCAAGTTTCAGCTCGATTGCCTCAGTATTGAGTGGGAAATTTCAAACTCTAGCAGAAAAAAGTGTCTCCTAGTCTAAGCGCAGTTTTTTTGCCGCCTGCTCTGCCGTTTGTCGCATGGCGTGTGGTGCTATACTTGGATTTTCGGCCATGAACATGACTTTGGAATTTGGCACAGCTCATACTTTCCTGTAGAGTACATGTCGGGCTACATTTCGTGCAAGTTTCAGCTCGATTGCCTCAGTATTGAGTGGGAAATTTCAAACTCTAGCAGAAAAAAAGTGTCTCATAGTCTAAGTGCAGTTTTTCTGCCGACTGCTCTGCCGTTTTGTCGCATAGCGTGTGGTGCTATACTTGGATTTTCGGCCATGAACATGACTTTGGAATTTGGCACTGCTCATACTTTCCTGTAGAGTACATCTGGGGCTACATTTCGTGCAAGTTTCAGCTCGATTGCCTCTGTATTGAGGGAGAAATTTCAAACTCTAACAGAAAAAAGTGTCTCATAGTCTAAGTGCAGGTTTTTTTTTGCCGCGTGCTCTGCCGTTTTGTCGCATAGCGTGTGGTGCTATACTTGGATTTTCGGCCATGAACATGACTTTGGAATTTGGCACTGCTCATACTTTCCTGTACAGTACATCTAGGGCTACATTTCGTGCAAGTTTCAGCTCGATTGCCTCAGTATTGAGTGGGAAATTTCAAACTCTAGCAGAAAAAAAGTGTCTCCTAGTCTAAGTGCAGTTTTTCTGCCGACTGCTCTGCCGTTTTGTCGCATAGCGTGTGGTGCTATACTCTGATTTTCGGCCATGAACATGACTTTGGAATTTGGCACTGCTCATACTTTCCTGTACAGTACATCTAGGGCTACATTTCGTGCAAGTTTCAGCTCGATTGCCTCAGTATTGAGTGGGAAATTTCAAACTCTAGCAGAAAAAAGTGTCTCATTGTCTAAGTGCAGTTTTTCTGCCGACTGCTCTGCCGTTTTGTCGCATAGCGTGTGGTGCTATACTTGGATTTTCGGCCATGAACATGAATTTGGAATTTGGCACTGCTCATACTTTCCTGTAGAGTACATCTGGGGCTACATTTCGTGCAAGTTTCAGCTCGATTGCCTCTGTATTGAGGGAGAAATTTCAAACTCTAACAGAAAAAAGTGTCTCCTAGTCTAAGTGCAGGGTTTTTTTTGCCGCGTGCTCTGCCGTTTGTCGCATAGCGTGTGGTGCTATACTTGGATTTTCGGCCATGAACATGACTTTGGAATTTGGCACTGCTCATACTTTCCTGTACAGTACATCTGGGGCTACATTTCGTGCAAGTTTCAGCTCGATTGCCTCAGTATTGAGTGGGAAATTTCAAACTCTAGCAGAAAAAAGTGTCTCCTAGTCTAAGCGCAGTTTTTTTGCCGCCTGCTCTGCCGTTTGTCGCATAGCGTGTGGTGGTATACTTGGATTTTCGGCCATGAACATGACTTTGGAATTTGGCACAGCTCATACTTTCCTGTAGAGTACATCTAGGGCTACATTTCGTGCAAGTTTCAGCTCGATTGCCTCAGTATTGATTGGGAAATTTCAAACTCTAGCAGAAAAAAAGTGTCTCCTAGTCTAAGCGCAGTTTTTTTGCCGCCTGCTCTGCCGTTTGTCGCATAGCGTGTGGTGCTATACTTGGATTTTCGGCCATGAACATGACTTTGGAATTTGGCACAGCTCATACTTTCCTGTAGAGAACATCTGGGGCTACATTTCGTGCAAGTTTCAGCTCGATTGCCTAAGTATTGAGGGAAAAATTTCAAACTCTAGCAGAAAAAAGTGTCTCATAGTCTAAGTGCAGTTTTTCTGCCGCCTGCTCTGCCGTTTGTCGCATAGCGTGTGGTGGTATACTTGGATTTTCGGCCATGAACATGACTTTGGCATTTGGCACAGCTCATACTTTCCTGTAGGGAACATCTGGGGCTACATTTCGTGCAAGTTTCAGCTCGATTGCCTTAGTATTGAGGGAGAAATTTCAAACTCTAACAGAAAAAAAGTGTCTCCTAGTCTAAGCGCAGTTTTTTTGCCGCCTGCTCTGCCGTTTGTCGCATAGCGTGTGGTGCTATACTTGGATTTTCGGCCATGAACATGACTTTGGCATTTGACACAGCTCATACTTTCCTGTAGGGAACATCTGGGGCTACATTTCGTGCAAGTTTCAGCTCGATTGCCTTAGTATTGAGGGAGAAATTTCAAACTCTAACAGAAAAAAGTGTCTCATAGTCTAAGTGCAGGGTTTTTTTTGCTGCGTGCTCTGCCGTTTTGTCGCATAGCGTGTGGTGCTATACTCTGATTTTCGGCCATGAACATGACTTTGGAATTTGGCACTGCTCATACTTTCCTGTACAGTACATCTAGGGCTACATTTCGTGCAAGTTTCAGCTCGATTGCCTCAGTATTGAGTGGGAAATTTCAAACTCTAGCAGAAAAAAGTGTCTCCTAGTCTAAGTGCAGGGTTTTTTTTGCCGCGTGCTCTGCCGTTTGTCGCATAGCGTGTGGTGCTATACTTGGATTTTCGGCCATGAACATGACTTTGGAATTTGGCACTGCTCATACTTTCCTGTACAGTACATCTGGGGCTACATTTCGTGCAAGTTTCAGCTCGATTGCCTCAGTATTGAGTGGGAAATTTCAAACTCTAGCAGAAAAAAAGTGTCTCCTAGTCTAAGCGCAGTTTTTTTGCCGCCTGCTCTGCCGTTTGTCGCATAGCGTGTGGTGGTATACTTGGATTTTCGGCCATGAACATGACTTTGGAATTTGGCACAGCTCATACTTTCCTGTAGAGTACATCTAGGGCTACATTTCGTGCAAGTTTCAGCTCGATTGCCTCAGTATTGAGTGGGAAATTTCAAACTCTAGCAGAAAAAAAGTGTCTCCTAGTCTAAGCGCAGTTTTTTTGCCGCCTGCTCTGCCGTTTGTCGCATAGCGTGTGGTGCTATACTTGGATTTTCGGCCATGAACATGACTTTGGAATTTGGCACAGCTCATACTTTCCTGTAGAGAACATCTGGGACTACATTTCGTGCAAGTTTCAGCTCGATTGCCTTAGTATTGAGGGAGAAATTTCAAACTCTAACAGAAAAAAGTGTCTCATAGTCTAAGTGCAGGGTTTTTTTTGCTGCGTGCTCTGCCGTTTTGTCGCATAGCGTGTGGTGCTATACTCTGATTTTCGGCCATGAACATGACTTTGGAATTTGGCACTGCTCATACTTTCCTGTACAGTACATCTAGGGCTACATTTCGTGCAAGTTTCAGCTCGATTGCCTCAGTATTGAGTGGGAAATTTCAAACTCTAGCAGAAAAAAGTGTCTCATTGTCTAAGTGCAGTTTTTCTGCCGACTGCTCTGCCGTTTTGTCGCATAGCGTGTGGTGCTATACTTGGATTTTCGGCCATGAACATGAATTTGGAATTTGGCACTGCTCATACTTTCCTGTAGAGTACATCTGGGGCTACATTTCGTGCAAGTTTCAGCTCGATTGCCTCTGTATTGAGGGAGAAATTTCAATCTCTAACAGAAAAAAGTGTCTCCTAGTCTAAGTGCAGGTTTTTTTTGCCGCGTGCTCTGCCGTTTGTCGCATAGCGTGTGGTGCTATACTTGGATTTTCGGCCATGAACATGACTTTGGAATTTGGCACTGCTCATACTTTCCTGTACAGTACATCTAGGGCTACATTTCGTGCAAGTTTCAGCTCGATTGCCTCAGTATTGAGTGGGAAATTTCAAACTCTAGCAGAAAAAAGTGTCTCATTGTCTAAGTGCAGTTTTTCTGCCGACTGCTCTGCCGTTTTGTCGCATAGCGTGTGGTGCTATACTTGGATTTTCGGCCATGAACATGAATTTGGAATTTGGCACTGCTCATACTTTCCTGTAGAGTACATCTGGGGCTACATTTCGTGCAAGTTTCAGCTCGATTGCCTCTGTATTGAGGGAGAAATTTCAATCTCTAACAGAAAAAAGTGTCTCCTAGTCTAAGTGCAGGTTTTTTTTTGCCGCGTGCTCTGCCGTTTGTCGCATAGCGTGTGGTGCTATACTTGGATTTTCGGCCATGAACATGACTTTGGAATTTGGCACTGCTCATACTTTCCTGTACAGTACATCTGGGGCTACATTTCGTGCAAGTTTCAGCTCGATTGCCTCAGTATTGAGTGGGAAATTTCAAACTCTAGCAGAAAAAAGTGTCTCCTAGTCTAAGCGCAGTTTTTTTGCCGCCTGCTCTGCCGTTTGTCGCATGGCGTGTGGTGCTATACTTGGATTTTCGGCCATGAACATGACTTTGGAATTTGGCACAGCTCATACTTTCCTGTAGAGTACATGTCGGGCTACATTTCGTGCAAGTTTCAGCTCGATTGCCTCAGTATTGAGTGGGAAATTTCAAACTCTAGCAGAAAAAAAGTGTCTCATAGTCTAAGTGCAGTTTTTCTGCCGACTGCTCTGCCGTTTTGTCGCATAGCGTGTGGTGCTATACTTGGATTTTCGGCCATGAACATGACTTTGGAATTTGGCACTGCTCATACTTTCCTGTAGAGTACATCTGGGGCTACATTTCGTGCAAGTTTCAGCTCGATTGCCTCTGTATTGAGGGAGAAATTTCAAACTCTAACAGAAAAAAGTGTCTCATAGTCTAAGTGCAGGTTTTTTTTTGCCGCGTGCTCTGCCGTTTTGTCGCATAGCGTGTGGTGCTATACTTGGATTTTCGGCCATGAACATGACTTTGGAATTTGGCACTGCTCATACTTTCCTGTACAGTACATCTAGGGCTACATTTCGTGCAAGTTTCAGCTCGATTGCCTCAGTATTGAGTGGGAAATTTCAAACTCTAGCAGAAAAAAAGTGTCTCCTAGTCTAAGTGCAGTTTTTCTGCCGACTGCTCTGCCGTTTTGTCGCATAGCGTGTGGTGCTATACTCTGATTTTCGGCCATGAACATGACTTTGGAATTTGGCACTGCTCATACTTTCCTGTACAGTACATCTGGGGCTACATTTCGTGCAAGTTTCAGCTCGATTGCCTCAGTATTGAGTGGGAAATTTCAAACTCTAGCAGAAAAAAAGTGTCTCCTAGTCTAAGCGCAGTTTTTTTGCCGCCTGCTCTGCCGTTTGTCGCATAGCGTGTGGTGCTATACTTGGATTTTCGGCCATGAACATGACTTTGGAATTTGGCACAGCTCATACTTTCCTGTAGAGAACATCTGGGACTACATTTCGTGCAAGTTTCAGCTCGATTGCCTCTGTATTGAGGGAGAAATTTCAATCTCTAACAGAAAAAAGTGTCTCCTAGTCTAAGTGCAGGTTTTTTTTTGCCGCGTGCTCTGCCGTTTGTCGCATAGCGTGTGGTGCTATACTTGGATTTTCGGCCATGAACATGACTTTGGAATTTGGCACAGCTCATACTTTCCTGTAGAGAACATCTGGGACTACATTTCGTGCAAGTTTCAGCTCGATTGCCTTAGTATTGAGGGAGAAATTTCAAACTCTAACAGAAAAAAGTGTCTCCTAGTCTAAGTGCAGGGTTTTTTTTGCCGCGTGCTCTGCCGTTTGTCGCATAGCGTGTGGTGCTATACTTGGATTTTCGGCCATGAACATGACTTTGGAATTTGGCACTGCTCATACTTTCCTGTACAGTACATCTGGGGCTACATTTCGTGCAAGTTTCAGCTCGATTGCCTCAGTATTGAGTGGGAAATTTCAAACTCTAGCAGAAAAAAGTGTCTCCTAGTCTAAGCGCAGTTTTTTTGCCGCCTGCTCTGCCGTTTGTCGCATAGCGTGTGGTGGTATACTTGGATTTTCGGCCATGAACATGACTTTGGAATTTGGCACAGCTCATACTTTCCTGTAGAGTACATCTAGGGCTACATTTCGTGCAAGTTTCAGCTCGATTGCCTCAGTATTGAGTGGGAAATTTCAAACTCTAGCAGAAAAAAAGTGTCTCCTAGTCTAAGCGCAGTTTTTTTGCCGCCTGCTCTGCCGTTTGTCGCATAGCGTGTGGTGCTATACTTGGATTTTCGGCCATGAACATGACTTTGGAATTTGGCACAGCTCATACTTTCCTGTAGAGAACATCTGGGACTACATTTCGTGCAAGTTTCAGCTCGATTGCCTTAGTATTGAGGGAGAAATTTCAAACTCTAACAGAAAAAAGTGTCTCATAGTCTAAGTGCAGGGTTTTTTTTGCTGCGTGCTCTGCCGTTTTGTCGCATAGCGTGTGGTGCTATACTCTGATTTTCGGCCATGAACATGACTTTGGAATTTGGCACTGCTCATACTTTCCTGTACAGTACATCTAGGGCTACATTTCGTGCAAGTTTCAGCTCGATTGCCTCAGTATTGAGTGGGAAATTTCAAACTCTAGCAGAAAAAAGTGTCTCATTGTCTAAGTGCAGTTTTTCTGCCGACTGCTCTGCCGTTTTGTCGCATAGCGTGTGGTGCTATACTTGGATTTTCGGCCATGAACATGAATTTGGAATTTGGCACTGCTCATACTTTCCTGTAGAGTACATCTGGGGCTACATTTCGTGCAAGTTTCAGCTCGATTGCCTCTGTATTGAGGGAGAAATTTCAATCTCTAACAGAAAAAAGTGTCTCCTAGTCTAAGTGCAGGTTTTTTTTGCCGCGTGCTCTGCCGTTTGTCGCATAGCGTGTGGTGCTATACTTGGATTTTCGGCCATGAACATGACTTTGGAATTTGGCACTGCTCATACTTTCCTGTACAGTACATCTAGGGCTACATTTCGTGCAAGTTTCAGCTCGATTGCCTCAGTATTGAGTGGGAAATTTCAAACTCTAGCAGAAAAAAGTGTCTCATTGTCTAAGTGCAGTTTTTCTGCCGACTGCTCTGCCGTTTTGTCGCATAGCGTGTGGTGCTATACTTGGATTTTCGGCCATGAACATGACTTTGGAATTTGGCACTGCTCATACTTTCCTGTAGAGTACATCTGGGGCTACATTTCGTGCAAGTTTCAGCTCGATTGCCTCTGTATTGAGGGAGAAATTTCAATCTCTAACAGAAAAAAGTGTCTCCTAGTCTAAGTGCAGGTTTTTTTTTGCCGCGTGCTCTGCCGTTTGTCGCATAGCGTGTGGTGCTATACTTGGATTTTCGGCCATGAACATGACTTTGGAATTTGGCACTGCTCATACTTTCCTGTACAGTACATCTGGGGCTACATTTCGTGCAAGTTTCAGCTCGATTGCCTCAGTATTGAGTGGGAAATTTCAAACTCTAGCAGAAAAAAGTGTCTCCTAGTCTAAGCGCAGTTTTTTTGCCGCCTGCTCTGCCGTTTGTCGCATGGCGTGTGGTGCTATACTTGGATTTTCGGCCATGAACATGACTTTGGAATTTGGCACAGCTCATACTTTCCTGTAGAGTACATGTCGGGCTACATTTCGTGCAAGTTTCAGCTCGATTGCCTCAGTATTGAGTGGGAAATTTCAAACTCTAGCAGAAAAAAAGTGTCTCATAGTCTAAGTGCAGTTTTTCTGCCGACTGCTCTGCCGTTTTGTCGCATAGCGTGTGGTGCTATACTTGGATTTTCGGCCATGAACATGACTTTGGAATTTGGCACTGCTCATACTTTCCTGTAGAGTACATCTGGGGCTACATTTCGTGCAAGTTTCAGCTCGATTGCCTCTGTATTGAGGGAGAAATTTCAAACTCTAACAGAAAAAAGTGTCTCATAGTCTAAGTGCAGGTTTTTTTTTGCCGCGTGCTCTGCCGTTTTGTCGCATAGCGTGTGGTGCTATACTTGGATTTTCGGCCATGAACATGACTTTGGAATTTGGCACTGCTCATACTTTCCTGTACAGTACATCTAGGGCTACATTTCGTGCAAGTTTCAGCTCGATTGCCTCAGTATTGAGTGGGAAATTTCAAACTCTAGCAGAAAAAAAGTGTCTCCTAGTCTAAGTGCAGTTTTTCTGCCGACTGCTCTGCCGTTTTGTCGCATAGCGTGTGGTGCTATACTCTGATTTTCGGCCATGAACATGACTTTGGAATTTGGCACTGCTCATACTTTCCTGTACAGTACATCTAGGGCTACATTTCGTGCAAGTTTCAGCTCGATTGCCTCAGTATTGAGTGGGAAATTTCAAACTCTAGCAGAAAAAAGTGTCTCATTGTCTAAGTGCAGTTTTTCTGCCGACTGCTCTGCCGTTTTGTCGCATAGCGTGTGGTGCTATACTTGGATTTTCGGCCATGAACATGAATTTGGAATTTGGCACTGCTCATACTTTCCTGTAGAGTACATCTGGGGCTACATTTCGTGCAAGTTTCAGCTCGATTGCCTCTGTATTGAGGGAGAAATTTCAAACTCTAACAGAAAAAAGTGTCTCCTAGTCTAAGTGCAGGGTTTTTTTTGCCGCGTGCTCTGCCGTTTGTCGCATAGCGTGTGGTGCTATACTTGGATTTTCGGCCATGAACATGACTTTGGAATTTGGCACTGCTCATACTTTCCTGTACAGTACATCTGGGGCTACATTTCGTGCAAGTTTCAGCTCGATTGCCTCAGTATTGAGTGGGAAATTTCAAACTCTAGCAGAAAAAAGTGTCTCCTAGTCTAAGCGCAGTTTTTTTGCCGCCTGCTCTGCCGTTTGTCGCATAGCGTGTGGTGGTATACTTGGATTTTCGGCCATGAACATGACTTTGGAATTTGGCACAGCTCATACTTTCCTGTAGAGTACATCTAGGGCTACATTTCGTGCAAGTTTCAGCTCGATTGCCTCAGTATTGATTGGGAAATTTCAAACTCTAGCAGAAAAAAAGTGTCTCCTAGTCTAAGCGCAGTTTTTTTGCCGCCTGCTCTGCCGTTTGTCGCATAGCGTGTGGTGCTATACTTGGATTTTCGGCCATGAACATGACTTTGGAATTTGGCACAGCTCATACTTTCCTGTAGAGAACATCTGGGGCTACATTTCGTGCAAGTTTCAGCTCGATTGCCTAAGTATTGAGGGAAAAATTTCAAACTCTAGCAGAAAAAAGTGTCTCATAGTCTAAGTGCAGTTTTTCTGCCGCCTGCTCTGCCGTTTGTCGCATAGCGTGTGGTGGTATACTTGGATTTTCGGCCATGAACATGACTTTGGCATTTGGCACAGCTCATACTTTCCTGTAGGGAACATCTGGGGCTACATTTCGTGCAAGTTTCAGCTCGATTGCCTTAGTATTGAGGGAGAAATTTCAAACTCTAACAGAAAAAAAGTGTCTCCTAGTCTAAGCGCAGTTTTTTTGCCGCCTGCTCTGCCGTTTGTCGCATAGCGTGTGGTGCTATACTTGGATTTTCGGCCATGAACATGACTTTGGCATTTGACACAGCTCATACTTTCCTGTAGGGAACATCTGGGGCTACATTTCGTGCAAGTTTCAGCTCGATTGCCTTAGTATTGAGGGAGAAATTTCAAACTCTAACAGAAAAAAGTGTCTCATAGTCTAAGTGCAGGGTTTTTTTTGCTGCGTGCTCTGCCGTTTTGTCGCATAGCGTGTGGTGCTATACTCTGATTTTCGGCCATGAACATGACTTTGGAATTTGGCACTGCTCATACTTTCCTGTACAGTACATCTAGGGCTACATTTCGTGCAAGTTTCAGCTCGATTGCCTCAGTATTGAGTGGGAAATTTCAAACTCTAGCAGAAAAAAGTGTCTCCTAGTCTAAGTGCAGGGTTTTTTTTGCCGCGTGCTCTGCCGTTTGTCGCATAGCGTGTGGTGCTATACTTGGATTTTCGGCCATGAACATGACTTTGGAATTTGGCACTGCTCATACTTTCCTGTACAGTACATCTGGGCATTTCGTGCAAGTTTCAGCTCGATTGCCTCAGTATTGAGTGGGAAATTTCAAACTCTAGCAGAAAAAAGTGTCTCATTGTCTAAGTGCAGTTTTTCTGCCGACTGCTCTGCCGTTTTGTCGCATAGCGTGTGGTGCTATACTTGGATTTTCGGCCATGAACATGACTTTGGAATTTGGCACAGCTCATACTTTCCTGTACAGTACATCTAGGGCTACATTTCGTGCAAGTTTCAGCTCGATTGCCTCTGTATTGAGGGAGAAATTTCAAACTCTAACAGAAAAAAGTGTCTCCTAGTCTAAGTGCAGGTTTTTTTTTTGCCGCGTGCTCTGCCGTTTGTCGCATAGCGTGTGGTGCTATACTTGGATTTTCGGCCATGAACATGACTTTGGAATTTGGCACAGCTCATACTTTCCTGTAGAGTACATCTGGGGCTACATTTCGTGCAAGTTTCAGCTCGATTGCCTTAGTATTGAGGGAGAAATTTCAAACTCTAGCAGAAAAAAGTGTCTCATAGTCTAAGTGCAGTTTTTCTGCCGACTGCTCTGCCGTTTTGTCGCATAGCGTGTGGTGCTATACTTGGATTTTCGGCCATGAACATGACTTTGGCATTTGGCACAGCTCATACTTTCCTGTAGGGAACATCTGGGGCTACATTTCGTGCAAGTTTCAGCTCGATTGCCTTAGTATTGAGGGAGAAATTTCAAACTCTAACAGAAAAAAGTTTCTCATAGTCTAAGTGCAGGGTTTTTTTTGCTGCGTGCTCTGCCGTTTTGTCGCATAGCGTGTGGTGCTATACTCTGATTTTCGGCCATGAACATGACTTTGGAATTTGGCACTGCTCATACTTTCCTGTACAGTACATCTAGGGCTACATTTCGTGCAAGTTTCAGCTCGATTGCCTCAGTATTGAGTGAGAAATTTCAAACTCTAGCAGAAAAAAGTGTCTCATTGTCTAAGTGCAGTTTTTCTGCCGACTGCTCTGCCGTTTTGTCGCATAGCGTGTGGTGCTATACTTGGATTTTCGGGCATGAACATGAATTTGGAATTTGGCACTGCTCATACTTTCCTGTAGAGTACATCTGGGGCTACATTTCGTGCAAGTTTCAGCTCGATTGCCTCTGTATTGAGGGAGAAATTTCAAACTCTAACAGAAAAAAGTGTCTCCTAGTCTAAGTGCAGGGTTTTTTTTTGCCGCGTGCTCTGCCGTTTGTCGCATAGCGTGTGGTGCTATACTTGGATTTTCGGCCATGAACATGACTTTGGAATTTGGCACATCTCATACTTTCCTGTAGAGTACATCTGGGGCTACATTTCGTGCAAGTTTCAGCTCGATTGCCTCAGTATTGAGTGGGAAATTTCAAACTCTAGCAGAAAAAAGTGTCTCCTAGTCTAAGCGCAGTTTTTTTGCCGCCTGCTCTGCCGTTTGTCGCATAGCGTGTGGTGGTATACTTGGATTTTCGGCCATGAACATGACTTTGGAATTTGGCACAGCTCATACTTTCCTGTAGAGTACATGTCGGGCTACATTTCGGTCAAGTTTCAGCTCGATTGCCTCAGTATTGAGTGGGAAATTTCAAACTCTAGCAGAAAAAAAGTGTCTCCTAGTCTAAGCGCAGTTTTTTTGCCGCCTGCTCTGCCGTTTGTCGCATAGCGTGTGGTGCTATACTTGGATTTTCGGCCATGAACATGACTTTGGCATTTGGCACAGCTCATACTTTCCTGTAGGGAACATCTGGGGCTACATTTCGTGCAAGTTTCAGCTCGATTGCCTTAGTATTGAGGGAGAAATTTCAAACTCTAGCAGAAAAAAGTGTCTCATAGTCTAAGTGCAGTTTTTCTGCCGACTGCTCTGCCGTTTTGTCGCATAGCGTGTGGTGCTATACTTGGATTTTCGGCCATGAACATGACTTTGGCATTTGGCACAGCTCATACTTTCCTGTAGGGAACATCTGGGGCTACATTTCGTGCAAGTTTCAGCTCGATTGCCTTAGTATTGAGGGAGAAATTTCAAACTCTAACAGAAAAAAGTGTCTCATAGTCTATGTGCAGGGTTTTTTTTGCTGCGTGCTCTGCCGTTTTGTCGCATAGCGTGTGGTGCTATACTTGGATTTTCGGCCATGAACATGACTTTGGAATTTGGCACAGCTCATACTTTCCTGTAGAGTACATCTGGGGCTACATTTCGTGCAAGTTTCAGCTCGATTGCCTCAGTATTGAGTGGGAAATTTCAAACTCTAGCAGAAAAAAAGTGTCTCCTAGTCTAAGCGCAGTTTTTTGCCGCCTGCTCTGCCGTTTTGTCGCATAGCGTGTGGTGCTATACTTGGATTTTCGGCCATGAACATGACTTTGGAATTTGGCACTGCTCATACTTTCCTGTACAGTACATCTGGGGCTACATTTCGTGCAAGTTTCAGCTCGATTGCCTAAGTATTGAGGGAGAAATTTCAAACTCTAGCAGAAAAAAGTGTCTCATAGTCTAAGTGCAGTTTTTCTGCCGACTGCTCTGCCGTTTTGTCGCATAGCGTGTGGTGCTATAATTGGATTTTCGGCCATGAACATGACTTTGGAATTTGGCACAGCTCATTCTTTCCTGTAGAGTACATCTGGGGCTACATTTCGTGCAAGTTTCAGCTCGATTGCCTAAGTATTGAGGGAGAAATTTCAAACTCTAACAGAAAAAAGTGTCTCATAGTCTAAGTGCAGGGTTTTTTGCCGCCTGCTCTGCCGTTTGTCGCATAGCGTGTGGTGCTATACTTGGATTTTCGGCCATGAACATGAATTTGGAATTTGGCACAGCTCATACTGTCCTGTAGAGAACATCTGGGGCTACATTTCGTGCAAGTTTCAGCTCGATTGCCTAAGTATTGAGGGAGAAATTTCAAACTCTAGCAGAAAAAAGTGTCTCATAGTCTAAGTGCAGTTTTTCTGCCGACTGCTCTGCCGTTTTGTCGCATACCGTGTGGTGCTATACTTGGATTTTCGGCCATGAACATGACTTTGGAATTTGGCACAGCTCATACTTTCCTGTAGAGTACATCTGGGGCTACATTTCGTGCAAGTTTCAGCTCGATTGCCTCTGTATTGAGGGAGAAATTTCAAACTCTAACAGAAAAAAGTGTCTCCTAGTCTAAGTGCAGGTTTTTTTTTGCTCCTTGCTCTGCCGTTTTGTCGCATAGCGTGTGGTGCTATACTCTGATTTTCGGCCATGAACATGACTTTGGAATTTGGCACTGCTCATACTTTCCTGTACAGTACATCTAGGGCTACATTTCGTGCAAGTTTCAGCTCGATTGCCTCAGTATTGAGTGGGAAATTTCAAACTCTAGCAGAAAAAAGTGTCTCATTGTCTAAGTGCAGTTTTTCTGCCGACTGCTCTGCCGTTTTGTCGCATAGCGTGTGGTGCTATACTTGGATTTTCGGCCATGAACATGAATTTGGAATTTGGCACTGCTCATACTTTCCTGTACAGTACATCTGGGGCTACATTTCGTGCAAGTTTCAGCTCGATTGCCTCAGTATTGAGTGGGAAATTTCAAACTCTAGCAGAAAAAAGTGTCTCCTAGTCTAAGTGCAGTTTTTTTGCCGCCTGCTCTGCCGTTTGTCGCATAGCCTGTGGTGCTATACTTGGATTTTCGGCCATGAACATGACTTTGGAATTTGGCACAGCTCATACTTTCCTGTAGAGTACATCTGGGGCTACATTTCGTGCAAGTTTCAGCTCGATTGCCTCAGTATTGAGTGGGAAATTTCAAACTCTAGCAGAAAAAAAGTGTCTCCTAGTCTAAGCGCAGTTTTTTGCCGCCTGCTCTGCCGTTTTGTCGCATAGCGTGTGGTGCTATACTTGGATTTTCGGCCATGAACATGACTTTGGAATTTGGCACTGCTCATACTTTCCTGTACAGTACATCTGGGGCTACATTTCGTGCAAGTTTCAGCTCGATTGCCTAAGTATTGAGGGAGAAATTTCAAACTCTAGCAGAAAAAAGTGTCTCCTAGTCTAAGCGCAGTTTTTTGCCGCCTGCTCTGCCGTTTTGTCGCATAGCGTGTGGTGCTATACTTGGATTTTCGGCCATGAACATGACTTTGGAATTTGGAATTTGGCACTGCTCATATTTTCCTGTACAGCACATCTGGGGCTACATTTCGTGCAAGTTTCAGCTCGATTGCCTAAGTATTGAGGGAGAAATTTCAAACTCTAGCAGAAAAAAGTGTCTCATAGTCTAAGTGCAGTTTTTCTGCCGACTGCTCTGCCGTTTTGTCGCATAGCGTGTGGTGCTATACTTGGATTTTCGGCCATGAACATGACTTTGAAATTTGGCACAGCTCATTCTTTCCTGTAGAGTACATCTGGGGCTACATTTCGTGCAAGTTTCAGCTCGATTGCCTAAGTATTGAGGGAGAAATTTCAAACTCTAACAGAAAAAAGTGTCTCATAGTCTAAGTGCAGGGTTTTTTGCCGCCTGCTTGCTCTGCCGTTTTGTCGCATAGCGTGTGGTGCTATACTCTGATTTTCGGCCATGAACATGACTTTGGAATTTGGCACAGCTCATACTTTCCTGTACAGTACATCTAGGGCTACATTTCGTGCAAGTTTCAGCTCGATTGCCTCAGTATTGAGTGGGAAATTTCAAACTCTAGCAGAAAAAAAGTGTCTCATTGTCTAAGTGCAGTTTTTCTGCCGACTGCTCTGCCGTTTTGTCGCATAGCGTGTGGTGCTATACTTGGATTTTCGGCCATGAACATGACTTTGGAATTTGGCACTGCTCATACTTTCCTGTACAGTACATCTGGGGCTACATTTCGTGCAAGTTTCAGCTCGATTGCCTCAGTATTGAGTGGGAAATTTCAAACTCTAGCAGAAAAAAGTGTCTCCTAGTCTAAGCGCAGTTTTTTGCCGCCTGCTCTGCCGTTTGTCGCATAGCGTGTGGTGCTATACTTGGATTTTCGGCCATGAACATGACTTTGGAATTTGGCACAGCTCATACTTTCCTGTAGAGTACATCTGGGGCTACATTTCGTGCAAGTTTCAGCTCGATTGCCTCAGTATTGAGTGGGAAATTTCAAACTCTAGCAGAAAAAAAGTGTCTCCTAGTCTAAGCGCAGTTTTTTGCCGCCTGCTCTGCCGTTTTGTCGCATAGCGTGTGGTGCTATACTTGGATTTTCGGCCATGAACATGACTTTGGAATTTGGCACTGCTCATACTTTCCTGTACAGTACATCTGGGGCTACATTTCGTGCAAGTTTCAGCTCGATTGCCTAAGTATTGAGGGAGAAATTTCAAACTCTAGCAGAAAAAAGTGTCTCATAGTCTAAGTGCAGTTTTTCTGCCGACTGCTCTGCCGTTTTGTCGCATAGCGTGTGGTGCTATAATTGGATTTTCGGCCATGAACATGACTTTGGAATTTGGCACAGCTCATTTTTTCCTGTAGAGTACATCTGGGGCTACATTTCGTGCAAGTTTCAGCTCGATTGCCTAAGTATTGAGGGAGAAATTTCAAACTCTAACAGAAAAAAGTGTCTCATAGTCTAAGTGCAGGGTTTTTTGCCGCCTGCTCTGCCGTTGTCGCATAGCGTGTGGTGCTATACTTGGATTTTCGGCCATGAACATGACTTTGGAATTTGGCACAGCTCATACTTTCCTGTAGAGTACATCTGGGGCTACATTTCGTGCAAGTTTCAGCTCGATTGCCTCAGTATTGAGTGGGAAATTTCAAACTCTAGCAGAAAAAAAGTGTCTCCTAGTCTAAGCGCAGTTTTTTTGCCGCCTGCTCTGCCGTTTGTCGCATAGCGTGTGGTGCTATACTTGGATTTTCGGCCATGAACATGAATTTGGAATTTGGCACAGCTCATACTTTCCTGTAGAGAACATCTGGGGCTACATTTCGTGCAAGTTTCAGCTCGATTGCCTAAGTATTGAGGGAGAAATTTCAAACTCTAGCAGAAAAAAAGTGTCTCATAGTCTAAGTGCAGTTTTTCTGCCGACTGCTCTGCCGTTTTGTCGCATAGCGTGTGGTGCTATACTTGGATTTTCGGCCATGAACATGACTTTGGAATTCGGCACAGCTCATACTTTCCTGTAGAGTACATCTGGGGCTACATTTCGTGCAAGTTTCAGCTCGATTGCCTCTGTATTGAGGGAGAAATTTCAAACTCTAACAGAAAAAAGTGTCTCATAGTCTAAGTGCAGGGTTTTTTTTGCCGCGTGCTCTGCCGTTTTGTCGCATAGCGTGTGGTGCTATAGTTCGATTTTCGGCCATGAACATGACTTTGGAATTTGGCACTGCTCATACTTTCCTGTACAGTACATCTGGGGCTACATTTCGTGCAAGTTTCAGCTCGATTGCCTCAGTATTGAGTGGGAAATTTCAAACTCTAGCAGAAAAAAGTGTCTCCTAGTCTAAGTGCAGTTTTTTTGCCGCCTGCTCTGCCGTTTGTCGCATAGCGTGTGGTGCTATACTTGGATTTTCGGCCATGAACATGACTTTGGAATTTGGCACAGCTCATACTTTCCTGTAGAGTACATCTGGGGCTACATTTCGTGCAAGTTTCAGCTCGATTGCCTCAGTATTGAGTGGGAAATTTCAAACTCTAGCAGAAAAAAGGTGTCTCCTAGTCTAAGCGCAGTTTTTTGCCGCCTGCTCTGCCGTTTTGTCGCATAGCGTGTGGTGCTATACTTGGATTTTCGGCCATGAACATGACTTTGAAATTTGGCACAGCTCATTCTTTCCTGTAGAGTACATCTGGGGCTACATTTCGTGCAAGTTTCAGCTCGATTGCCTAAGTATTGAGGGAGAAATTTCAAACTCTAACAGAAAAAAAGTGTCTCATAGTCTAAGTGCAGGGTTTTTTGCCGCCTGCTTGCTCTGCCGTTTTGTCGCATAGCGTGTGGTGCTATACTCTGATTTTCGGCCATGAACATGACTTTGGAATTTGGTACAGCTCATACTTTCCTGTACAGTACATCTAGGGCTACATTTCGTGCAAGTTTCAGCTCGATTGCCTCAGTATTGAGTGGGAAATTTCAAACTCTAGCAGAAAAAAAGTGTCTCATTGTCTAAGTGCAGTTTTTCTGCCGACTGCTCTGCCGTTTTGTCGCATAGCGTGTGGTGCTATACTTGGATTTTCGGCCATGAACATGACTTTGGAATTTGGCACTGCTCATACTTTCCTGTACAGTACATCTGGGGCTACATTTCGTGCAAGTTTCAGCTCGATTGCCTCAGTATTGAGTGGGAAATTTCAAACTCTAGCAGAAAAAAGTGTCTCCTAGTCTAAGCGCAGTTTTTTGCCGCCTGCTCTGCCGTTTGTCGCATAGCGTGTGGTGCTATACTTGGATTTTCGGCCATGAACATGACTTTGGAATTTGGCACAGCTCATACTTTCCTGTAGAGTACATCTGGGGCTACATTTCGTGCAAGTTTCAGCTCGATTGCCTCAGTATTGAGTGGGAAATTTCAAACTCTAGCAGAAAAAAAGTGTCTCCTAGTCTAAGCGCAGTTTTTTGCCGCCTGCTCTGCCGTTTTGTCGCATAGCGTGTGGTGCTATACTTGGATTTTCGGCCATGAACATGACTTTGGAATTTGGCACTGCTCATACTTTCCTGTACAGTACATCTGGGGCTACATTTCGTGCAAGTTTCAGCTCGATTGCCTAAGTATTGAGGGAGAAATTTCAAACTCTAGCAGAAAAAAGTGTCTCATAGTCTAAGTGCAGTTTTTCTGCCGACTGCTCTGCCGTTTTGTCGCATAGCGTGTGGTGCTATAATTGGATTTTCGGCCATGAACATGACTTTGGAATTTGGCACAGCTCATTTTTTCCTGTAGAGTACATCTGGGGCTACATTTCGTGCAAGTTTCAGCTCGATTGCCTAAGTATTGAGGGAGAAATTTCAAACTCTAACAGAAAAAAGTGTCTCATAGTCTAAGTGAAGGGTTTTTTGCCGCCTGCTCTGCCGTTTGTCGCATAGCGTGTGGTGATATACTTGGATTTTCGGCCATGAACATGACTTTGGAATTTGGCACAGCTCATACTTTCCTGTAGAGTACATCTGGGGCTACATTTCGTGCAAGTTTCAGCTCGATTGCCTCAGTATTGAGTGGGAAATTTCAAACTCTAGCAGAAAAAAAGTGTCTCCTAGTCTAAGCGCAGTTTTTTTGCCGCCTGCTCTGCCGTTTGTCGCATAGCGTGTGGTGCTATACTTGGATTTTCGGCCATGAACATGAATTTGGAATTTGGCACAGCTCATACTTTCCTGTAGAGAACATCTGGGGCTACATTTCGTGCAAGTTTCAGCTCGATTGCCTAAGTATTGAGGGAGAAATTTCAAACTCTAGCAGAAAAAAGTGTCTCATAGTCTAAGTGCAGTTTTTCTGCCGACTGCTCTGCCGTTTTGTCGCATAGCGTGTGGTGCTATACTTGGATTTTCGGCCATGAACATGACTTTGGAATTCGGCACAGCTCATACTTTCCTGTAGAGTACATCTGGGGCTACATTTCGTGCAAGTTTCAGCTCGATTGCCTCTGTATTGAGGGAGAAATTTCAAACTCTAACAGAAAAAAGTGTCTCATAGTCTAAGTGCAGGTTTTTTTTGCTGCTTGCTCTGCCGTTTTGTCGCATAGCGTGTGGTGCTATACTCTGATTTTCGGCCATGAACATGACTTTGGAATTTGGCACAGCTCATACTTTCCTGTAGAGTACATGTCGGGCTACATTTCGTGCAAGTTTCAGCTCGATTGCCTCAGTATTGAGTGGGAAATTTCAAACTCTAGCAGAAAAAAAGTGTCTCCTAGTCTAAGCGCAGTTTTTTTGCCGCCTGCTCTGCCGTTTGTCGCATTGCGTGTGGTGCTATACTTGGATTTTCGGCCATGAACATGACTTTGGCATTTGGCACAGCTCATACTTTCCTGTAGGGAACATCTGGGGCTACATTTCGTGCAAGTTTCAGCTCGATTGCCTTAGTATTGAGGGAGAAATTTCAAACTCTAGCAGAAAAAAGTGTCTCATAGTCTAAGTGCAGTTTTTCTGCCGACTGCTCTGCCGTTTTGTCGCATAGCGTGTGGTGCTATACTTGGATTTTCGGCCATGAACATGACTTTGGCATTTGGCACAGCTCATACTTTCCTGTAGGGAACATCTGGGGCTACATTTCGTGCAAGTTTCAGCTCGATTGCCTTAGTATTGAGGGAGAAATTTCAAACTCTAACAGAAAAAAGTGTCTCATAGTCTATGTGCAGGGTTTTTTTTGCTGCGTGCTCTGCCGTTTTGTCGCATAGCGTGTGGTGCTATACTCTGATTTTCGGCCATGAACATGACTTTGGAATTTGGCACTGCTCATACTTTCCTGTACAGTACATCTAGGGCTACATTTCGTGCAAGTTTCAGCTCGATTGCCTCAGTATTGAGTGGGAAATTTCAAACTCTAGCAGAAAAAAGTGTCTCCTAGTCTAAGCGCAGTTTTTTTGCCGCCTGCTCTGCCGTTTGTCGCATGGCGTGTGGTGCTATACTTGGATTTTCGGCCATGAACATGACTTTGGAATTTGGCACAGCTCATACTTTCCTGTAGAGTACATGTCGGGCTACATTTCGTGCAAGTTTCAGCTCGATTGCCTCAGTATTGAGTGGGAAATTTCAAACTCTAGCAGAAAAAAAGTGTCTCATAGTCTAAGTGCAGTTTTTCTGCCGACTGCTCTGCCGTTTTGTCGCATAGCGTGTGGTGCTATACTTGGATTTTCGGCCATGAACATGACTTTGGAATTTGGCACTGCTCATACTTTCCTGTAGAGTACATCTGGGGCTACATTTCGTGCAAGTTTCAGCTCGATTGCCTCTGTATTGAGGGAGAAATTTCAAACTCTAACAGAAAAAAGTGTCTCATAGTCTAAGTGCAGGGTATTTTTTGCCGCGTGCTCTGCCGTTTTGTCGCATAGCGTGTGGTGCTATACTTGGATTTTCGGCCATGAACATGACTTTGGAATTTGGCACTACTCATACTTTCCTGTACAGTACATCTGGGGCTACATTTCGTGCAAGTTTCAGCTCGATTGCCTCAGTATTGAGTGGGAAATTTCAAACTCTAGCAGAAAAAAAGTGTCTCCTAGTCTAAGCGCAGTTTTTTGCCGCCTGCTCTGCCGTTTTGTCGCATAGCGTGTGGTGCTATACTTGGATTTTCGGCCATGAACATGAATTTGGAATTTGGCACAGCTCATACTTTCCTGTAGAGAACATCTGGGGCTACATTTCGTGCAAGTTTCAGCTCGATTGCCTAAGTATTGAGGGAGAAATTTCAAACTCTAGCAGAAAAAAGTGTCTCATAGTCTAAGTGCAGTTTTTCTGCCGACTGCTCTGCCGTTTTGTCGCATAGCGTGTGGTGCTATACTTGGATTTTCGGCCATGAACATGACTTTGGAATTCGGCACAGCTCATACTTTCCTGTAGAGTACATCTGGGGCTACATTTCGTGCAAGTTTCAGCTCGATTGCCTAAGTATTGAGGGAGAAATTTCAAACTCTAGCAGAAAAAAGTGTCTCATAGTCTAAGTGCAGTTTTTCTGCCGACTGCTCTGCCGTTTTGTCGCATAGCGTGTGGTGATATAATTGGATTTTCGGCCATGAACATGACTTTGGAATTTGGCACAGCTCATTCTTTCCTGTAGAGTACATCTGGGGCTACATTTCGTGCAAGTTTCAGCTCGATTGCCTAAGTATTGAGGGAGAAATTTCAAACTCTAACAGAAAAAAGTGTCTCATAGTCTAAGTGCAGGGTTTTTTGCCGCCTGCTCTGCCGTTTGTCGCATAGCGTGTGGTGCTATACTTGGATTTTCGGCCATGAACATGAATTTGGAATTTGGCACAGCTCATACTGTCCTGTAGAGAACATCTGGGGCTACATTTCGTGCAAGTTTCAGCTTGATTGTCTAAGTATTGAGGGAGAAATTTCAAACTCTAGCAGAAAAAAGTGTCTCATAGTCTAAGTGCAGTTTTTCTGCCGACTGCTCTGCCGTTTTGTCGCATACCGTGTGGTGCTATACTTGGATTTTCGGCCATGAACATGACTTTGGAATTTGGCACAGCTCATACTTTCCTGTAGAGTACATCTGGGGCTACATTTCGTGCAAGTTTCAGCTCGATTGCCTCTGTATTGAGGGAGAAATTTCAAACTCTAACAGAAAAAAGTGTCTCCTAGTCTAAGTGCAGGTTTTTTTTTGCTGCTTGCTCTGCCGTTTTGTCGCATAGCGTGTGGTGCTATACTCTGATTTTCGGCCATGAACATGACTTTGGAATTTGGCACTGCTCATACTTTCCTGTACAGTACATCTAGGGCTACATTTCGTGCAAGTTTCAGCTCGACGCAATGTTCCCGGAACCACCGGTAGGTGGCGCTGCACACGACTAGGGCTTTATCGGAACACTCTTAATTACTTTCGTAGAAAAAAATCCGGTAATGACCAAAAATGCCCCAGATATGTATGTTGCAGCCAACATTTTGACATTGTATCGCATGGAACGCCTTAGAATGGTTTCAAGAGGGTTTGATACGCTGAAAAACATACGAAACAGTATATACCTGAGCCAAAAAGTGGATTTTATTACTTTATTTAAATGACCTGAGACGTCACAACGAACGTCATCTTCGGCAGGTCTTCGGAAGCAACGTTTTCGGAAGCATTCGGATGCTCGGAAATGTGCAAATGCAAATTGGAAAGAATTCCACTGATCACCATTACAGAAAAAGGATTATATCCTCCAAGAGTTAACTTATTGGATACAAATTATGATAAACCTCAATTTCAGGTGTGGAAAACTTGCGTAGAATGTCGGAAAAGTGAGTTTTACATGGTTCTTTTACCTACAAACTGTACAAAGCCAGTTTGCTCAAAACGCCCTCTGTTGGTTCTATAGAGTTGTGCACAAATTATGGTCATCAGTGGAATTCTTTCCGATAGTATACTAGGGCCTATTAGACTAAACAACGGTGCCACATTCTTTACATGATCCAATTCCTATTATAAAATGTCACATTTTCTGATAGGAAATTGGGGTGCAGCCTCAAGTAAAAAAAAAGTGTGATCCTTAACTTAAGAGCCCTGTTAAAAATAGGGTTGTGAGAAAATGCATTATTTAAAAACACAGAAAATTAATTAAATTTAACAGGATTTTGTTTATATGAAACTGGTTTATTCTATTCATCAATATACCATCAAGGTCCAAATTATGGAGAGCTGCGTTGCCAATTTGAACTTGCATTAATTTCCTTGTCCAGAAGCCAAGGTATATGTGCCATGATTTCTGACACTCCATTGATTTATGCTACCCAGGCCCCCAGAATCGCTAAAAAAATATGACAAAATAATGTTGTGGCTTGTGTATGAAGAAATGCCGGCATCTCCCGAATTTACACTCCACTCCATTGACTGCCGTTCATTTCGTCAATGGCTGGAGTCTAATATCTACGCCATTGACTTTGTTGTACACACTAGAGTCGTGCGCACGGGAGCACATGGACGGAATGGAGTCCAATTTCACGATATGGCTGAAATGGCCCGTTTTTATGCCTTCAGATACTCTGAAAATAAGTCCTGGATGTGTCCATGCACCAATTTTCTTTTTCGAGTTCTGAGCAGTCAAATGACACTCTTTTTTTTTTAAATAAATGGTGGCAACTTAAGACTTTGCCCACTGCATTGATGAGGTATTATTTTATTTTCGGCAAGGCATGTTTTTTTTCAGCATTTTTTCATGTGTGTCCGAATCATGGACAGGGTGTCCGAATCATGGCAAAAATTAAGGTTATTTTCAAGTCAATTTCATTTCAAGGACACAAAAAACTTTCATAAAATATCAACATGGATATAATAACTACACTTTGTTGTTCATAAGTAAAAACAGTTGAGAGAAACAAACATTAAGAAGGTCAAATAAACCCGAATCGTGGCACATTTACCATACGTGTTCATCTCGTACAAAATTCAGCAGCCTGTCATGCTTAGAGAAAATGTTGATTTAAACCGCCAAAGTATACTCAAATATCGGGAAATTTCGGGTCATTAATTTACACCGTACAGTAAATACGCATGCATCTGGTGCAGAATTCTGATGTTCACATTGCCCTTATAGGTACACTCTCCAGGGGAGTGTACCTATAAGGGCATCCCAATACTGCCACGACACTCCCCCTATACTCCTCTCGAGAGGTTGTTCCCTTGCTCCCATACTTGCTTCACTTGTGAGTGATGACATACATAATTATGTCAATGAAGCAATCGCCATTGCGAGGGGAGTATACTTCCTGCTGGATCGTACGTGTACTCCTCCGCAAATGCTTCACGTTTGGACCCTCATTGATAAAAAAAAATTATCTTCAATACTGTATATACTTTGGAGGTCAACAGCCTTTAGTTTCCCAAATATAAACGTTACTCTAATGTCAGACCACTCAACACGCGGTCCATGGTGTCATTGTCTTTTATTGGTCACTGGCGGGGAGGGATATCTTATCCACATTCTTACCATCCTGCATCCTTCACCTCAAGAACACCATGTAAACGTTTGTTTTAAGCACAATTCCAACACGTACAAAAAACCCCAAGGGCCCTAGGAAGTTATTTAGAATTTTCATTATTGTTGAGATATCCACGCATAATAGGATTTGCACATGTCTATACCCATCATGCTTCCAACAACCCCCCCCCCCCCCTTCCAGGATGCGCCACCACATCTATAAAATGTACAGGTAGCCCCTTTCCTTTCATCTGGTCAGACGCAACACATAGCATCTATCTCTAGTTCCGAAAAACTCTGGATTGCCTCAGTATTGAGTGGGAAATTTCAAACTCTAGCAGAAAAAAGTGTCTCATTGTCTAAGTGCAGTTTTTCTGCCGACTGCTCTGCCGTTTTGTCGCATAGCGTGTGGTGCTATACTTGGATTTTCGGCCATGAACATGAATTTGGAATTTGGCACTGCTCATACTTTCCTGTAGAGTACATCTGGGGCTACATTTCGTGCAAGTTTCAGCTCGATTGCCTCTGTATTGAGGGAGAAATTTCAAACTCTAACAGAAAAAAGTGTCTCATAGTCTAAGTGCAGGGTATTTTTTGCCGCGTGCTCTGCCGTTTTGTCGCATAGCGTGTGGTGCTATACTTGGATTTTCGGCCATGAACATGACTTTGGAATTTGGCACTACTCATACTTTCCTGTACAGTACATCTGGGGCTACATTTCGTGCAAGTTTCAGCTCGATTGCCTCAGTATTGAGTGGGAAATTTCAAACTCTAGCAGAAAAAAGTGTCTCCTAGTCTAAGCGCAGTTTTTTGCCGCCTGCTCTGCCGTTTGTCGCATAGCCTGTGGTGCTATACTTGGATTTTCGGCCATGAACATGACTTTGGAATTTGGCACAGCTCATACTTTCCTGTAGAGTACATCTGGGGCTACATTTCGTGCAAGTTTCAGCTCGATTGCCTCAGTATTGAGTGGGAAATTTCAAACTCTAGCAGAAAAAAAGTGTCTCCTAGTCTAAGCGCAGTTTTTTGCCGCCTGCTCTGCCGTTTTGTCGCATAGCGTGTGGTGCTATACTTGGATTTTCGGCCATGAACATGACTTTGGAATTTGGCACTGCTCATACTTTCCTGTACAGTACATCTGGGGCTACATTTCGTGCAAGTTTCAGCTCGATTGCCTAAGTATTGAGGGAGAAATTTCAAACTCTAGCAGAAAAAAGTGTCTCATAGTCTAAGTGCAGTTTTTCTGCCGACTGCTCTGCCGTTTTGTCGCATAGCGTGTGGTGATATAATTGGATTTTCGGCCATGAACATGACTTTGGAATTTGGCACAGCTCATTCTTTCCTGTAGAGTACATCTGGGGCTACATTTCGTGCAAGTTTCAGCTCGATTGCCTAAGTATTGAGGGAGAAATTTCAAACTCTAACAGAAAAAAGTGTCTCATAGTCTAAGTGCAGGGTTTTTTGCCGCCTGCTCTGCCGTTTGTCGCATAGCGTGTGGTGCTATACTTGGATTTTCGGCCATGAACATGAATTTGGAATTTGGCACAGCTCATACTGTCCTGTAGAGAACATCTGGGGCTACATTTCGTGCAAGTTTCAGCTTGATTGCCTAAGTATTGAGGGAGAAATTTCAAACTCTAGCAGAAAAAAGTGTCTCATAGTCTAAGTGCAGTTTTTCTGCCGACTGCTCTGCCGTTTTGTCGCATACCGTGTGGTGCTATACTTGGATTTTCGGCCATGAACATGACTTTGGAATTTGGCACAGCTCATACTTTCCTGTAGAGTACATCTGGGGCTACATTTCGTGCAAGTTTCAGCTCGATTGCCTCTGTATTGAGGGAGAAATTTCAAACTCTAACAGAAAAAAGTGTCTCCTAGTCTAAGTGCAGGTTTTTTTTTGCTGCTTGCTCTGCCGTTTTGTCGCATAGCGTGTGGTGCTATACTCTGATTTTCGGCCATGAACATGACTTTGGAATTTGGCACTGCTCATACTTTCCTGTACAGTACATCTAGGGCTACATTTCGTGCAAGTTTCAGCTCGATTGCCTCAGTATTGAGTGGGAAATTTCAAACTCTAGCAGAAAAAAGTGTCTCATTGTCTAAGTGCAGTTTTTCTGCCGACTGCTCTGCCGTTTTGTCGCATAGCGTGTGGTGCTATACTTGGATTTTCGGCCATGAACATGAATTTGGAATTTGGCACTGCTCATACTTTCCTGTAGAGTACATCTGGGGCTACATTTCGTGCAAGTTTCAGCTCGATTGCCTCTGTATTGAGGGAGAAATTTCAAACTCTAACAGAAAAAAGTGTCTCATAGTCTAAGTGCAGGGTTTTTTTGCCGCGTGCTCTGCCGTTTTGTCGCATAGCGTGTGGTGCTATACTTGGATTTTCGGCCATGAACATGACTTTGGAATTTGGCACTGCTCATACTTTCCTGTACAGTACATCTGGGGCTACATTTCGTGCAAGTTTCAGCTCGATTGCCTCAGTATTGAGTGGGAAATTTCAAACTCTAGCAGAAAAAAGTGTCTCCTAGTCTAAGTGCAGTTTTTTTGCCGCCTGCTCTGCCGTTTGTCGCATAGCGTGTGGTGCTATACTTGGATTTTCGGCCATGAACATGACTTTGGAATTTGGCACAGCTCATACTTTCCTGTAGAGTACATCTGGGGCTACATTTCGTGCAAGTTTCAGCTCGATTGCCTCAGTATTGAGTGGGAAATTTCAAACTCTAGCAGAAAAAAGGTGTCTCCTAGTCTAAGCGCAGTTTTTTGCCGCCTGCTCTGCCGTTTTGTCGCATAGCGTGTGGTGCTATACTTGGATTTTCGGCCATGAACATGACTTTGGAATTTGGAATTTGGCACTGCTCATACTTTCCTGTACAGTACATCTGGGGCTACATTTCGTGCAAGTTTCAGCTCGATTGCCTAAGTATTGAGGGAGAAATTTCAAACTCTAGCAGAAAAAAGTGTCTCATAGTCTAAGTGCAGTTTTTCTGCCGACTGCTCTGCCGTTTTGTCGCATAGCGTGTGGTGCTATACTTGGATTTTCGGCCATGAACATGACTTTGAAATTTGGCACAGCTCATTCTTTCCTGTACAGTACATCTGGGGCTACATTTCGTGCAAGTTTCAGCTCGATTGCCTCAGTATTGAGTGGGAAATTTCAAACTCTAGCAGAAAAAAGTGTCTCCTAGTCTAAGTGCAGTTTTTTTGCCGCCTGCTCTGCCGTTTGTCGCATAGCGTGTGGTGCTATACTTGGATTTTCGGCCATGAACATGACTTTGGAATTTGGCACAGCTCATACTTTCCTGTAGAGTACATCTGGGGCTACATTTCGTGCAAGTTTCAGCTCGATTGCCTCAGTATTGAGTGGGAAATTTCAAACTCTAGCAGAAAAAAGGTGTCTCCTAGTCTAAGCGCAGTTTTTTGCCGCCTGCTCTGCCGTTTTGTCGCATAGCGTGTGGTGCTATACTTGGATTTTCGGCCATGAACATGACTTTGGAATTTGGAATTTGGCACTGCTCATACTTTCCTGTACAGTACATCTGGGGCTACATTTCGTGCAAGTTTCAGCTCGATTGCCTAAGTATTGAGGGAGAAATTTCAAACTCTAGCAGAAAAAAGTGTCTCATAGTCTAAGTGCAGTTTTTCTGCCGACTGCTCTGCCGTTTTGTCGCATAGCGTGTGGTGCTATACTTGGATTTTCGGCCATGAACCTGACTTTGAAATTTGGCACAGCTCATACTTTCCTGTAGAGTACATCTGGGGCTACATTTCGTGCAAGTTTCAGCTCGATTGCCTAAGTATTGAGGGAGAAATTTCAAACTCTAACAGAAAAAAGTGTCTCATAGTCTAAGTGCAGGGTTTTTTGCCGCCTGCTTGCTCTGCCGTTTTGTCGCATAGCGTGTGGTGCTATACTCTGATTTTCGGCCATGAACATGACTTTGGAATTTGGCACAGCTCATACTTTCCTGTACAATACATCTAGGGCTACATTTCGTGCAAGTTTCAGCTCGATTGCCTCAGTATTGAGTGGGAAATTTCAAACTCTAGCAGAAAAAAGTGTCTCCTAGTCTAAGTGCAGTTTTTTTGCCGCCTGCTCTGCCGTTTGTCGCATAGCGTGTGGTGCTATACTTGGATTTTCGGCCATGAACATGACTTTGGAATTTGGCACAGCTCATACTTTCCTGTAGAGTACATCTGGGGCTACATTTCGTGCAAGTTTCAGCTCGATTGCCTCAGTATTGAGTGGGAAATTTCAAACTCTAGCAGAAAAAAGGTGTCTCCTAGTCTAAGCGCAGTTTTTTGCCGCCTGCTCTGCCGTTTTGTCGCATAGCGTGTGGTGCTATACTTGGATTTTCGGCCATGAACATGACTTTGGAATTTGGAATTTGGCACTGCTCATACTTTCCTGTACAGTACATCTGGGGCTACATTTCGTGCAAGTTTCAGCTCGATTGCCTAAGTATTGAGGGAGAAATTTCAAACTCTAGCAGAAAAAAGTGTCTCATAGTCTAAGTGCAGTTTTTCTGCCGACTGCTCTGCCGTTTTGTCGCATACCGTGTGGTGCTATACTTGGATTTTCGGCCATGAACATGACTTTGGAATTTGGCACAGCTCATACTTTCCTGTAGAGTACATCTGGGGCTACATTTCGTGCAAGTTTCAGCTCGATTGCCTCTGTATTGAGGGAGAAATTTCAAACTCTAACAGAAAAAAGTGTCTCCTAGTCTAAGTGCAGGTTTTTTTTTGCTGCTTGCTCTGCCGTTTTGTCGCATAGCGTGTGGTGCTATACTCTGATTTTCGGCCATGAACATGACTTTGGAATTTGGCACTGCTCATACTTTCCTGTACAGTACATCTAGGGCTACATTTCGTGCAAGTTTCAGCTCGATTGCCTCAGTATTGAGTGGGAAATTTCAAACTCTAGCAGAAAAAAGTGTCTCATTGTCTAAGTGCAGTTTTTCTGCCGACTGCTCTGCCGTTTTGTCGCATAGCGTGTGGTGCTATACTTGGATTTTCGGCCATGAACATGAATTTGGAATTTGGCACTGCTCATACTTTCCTGTAGAGTACATCTGGGGCTACATTTCGTGCAAGTTTCAGCTCGATTGCCTCTGTATTGAGGGAGAAATTTCAAACTCTAACAGAAAAAAGTGTCTCATAGTCTAAGTGCAGGGTTTTTTTTCCGCGTGCTCTGCCGTTTTGTCGCATAGCGTGTGGTGCTATAGTTGGATTTTCGGCCATGAACATGACTTTGGAATTTGGCACTGCTCATACTTTCCTGTACAGTACATCTGGGGCTACATTTCGTGCAAGTTTCAGCTCGATTGCCTCAGTATTGAGTGGGAAATTTCAAACTCTAGCAGAAAAAAGTGTCTCCTAGTCTAAGTGCAGTTTTTTTGCCGCCTGCTCTGCCGTTTGTCGCATAGCGTGTGGTGCTATACTTGGATTTTCGGCCATGAACATGACTTTGGAATTTGGCACAGCTCATACTTTCCTGTAGAGTACATCTGGGGCTACATTTCGTGCAAGTTTCAGCTCGATTGCCTCAGTATTGAGTGGGAAATTTCAAACTCTAGCAGAAAAAAGGTGTCTCCTAGTCTAAGCGCAGTTTTTTGCCGCCTGCTCTGCCGTTTTGTCGCATAGCGTGTGGTGCTATACTTGGATTTTCGGCCATGAACATGACTTTGAAATTTGGCACAGCTCATTCTTTCCTGTACAGTACATCTGGGGCTACATTTCGTGCAAGTTTCAGCTCGATTGCCTCAGTATTGAGTGGGAAATTTCAAACTCTAGCAGAAAAAAGTGTCTCCTAGTCTAAGTGCAGTTTTTTTGCCGCCTGCTCTGCCGTTTGTCGCATAGCGTGTGGTGCTATACTTGGATTTTCGGCCATGAACATGACTTTGGAATTTGGCACAGCTCATACTTTCCTGTAGAGTACATCTGGGGCTACATTTCGTGCAAGTTTCAGCTCGATTGCCTCAGTATTGAGTGGGAAATTTCAAACTCTAGCAGAAAAAAGGTGTCTCCTAGTCTAAGCGCAGTTTTTTGCCGCCTGCTCTGCCGTTTTGTCGCATAGCGTGTGGTGCTATACTTGGATTTTCGGCCATGAACATGACTTTGGAATTTGGAATTTGGCACTGCTCATACTTTCCTGTACAGTACATCTGGGGCTACATTTCGTGCAAGTTTCAGCTCGATTGCCTAAGTATTGAGGGAGAAATTTCAAACTCTAGCAGAAAAAAGTGTCTCATAGTCTAAGTGCAGTTTTTCTGCCGACTGCTCTGCCGTTTTGTCGCATAGCGTGTGGTGCTATACTTGGATTTTCGGCCATGAACCTGACTTTGAAATTTGGCACAGCTCATACTTTCCTGTAGAGTACATCTGGGGCTACATTTCGTGCAAGTTTCAGCTCGATTGCCTAAGTATTGAGGGAGAAATTTCAAACTCTAACAGAAAAAAGTGTCTCATAGTCTAAGTGCAGGGTTTTTTGCCGCCTGCTTGCTCTGCCGTTTTGTCGCATAGCGTGTGGTGCTATACTCTGATTTTCGGCCATGAACATGACTTTGGAATTTGGCACAGCTCATACTTTCCTGTACAATACATCTAGGGCTACATTTCGTGCAAGTTTCAGCTCGATTGCCTCAGTATTGAGTGGGAAATTTCAAACTCTAGCAGAAAAAAGTGTCTCCTAGTCTAAGTGCAGTTTTTTTGCCGCCTGCTCTGCCGTTTGTCGCATAGCGTGTGGTGCTATACTTGGATTTTCGGCCATGAACATGACTTTGGAATTTGGCACAGCTCATACTTTCCTGTAGAGTACATCTGGGGCTACATTTCGTGCAAGTTTCAGCTCGATTGCCTCAGTATTGAGTGGGAAATTTCAAACTCTAGCAGAAAAAAGGTGTCTCCTAGTCTAAGCGCAGTTTTTTGCCGCCTGCTCTGCCGTTTTGTCGCATAGCGTGTGGTGCTATACTTGGATTTTCGGCCATGAACATGACTTTGGAATTTGGAATTTGGCACTGCTCATACTTTCCTGTACAGTACATCTGGGGCTACATTTCGTGCAAGTTTCAGCTCGATTGCCTAAGTATTGAGGGAGAAATTTCAAACTCTAGCAGAAAAAAGTGTCTCATAGTCTAAGTGCAGTTTTTCTGCCGACTGCTCTGCCGTTTTGTCGCATAGCGTGTGGTGCTATACTTGGATTTTCGGCCATGAACCTGACTTTGAAATTTGGCACAGCTCATACTTTCCTGTAGAGTACATCTGGGGCTACATTTCGTGCAAGTTTCAGCTCGATTGCCTAAGTATTGAGGGAGAAATTTCAAACTCTAACAGAAAAAAGTGTCTCATAGTCTAAGTGCAGGGTTTTTTGCCGCCTGCTTGCTCTGCCGTTTTGTCGCATAGCGTGTGGTGCTATACTCTGATTTTCGGCCATGAACATGACTTTGGAATTTGGCACAGCTCATACTTTCCTGTACAATACATCTAGGGCTACATTTCGTGCAAGTTTCAGCTCGATTGCCTCAGTATTGAGTGGGAAATTTCAAACTCTAGCAGAAAAAAAGTGTCTCATTGTCTAAGTGCAGTTTTTCTGCCGACTGCTCTGCCGTTTTGTCGCATAGCGTGTGGTGCTATACTTGGATTTTCGGCCATGAACATGACTTTGGAATTTGGCACTGCTCATACTTTCCTGTACAGTACATCTGGGGCTACATTTCGTGCAAGTTTCAGCTCGATTGCCTCAGTATTGAGTGGGAAATTTCAAACTCTAGCAGAAAAAAGTGTCTCCTAGTCTAAGCGCAGTTTTTTGCCGCCTGCTCTGCCGTTTGTCGCATAGCGTGTGGTGCTATACTTGGATTTTCGGCCATGAACATGACTTTGGAATTTGGCACAGCTCATACTTTCCTGTAGAGTACATCTGGGGCTACATTTCGTGCAAGTTTCAGCTCGATTGCCTCAGTATTGAGTGGGAAATTTCAAACTCTAGCAGAAAAAAAGTGTCTCCTAGTCTAAGCGCAGTTTTTTGCCGCCTGCTCTGCCGTTTTGTCGCATAGCGTGTGGTGCTATACTTGGATTTTCGGCCATGAACATGACTTTGGAATTTGGCACTGCTCATACTTTCCTGTACAGTACATCTGGGGCTACATTTCGTGCAAGTTTCAGCTCGATTGCCTAAGTATTGAGGGAGAAATTTCAAACTCTAGCAGAAAAAAGTGTCTCATAGTCTAAGTGCAGTTTTTCTGCCGACTGCTCTGCCGTTTTGTCGCATAGCGTGTGGTGCTATAATTGGATTTTCGGCCATGAACATGACTTTGGAATTTGGCACAGCTCATTTTTTCCTGTAGAGTACATCTGGGGCTACATTTCGTGCAAGTTTCAGCTCGATTGCCTAAGTATTGAGGGAGAAATTTCAAACTCTAACAGAAAAAAGTGTCTCATAGTCTAAGTGCAGGGTTTTTTGCCGCCTGCTCTGCCGTTTGTCGCATAGCGTGTGGTGCTATACTTGGATTTTCGGCCATGAACATGACTTTGGAATTTGGCACAGCTCATACTTTCCTGTAGAGTACATCTGGGGCTACATTTCGTGCAAGTTTCAGCTCGATTGCCTCAGTATTGAGTGGGAAATTTCAAACTCTAGCAGAAAAAAAGTGTCTCCTAGTCTAAGCGCAGTTTTTTTGCCGCCTGCTCTGCCGTTTGTCGCATAGCGTGTGGTGCTATACTTGGATTTTCGGCCATGAACATGAATTTGGAATTTGGCACAGCTCATACTTTCCTGTAGAGAACATCTGGGGCTACATTTCGTGCAAGTTTCAGCTCGATTGCCTAAGTATTGAGGGAGAAATTTCAAACTCTAGCAGAAAAAAGTGTCTCATAGTCTAAGTGCAGTTTTTCTGCCGACTGCTCTGCCGTTTTGTCGCATAGCGTGTAGTGCTATACTTGGATTTTCGGCCATGAACATGACTTTGGAATTTGGCACTGCTCATACTTTCCTGTACAGTACATCTGGGGCTACATTTCGTGCAAGTTTCAGCTCGATTGCCTCTGTATTGAGGGAGAAATTTCAAACTCTAACAGAAAAAAGTGTCTCATAGTCTAAGTGCAGGGTTTTTTTTGCCGCGTGCTCTGCCGTTTTGTCGCATAGCGTGTGGTGCTATAGTTGGATTTTCGGCCATGAACATGACTTTGGAATTTGGCACTGCTCATACTTTCCTGTACAGTACATCTGGGGCTACATTTCGTGCAAGTTTCAGCTCGATTGCCTCAGTATTGAGTGGGAAATTTCAAACTCTAGCAGAAAAAAGTGTCTCCTAGTCTAAGTGCAGTTTTTTTGCCGCCTGCTCTGCCGTTTGTCGCATAGCGTGTGGTGCTATACTTGGATTTTCGGCCATGAACATGACTTTGGAATTTGGCACAGCTCATACTTTCCTGTAGAGTACATCTGGGGCTACATTTCGTGCAAGTTTCAGCTCGATTGCCTCAGTATTGAGTGGGAAATTTCAAACTCTAGCAGAAAAAAGGTGTCTTCTAGTCTAAGCGCAGTTTTTTGCCGCCTGCTCTGCCGTTTTGTCGCATAGCGTGTGGTGCTATACTTGGATTTTCGGCCATGAACATGACTTTGGAATTTGGAATTTGGCACTGCTCATACTTTCCTGTACAGTACATCTGGGGCTACATTTCGTGCAAGTTTCAGCTCGATTGCCTAAGTATTGAGGGAGAAATTTCAAACTCTAGCAGAAAAAAGTGTCTCATAGTCTAAGTGCAGTTTTTCTGCCGACTGCTCTGCCGTTTTGTCGCATAGCGTGTGGTGCTATACTTGGATTTTCGGCCATGAACATGACTTTGAAATTTGGCACAGCTCATTCTTTCCTGTAGAGTACATCTGGGGCTACATTTCGTGCAAGTTTCAGCTCGATTGCCTAAGTATTGAGGGAGAAATTTCAAACTCTAACAGAAAAAAGTGTCTCATAGTCTAAGTGCAGGGTTTTTTGCCGCCTGCTTGCTCTGCCGTTTTGTCGCATAGCGTGTGGTGCTATACTCTGATTTTCGGCCATGAACATGACTTTGGAATTTGGCACAGCTCATACTTTCCTGTACAGTACATCTAGGGCTACATTTCGTGCAAGTTTCAGCTCGATTGCCTCAGTATTGAGTGGGAAATTTCAAACTCTAGCAGAAAAAAAGTCTCTCATTGTCTAAGTGCAGTTTTTCTGCCGACTGCTCTGCCGTTTTGTCGCATAGCGTGTGGTGCTATACTTGGATTTTCGGCCATGAACATGACTTTGGAATTTGGCACTGCTCATACTTTCCTGTACAGTACATCTGGGGCTACATTTCGTGCAAGTTTCAGCTCGATTGCCTCAGTATTGAGTGGGAAATTTCAAACTCTAGCAGAAAAAAGTGTCTCCTAGTCTAAGCGCAGTTTTTTGCCGCCTGCTCTGCCGTTTGTCGCATAGCGTGTGGTGCTATACTTGGATTTTCGGCCATGAACATGACTTTGGAATTTGGCACAGCTCATACTTTCCTGTAGAGTACATCTGGGGCTACATTTCGTGCAAGTTTCAGCTCGATTGCCTCAGTATTGAGTGGGAAATTTCAAACTCTAGCAGAAAAAAAGTGTCTCCTAGTCTAAGCGCAGTTTTTTGCCGCCTGCTCTGCCGTTTTGTCGCATAGCGTGTGGTGCTATACTTGGATTTTCGGCCATGAACATGACTTTGGAATTTGGCACTGCTCATACTTTCCTGTACAGTACATCTGGGGCTACATTTCGTGCAAGTTTCAGCTCGATTGCCTAAGTATTGAGGGAGAAATTTCAAACTCTAGCAGAAAAAAGTGTCTCATAGTCTAAGTGCAGTTTTTCTGCCGACTGCTCTGCCGTTTTGTCGCATAGCGTGTGGTGCTATAATTGGATTTTCGGCCATGAACATGACTTTGGAATTTGGCACAGCTCATTTTTTCCTGTAGAGTACATCTGGGGCTACATTTCGTGCAAGTTTCAGCTCGATTGCCTAAGTATTGAGGGAGAAATTTCAAACTCTAACAGAAAAAAGTGTCTCATAGTCTAAGTGAAGGGTTTTTTGCCGCCTGCTCTGCCGTTTGTCGCATAGCGTGTGGTGCTATACTTGGATTTTCGGCCATGAACATGACTTTGGAATTTGGCACAGCTCATACTTTCCTGTAGAGTACATCTGGGGCTACATTTCGTGCAAGTTTCAGCTCGATTGCCTCAGTATTGAGTGGGAAATTTCAAACTCTAGCAGAAAAAAAGTGTCTCCTAGTCTAAGCGCAGTTTTTTTGCCGCCTGCTCTGCCGTTTGTCGCATAGCGTGTGGTGCTATACTTGGATTTTCGGCCATGAACATGAATTTGGAATTTGGCACAGCTCATACTTTCCTGTAGAGAACATCTGGGGCTACATTTCGTGCAAGTTTCAGCTCGATTGCCTAAGTATTGAGGGAGAAATTTCAAACTCTAGCAGAAAAAAGTGTCTCATAGTCTAAGTGCAGTTTTTCTGCCGACTGCTCTGCCGTTTTGTCGCATAGCGTGTGGTGCTATACTTGGATTTTCGGCCATGAACATGACTTTGGAATTCGGCACAGCTCATACTTTCCTGTAGAGTACATCTGGGGCTACATTTCGTGCAAGTTTCAGCTCGATTGCCTCTGTATTGAGGGAGAAATTTCAAACTCTAACAGAAAAAAGTGTCTCATAGTCTAAGTGCAGGTTTTTTTTGCTGCTTGCTCTGCCGTTTTGTCGCATAGCGTGTGGTGCTATACTCTGATTTTCGGCCATGAACATGAATTTGGAATTTGGCACTGCTCATACTTTCCTGTAGAGTACATCTGGGGCTACATTTCGTGCAAGTTTCAGCTCGATTGCCTCTGTATTGAGGGAGAAATTTCAAACTCTAACAGAAAAAAGTGTCTCATAGTCTAAGTGCAGGGTTTTTTTTGCCGCGTGCTCTGCCGTTTTGTCGCATAGCGTGTGGTGCTATACTTGGATTTTCGGCCATGAACATGACTTTGGAATTTGGCACTGCTCATACTTTCCTGTACAGTACATCTGGGGCTACATTTCGTGCAAGTTTCAGCTCGATTGCCTAAGTATTGAGGGAGAAATTTCAAACTCTAACAGAAAAAAGTGTCTCATAGTCTAAGTGCAGGGTTTTTTGCCGCCTGCTCTGCCGTTTGTCGCATAGCGTGTGGTGCTATACTTGGATTTTCGGCCATGAACATGACTTTGGAATTTGGCACAGCTCATACTTTCCTGTAGAGTACATCTGGGGCTACATTTCGTGCAAGTTTCAGCTCGATTGCCTCAGTATTGAGTGGGAAATTTCAAACTCTAGCAGAAAAAAAGTGTCTCCTAGTCTAAGCGCAGTTTTTTTGCCGCCTGCTCTGCCGTTTGTCGCATAGCGTGTGGTGCTATACTTGGATTTTCGGCCATGAACACGAATTTGGAATTTGGCACAGCTCATACTTTCCTGTAGAGAACATCTGGGGCTACATTTCGTGCAAGTTTCAGCTCGATTGCCTAAGTATTGAGGGAGAAATTTCAAACTCTAGCAGAAAAAAGTGTCTCATAGTCTAAGTGCGGTTTTTCTGCCGACTGCTCTGCCGTTTTGTCGCATAGCGTGTGGTGCTATACTTGGATTTTCGGCCATGAACATGACTTTGGAATTTGGCACAGCTCATACTTTCCTGTAGAGTACATCTGGGGCTACATTTCGTGCAAGTTTCAGCTCGATTGCCTCTGTATTGAGGGAGAAATTTCAAACTCTAACAGAAAAAAGTGTCTCATAGTCTAAGTGCAGGTTTTTTTTTGCTGCTTGCTCTGCCGTTTTGTCGCATAGCGTGTGGTGCTATACTCTGATTTTCGGCCATGAACATGACTTTGGAATTTGGCACTGCTCATACTTTCCTGTACAGTACATCTAGGGCTACATTTCGTGCAAGTTTCAGCTCGATTGCCTCAGTATTGAGTGGGAAATTTCAAACTCTAGCAGAAAAAAGTGTCTCATTGTCTAAGTGCAGTTTTTCTGCCGACTGCTCTGCCGTTTTGTCGCATAGCGTGTGGTGCTATACTTGGATTTTCGGCCATGAACATGAATTTGGAATTTGGCACTGCTCATACTTTCCTGTACAGTACATCTAGGGCTACATTTCGTGCAAGTTTCAGCTCGATTGCCTCAGTATTGAGTGGGAAATTTCAAACTCTAGCAGAAAAAAGTGTCTCATTGTCTAAGTGCAGTTTTTCTGCCGACTGCTCTGCCGTTTTGTCGCATAGCGTGTGGTGCTATACTTGGATTTTCGGCCATGAACATGAATTTGGAATTTGGCACTGCTCATACTTTCCTGTAGAGTACATCTGGGGCTACATTTCGTGCAAGTTTCAGCTCGATTGCCTCTGTATTGAGGGAGAAATTTCAAACTCTAACAGAAAAAAGTGTCTCCTAGTCTAAGTGCAGGTTTTTTTTTGCCGCGTGCTCTGCCGTTTGTCGCATAGCGTGTGGTTCTATACTTGGATTTTCGGCCATGAACATGACTTTGGAATTTGGCACAGCTCATACTTTCCTGTAGAGTACATCTGGGGCTACATTTCGTGCAAGTTTCAGCTCGATTGCCTTAGTATTGATGGAGAAATTTCAAACTCTAGCAGAAAAAAGTGTCTCATAGTCTAAGTGCAGTTTTTCTGCCGACTGCTCTGCCGTTTTGTCGCATAGCGTGTGGTGCTATTTCAAACTCTAACAGAAAAAAGTGTCTCATAGTCTAAGTGAAGGGTTTTTTGCCGCCTGCTCTGCCGTTTGTCGCATAGCGTGTGGTGCTATACTTGGATTTTCGGCCATGAACATGACTTTGGAATTTGGCACAGCTCATACTTTCCTGTAGAGTACATCTGGGGCTACATTTCGTGCAAGTTTCAGCTCGATTGCCTCTGTATTGAGGGAGAAATTTCAAACTCTAACAGAAAAAAGTGTCTCATAGTCTAAGTGCAGGTTTTTTTTTGCTGCTTGCTCTGCCGTTTTGTCGCATAGCGTGTGGTGCTATACTCTGATTTTCGGCAATGAACATGACTTTGGAATTTGGCACTGCTCATACTTTCCTGTACAGTACATCTAGGGCTACATTTCGTGCAAGTTTCAGCTCGATTGCCTCAGTATTGAGTGGGAAATTTCAAACTCTAGCAGAAAAAAGTGTCTCATTGTCTAAGTGCAGTTTTTCTGCCGACTGCTCTGCCGTTTTGTCGCATAGCGTGTGGTGCTATACTTGGATTTTCGGCCATGAACATGAATTTGGAATTTGGCACTGCTCATACTTTCCTGTAGAGTACATCTGGGGCTACATTTCGTGCAAGTTTCAGCTCGATTGCCTCTGTATTGAGGGAGAAATTTCAAACTCTAACAGAAAAAAGTGTCTCCTAGTCTAAGTGCAGGTTTTTTTTTTGCCGCGTGCTCTGCCGTTTGTCGCATAGCGTGTGGTTCTATACTTGGATTTTCGGCCATGAACATGACTTTGGAATTTGGCACAGCTCATACTTTCCTGTAGAGTACATCTGGGGCTACATTTCGTGCAAGTTTCAGCTCGATTGCTTTAGTATTGATGGAGAAATTTCAAACTCTAGCAGAAAAAAGTGTCTCATAGTCTAAGTGCAGTTTTTCTGCCGACTGCTCTGCCGTTTTGTCGCATAGCGTGTGGTGCTATACTTGGATTTTCGGCCATGAACATGACTTTGGCATTTGGCACAGCTCATACTTTCCTGTAGGGAACATCTGGGGCTACATTTCGTGCAAGTTTCAGCTCGATTGCCTTAGTATTGAGGGAGAAATTTCAAACTCTAACAGAAAAAAGTTTCTCATAGTCTAAGTGCAGGGTTTTTTTTGCTGCGTGCTCTGCCGTTTTGTCGCATAGCGTGTGGTGCTATACTCTGATTTTCGGCCATGAACATGACTTTGGAATTTGGCACTGCTCATACTTTCCTGTACAGTACATCTAGGGCTACATTTCGTGCAAGTTTCAGCTCGATTGCCTCAGTATTGAGTGGGAAATTTCAAACTCTAGCAGAAAAAAGTGTCTCATTGTCTAAGTGCAGTTTTTCTGCCGACTGCTCTGCCGTTTTGTCGCATAGCGTGTGGTGCTATACTTGGATTTTCGGCCATGAACATGAATTTGGAATTTGGCACTGCTCATACTTTCCTGTAGAGTACATCTGGGGCTACATTTCGTGCAAGTTTCAGCTCGATTGCCTCTGTATTGAGGGAGAAATTTCAAACTCTAACAGAAAAAAGTGTCTCCTAGTCTAAGTGCAGGTTTTTTTTTGCCGCGTACTCTGCCGTTTGTCGCATAGCGTGTGGTGCTATACTTGGATTTTCGGCCATGAACATGACTTTGGAATTTGGCACTGCTCATACTTTCCTGTACAGTACATCTGGGGCTACATTTCGTGCAAGTTGCAGCTCGATTGCCTTAGTATTGAGGGAGAAATTTCAAACTCTAGCAGAAAAAAGTGTCTCATAGTCTAAGTGCAGTTTTTCTGCCGACTGCTCTGCCGTTTTGTCGCATAGCGTGTGGTGCTATACTTGGATTTTCGGCCATGAACATGACTTTGGAATTTGGCACTGTTCATACTTTCCTGTAGAGTACATCTGGGGCTACATTTCGTGCAAGTTTCAGCTCGATTGCCTCTGTATTGAGGGAGAAATTTCAAACTCTAACAGAAAAAAGTGTCTCCTAGTCTAAGTGCAGGTTTTTTTTTGCCGCGTGCTCTGCCGTTTGTCGCATAGCGTGTGGTGCTATACTTGGATTTTCGGCCATGAACATGACTTTGGAATTTGGCACTGCTCATACTTTCCTGTACAGTACATCTGGGGCTACATTTCGTGCAAGTTTCAGCTCGATTGCCTCAGTATTGAGTGGGAAATTTCAAACTCTAGCAGAAAAAAGTGTCTCCTAGTCTAAGCGCAGTTTTTTTGCCGCCTGCTCTGCCGTTTGTCGCATAGCGTGTGGTGGTATACTTGGATTTTCGGCCATGAACATGACTTTGGCATTTGGCACAGCTCATACTTTCCTGTAGGGAACATCTGGGGCTACATTTCGTGCAAGTTTCAGCTCGATTGCCTCAGTATTGAGTGGGAAATTTCAAACTCTAGCAGAAAAAAAGTGTCTCCTAGTCTAAGCGCAGTTTTTTTGCCGACTGCTCTGCCGTTTTGTCGCATAGCGTGTGGTGCTATACTTGGATTTTCGGCCATGAACATGACTTTGGCATTTGGCACAGCTCATACTTTCCTGTAGGGAACATCTGGGGCTACATTTCGTGCAAGTTTCAGCTCGATTGCCTTAGTATTGAGGGAGAAATTTCAAACTCTAGCAGAAAAAAGTGTCTCCTAGTCTAAGCGCAGTTTTTTTGCCGCCTGCTCTGCCGTTTGTCGCATAGCGTGTGGTGGTATACTCTGATTTTCGGCCATGAACATGACTTTGGAATTTGGCACTGCTCATACTTTCCTGTACAGTACATCTAGGGCTACATTTCGTGCAAGTTTCAGCTCGATTGCCTCAGTATTGAGTGGGAAATTTCAAACTCTTGCAGAAAAAAGTGTCTCATTGTCTAAGTGCAGTTTTTCTGCCGACTGCTCTGCCGTTTTGTCGCATAGCGTATGGTGCTATACTTGGATTTTCGGCCATGAACATGAATTTGGAATTTGGCACAGCTCATACTTTCCTGTAGAGTACATCTGGGGCTACATTTCGTGCAAGTTTCAGCTCGATTGCCTCTGTATTGAGGGAGAAATTTCAAACTCTAACAGAAAAAAGTGTCTCCTAGTCTAAGTGCAGGGTTTTTTTTGCCGCGTGCTCTGCCGTTTGTCGCATAGCGTGTGGTGATATACTTGGATTTTCGGCCATGAACATGACTTTGGAATTTGGCACTGCTCATACTTTCCTGTACAGTACATCTGGGGCTACATTTCGTGCAAGTTTCAGCTCGATTGCCTCAGTATTGAGTGGGAAATTTCAAACTCTAGCAGAAAAAAGTGTCTCCTAGTCTAAGCGCAGTTTTTTTGCCGCCTGCTCTGCCGTTTGTCGCATAGCGTGTGGTGGTATACTTGGATTTTCGGCCATGAACATGACTTTGGAATTTGGCACAGCTCATACTTTCCTGTAGAGTACATGTCGGGCTACATTTCGTGCAAGTTTCAGCTCGATTGCCTCAGTATTGAGTGGGAAATTTCAAACTCTAGCAGAAAAAAAGTGTCTCCTAGTCTAAGCGCAGTTTTTTTGCCGCCTGCTCTGCCGTTTGTCGCATAGCGTGTGGTGCTATACTTGGATTTTCGGCCATGAACATGACTTTGGAATTTGGCACAGCTCATACTTTCCTGTAGAGTACATGTCGGGCTACATTTCGCGCAAGTTTCAGCTCGATTGCCTCAGTATTGAGTGGGAAATTTCAAACTCTAGCAGAAAAAAAGTGTCTCCTAGTCTAAGCGCAGTTTTTTGCCGCCTGCTCTGCCGTTTGTCGCATAGCGTGTGGTGCTATACTTGGATTTTCGGCCATGAACATGACTTTGGCATTTGGCACAGCTCATACTTTCCTGTAGGGAACATCTGGGGCTACATTTCGTGCAAGTTTCAGCTCGATTGCCTTAGTATTGATGGAGAAATTTCAAACTCTAGCAGAAAAAAGTGTCTCATAGTCTAAGTGCAGTTTTTCTGCCGACTGCTCTGCCGTTTTGTCGCATAGCGTGTGGTGCTATACTTGGATTTTCGGCCATGAACATGACTTTGGCATTTGGCACAGCTCATACTTTCCTGTAGGGAACATCTGGGGCTACATTTCGTGCAAGTTTCAGCTCGATTGCCTTAGTATTGAGGGAGAAATTTCAAACTCTAACAGAAAAAAGTGTCTCATAGTCTAAGTGCAGGGTTTTTTTTTGCTGCGTGCTCTGCCGTTTTGTCGCATAGCGTGTGGTGCTATACTTGGATTTTCGGCCATGAACATGACTTTGGCATTTGGCACAGCTCATACTTTCCTGTAGGGAACATCTGGGGCTACATTTCGTGCAAGTTTCAGCTCGATTGCCTTAGTATTGAGGGAGAAATTTCAAACTCTAGCAGAAAAAAGTGTCTCCTAGTCTAAGCGCAGTTTTTTTGCCGCCTGCTCTGCCGTTTGTCGCATAGCGTGTGGTGGTATACTCTGATTTTCGGCCATGAACATGACTTTGGAATTTGGCACTGCTCATACTTTCCTGTACAGTACATCTAGGGCTACATTTCGTGCAAGTTTCAGCTCGATTGCCTCAGTATTGAGTGGGAAATTTCAAACTCTTGCAGAAAAAAGTGTCTCATTGTCTAAGTGCAGTTTTTCTGCCGACTGCTCTGCCGTTTTGTCGCATAGCGTGTGGTGCTATACTTGGATTTTCGGCCATGAACATGAATTTGGAATTTGGCACAGCTCATACTTTCCTGTAGAGTACATCTGGGGCTACATTTCGTGCAAGTTTCAGCTCGATTGCCTCTGTATTGAGGGAGAAATTTCAAACTCTAACAGAAAAAAGTGTCTCCTAGTCTAAGTGCAGGGTTTTTTTTGCCGCGTGCTCTGCCGTTTGTCGCATAGCGTGTGGTGATATACTTGGATTTTCGGCCATGAACATGACTTTGGAATTTGGCACTGCTCATACTTTCCTGTACAGTACATCTGGGGCTACATTTCGTGCAAGTTTCAGCTCGATTGCCTCAGTATTGAGTGGGAAATTTCAAACTCTAGCAGAAAAAAGTGTCTCCTAGTCTAAGCGCAGTTTTTTGGCCGCCTGCTCTGCCGTTTGTCGCATAGCGTGTGGTGGTATACTTGGATTTTCGGCCATGAACATGACTTTGGAATTTGGCACAGCTCATACTTTCCTGTAGAGTACATGTCGGGCTACATTTCGTGCAAGTTTCAGCTCGATTGCCTCAGTATTGAGTGGGAAATTTCAAACTCTAGCAGAAAAAAAGTGTCTCCTAGTCTAAGCGCAGTTTTTTTGCCGCCTGCTCTGCCGTTTGTCGCATAGCGTGTGGTGCTATACTTGGATTTTCGGCCATGAACATGACTTTGGAATTTGGCACAGCTCATACTTTCCTGTAGAGTACATGTCGGGCTACATTTCGCGCAAGTTTCAGCTCGATTGCCTCAGTATTGAGTGGGAAATTTCAAACTCTAGCAGAAAAAAAGTGTCTCCTAGTCTAAGCGCAGTTTTTTGCCGCCTGCTCTGCCGTTTGTCGCATAGCGTGTGGTGCTATACTTGGATTTTCGGCCATGAACATGACTTTGGCATTTGGCACAGCTCATACTTTCCTGTAGGGAACATCTGGGGCTACATTTCGTGCAAGTTTCAGCTCGATTGCCTTAGTATTGATGGAGAAATTTCAAACTCTAGCAGAAAAAAGTGTCTCATAGTCTAAGTGCAGTTTTTCTGCCGACTGCTCTGCCGTTTTGTCGCATAGCGTGTGGTGCTATACTTGGATTTTCGGCCATGAACATGACTTTGGCATTTGGCACAGCTCATACTTTCCTGTAGGGAACATCTGGGGCTACATTTCGTGCAAGTTTCAGCTCGATTGCCTTAGTATTGAGGGAGAAATTTCAAACTCTAGCAGAAAAAAGTGTCTCCTAGTCTAAGCGCAGTTTTTTTGCCGCCTGCTCTGCCGTTTGTCGCATAGCGTGTGGTGGTATACTCTGATTTTCGGCCATGAACATGACTTTGGAATTTGGCACTGCTCATACTTTCCTGTACAGTACATCTAGGGCTACATTTCGTGCAAGTTTCAGCTCGATTGCCTCAGTATTGAGTGGGAAATTTCAAACTCTTGCAGAAAAAAGTGTCTCATTGTCTAAGTGCAGTTTTTCTGCCGACTGCTCTGCCGTTTTGTCGCATAGCGTGTGGTGCTATACTTGGATTTTCGGCCATGAACATGAATTTGGAATTTGGCACAGCTCATACTTTCCTGTAGAGTACATCTGGGGCTACATTTCGTGCAAGTTTCAGCTCGATTGCCTCTGTATTGAGGGAGAAATTTCAAACTCTAACAGAAAAAAGTGTCTCCTAGTCTAAGTGCAGGGTTTTTTTTGCCGCGTGCTCTGCCGTTTGTCGCATAGCGTGTGGTGATATACTTGGATTTTCGGCCATGAACATGACTTTGGAATTTGGCACTGCTCATACTTTCCTGTACAGTACATCTGGGGCTACATTTCGTGCAAGTTTCAGCTCGATTGCCTCAGTATTGAGTGGGAAATTTCAAACTCTAGCAGAAAAAAGTGTCTCCTAGTCTAAGCGCAGTTTTTTTGCCGCCTGCTCTGCCGTTTGTCGCATAGCGTGTGGTGGTATACTTGGATTTTCGGCCATGAACATGACTTTGGAATTTGGCACAGCTCATACTTTCCTGTAGAGTACATGTCGGGCTACATTTCGTGCAAGTTTCAGCTCGATTGCCTCAGTATTGAGTGGGAAATTTCAAACTCTAGCAGAAAAAAAGTGTCTCCTAGTCTAAGCGCAGTTTTTTTGCCGCCTGCTCTGCCGTTTGTCGCATAGCGTGTGGTGCTATACTTGGATTTTCGGCCATGAACATGACTTTGGAATTTGGCACAGCTCATACTTTCCTGTAGAGTACATGTCGGGCTACATTTCGCGCAAGTTTCAGCTCGATTGCCTCAGTATTGAGTGGGAAATTTCAAACTCTAGCAGAAAAAAAGTGTCTCCTAGTCTAAGCGCAGTTTTTTGCCGCCTGCTCTGCCGTTTGTCGCATAGCGTGTGGTGCTATACTTGGATTTTCGGCCATGAACATGACTTTGGCATTTGGCACAGCTCATACTTTCCTGTAGGGAACATCTGGGGCTACATTTCGTGCAAGTTTCAGCTCGATTGCCTTAGTATTGATGGAGAAATTTCAAACTCTAGCAGAAAAAAGTGTCTCATAGTCTAAGTGCAGTTTTTCTGCCGACTGCTCTGCCGTTTTGTCGCATAGCGTGTGGTGCTATACTTGGATTTTCGGCCATGAACATGACTTTGGCATTTGGCACAGCTCATACTTTCCTGTAGGGAACATCTGGGGCTACATTTCGTGCAAGTTTCAGCTCGATTGCCTTAGTATTGAGGGAGAAATTTCAAACTCTAACAGAAAAAAGTGTCTCATAGTCTAAGTGCAGGGTTTTTTTTGCTGCGTGCTCTGCCGTTTTGTCGCATAGCGTGTGGTGCTATACTCTGATTTTCGGCCATGAACATGACTTTGGAATTTGGCACTGCTCATACTTTCCTGTACAGTACATCTAGGGCTACATTTCGTGCAAGTTTCAACTCGATTGCCTCAGTATTGAGTGGGAAATTTCAAACTCTAGCAGAAAAAAGTGTCTCATTGTCTAAGTGCAGTTTTTCTGCCGACAGCTCTGCCGTTTTGTCGCATAGCGTGTGGTGCTATACTTGGATTTTCGGCCATGAACATGAATTTGGAATTTGGCACTGCTCATACTTTCCTGTAGAGTACATCTGGGGCTACATTTCGTGCAAGTTGCAGCTCGATTGCCTCTGTATTGAGGGAGAAATTTCAAACTCTAGCAGAAAAAAGTGTCTCCTAGTCTAAGTGCAGGTTTTTTTTTGCCGCGTGCTCTGCCGTTTGTCGCATAGCGTGTGGTGCTATACTTGGATTTTCGGCCATGAACATGACTTTGGAATTTGGCACTGCTCATACTTTCCTGTAGAGGACATCTGGGGCTACATTTCGTGCAAGTTTCAGCTCGATTGCCTCAGTATTGAGTGGGAAATTTCAAACTCTAGCAGAAAAAAGTGTCTCCTAGTCTAAGCGCAGTTTTTTTGCCGCCTGCTCTGCCGTTTGTCGCATAGCGTGTGGTGGTATACTTGGATTTTCGGCCATGAACATGACTTTGGAATTTGGCACTGCTCATACTTTCCTGTAGAGTACATCTGGGGCTACATTTCGTGCAAGTTTCAGCTCGATTGCCTCAGTATTGAGTGGGAAATTTCAAACTCTAGCAGAAAAAAAGTGTCTCCTAGTCTAAGCGCAGTTTTTTTGCCGCCTGCTCTGCCGTTTGTCGCATAGCGTGTGGTGCTATACTTGGATTTTCGGCCATGAACATGACTTTGGAATTTGGCACAGCTCATACTTTCCTGTAGAGTACATGTCGGGCTACATTTCGCGCAAGTTTCAGCTCGATTGCCTCAGTATTGAGTGGGAAATTTCAAACTCTAGCAGAAAAAAAGTGTCTCCTAGTCTAAGCGCAGTTTTTTGCCGCCTGCTCTGCCGTTTGTCGCATAGCGTGTGGTGCTATACTTGGATTTTCGGCCATGAACATGACTTTGGCATTTGGCACAGCTCATACTTTCCTGTAGGGAACATCTGGGGCTACATTTCGTGCAAGTTTCAGCTCGATTGCCTTAGTATTGATGGAGAAATTTCAAACTCTAGCAGAAAAAAGTGTCTCATAGTCTAAGTGCAGTTTTTCTGCCGACTGCTCTGCCGTTTTGTCGCATAGCGTGTGGTGCTATACTTGGATTTTCGGCCATGAACATGACTTTGGCATTTGGCACAGCTCATACTTTCCTGTAGGGAACATCTGGGGCTACATTTCGTGCAAGTTTCAGCTCGATTGCCTTAGTATTGAGGGAGAAATTTCAAACTCTAACAGAAAAAAGTGTCTCATAGTCTAAGTGCAGGTTTTTTTTTGCTGCGTGCTCTGCCGTTTTGTCGCATAGCGTGTGGTGCTATACTCTGATTTTCGGCCATGAACATGACTTTGGAATTTGGCACTGCTCATACTTTCCTGTACAGTACATCTAGGGCTACATTTCGTGCAAGGTTCAGCTCGATTGCCTCAGTATTGAGTGGGAAATTTCAAACTCTAGCAGAAAAAAGTGTCTCATTGTCTAAGTGCAGTTTTTCTGCCGACAGCTCTGCCGTTTTGTCGCATAGCGTGTGGTGCTATACTTGGATTTTCGGCCATGAACATGAATTTGGAATTTGGCACTGCTCATACTTTCCTGTAGAGTACATCTGGGGCTACATTTCGTGCAAGTTTCAGCTCGATTGCCTCTGTATTGAGGGAGAAATTTCAAACTCTAACAGAAAAAAGTGTCTCCTAGTCTAAGTGCAGGTTTTTTTTTGCCGCGTGCTCTGCCGTTTGTCGCATAGCGTGTGGTGCTATACTTGGAGTCTACTTCACTCGTCTTACCTGTAGAGCCACTACTTATGCATATTTCCCTAGACCGTCAGGTATTCACGCTAAGATTACGATACAACAGCGCCCCCTATCGACCTACCCACAGTGCCCCGCGGCATGTATGCCACGTAAGCGTCCTCTTTTCTCTTAGCGTCAGGAGCGGTAGGACGTGTTTTTCGTGTTCTCCGTTTTTTTCTCACGCAAACGAGTTTCTAATAAAGGTATTTTGTAGTTATAACGTGTGTAGAGTTTTGTAGTTTTTCGTGTGTATTATAACTATCGTTGTGGTGCGGTATGAAGCGAGTAGTAGAAAGAGCAGGTTCCGCAAATCCTGGGGACAAAAGCCACCCCCCAGGGCGGACACCCGTGCTCCCGTGTACGGACTCTGCCGGGTACACCCCGTTACCCGAGCAGCAGTCCCCTGCCCGACAACCCCAGCCTGAGCGGGCCGGGGGCGCGGGTAGTTCCGTCGGCCCGGTTCGGGACCTCAGCCGGTCCCCGTCCGTGGCCAGTTCAGGCGGAACTAGGAAGGTACACAAAAAGGGTGGCTCTGGCAAGGTTACCATAAAACCAGCCTCCTCTGCCAGAGCCAAACCCAAGAAAGGCGCTCGTCAGGGTAAACACAGTGCGACCGTGTGCCCTGCGCCTTATGCACCTCAGGACCCGGGGCAGTCCCAGCAGACTGACCACCGAGGCTCCGCAAATACGGTGCACCCTCCCGGCACAGTGGTGAGCGCCACACGATGCCGGGATGGGCTTTTGTCCGGTCTCCCCGACCGCGCAACGCACGCTCAGCCCATGGGGCTCGGAGCGCCGTTGGCCGGGAGAGCTATGGACCTTGCGAGTGACCCGGCCTGGGCCTACCCCGGCCCGTCAGCCTCGCTCGTATCGGGTTCTTCGGACCTGATTCGTTGCTCCGGGATCCCCATATCCCAGGCTGCAGCGGAATCTTCCTCGGACACCCCGCGGGGCCGTCCGTCGAAGAAAAAGGGCAAGAAAAAGAAGAAATCGGACCGCAGATCTTTCGAGTCTTCGCCGAGTTCCGGTGATTCTTCTTCCCAGTCCCGCCGCAGCAAACGCTGCAAGGGCGAGGACGTGGTTTCACGGGGTGAATTCCTCCAGGCTTTTCAGTCCATCTCGGCCTCTATATCGGCCCTCGCTTCCCGCCAGACGAGCTCCGTTACCCAGCAGCCCGAACCCGTGGCCCACGCTCAAACTCCGTTGGTCATTGGTCACGGTTGGGTAGCACAAGCACAAAGGGACCTGCCGCACACTGCCAGCCGTGCACCGGCGTCCCCTCCAGCTCTGAGTCTGCATCCATCGATGTCTATTGTGTCTGAAGAGTTCGCCCAGCCACAGGCCCATTCATCTGGTCGGCCTGCACCTGTTGCTGCCCCTGCCGTTGCCCGGGATTTCTCCGGTTCGCTGCCTTCTCATTCTTCAGACGGCTCAGCCGACGACGAGTGCGTGGCCCAGCTGCAACGGCTGTCCATCGCCGAGACGGAGCTTCGACTCGTACAGAGGGACATGATTCGTGTACTGCAGTTTCCACCTGAGCAGGAGTCCCCTCAGCCGGAACACAAGTCATTCAAGCGAAAGACGGGTGTAGCAGTATCTGACAGAGTTTTCCCGGAAATCCCACTGGACCAGGTGTGTGCCGAGAAGATTTCGGGGCTCATGTCCCCCACTGATAAATGGCGGGCGTACCCCAATCGGGCGCGGGATTATTATCACTTTCCCAAGCCAGATTTAGATAAGTTCTTCGCTACCCCAACTCTCTCCGATGCAACGAAGGACAAGTTGGTAGCAGATGAGGGACGCCCGGCGGCTAAGCGGCCCTTCGTGGACAAGACCCGCTGTACGCTGGAAGATTCATTGAGGAAATTGGATGCCGCTTCCCGCCATGGTATGGCCGCGTCCTCCTTCTTACTCCTCCTCACGGAATATTTGGTTTCCGGTTGCGAGGAAGATACGACAATCCCTCCGGATATGCTTACAGCTGCTTTTCACTGCCTCGATAATGGCCTCCAGTCGGTGCTCAGCCAATTCGCCCGTGTGTCCGCCCTTGCAACTTCAGTTCGTCGTGGCAATGTGCTGGATGCCCTTTTCCTCCCGTCTCCAGGCGCTCGCAAGAGGCTCGAAGCCCTTCCCCTTCTGGGTAGCGATCTCTTTGCGGGAAAATTCGAGGAGTTCATGCAAGCTGAGGCCAAGAGGTTGAAGGCGACTGAGAAAATTAACCTCAAGAGACCTCCAACCCCGACGCCGAAGTCCACGCGGGGCCGGGGCAAACCATCGTACGTGATCCCCCGACGTAGTCCGCTTGGTGCGCCTGCTCGTGGTAGTTTTCGTGGCCGGACGACCACTTCGCCATCGGCCCGCCCCACGCAATCGCAGCCTGCCTCCTCATGGCAGCCTGCCACCACTTGGCGTCAACAGCCAAAACCAGGACGTGGTTTTCTCACGCCCGGCCCCCGATTTACCGGGGCCAGGCGTAAGTGACTTGTCCGTCTCCTGCAGGCCTCCTTCCATGGGACCCGTAGGAGGCCGGCTACAGGCATTTGCAGGGTCCTGGGCTCAGGTTACGTCCGACCGGTGGGTGCTCGACACAATCGCCCGAGGCTATGCGCTCGAGTTCACGAACACCCCCCCGTCGGACATGCTCGTTCGGCCTACGCCTGTGCCGACCGATGCCTCAAAGCGCCGCTCTCTCGAGGCGGAAATAACATCCCTCCTCGAGAAGCGGGCGATACGCATGCTCCCCCAGGGGGAGCACCAGTTGGGGTTTATGTCAACCTTCTTCCTGGTCCCCAAGAAGGAGGTTGGGGTATGGCGTCCGATCCTAAACCTGAAACCCCTCAACAAATTCATCCGGCCTCGTCGCTTCCGTATGGATACGCTGAAGATTATCCTCGAATCCATCCGGACGCCAGCATGGGGAGCAAGCATAGACCTGAAGGACGCATACCTCCACGTTCCTATCAGGTCGGATCACTGGAAGTTCCTACGTTTTCAGTACCAGAACATCATGTACGAATTCGTGGCTCTCCCATTCGGCCTCTCCACCTCGCCCAGGGTCTTTACCAGAGTTGTAAAGGCTCTCGGGGCCTCGCTGCGGAGACAGGGCGTGATGCTGTTCATGTACCTCGACGACTGGCTCATCGTGGGACAATCCCGCGAGGCCACAGTGGCGGCACTCAACCTTACCTGGAACCTCTCGGAGGACCTCGGGTTTATCGTCAACGTGGAGAAGTCCCGTCCGTGCCCCTCCCAGTCCCCAGACTTCCTGGGAGCGTCACTCGACCTCCGGTCTGGGCTGGCCCGGCCCACGTGGGATCGCATGTCGAACCTGCGCCAATGCGTATCCCTTTTTCTCCCGATCTCAGTGGCCCCAGCGGGCGCTTGGCTCAGACTGCTGGGTCTTATGGCCAGCCTGGTGGACGTAGTGGATTTCTGCAGGTTGCGGATGCGCCCCATCCAGCTACACCTGCTCTCCTTCTACCGGCCAAAATTTCACCACTTGAATCTTCCCGTGCCAGTGACGCCTTGGCTGCTGCCGCACCTTCGTTGGTGGCTGGACGTGTCAAACATCATGCCAGGCCGTGCCTTTCGCAGGCCCCACCCATCACTGACCATCACCACAGACGCGTCACTTTCTGGCTGGGGGGCCACCCTCCACCCGCGCCAAGTGGCGGGCCGGTGGGGTCCCGATCATCGCTTAAGTCACATCAATGTGCTCGAGATGCTGGCAGTATCCAACGCTCTCCAGCATTTCCAGGCCTCCGTGACAGGTCGATCTGTCCTAGTCCGTTGCGACAATACGACCGTGGTGGCCTACATCAACCGCCAGGGAGGCACGCGATCCGCCCAGTTGTGCGCGATCACGTGGTCCATCTTCCAGTGGTGCATACGTCACAGTGTGATTCTTTCGGCGGTTCACCTCCCGGGGGAGGAGAACTCCGCTGCCGACGCCCTCTCGAGGGGATGGATCCGTCCAACAGAGTGGTCTCTGCGTCCACAGGTTGCTCAGACTCTCTTCCAACTGATAGATCGTCCTCATGTCGATCTGTTTGCGTCACAGGACAACCACCAACTGCCGGTCTACTGCACGAGGGCCCCCGATCCTCGAGCTTGGCAGACAGACGCTCTGGCGATACGGTGGGACGGGCTGCTGGCTTATGCCTTCCCCCCGTTCTCTCTCATCCCTCGCGTCGTGACCAAGCTAGAACAGGAGGACTGCAAAGTCCTCCTCATAGCTCCATTCTGGCCCCGCCAGCCGTGGTTTCCGAGGCTAGCCAAACTTCTGGTTCATCAGCCAGTGATTCTTCCGCGGAGAGCGGACATTCTGTTCCAGCCGAGCTCGGGCTTTCTTCACCCGGCTCCGCAGGATCTCCACTTGACGTGTTGGGTGCTGTCAAGCAATCCCTCCGCGCAGCAGGCCTTTCTCAGCGGGCTGCGGCTATTGCAGCCTGCAGCCGCAGGGCCTCCACCAGGAGAATCTACGACAGCAGATTACGTCATTTCTCCAAATGGTGCCGAATCCGATCTCTGCATCCCCCCGATACTTCTGTAGGGGAGGTTGCAGATTTCCTGGTGTATCTCTTTGAGAACGACCTCGCGTCCTCCACGATTAAAAATTATCGGTCGGCCATAGCGGCTGTCCACAAAGGCTTCCCGGATGGGTCCTCGGTGTCGGACAACCGGGCCCTTCAGCAGTTGCTCAAGGGTATGTTCGTTTCAAGACCGCCGACTCGCAGGCTTGTCCCCACATGGGACCTATTCAGCGTGTTGGCCGCACTTTCTAGGCCACCATTCGAACCCTTGGGTGGTTCCACCATGCTACACCTGTCTATGAAGGTTGCCTTCTTATTGGCTGTAGCTACTTCTAGACGGCGTAGCGAACTTCACTCCCTCTCGATAGAAGCGGGTCACATCCGATGGGAGCCAGGAGGTGTCCGCCTAATCCCGAGGGTCGGGTTTTTGACCAAGAATCAGTCAGAGTCGTTCTCTCCTCCTGATATCTTTGTCCCGGACATCAAGTCTTTCTCGTCTGTCCCAGACGACAAGTTTTGGTGCCCGGTCAGGGCCCTTAAGTGGTACATCAACCGGACCAAACCGCTCAGGGCGGCTTGTTCCCAACTTTTTATCTCAACGACCCCGCCGTATGGCCCAGCCTCTCGCGACACGATCGCTCGTTGGCTGGTTTCGGCTATTAACGTATCCGTGCATGCGCCGCCCGCGGGAGCCACTGGCTCGGCCCGAGCGCATGATATCAGGGCGGCATCCACCTCGTGGGCCTTTTTTAAGGGTATCTCTGTAGGTGATATCGTCCAGGCTGCTTGCTGGAAGACCCCGAACACCTTCACGGAGTGTTATTTGAAGGATGTTCTCCAGACAGAGGGCAGGTCAGGGAGAGCGGTGCTGGAGTCAGCTGCCAGGTCTGCATCCCGTGTCTCTCTTTCCCCAAGGACCTCACAAGAATAGGTGAGTTCCCCCTTGGTTTTTTATTTGTTGTATGTACATTTTGCTTGTTATTTTGCAATGTCATTACTCAAGTTATTCATTAACCTTGTTCTCTCCCCTGCCGTGCAAGTCGGCGCGGCGAGCGTTGTCGTTGCCCTACGCAGGTTTCCTTGTTGGGCCCGCGTTTGGCCGCTTGTTCTTTACTGAGGCTGCGGCTTCATGGGTTTTGAAGCTTTGGGGCCTCTCTTCGGCTTGCCTGCACAACCCTCCCTTGGGTGCGCAGGCTTCGCCAGGGCTTGCGCTGGTAACAGTGCCCCTTCACGTATACAATAGCATCTCGCATACCCACCGCCTTTTTGCCGGTGCCAGTCTATGCATAAGTAGTGGCTCTACAGGTAAGACGAGTGAAGTAGACTCCCCCCCACAGAAGTGTGGTAGGGGTCTACGAACGAGTACTTACCTGTAGAGCATCCCCCCCTCCTCCCCACTATTCTCGATGTTTGGGCATTTCGCCCTGAGTTCAGCCGAGAAAAGAGGACGCTTACGTGGCATACATGCCGCGGGGCACTGTGGGTAGGTCGATAGGGGGCGCTGTTGTATCGTAATCTTAGCGTGAATACCTGACGGTCTAGGGAAATATGCATAAGTAGTGGCTCTACAGGTAAGTACTCGTTCGTAGACCCCTACCACACTTCTGTGGGGGGGATTTTCGGCCATGAACATGACTTTGGAATTTGGCACTGCTCATACTTTCCTGTACAGTACATCTGGGGCTACATTTCGTGCAAGTTTCAGCTCGATTGCCTCAGTATTGAGTGGGAAATTTCAAACTCTAGCAGAAAAAAGTGTCTCCTAGTCTAAGCGCAGTTTTTTTGCCGCCTGCTCTGCCGTTTGTCGCATAGCGTGTGGTGGTATACTTGGATTTTCGGCCATGAACATGACTTTGGCATTTGGCACAGCTCATACTTTCCTGTAGGGAACATCTGGGGCTACATTTCGTGCAAGTTTCAGCTCGATTGCCTTAGTATTGAGGGATAAATTTCAAACTCTAACAGAAAAAAGTGTCTCATAGTCTAAGTGCAGGGTTTTTTTTGCTGCGTGCTCTGCCGTTTTGTCGCATAGCGTGTGGTGCTATACTCTGATTTTCGGCCATGAACATGACTTTGGAATTTGGCACTGCTCATACTTTCCTGTACAGTACATCTAGGGCTACATTTCGTGCAAGTTTCAGCTCGATTGCCTCAGTATTGAGTGGGAAATTTCAAACTCTAGCAGAAAAAAGTGTCTCATTGTCTAAGTGCAGGTTTTTTTTTGCCGCGTGCTCTGCCGTTTGTCGCATAGCGTGTGGTGCTATACTTGGATTTTCGGCCATGAACATGACTTTGGAATTTGGCACTGCTCATACTTTCCTGTAGAGTACATCTGGGGCTACATTTCGTGCAAGTTTCAGCTCGATTGCCTCAGTATTGAGTGGGAAATTTCAAACTCTAGCAGAAAAAAGTGTCTCCTAGTCTAAGCGCAGTTTTTTTGCCGCCTGCTCTGCCGTTTGTCGCATAGCGTGTGGTGGTATACTTGGATTTTCGGCCATGAACATGACTTTGGAATTTGGCACTGCTCATACTTTCCTGTAGAGTACATCTGGGGCTACATTTCGTGCAAGTTTCAGCTCGATTGCCTCAGTATTGAGTGGGAAATTTCAAACTCTAGCAGAAAAAAAGTGTCTCCTAGTCTAAGCGCAGTTTTTTTGCCGCCTGCTCTGCCGTTTGTCGCATAGCGTGTGGTGCTATACTTGGATTTTCGGCCATGAACATGACTTTGGAATTTGGCACAGCTCATACTTTCCTGTAGAGTACATGTCGGGCTACATTTCGCGCAAGTTTCAGCTCGATTGCCTCAGTATTGAGTGGGAAATTTCAAACTCTAGCAGAAAAAAAGTGTCTCCTAGTCTAAGCGCAGTTTTTTGCCGCCTGCTCTGCCGTTTGTCGCATAGCGTGTGGTGCTATACTTGGATTTTCGGCCATGAACATGACTTTGGCATTTGGCACAGCTCATACTTTCCTGTAGGGAACATCTGGGGCTACATTTCGTGCAAGTTTCAGCTCGATTGCCTTAGTATTGATGGAGAAATTTCAAACTCTAGCAGAAAAAAGTGTCTCATAGTCTAAGTGCAGTTTTTCTGCCGACTGCTCTGCCGTTTTGTCGCATAGCGTGTGGTGCTATACTTGGATTTTCGGCCATGAACATGACTTTGGCATTTGGCACAGCTCATACTTTCCTGTAGGGAACATCTGGGGCTACATTTCGTGCAAGTTTCAGCTCGATTGCCTTAGTATTGAGGGAGAAATTTCAAACTCTAACAGAAAAAAGTGTCTCATAGTCTAAGTGCAGGGTTTTTTTTGCTGCGTGCTCTGCCGTTTTGTCGCATAGCGTGTGGTGCTATACTCTGATTTTCGGCCATGAACATGACTTTGGAATTTGGCACTGCTCATACTTTCCTGTACAGTACATCTAGGGCTACATTTCGTGCAAGTTTCAGCTCGATTGCCTCAGTATTGAGTGGGAAATTTCAAACTCTAGCAGAAAAAAGTGTCTCATTGTCTAAGTGCAGTTTTTCTGCCGACAGCTCTGCCGTTTTGTCGCATAGCGTGTGGTGCTATACTTGGATTTTCGGCCATGAACATGAATTTGGAATTTGGCACTGCTCATACTTTCCTGTAGAGTACATCTGGGGCTACATTTCGTGCAAGTTTCAGCTCGATTGCCTCTGTATTGAGGGAGAAATTTCAAACTCTAACAGAAAAAAGTGTCTCCTAGTCTAAGTGCAGGTTTTTTTTTGCCGCGTGCTCTGCCGTTTGTCGCATAGCGTGTGGTGCTATACTTGGATTTTCGGCCATGAACATGACTTTGGAATTTGGCACTGCTCATACTTTCCTGTAGGGAACATCTGGGGCTACATTTCGTGCAAGTTTCAGCTCGATTGCCTCAGTATTGAGTGGGAAATTTCAAACTCTAGCAGAAAAAAAGTGTTTCCTAGTCTAAGCGCAGTTTTTTTGCCGACTGCTCTGCCGTTTTGTCGCATAGCGTGTGGTGCTATACTTGGATTTTCGGCCATGAACATGACTTTGGCATTTGGCACAGCTCATACTTTCCTGTAGGGAACATCTGGGGCTACATTTCGTGCAAGTTTCAGCTCGATTGCCTTAGTATTGAGGGATAAATTTCAAACTCTAACAGAAAAAAGTGTCTCATAGTCTAAGTGCAGGGTTTTTTTTGCTGCGTGCTCTGCCGTTTTGTCGCATAGCGTGTGGTGCTATACTCTGATTTTCGGCCATGAACATGACTTTGGAATTTGGCACTGCTCATACTTTCCTGTACAGTACATCTAGGGCTACATTTCGTGCAAGTTTCAGCTCGATTGCCTCAGTATTGAGTGGGAAATTTCAAACTCTAGCAGAAAAAAGTGTCTCATTGTCTAAGTGCAGTTTTTCTGCCGACTGCTCTGCCGTTTTGTCGCATAGCGTGTGGTGCTATACTTGGATTTTCGGCCATGAACATGAATTTGGAATTTGGCACTGCTCATACTTTCCTGTAGAGTACATCTGGGGCTACATTTCGTGCAAGTTTCAGCTCGATTGCCTCTGTATTGAGGGAGAAATTTCAAACTCTAACAGAAAAAAGTGTCTCCTAGTCTAAGTGCAGGTTTTTTTTTGCCGCGTACTCTGCCGTTTGTCGCATAGCGTGTGGTGGTATACTTGGATTTTCGGCCATGAACATGACTTTGGAATTTGGCACAGCTCATACTTTCCTGTAGAGTACATGTCGGGCTACATTTCGTGCAAGTTTCAGCTCGATTGCCTCAGTATTGAGTGGGAAATTTCAAACTCTAGCAGAAAAAAATGTCTCCTAGTCTAAGCGCAGTTTTTTTGCCGCCTGCTCTGCCGTTTGTCGCATAGCGTGTGGTGCTATACTTGGATTTTCGGCCATGAACATGACTTTGTAATTTGGCACAGCTCATACTTTCCTGTAGAGAACATCTGGGGCTACATTTCGTGCAAGTTGCAGCTCGATTGCCTCAGTATTGAGGGAGAAATTTCAAACTCTAGCAGAAAAAAGTGTCTCATAGTCTAAGTGCAGGTTTTTTTTTGCCGCGTGCTCTGCCGTTTGTCGCATAGCGTGTGGTGCTATACTTGGATTTTCGGCCATGAACATGACTTTGGAATTTGGCACTGCTCATACTTTCCTGTAGAGTACATCTGGGGCTACATTTCGTGCAAGTTGCAGCTCGATTGCCTCAGTATTGAGGGAGAAATTTCAAACTCTAACAGAAAAAAGTGTCTCCTAGTCTAAGTACAGGGTTTTTTTTGCCGCGTGCTCTGCCGTTTGTCGCATAGCGTGTGGTGCTATACTTGGATTTTCGGCCATGAACATGACTTTGGAATTTGGCACTGCTCATACTTTCTTGTAGAGTACATCTGGGGCTACATTTCGTGCAAGTTGCAGCTCGATTGCCTCAGTATTGAGGGAGAAATTTCAAACTCTAACAGAAAAAAGTGTCTCCTAGTCTAAGTGCAGGTTTTTTTTTGCCGTGTGCTCTGCCGTTTGTCGCATAGCGTGTGGTGCTATACTTGGATTTTCGGCCATGAACATGACTTTGGTATTTGGCACTGCTCATACTTTCCTGTAGAGTACATCTGGGGCTACATTTCGTGCAAGTTTCAGCTCGATTGCCTCAGTATTGAGTGTGAAATTTCAAACTCTAGCAGAAAAAAGTGTCTCCTAGTCTAAGCGCAGTTTTTTTGCCGCCTGCTCTGCCGTTTGTCGCATAGCGTGTGGTGGTATACTTGGATTTTCGGCCATGAACATGACTTTGGCATTTGGCACAGCTCATACTTTCCTGTAGGGAACATCTGGGGCTACATTTCGTGCAAGTTTCAGCTCGATTGCCTCAGTATTGAGTGGGAAATTTCAAACTCTAGCAGAAAAAAAGTGTTTCCTAGTCTAAGCGCAGTTTTTTTGCCGACTGCTCTGCCGTTTTGTCGCATAGCGTGTGGTGCTATACTTGGATTTTCGGCCATGAACATGACTTTGGCATTTGGCACAGCTCATACTTTCCTGTAGGGAACATCTGGGGCTACATTTCGTGCAAGTTTCAGCTCGATTGCCTTAGTATTGAGGGATAAATTTCAAACTCTAACAGAAAAAAGTGTCTCATAGTCTAAGTGCAGGGTTTTTTTTGCTGCGTGCTCTGCCGTTTTGTCGCATAGCGTGTGGTGCTATACTCTGATTTTCGGCCATGAACATGACTTTGGAATTTGGCACTGCTCATACTTTCCTGTACAGTACATCTAGGGCTACATTTCGTGCAAGTTTCAGCTCGATTGCCTCAGTATTGAGTGGGAAATTTCAAACTCTAGCAGAAAAAAGTGTCTCATTGTCTAAGTGCAGTTTTTCTGCCGACTGCTCTGCCGTTTTGTCGCATAGCGTGTGGTGCTATACTTGGATTTTCGGCCATGAACATGAATTTGGAATTTGGCACTGCTCATACTTTCCTGTAGAGTACATCTGGGGCTACATTTCGTGCAAGTTTCAGCTCGATTGCCTCTGTATTGAGGGAGAAATTTCAAACTCTAACAGAAAAAAGTGTCTCCTAGTCTAAGTGCAGGTTTTTTTTTGCCGCGTACTCTGCCGTTTGTCGCATAGCGTGTGGTGGTATACTTGGATTTTCGGCCATGAACATGACTTTGGAATTAGGCACAGCTCATACTTTCCTGTAGAGTACATGTCGGGCTACATTTCGTGCAAGTTTCAGCTCGATTGCCTCAGTATTGAGTGGGAAATTTCAAACTCTAGCAGAAAAAAATGTCTCCTAGTCTAAGCGCAGTTTTTTTGCCGCCTGCTCTGCCGTTTGTCGCATAGCGTGTGGTGCTATACTTGGATTTTCGGCCATGAACATGACTTTGTAATTTGGCACAGCTCATACTTTCCTGTAGAGAACATCTGGGGCTACATTTCGTGCAAGTTGCAGCTCGATTGCCTCAGTATTGAGGGAGAAATTTCAAACTCTAGCAGAAAAAAGTGTCTCATAGTCTAAGTGCAGGTTTTTTTTTGCCGCGTGCTCTGCCGTTTGTCGCATAGCGTGTGGTGCTATACTTGGATTTTCGGCCATGAACATGACTTTGGCATTTGGCACAGCTCATACTTTCCTGTAGGGAACATCTGGGGCTACATTTCGTGCAAGTTTCAGCTCGATTGCCTTAGTATTGAGGGATAAATTTCAAACTCTAACAGAAAAAAGTGTCTCATAGTCTAAGTGCAGGGTTTTTTTTGCTGCGTGCTCTGCCGTTTTGTCGCATAGCGTGTGGTGCTATACTCTGATTTTCGGCCATGAACATGACTTTGGAATTTGGCACTGCTCATACTTTCCTGTACAGTACATCTAGGGCTACATTTCGTGCAAGTTTCAGCTCGATTGCCTCAGTATTGAGTGGGAAATTTCAAACTCTAGCAGAAAAAAGTGTCTCATTGTCTAAGTGCAGTTTTTCTGCCGACTGCTCTGCCGTTTTGTCGCATAGCGTGTGGTGCTATACTTGGATTTTCGGCCATGAACATGAATTTGGAATTTGGCACTGCTCATACTTTCCTGTAGAGTACATCTGGGGCTACATTTCGTGCAAGTTTCAGCTCGATTGCCTCTGTATTGAGGGAGAAATTTCAAACTCTAACAGAAAAAAGTGTCTCCTAGTCTAAGTGCAGGTTTTTTTTTGCCGCGTACTCTGCCGTTTGTCGCATAGCGTGTGGTGGTATACTTGGATTTTCGGCCATGAACATGACTTTGGAATTAGGCACAGCTCATACTTTCCTGTAGAGTACATGTCGGGCTACATTTCGTGCAAGTTTCAGCTCGATTGCCTCAGTATTGAGTGGGAAATTTCAAACTCTAGCAGAAAAAAATGTCTCCTAGTCTAAGCGCAGTTTTTTTGCCGCCTGCTCTGCCGTTTGTCGCATAGCGTGTGGTGCTATACTTGGATTTTCGGCCATGAACATGACTTTGTAATTTGGCACAGCTCATACTTTCCTGTAGAGAACATCTGGGGCTACATTTCGTGCAAGTTGCAGCTCGATTGCCTCAGTATTGAGGGAGAAATTTCAAACTCTAGCAGAAAAAAGTGTCTCATAGTCTAAGTGCAGGTTTTTTTTTGCCGCGTGCTCTGCCGTTTGTCGCATAGCGTGTGGTGCTATACTTGGATTTTCGGCCATGAACATGACTTTGGAATTTGGCACTGCTCATACTTTCCTGTAGAGTACATCTGGGGCTACATTTCGTGCAAGTTGCAGCTCGATTGCCTCAGTATTGAGGGAGAAATTTCAAACTCTAACAGAAAAAAGTGTCTCATAGTCTAAGTGCAGGGTTTTTTTTGCCGTGTGCTCTGCCGTTTGTCGCATAGCGTGTGGTGCTATACTTGGATTTTCGGCCATGAACATGACTTTGGAATTTGGCACTGCTCATACTTTCCTGTAGAGTACATCTGGGGCTACATTTCGTGCAAGTTGCAGCTCGATTGCCTCAGTATTGAGGGAGAAATTTCAAACTCTAACAGAAAAAAGTGTCTCCTAGTCTAAGTGCAGGTTTTTTTTTGCCGTGTGCTCTGCCGTTTGTCGCATAGCGTGTGGTGCTATACTTGGATTTTCGGCCATGAACATGACTTTGGTATTTGGCACTGCTCATACTTTCCTGTAGAGTACATCTGGGGCTACATTTCGTGCAAGTTGCAGCTCGATTGCCTCAGTATTGAGGGAGAAATTTCAAACTCTAACAGAAAAAAGTGTCTCCTAGTCTAAGTGCAGTTTTTTTTTTGCCGCGTGCTCTGCCGTTTGTCGCATAGCGTGTGGTGCTATACTTGGATTTTCGGCCATGAACATGACTTTGGAATTTGGCACTGCTCATACTTTCCTGTAGAGTACATCTGGGGCTACATTTCGTGCAAGTTTCAGCTCGATTGCCTAAGTATTGAGGGAGAAATTTCAAACTCTAGCAGAAAAAAGTGTCTCATAGTCTAAGTGCAGTTTTTCTGCCGACTGCTCTGCCGTTTTGTCGCATAGCGTGTGGTGCTATACTTGGATTTTCGGCCATGAACATGACTTTGGAATTTGGCACAGCTCATACTTTTCTGTAGAGTACATCTGGGGCTACATTTCGTGCAAGTTTCAGCTCGATTGCCTCAGTATTGAGTGGGAAATTTCAAACTCTAGCAGAAAAAAAGTGTCTCCTAGTCTAAGCGCAGTTTTTTTGCCGCCTGCTCTGCCGTTTGTCGCATAGCGTGTGGTGCTATACTTGGATTTTCGGCCATGAACATGACTTTGGCATTTGGCACAGCTCATACTTTCCTGTAGGGAACATCTGGGGCTACATTTTGTGCAAGTTTCAGCTCGATTGCCTAAGTATTGAGGGAGAAATTTCAAACTCTAACAGAAAAAAGTGTCTCATAGTCTAAGTGCAGGGTTTTTTGCCGCCTGCTCTGCCGTTTGTCGCATAGCGTGTGGTGCTATACTTGGATTTTCGGCCATGAACATGACTTTGGAATTTGGCACAGCTCATACTTTCCTGTAGAGTACATCTGGGGCTACATTTCGTGCAAGTTTCAGCTCGATTGCCTCAGTATTGAGTGGGAAATTTCAAACTCTAGCAGAAAAAAAGTGTCTCCTAGTCTAAGCGCAGTTTTTTTGCCGCCTGCTCTGCCGTTTGTCGCATAGCGTGTGGTGCTATACTTGGATTTTCGGCCATGAACATGAATTTGGAATTTGGCACAGCTCATACTTTCCTGTAGAGAACATCTGGGGCTACATTTCGTGCAAGTTTCAGCTCGATTGCCTAAGTATTGAGGGAGAAATTTCAAACTCTAGCAGAAAAAAGTGTCTCATAGTCTAAGTGCAGTTTTTCTGCCGACTGCTCTGCCGTTTTGTCGCATAGCGTGTGGTGCTATACTTGGATTTTCGGCCATGAACATGACTTTGGAATTTGGCACTGCTCATACTTTCCTGTAGAGTACATCTGGGGCTACATTTCGTGCAAGTTGCAGCTCGATTGCCTCAGTATTGAGGGAGAAATTTCAAACTCTAACAGAAAAAAGTGTCTCCTAGTCTAAGTGCAGGTTTTTTTTTGCCGCGTGCTCTGCCGTTTGTCGCATAGCGTGTGGTGCTATACTTGGATTTTCGGCCATGAACATGACTTTGGAATTTGGCACTGCTCATACTTTCCTGTAGAGTACATCTGGGGCTACATTTCGTGCAAGTTGCAGCTCGATTGCCTCAGTATTGAGGGAGAAATTTCAAACTCTAACAGAAAAAAGTGTCTCCTAGTCTAAGTGCAGGTTTTTTTTTGCCGCGTGCTCTGCCGTTTGTCGCATAGCGTGTGGTGCTATACTTGGATTTTCGGCCATGAACATGACTTTGGAATTTGGCACTGCTCATACTTTCCTGTAGAGTACATCTGGGGCTACATTTCGTGCAAGTTTCAGCTCGATTGCCTCAGTATTGAGTGGGAATTTTCAAACTCTAGCAGAAAAAAAGTGTCTCCTAGTCTAAGCGCATTTTTTTGCCGCCTGCTCTGCCGTTTGTCGCATAGCGTGTGGTGCTATACTTGGATTTTCGGCCATGAACATGACTTTAGAATTTAGCGCAGCCAATACTATCCTGTAAAGTACATCTGGTACATTTCGTGCAAGTTTCAGCTCTACTACACAGTTATTAGTAATATAACTTGTATACATTATTTTGATTATTAAATAAAGCTGATATCAAACAGGCGACCCAATGAGGGCGCTATTTTGTCAGTTCCCCTTGTGGATTTTGATGATAAGAAAAACTCATGGAAAAACTTATAAATGGAAAATCAGACTCAATGAGGGCGCTATTTTGTTAGTCCACTAATGATTAAAAAAAACTGATATAAAACACTGACCAATGAGGGCGCTATTTTGTAAACAAACTTTCACAATATGGACACCACTGCCATGTGGGAGAACAGCACAAAAAAAATTGAGAAAAAATTGGTGTCTCCTTTCTTGCCCAGGACGAAGCAGATCTGGCAATTTCCAGGTGAGATTGGTCTTGGGTTGACTATAGATTATCTTGAATACATTTTTAGCTCAGGACGAAGTATTTTTGTAGCTTTTTTGCAGTAGATTTTAAAAGCTGTCTGACAGTCAGTGAATGACAAGTTGACAACACACTAAGTTACTTGTCACTAGCTATGTTGTCTTCATCGTGAGCAACTTAGAACAACTCGCAGCCAGGATTGAGGTTTAAAATAGCCCTTTTCTTATTCCAAAAGCACTTGGAATATTTTACCGACGCTCCCTTTGGAACAATAGCACAATTCAAAACACTGTGTTCGCTGAGACAAAATAATGTGTGACAATCTTGCCAGCATTTTCTAGTGCAGGGAGTCGACAGTGCATGAGTGTACCCGTGTGCAGTGCAGTTATTTACGTTGCATGCGTGTTGAGTGCCATTTGTTGTGTCTCTGTCCTTATCTAATCTTTGCCTCGGAACTAAAAACACCCGGCAATATTAAGCTTGCTCTGATAAAACAAGGATACGACTATCAGCAGTTTGCATGAGGTTTGTTAATCATGGTAACTCTCTTCTTACACATTTATTTCTAGCTCTTCTTTTGTGGAACATTTGGTGATAGTGTAGGTTAGGCCACCTAAGCAGATAATGGCTTTAATGGTAATATCATAAAGTGGTTTTTATCAAAGAAATACAAATTATGGGCAAAAACATCAAGACAGATACTTAACAGTCTTTTGTGAAAATTTCAGTCCCTTACGGCATGTGCGGTGCCCACTTCCTGAGAAAAATACAGCCACAGTATTACTTTAAGTCTTTTATCTTTTATTTTTGATCTTTTAAAAGATCAAAAAGATTTGTGGTCGTTGTTTTACCAATTTCTTTATATATATACCATATTAATGGTATACATGTTTCTACCACTACCATCGTCATACCCTGTAACTGAGTTATACATGAAATCTGTGAACATTTCTGCTTTGGTTTCTTACCAAAGTACATGTATGATAAAATCCCTGCCAAGTTTCAACAATTGTAACCTTAATATTCAAGAGGACTGTTACCACCACCAAGGTATTTAGGTGACTAACTTTACAAAAGTGGTTTAAGCTACAATCAGTGGCCTTAATTACACTATTAGTTTACCATACATTTTCTCCATTGACCACCTTCAATTTTTTCTGTTTTTCATTATTCCTGATTGGTAGGCCTTGCTAAAAATCCATAAGCTCTTTTGAAGATGAAGACAGTGATAAAGTCCAGGAACTGCCTCACAAGAAAGATTTGATCGGTGAGTAGAACACTTCATTACTGCATTTTAACGATGGAAGACTTTGGAGAATCAGTCTTGAGTCAACAGCGCCCGCGCAAACCATGCTTGCGCAATTGTGAGTATGCGCATGTTGAATTGGGTGCTCGTGCCTGCACATGCGCTGTTGACTTGAAGACTGGTTCTCCAAAAGTCTCCCATTTTGACATAACCGGTTGTAGAGGCCTCCAAGGGCTCCAAAGTTGTTTACTGAAATAACCACCAAGACAATTTCCGACCCCTCAAATGAAAGTAACTTGAAAATTTGTGAATAAATTACTCAGCACGGTGTTCAATGGTGTCATGTTTGTAGGATAATTGACAAAAACTACTCATTTTGAGTCTGACTCCCGTACGTGTCCAACTATCTACATGTAGCTGCTTTGTGAGATCCATAGTATCACATGTCTCACATAATTAGCCCTGTAGCAGTTTCCATATCCTTAAGCCTCACAACACATATCTTACAGAATAAGAAGACATTAAGAAAAACCGATGTGGTCCCCCACAGCATTTTTTTTCAATTTTGGCCCCAAACTGACTTTTTTCAGAAATGCGCGCTATCTTCCTCATAGTTAGCTATGACTACGAGGAACCATTTCGAGCAAGAAAAATGCCAATCAACTTGTCATGGAAGGATTTTGGTGTAATTTGAGGCCATTTTGTTAGTGAGTGTAATTTCAGAAAAACCGATGTGGTTCCCCACATCAGTTTTTTTTAATTTTGACCCAAAACCGACTTTTTTCAGAAATGCGCGCTATCTTCCTCATAGTTAGCTATGACTACCAGGAACCATTTCGAGCAAGAAAAATGCCAATCAACTTGTCATGGAAGGATTTTGGTGTAATATGAGGCCATTTTGGTAGTCAGTCAAATTTCAAAAAATTCCATGTGGTCCCCTGCAGTAGCTTTTTTCAATTTTGGCCCAAAACCGACTTTCTTCAGAAATGCGCGCTACCTTCCTCATAGCTAGCTATGACTACCAGGAACCATTCCCAGCAAGAAAAATGCCAATCAACTTGTCATGGAAAGATGTTGGTGTAATTTGAGGCCATTTTGGTAGTCAGTCAAAATTCAGAAAATTCCATGTGGTCCCCCGCAGTAGCTTTTTTCAATATTGGCCCAAAACCGACTTTCTTCAGAAATGCGCGCTACCTTCCTCATAGCTAGCTATGACTACCAGGAACCATTCCCATCAAGAAAAATGCCAATCAACTTGTCATGGAAGGATGTTGGTGTAATTTGAGGCCGTTTTGGTAGTCAGTCAAATTTCAGAAAATTCCATGTGGTCCCCCGCAGTAGCTTTTTTTTCAATTTTGGCCCAAAACCGACTTTTTTCAGAAATGCGCGCTACCTTCCTCATAGCTAGCTATGACTACCAGGAACTATTCCCAGCAAGAAAAATGCCAATCAACTTGTCATGGAAGGATTTTGGTGTAATTTGAGGCCATTTTGGTAGTCAGTCAAATTTCAGAAAATTCCATGTGGTCCCCCGCAGTAGCTTTTTTCAATTTTGGCCCCGAACCGACTTTTTTCAGAAATGCGCGCTACCTTCCTCATAGCTAGCTATGACTACCAGGAACCATTCCCATCAAGAAAAATGCCAATCAACTTGTCATGGAAGGATGTTGGTGTAATTTAAGGCCGTTTTGGTAGTCAGTCAAATTTCAGAAAATTCCATGTGGTCCCCCGCAGTAGCTTTTTTCAATTTTGGCCCAAAACCGACTTTTTTCAGAAATGCGCGCTACCTTCCTCATAGCTAGCTATGACTACCAGGAACCATTCCCAGCAAGAAAAATGCCAATCAACTTGTCATGGAAGGATTTTGGTGTAATTTGAGGCCATTTTGGTAGTCAGTCAAATTTCAGAAAATTCCATGTGGTCCTCCGCAGTAGCTTTTTTCAATTTTGGCCCCGAACCGACTTTTTTCAGAAATGCGCGCTACCTTCCTCATAGCTAGCTATGACTACCAGGAACCATTCCCAGCAAGAAAAATGCCAATCAACTTGTCATGGAAGGATGTTGGTGTAATTTGAGGCCATTTAGGTAGTCAGTCAAATTTCAGAAAATTCCATGTGGTCCCCCGCAGTAGCTTTTTTCAATTTTGGCCCCGAACCAACTTTTTTCAGAAATGCGCGCTACCTTCCTCATAGCTAGCTATGACTACCAGGAACCATTCCCAGCAAGAAAAATGCCAATCAACTTGTCATAGAAGGATGTTGGTGTAATTTGAGGCCATTTTGGTAGTCAGTCAAATTTCAGAAAATTCCATGTGGTCCCCCGCAGTAGCTTTTTTCAATTTTGGCCCAAAACCGACTTTTTTCAGAAATGCGCGCTACCTTCCTCATAGCTAGCTATGACTACCAGGAACCATTCCCAGCAAGAAAAATGCCAATCAACTTGTCATGGAAGGATTTTGGTGTAATTTGAGGCTGTTTTGGTAGTCAGTCAAATTTCAGAAAATTCCATGTGGTCCCCCGCAGTAGCTTTTTTCAATTTTGGCCCAAAACCGACTTTCTTCAGAAATGCGCGCTACCTTCCTCATAGCTAGCTATGACTACCAGGAACCATTCCCAGCAAGAAAAATGCCAATCAACTTGTCATGGAAAGATGTTGGTGTAATTTGAGGCCATTTTGGTAGTCAGTCAAATTTCAGAAAATTCCATGTGGTCCCCCGCAGTAGCTTTTTTCAATTTTGGCCCAAAACCGACTTTCTTCAGAAATGCGCGCTACCTTCCTCATAGCTAGCTATGACTACCAGGAACCATTCCCATCAAGAAAAATGCCAATCAACTTGTCATGGAAGGATGTTGGTGTAATTTGAGGCCGTTTTGGTAGTCAGTCAAATTTCAGAAAATTCCATATGGTCCCCCGCAGTAGCTTTTTTCAATTTTGGCCCAAAACCGACTTTTTTCAGAAATGCGCGCTACCTTCCTCATAGCTAGCTATGACTACCAGGAACCATTCCCAGCAAGAAAAATGCCAATCAACTTGTCATGGAAGGATTTTGGTGTAATTTGAGGCCATTTTGGTAGTCAGTCAAATTTCAGAAAATTCCATGTGGTCCCCCGCAGTAGCTTTTTTCAATTTTGGCCCAAAACCGACTTTCTTCAGAAATGCGCGCTACCTTCCTCATAGCTAGCTATGACTACCAGGAACCATTCCCAGCAAGAAAAATGCCAATCAACTTGTCATGGAAAGATGTTGGTGTAATTTGAGGCCATTTTGGTAGTCAGTCAAATTTCAGAAAATTCCATGTGGTCCCCCGCAGTAGCTTTTTTCAATTTTGGCCCAAAACCGACTTTTTTCAGAAATGCGCGCTACCTTCCTCATAGCTAGCTATGACTACCAGGAACCATTCCCAGCAAGAAAAATGCCAATCAACTTGTCATAGAAGGATGTTGGTGTAATTTGAGGCCATTTTGGTAGTCAGTCAAATTTCAGAAAATTCCATGTGGTCCCCCGCAGTAGCTGTTTTCAATTTTGGCCCAAAACCGACTTTTTTCAGAAATGCGCGCTACCTTCCTCATAGCTAGCTATGACTACCAGGAACCATTCCCAGCAAGAAAAGTGCCAATCAACTTGTCATGGAAGGATTTTGGTGTAATTTGAGGCCATTTTGGTAGTCAGTCAAATTTCAGAAAATTCCATGTGGTCCCCCGCAGTAGCTTTTTTTCAATTTTGGCCCAAAACCGACTTTTTTCAGAAATGCGCGCTACCTTCCTCATAGCTAGCTATGACTACCAGGAACCATTCCCAGCAAGATAAATGCCAATCAACTTGTCATGGAAGGATTTTGGTGTAATTTGAGGCTGTTTTGGTAGTCAGTCAAATTTCAGAAAATTCCATGTGGTCCCCCGCAGTAGCTTTTTTCAATTTTGGCCCAAAACCGACTTTCTTCAGAAATGCGCGCTACCTTCCTCATAGCTAGCTATGACTACCAGGAACCATTCCCAGCAAGAAAAATGCCAATCAACTTGTCATGGAAAGATGTTGGTGTAATTTGAGGCCATTTTGGTAGTCAGTCAAATTTCAGAAAATTCCATGTGGTCCCCCGCAGTAGCTTTTTTCAATTTTGGCCCAAAACCGACTTTCTTCAGAAATGCGCGCTACCTTCCTCATAGCTAGCTATGACTACCAGGAACCATTCCCATCAAGAAAAATGCCAATCAACTTGTCATGGAAGGATGTTGGTGTAATTTGAGGCCGTTTTGGTAGTCAGTCAAATTTCAGAAAATTCCATATGGTCCCCCGCAGTAGCTTTTTTCAATTTTGGCCCAAAACCGACTTTTTTCAGAAATGCGCGCTACCTTCCTCATAGCTAGCTATGACTACCAGGAACCATTCCCAGCAAGAAAAATGCCAATCAACTTGTCATGGAAGGATTTTGGTGTAATTTGAGGCCATTTTGGTAGTCAGTCAAATTTCAGAAAATTCCATGTGGTCCCCCGCAGTAGCTTTTTTCAATTTTGGCCCAAAACCGACTTTCTTCAGAAATGCGCGCTACCTTCCTCATAGCTAGCTATGACTACCAGGAACCATTCCCAGCAAGAAAAATGCCAATCAACTTGTCATGGAAAGATGTTGGTGTAATTTGAGGCCATTTTGGTAGTCAGTCAAATTTCAGAAAATTCCATGTGGTCCCCCGCAGTACCTTTTTTCAATTTTGGCCCAAAACCGACTTTTTTCAGAAATGCGCGCTACCTTCCTCATAGCTAGCTATGACTACCAGGAACCATTCCCAGCAAGAAAAATGCCAATCAACTTGTCATGGAAGGATTTTGGTGTAATTTGAGGCTGTTTTGGTAGTCAGTCAAATTTCAGAAAATGCCATGTGGTCCCCCGCAGTAGCTTTTTTCAATTTTGGCCCAAAACCGACTTTCTTCAGAAATGCGCGCTACCTTCCTCATAGCTAGCTATGACTACCCGGAACCATTCCCATCAAGAAAAATGCCAATCAACTTGTCATGGAAAGATGTTGGTGTAATTTGAGGCCGTTTTGGTAGTCAGTCAAATTTCAGAAAATTCCATGTGGTCCCCCGCAGTAGCTTTTTTCAATTTTGGCCCAAAACCGACTTTTTTCAGAAATGCGCGCTACCTTCCTCATAGCTAGCTATGACTACCAGGAACCATTCCCAGCAAGAAAAATGCCAATCAACTTGTCATGGAAGGATTTTGGTGTAATTTGAGGCCATTTTGGTAGTCAGTCAAATTTCAGAAAATTCCATGTGGTCCCCCGCAGTAGCTTTTTTCAATTTTGGCCCAAAACCGACTTTTTTCAGAAATGCGCGCTACCTTCCTCATAGCCAGCTATGACTACCAGGAACCATTCCCAGCAAGAAAAATGCCAATCAACTTCTCATGGAAGGATTTTGGTGTAATTTGAGGCCATTTTGGTAGTCAGTCAAATTTCAGAAAATTCCATGTGGTCCCCCGCAGTAGCTTTTTTCAATTTTGGCCCAAAACCGACTTTCTTCAGAAATGCGCGCTACCTTCCTCATAGCTAGCTATGACTACCAGGAACCATTCCCAGCAAGAAAAATGCCAATCAACTTGTCATGGAAAGATGTTGGTGTAATTTGAGGCCATTTTGGTAGTCAGTCAAATTTCAGAAAATTCCATGTGGTCCCCCGCAGTAGCTTTTTTCAATTTTGGCCCAAAACCGACTTTCTTCAGAAATGCGCGCTACCTTCCTCATAGCTAGCTATGACTACCAGGAACCATTCCCAGCAAGAAAAATGCCAATCAACTTGTCATGGAAAGATGTTGGTGTAATTTGAGGCCATTTTGGTAGTCAGTCAAATTTCAGAAAATTCCATGTGGTCCCCCGCAGTAGCTTTTTTCAATTTTGGCCCAAAACCGACTTTCTTCAGAAATGCGTACTACCTTCCTCATAGCTAGCTATGACTACCAGGAACCATTCCCAGCAAGAAAAATGCCAATCAACTTTTCATGGAAGGATGTTGGTGTAATTTGAGGCCGTTTTGGTAGTCAGTCAAATTTCAGAAAATTCCATGTGGTCCCCCGCAGTAGCTTTTTTCAATTTTGGCCCAAAACCGACTTTTTTCAGAAATGCGCGCTACCTTCCTCATAGCTAGCTATGACTACCAGGAACCATTCCCAGCAAGAAAAATGCCAATCAACTTGTCATGGAAGGATTTTGGTGTAATTTGAGGCCGTTTTGGTAGTCAGTCAAATTTCAGAAAATTCCATGTGGTCCCCCGCAGTAGCTTTTTTCAATTTTGGCCCAAAACCGACTTTCTTCAGAAATGCGCGCTACCTTCCTCATAGCTAGCTATGACTACCAGGAACCATTCCCAGCAAGAAAAATGCCAATCAACTTGTCATGGAAAGATGTTGGTGTAATTTGAGGCCATTTTGGTAGTCAGTCAAATTTCAGAAAATTCCATGTGGTCCCCCGCAGTAGCTTTTTTCAATTTTGGCCCAAAACCGACTTTTTTCAGAAATGCGCGCTACCTTCCTCATAGCTAGCTATGACTACCAGGAACCATTCCCAGCAAGAAAAATGCCAATCAACTTGTCATGGAAAGATGTTGGTGTAATTTGAGGCCATTTTGGTAGTCAGTCAAATTTCAGAAAATTCCATGTGGTCCCCCGCAGTAGCTTTTTTCAATTTTGGCTCAAAACCGACTTTCTTCAGAAATGCGCGCTACCTTCCTCATAGCTAGCTATGACTACCAGGAACCATTCCCATCAAGAAAAATGCCAATCAACTTGTCATGGAAGGATGTTGGTGTAATTTGAGGCCGTTTTGGTAGTCAGTCAAATTTCAGAAAATTCCATATGGTCCCCCGCAGTAGCTTTTTTCAATTTTGGCCCAAAACCGACTTTTTTCAGAAATGCGCGCTACCTTCCTCATAGCTAGCTATGACTACCAGGAACCATTCCCAGCAAGAAAAATGCCAATCAACTTGTCATGGAAGGATTTTGGTGTAATTTGAGGCCATTTTGGTAGTCAGTCAAATTTCAGAAAATTCCATGTGGTCCCCCGCAGTAGCTTTTTTCAATTTTGGCCCAAAACCGACTTTCTTCAGAAATGCGCGCTACCTTCCTCATAGCTAGCTATGACTACCAGGAACCATTCCCAGCAAGAAAAATGCCAATCAACTTGTCATGGAAAGATGTTGGTGTAATTTGAGGCCATTTTGGTAGTCAGTCAAATTTCAGAAAATTCCATGTGGTCCCCCGCAGTAGCTTTTTTCAATTTTGGCCCAAAACCGACTTTTTTCAGAAATGCGCGCTACCTTCCTCATAGCTAGCTATGACTACCAGGAACCATTCCCAGCAAGAAAAATGCCAATCAACTTGTCATGGAAGGATTTTGGTGTAATTTGAGGCTGTTTTGGTAGTCAGTCAAATTTCAGAAAATGCCATGTGGTCCCCCGCAGTAGCTTTTTTCAATTTTGGCCCAAAACCGACTTTCTTCAGAAATGCGCGCTACCTTCCTCATAGCTAGCTATGACTACCCGGAACCATTCCCATCAAGAAAAATGCCAATCAACTTGTCATGGAAAGATGTTGGTGTAATTTGAGGCCGTTTTGGTAGTAAGTAAAATTTCAGAAAATTACATGTGGTCCCCCGCAGTAGCTTTTTTCAATTTTGGCCCAAAACCGACTTTCTTCAGAAATGCGCGCTACCTTCCTCATAGCTAGCTATGACTACCCGGAACCATTCCCAGCAAGAAAAATGCCAATCAACTTTTCATGGAAGGATGTTGGTGTAATTTGAGGCCGTTTTGGTAGTCAGTCAAATTTCAGAAAATTCCATGTGGTCCCCCGCAGTAGCTTTTTTCAATTTTGGCCCAAAACCGACTTTTTTCAGAAATGCGCGCTACCTTCCTCATAGCTAGCTATGACTACCAGGAACCATTCCCAGCAAGAAAAATGCCAATCAACTTGTCATGGAAGGATTTTGGTGTAATTTGAGGCCGTTTTGGTAGTCAGTCAAATTTCAGAAAATTCCATGTGGTCCCCCGCAGTAGCTTTTTTCAATTTTGGCCCAAAACCGACTTTCTTCAGAAATGCGCGCTACCTTCCTCATAGCTAGCTATGACTACCAGGAACCATTCCCAGCAAGAAAAATGCCAATCAACTTGTCATGGAAAGATGTTGGTGTAATTTGAGGCCATTTTGGTAGTCAGTCAAATTTCAGAAAATTCCATGTGGTCCCCTGCAGTAGCTTTTTTCAATTTTGGCCCAAAACCGACTTTCTTCAGAAATGCGCGCTACCTTCCTCATAGCTAGCTATGACTACCAGGAACCATTCCCAGCAAGAAAAATGCCAATCAACTTGTCATGGAAAGATGTTGGTGTAATTTGAGGCCATTTTGGTAGTCAGTCAAATTTCAGAAAATTCCATGTGGTCCCCCGCAGTAGCTTTTTTCAATTTTGGCCCAAAACCGACTTTTTTCAGAAATGCGCGCTACCTTCCTCATAGCTAGCTATGACTACCAGGAACCATTCCCAGCAAGAAAAATGCCAATCAACTTGTCATGGAAGGATTTTGGTGTAATTTAAGGCTGTTTTGGTAGTCGGTCAAATTTCAGAAAATTCCATGTGGTCCCCCGCAGTAGCTTTTTTCAATTTTGGCCCAAAACCGACTTTCTTCAGAAATGCGCGCTACCTTCCTCATAGCTAGCTATGACTACCAGGAACCATTCCCAGCAAGAAAAATGCCAATCAAACTGTCATGGAAAGATGTTGGTGTAATTTGAGGCCATTTTGGTAGTCAGTCAAATTTCAGAAAATTCCATGTGGTCCCCCGCAGTAGCTTTTTTCAATTTTGGCCCAAAACCGACTTTCTTCAGAAATGCGCGCTACCTTCCTCATAGCTAGCTATGACTACCAGGAACCATTCCCATCAAGAAAAATGCCAATCAACTTGTCATGGAAGGATGTTGGTGTAATTTGAGGCCGTTTTGGTAGTCAGTCAAATTTCAGAAAATTCCATGTGGTCCCCCGCAGTAGCTTTTTTCAATTTTGGCCCAAAACCGACTTTTTTCAGAAATGCGCGCTACCTTCCTCATAGCTAGCTATGACTACCAGGAACCATTCCCAGCAAGAAAAATGCCAATCAACTTGTCATGGAAGGATTTTGGTTTAATTTGAGGCCATTTTGGTAGTCAGTCAAATTTCAGAAAATTCCATGTGGTCCCCCGCAGTAGCTTTTTTCAATTTTGGCCCAAAACCGACTTTTTTCAGAAATGCGCGCTACCTTCCTCATAGCCAGCTATGACTACCAGGAACCATTCCCAGCAAGAAAAATGCCAATCAACTTGTCATGGAAGGATTTTGGTGTAATTTGAGGCCATTTTGGTAGTCAGTCAAATTTCAGAAAATTCCATGTGGTCCCCCGCAGTAGCTTTTTTCAATTTTGGCCCAAAACCGACTTTCTTCAGAAATGCGCGCTTCCTTCCTCATAGCTAGCTATGACTACCAGGAACCATTCCCAGCAAGAAAAATGCCAATCAACTTGTCACTGAAAGATGTTGGTGTAATTTGAGGCCATTTTGGTAGTCAGTCAAATTTCAGAAAATTCCATGTGGTCCCCCGCAGTAGCTTTTTTCAATTTTGGCCCAAAACCGACTTTCTTCAGAAATGCGTACTACCTTCCTCATAGCTAGCTATGACTACCAGGAACCATTCCCAGCAAGAAAAATGCCAATCAACTTGTCATGGAAGGATGTTGGTGTAATTTGAGGCCGTTTTGGTAGTCAGTCAAATTTCAGAAAATTCCATGTGGTCCCCCGCAGTAGCTTTTTTCAATTTTGGCCCAAAACCGACTTTTTTCAGAAATGCGCGCTACCTTCCTCATAGCTAGCTATGACTACCAGGAACCATTCCCAGCAAGAAAAATGCCAATCAACTTGTCATGGAAGGATTTTGGTGTAATTTGAGGCCGTTTTGGTAGTCAGTCAAATTTCAGAAAATTCCATGTGGTCCCCCGCAGTAGCTTTTTTAAATTTTGGCCCAAAACCGACTTTCTTCAGAAATGCGCGCTACCTTCCTCATAGCTAGCTATGACTACCAGGAACCATTCCCAGCAAGAAAAATGCCAATCAACTTGTCATGGAAAGATGTTGGTGTAATTTGAGGCCATTTTGGTAGTCAGTCAAATTTCAGAAAATTCCATGTGGTCCCCCGCAGTAGCTTTTTTCAATTTTGGCCCAAAACCGACTTTTTTCAGAAATGCGCGCTACCTTCCTCATAGCTTGCTATGACTACCAGGAACCATTCCCAGCAAGAAAAATGCCAATCAACTTGTCATGGAAGGATGTTGGTGTAATTTGAGGCCATTTTGGTAGTCAGTCAAATTTCAGAAAATTCCATGTGGTCCCCCGCAGTAGCTGTTTTCAATTTTGGCCCAAAACCGACTTTTTTCAGAAATGCGCGCTATCTTCCTCATAGCTAGCTATGACTACCAGGAACCATTCCCAGCAAGAAAAATGCCAATCAACTTGTCATGGAAGGATGTTGGTGTAATTTGAGGCCATTTTGGTAGTCAGTCAAATTTCAGAAAATTCCATGTGGTCCCCCGCAGTAGCTGTTTTCAATTTTGGCCCAAAACCGACTTTTTTCAGAAATGCGCACTACCTTCCTCATAGCTAGCTATGACTACCAGGAACCATTCCCAGCAAGAAAAATGCCAATCAACTTGTCATGGAAGGATTTTGGTGTAATTTGAGGCCATTTTGGTAGTCAGTCAAATTTCAGAAAATTCCATGTGGTCCCCCGCAGTAGCTTTTTTCAATTTTGGCCCAAAACCGACTTTCTTCAGAAATGCGCGCTACCTTCCTCATAGCTAGCTATGACTACCAGGAACCATTCCCAGCAAGAAAAATGCCAATCAACTTGTCATGGAAGGATTTTGGTGTAATTTGAGGCCGTTTTGGTAGTCAGTCAAATTTCAGAAAATTCCATGTGGTCCCCCGCAGTAGCTTTTTTTAATTTTGGCCCAAAACCGACTTTCTTCAGAAATGCGCGCTACCTTCCTCATAGCTAGCTATGACTACCAGGAACCATTCCCAGCAAGAAAAATGCCAATCAACTTGTCATGGAAAGATGTTGGTGTAATTTGAGGCCATTTTGGTAGTCAGTCAAATTTCAGAAAATTCCATGTGGTCCCCCGCAGTAGCTTTTTTCAATTTTGGCCCAAAACCGACTTTTTTCAGAAATGCGCGCTACCTTCCTCATAGCTTGCTATGACTACCAGGAACCATTCCCAGCAAGAAAAATGCCAATCAACTTGTCATGGAAGGATGTTGGTGTAATTTGAGGCCATTTTGGTAGTCAGTCAAATTTCAGAAAATTCCATGTGGTCCCCCGCAGTAGCTGTTTTCAATTTTGGCCCAAAACCGACTTTTTTCAGAAATGCGCGCTATCTTCCTCATAGCTAGCTATGACTACCAGGAACCATTCCCAGCAAGAAAAATGCCAATCAACTTGTCATGGAAGGATGTTGGTGTAATTTGAGGCCATTTTGGTAGTCAGTCAAATTTCAGAAAATTCCATGTGGTCCCCCGCAGTAGCTGTTTTCAATTTTGGCCCAAAACCGACTTTTTTCAGAAATGCGCACTACCTTCCTCATAGCTAGCTATGACTACCAGGAACCATTCCCAGCAAGAAAAATGCCAATCAACTTGTCATGGAAGGATTTTGGTGTAATTTGAGGCCATTTTGGTAGTCAGTCAAATTTCAGAAAATTCCATGTGGTCCCCCGCAGTAGCTTTTTTCAATTTTGGCCCAAAACCGACTTTCTTCAGAAATGCGCGCTACCTTCCTCATAGCTAGCTATGACTACCAGGAACCATTCCCAGCAAGAAAAATGCCAATCAACTTGTCATGGAAGGATGTTGGTGTAATTTGAGGCCATTTTGGTAGTCAGTCAAATTTCAGAAAATTCCATGTGGTCCCCCGCAGTAGCTTTTTTCAATTTTGGCCCAAAACCGACTTTTTTCAGAAATGCGCGCTACCTTCCTCATAGCTAGCTATGACTACCAGGAACCATTCCCAGCAAGAAAAATGCCAATCAACTTGTCATGGAAGGATTTTGGTGTAATTTGAGGCCGTTTTGGTAGTCAGTCAAATTTCAGAAAATTCCATGTGGTCCCCCGCAGTAGCTTTTTTTAATTTTGGCCCAAAACCGACTTTCTTCAGAAATGCGCGCTACCTTCCTCATAGCTAGCTATGACTACCAGGAACCATTCCCAGCAAGAAAAATGCCAATCAACTTGTCATGGAAAGATGTTGGTGTAATTTGAGGCCATTTTGGTAGTCAGTCAAATTTCAGAAAATTCCATGTGGTCCCCCGCAGTAGCTTTTTTCAATTTTGGCCCAAAACCGACTTTTTTCAGAAATGCGCGCTACCTTCCTCATAGCTTGCTATGACTACCAGGAACCATTCCCAGCAAGAAAAATGCCAATCAACTTGTCATGGAAGGATGTTGGTGTAATTTGAGGCCATTTTGGTAGTCAGTCAAATTTCAGAAAATTCCATGTGGTCCCCCGCAGTAGCTGTTTTCAATTTTGGCCCAAAACCGACTTTTTTCAGAAATGCGCGCTATCTTCCTCATAGCTAGCTATGACTACCAGGAACCATTCCCAGCAAGAAAAATGCCAATCAACTTGTCATGGAAGGATGTTGGTGTAATTTGAGGCCATTTTGGTAGTCAGTCAAATTTCAGAAAATTCCATGTGGTCCCCCGCAGTAGCTGTTTTCAATTTTGGCCCAAAACCGACTTTTTTCAGAAATGCGCACTACCTTCCTCATAGCTAGCTATGACTACCAGGAACCATTCCCAGCAAGAAAAATGCCAATCAACTTGTCATGGAAGGATTTTGGTGTAATTTGAGGCCATTTTGGTAGTCAGTCAAATTTCAGAAAATTCCATGTGGTCCCCCGCAGTAGCTTTTTTCAATTTTGGCCCAAAACCGACTTTCTTCAGAAATGCGCGCTACCTTCCTCATAGCTAGCTATGACTACCAGGAACCATTCCCAGCAAGAAAAATGCCAATCAACTTGTCATGGAAGGATTTTGGTGTAATTTGAGGCCGTTTTGGTAGTCAGTCAAATTTCAGAAAATTCCATGTGGTCCCCCGCAGTAGCTTTTTTTAATTTTGGCCCAAAACCGACTTTCTTCAGAAATGCGCGCTACCTTCCTCATAGCTAGCTATGACTACCAGGAACCATTCCCAGCAAGAAAAATGCCAATCAACTTGTCATGGAAAGATGTTGGTGTAATTTGAGGCCATTTTGGTAGTCAGTCAAATTTCAGAAAATTCCATGTGGTCCCCCGCAGTAGCTTTTTTCAATTTTGGCCCAAAACCGACTTTTTTCAGAAATGCGCGCTACCTTCCTCATAGCTTGCTATGACTACCAGGAACCATTCCCAGCAAGAAAAATGCCAATCAACTTGTCATGGAAGGATGTTGGTGTAATTTGAGGCCATTTTGGTAGTCAGTCAAATTTCAGAAAATTCCATGTGGTCCCCCGCAGTAGCTGTTTTCAATTTTGGCCCAAAACCGACTTTTTTCAGAAATGCGCGCTATCTTCCTCATAGCTAGCTATGACTACCAGGAACCATTCCCAGCAAGAAAAATGCCAATCAACTTGTCATGGAAGGATGTTGGTGTAATTTGAGGCCATTTTGGTAGTCAGTCAAATTTCAGAAAATTCCATGTGGTCCCCCGCAGTAGCTGTTTTCAATTTTGGCCCCAAACCGACTTTTTTCAGAAATGCGCACTACCTTCCTCATAGCTAGCTATGACTACCAGGAACCATTCCCAGCAAGAAAAATGCCAATCAACTTGTCATGGAAGGATTTTGGTGTAATTTGAGGCCGTTTTGGTAGTCAGTCAAATTTCAGAAAATTCCATGTGGTCCCCCGCAGTAGCTTTTTTTAATTTTGGCCCAAAACCGACTTTCTTCAGAAATGCGCGCTACCTTCCTCATAGCTAGCTATGACTACCAGGAACCATTCCCAGCAAGAAAAATGCCAATCAACTTGTCATGGAAAGATGTTGGTGTAATTTGAGGCCATTTTGGTAGTCAGTCAAATTTCAGAAAATTCCATGTGGTCCCCCGCAGTAGCTTTTTTCAATTTTGGCCCAAAACCGACTTTTTTCAGAAATGCGCGCTACCTTCCTCATAGCTTGCTATGACTACCAGGAACCATTCCCAGCAAGAAAAATGCCAATCAACTTGTCATGGAAGGATGTTGGTGTAATTTGAGGCCATTTTGGTAGTCAGTCAAATTTCAGAAAATTCCATGTGGTCCCCCGCAGTAGCTGTTTTCAATTTTGGCCCAAAACCGACTTTTTTCAGAAATGCGCGCTATCTTCCTCATAGCTAGCTATGACTACCAGGAACCATTCCCAGCAAGAAAAATGCCAATCAACTTGTCATGGAAGGATGTTGGTGTAATTTGAGGCCATTTTGGTAGTCAGTCAAATTTCAGAAAATTCCATGTGGTCCCCCGCAGTAGCTGTTTTCAATTTTGGCCCAAAACCGACTTTTTTCAGAAATGCGCACTACCTTCCTCATAGCTAGCTATGACTACCAGGAACCATTCCCAGCAAGAAAAATGCCAATCAACTTGTCATGGAAGGATTTTGGTGTAATTTGAGGCCATTTTGGTAGTCAGTCAAATTTCAGAAAATTCCATGTGGTCCCCCGCAGTAGCTTTTTTCAATTTTGGCCCAAAACCGACTTTCTTCAGAAATGCGCGCTACCTTCCTCATAGCTAGCTATGACTACCAGGAACCATTCCCAGCAAGAAAAATGCCAATCAACTTGTCATGGAAGGATGTTGGTGTAATTTGAGGCCATTTTGGTAGTCAGTCAAATTTCAGAAAATTCCATGTGGTCCCCCGCAGTAGCTTTTTTCAATTTTGGCCCAAAACCGACTTTTTTCAGAAATGCGCGCTACCTTCCTCATAGCTAGCTATGACTACCAGGAACCATTCCCAGCAAGAAAAATGCCAATCAACTTGTCATGGAAGGATTTTGGTGTAATTTGAGGCCGTTTTGGTAGTCAGTCAAATTTCAGAAAATTCCATGTGGTCCCCCGCAGTAGCTTTTTTTAATTTTGGCCCAAAACCGACTTTCTTCAGAAATGCGCGCTACCTTCCTCATAGCTAGCTATGACTACCAGGAACCATTCCCAGCAAGAAAAATGCCAATCAACTTGTCATGGAAAGATGTTGGTGTAATTTGAGGCCATTTTGGTAGTCAGTCAAATTTCAGAAAATTCCATGTGGTCCCCCGCAGTAGCTTTTTTCAATTTTGGCCCAAAACCGACTTTTTTCAGAAATGCGCGCTACCTTCCTCATAGCTTGCTATGACTACCAGGAACCATTCCCAGCAAGAAAAATGCCAATCAACTTGTCATGGAAGGATGTTGGTGTAATTTGAGGCCATTTTGGTAGTCAGTCAAATTTCAGAAAATTCCATGTGGTCCCCCGCAGTAGCTGTTTTCAATTTTGGCCCAAAACCGACTTTTTTCAGAAATGCGCGCTATCTTCCTCATAGCTAGCTATGACTACCAGGAACCATTCCCAGCAAGAAAAATGCCAATCAACTTGTCATGGAAGGATGTTGGTGTAATTTGAGGCCATTTTGGTAGTCAGTCAAATTTCAGAAAATTCCATGTGGTCCCCCGCAGTAGCTGTTTTCAATTTTGGCCCAAAACCGACTTTTTTCAGAAATGCGCACTACCTTCCTCATAGCTAGCTATGACTACCAGGAACCATTCCCAGCAAGAAAAATGCCAATCAACTTGTCATGGAAGGATTTTGGTGTAATTTGAGGCCATTTTGGTAGTCAGTCAAATTTCAGAAAATTCCATGTGGTCCCCCGCAGTAGCTTTTTTCAATTTTGGCCCAAAACCGACTTTCTTCAGAAATGCGCGCTACCTTCCTCATAGCTAGCTATGACTACCAGGAACCATTCCCAGCAAGAAAAATGCCAATCAACTTGTCATGGAAGGATTTTGGTGTAATTTGAGGCCGTTTTGGTAGTCAGTCAAATTTCAGAAAATTCCATGTGGTCCCCCGCAGTAGCTTTTTTTAATTTTGGCCCAAAACCGACTTTCTTCAGAAATGCGCGCTACCTTCCTCATAGCTAGCTATGACTACCAGGAACCATTCCCAGCAAGAAAAATGCCAATCAACTTGTCATGGAAGGATTTTGGTGTAATTTGAGGCCGTTTTGGTAGTCAGTCAAATTTCAGAAAATTCCATGTGGTCCCCCGCAGTAGCTTTTTTTAATTTTGGCCCAAAACCGACTTTCTTCAGAAATGCGCGCTACCTTCCTCATAGCTAGCTATGACTACCAGGAACCATTCCCAGCAAGAAAAATGCCAATCAACTTGTCATGGAAAGATGTTGGTGTAATTTGAGGCCATTTTGGTAGTCAGTCAAATTTCAGAAAATTCCATGTGGTCCCCCGCAGTAGCTTTTTTCAATTTTGGCCCAAAACCGACTTTTTTCAGAAATGCGCGCTACCTTCCTCATAGCTTGCTATGACTACCAGGAACCATTCCCAGCAAGAAAAATGCCAATCAACTTGTCATGGAAGGATGTTGGTGTAATTTGAGGCCATTTTGGTAGTCAGTCAAATTTCAGAAAATTCCATGTGGTCCCCCGCAGTAGCTGTTTTCAATTTTGGCCCAAAACCGACTTTTTTCAGAAATGCGCGCTATCTTCCTCATAGCTAGCTATGACTACCAGGAACCATTCCCAGCAAGAAAAATGCCAATCAACTTGTCATGGAAGGATGTTGGTGTAATTTGAGGCCATTTTGGTAGTCAGTCAAATTTCAGAAAATTCCATGTGGTCCCCCGCAGTAGCTGTTTTCAATTTTGGCCCAAAACCGACTTTTTTCAGAAATGCGCACTACCTTCCTCATAGCTAGCTATGACTACCAGGAACCATTCCCAGCAAGAAAAATGCCAATCAACTTGTCATGGAAGGATTTTGGTGTAATTTGAGGCCATTTTGGTAGTCAGTCAAATTTCAGAAAATTCCATGTGGTCCCCCGCAGTAGCTTTTTTCAATTTTGGCCCAAAACCGACTTTCTTCAGAAATGCGCGCTACCTTCCTCATAGCTAGCTATGACTACCAGGAACCATTCCCAGCAAGAAAAATGCCAATCAACTTGTCATGGAAGGATGTTGGTGTAATTTGAGGCCATTTTGGTAGTCAGTCAAATTTCAGAAAATTCCATGTGGTCCCCCGCAGTAGCTTTTTTCAATTTTGGCCCAAAACCGACTTTTTTCAGAAATGCGCGCTACCTTCCTCATAGCTAGCTATGACTACCAGGAACCATTCCCAGCAAGAAAAATGCCAATCAACTTGTCATGGAAGGATTTTGGTGTAATTTGAGGCCGTTTTGGTAGTCAGTCAAATTTCAGAAAATTCCATGTGGTCCCCCGCAGTAGCTTTTTTTAATTTTGGCCCAAAACCGACTTTCTTCAGAAATGCGCGCTACCTTCCTCATAGCTAGCTATGACTACCAGGAACCATTCCCAGCAAGAAAAATGCCAATCAACTTGTCATGGAAAGATGTTGGTGTAATTTGAGGCCATTTTGGTAGTCAGTCAAATTTCAGAAAATTCCATGTGGTCCCCCGCAGTAGCTTTTTTCAATTTTGGCCCAAAACCGACTTTTTTCAGAAATGCGCGCTACCTTCCTCATAGCTTGCTATGACTACCAGGAACCATTCCCAGCAAGAAAAATGCCAATCAACTTGTCATGGAAGGATGTTGGTGTAATTTGAGGCCATTTTGGTAGTCAGTCAAATTTCAGAAAATTCCATGTGGTCCCCCGCAGTAGCTGTTTTCAATTTTGGCCCAAAACCGACTTTTTTCAGAAATGCGCGCTATCTTCCTCATAGCTAGCTATGACTACCAGGAACCATTCCCAGCAAGAAAAATGCCAATCAACTTGTCATGGAAGGATGTTGGTGTAATTTGAGGCCATTTTGGTAGTCAGTCAAATTTCAGAAAATTCCATGTGGTCCCCCGCAGTAGCTGTTTTCAATTTTGGCCCAAAACCGACTTTTTTCAGAAATGCGCACTACCTTCCTCATAGCTAGCTATGACTACCAGGAACCATTCCCAGCAAGAAAAATGCCAATCAACTTGTCATGGAAGGATTTTGGTGTAATTTGAGGCCATTTTGGTAGTCAGTCAAATTTCAGAAAATTCCATGTGGTCCCCCGCAGTAGCTTTTTTCAATTTTGGCCCAAAACCGACTTTCTTCAGAAATGCGCGCTACCTTCCTCATAGCTAGCTATGACTACCAGGAACCATTCCCAGCAAGAAAAATGCCAATCAACTTGTCATGGAAGGATTTTGGTGTAATTTGAGGCCGTTTTGGTAGTCAGTCAAATTTCAGAAAATTCCATGTGGTCCCCCGCAGTAGCTTTTTTTAATTTTGGCCCAAAACCGACTTTCTTCAGAAATGCGCGCTACCTTCCTCATAGCTAGCTATGACTACCAGGAACCATTCCCAGCAAGAAAAATGCCAATCAACTTGTCATGGAAAGATGTTGGTGTAATTTGAGGCCATTTTGGTAGTCAGTCAAATTTCAGAAAATTCCATGTGGTCCCCCGCAGTAGCTTTTTTCAATTTTGGCCCAAAACCGACTTTTTTCAGAAATGCGCGCTACCTTCCTCATAGCTTGCTATGACTACCAGGAACCATTCCCAGCAAGAAAAATGCCAATCAACTTGTCATGGAAGGATGTTGGTGTAATTTGAGGCCATTTTGGTAGTCAGTCAAATTTCAGAAAATTCCATGTGGTCCCCCGCAGTAGCTGTTTTCAATTTTGGCCCAAAACCGACTTTTTTCAGAAATGCGCGCTATCTTCCTCATAGCTAGCTATGACTACCAGGAACCATTCCCAGCAAGAAAAATGCCAATCAACTTGTCATGGAAGGATGTTGGTGTAATTTGAGGCCATTTTGGTAGTCAGTCGAATTTCAGAAAATTCCATGTGGTCCCCCGCAGTAGCTGTTTTCAATTTTGGCCCCAAACCGACTTTTTTCAGAAATGCGCACTACCTTCCTCATAGCTAGCTATGACTACCAGGAACCATTCCCAGCAAGAAAAATGCCAATCAACTTGTCATGGAAGGATTTTGGTGTAATTTGAGGCCGTTTTGGTAGTCAGTCAAATTTCAGAAAATTCCATGTGGTCCCCCGCAGTAGCTTTTTTTAATTTTGGCCCAAAACCGACTTTCTTCAGAAATGCGCGCTACCTTCCTCATAGCTAGCTATGACTACCAGGAACCATTCCCAGCAAGAAAAATGCCAATCAACTTGTCATGGAAAGATGTTGGTGTAATTTGAGGCCATTTTGGTAGTCAGTCAAATTTCAGAAAATTCCATGTGGTCCCCCGCAGTAGCTTTTTTCAATTTTGGCCCAAAACCGACTTTTTTCAGAAATGCGCGCTACCTTCCTCATAGCTTGCTATGACTACCAGGAACCATTCCCAGCAAGAAAAATGCCAATCAACTTGTCATGGAAGGATGTTGGTGTAATTTGAGGCCATTTTGGTAGTCAGTCAAATTTCAGAAAATTCCATGTGGTCCCCCGCAGTAGCTGTTTTCAATTTTGGCCCAAAACCGACTTTTTTCAGAAATGCGCGCTATCTTCCTCATAGCTAGCTATGACTACCAGGAACCATTCCCAGCAAGAAAAATGCCAATCAACTTGTCATGGAAGGATGTTGGTGTAATTTGAGGCCATTTTGGTAGTCAGTCAAATTTCAGAAAATTCCATGTGGTCCCCCGCAGTAGCTGTTTTCAATTTTGGCCCAAAACCGACTTTTTTCAGAAATGCGCACTACCTTCCTCATAGCTAGCTATGACTACCAGGAACCATTCCCAGCAAGAAAAATGCCAATCAACTTGTCATGGAAGGATTTTGGTGTAATTTGAGGCCATTTTGGTAGTCAGTCAAATTTCAGAAAATTCCATGTGGTCCCCCGCAGTAGCTTTTTTCAATTTTGGCCCAAAACCGACTTTCTTCAGAAATGCGCGCTACCTTCCTCATAGCTAGCTATGACTACCAGGAACCATTCCCAGCAAGAAAAATGCCAATCAACTTGTCATGGAAGGATGTTGGTGTAATTTGAGGCCATTTTGGTAGTCAGTCAAATTTCAGAAAATTCCATGTGGTCCCCCGCAGTAGCTTTTTTCAATTTTGGCCCAAAACCGACTTTTTTCAGAAATGCGCGCTACCTTCCTCATAGCTAGCTATGACTACCAGGAACCATTCCCAGCAAGAAAAATGCCAATCAACTTGTCATGGAAGGATTTTGGTGTAATTTGAGGCCGTTTTGGTAGTCAGTCAAATTTCAGAAAATTCCATGTGGTCCCCCGCAGTAGCTTTTTTTAATTTTGGCCCAAAACCGACTTTCTTCAGAAATGCGCGCTACCTTCCTCATAGCTAGCTATGACTACCAGGAACCATTCCCAGCAAGAAAAATGCCAATCAACTTGTCATGGAAAGATGTTGGTGTAATTTGAGGCCATTTTGGTAGTCAGTCAAATTTCAGAAAATTCCATGTGGTCCCCCGCAGTAGCTTTTTTCAATTTTGGCCCAAAACCGACTTTTTTCAGAAATGCGCGCTACCTTCCTCATAGCTTGCTATGACTACCAGGAACCATTCCCAGCAAGAAAAATGCCAATCAACTTGTCATGGAAGGATGTTGGTGTAATTTGAGGCCATTTTGGTAGTCAGTCAAATTTCAGAAAATTCCATGTGGTCCCCCGCAGTAGCTGTTTTCAATTTTGGCCCAAAACCGACTTTTTTCAGAAATGCGCGCTATCTTCCTCATAGCTAGCTATGACTACCAGGAACCATTCCCAGCAAGAAAAATGCCAATCAACTTGTCATGGAAGGATGTTGGTGTAATTTGAGGCCATTTTGGTAGTCAGTCAAATTTCAGAAAATTCCATGTGGTCCCCCGCAGTAGCTGTTTTCAATTTTGGCCCAAAACCGACTTTTTTCAGAAATGCGCACTACCTTCCTCATAGCTAGCTATGACTACCAGGAACCATTCCCAGCAAGAAAAATGCCAATCAACTTGTCATGGAAGGATTTTGGTGTAATTTGAGGCCATTTTGGTAGTCAGTCAAATTTCAGAAAATTCCATGTGGTCCCCCGCAGTAGCTTTTTTCAATTTTGGCCCAAAACCGACTTTCTTCAGAAATGCGCGCTACCTTCCTCATAGCTAGCTATGACTACCAGGAACCATTCCCAGCAAGAAAAATGCCAATCAACTTGTCATGGAAGGATTTTGGTGTAATTTGAGGCCGTTTTGGTAGTCAGTCAAATTTCAGAAAATTCCATGTGGTCCCCCGCAGTAGCTTTTTTTAATTTTGGCCCAAAACCGACTTTCTTCAGAAATGCGCGCTACCTTCCTCATAGCTAGCTATGACTACCAGGAACCATTCCCAGCAAGAAAAATGCCAATCAACTTGTCATGGAAAGATGTTGGTGTAATTTGAGGCCATTTTGGTAGTCAGTCAAATTTCAGAAAATTCCATGTGGTCCCCCGCAGTAGCTTTTTTCAATTTTGGCCCAAAACCGACTTTTTTCAGAAATGCGCGCTACCTTCCTCATAGCTTGCTATGACTACCAGGAACCATTCCCAGCAAGAAAAATGCCAATCAACTTGTCATGGAAGGATGTTGGTGTAATTTGAGGCCATTTTGGTAGTCAGTCAAATTTCAGAAAATTCCATGTGGTCCCCCGCAGTAGCTGTTTTCAATTTTGGCCCAAAACCGACTTTTTTCAGAAATGCGCGCTATCTTCCTCATAGCTAGCTATGACTACCAGGAACCATTCCCAGCAAGAAAAATGCCAATCAACTTGTCATGGAAGGATGTTGGTGTAATTTGAGGCCATTTTGGTAGTCAGTCGAATTTCAGAAAATTCCATGTGGTCCCCCGCAGTAGCTGTTTTCAATTTTGGCCCCAAACCGACTTTTTTCAGAAATGCGCACTACCTTCCTCATAGCTAGCTATGACTACCAGGAACCATTCCCAGCAAGAAAAATGCCAATCAACTTGTCATGGAAGGATTTTGGTGTAATTTGAGGCCGTTTTGGTAGTCAGTCAAATTTCAGAAAATTCCATGTGGTCCCCCGCAGTAGCTTTTTTTAATTTTGGCCCAAAACCGACTTTCTTCAGAAATGCGCGCTACCTTCCTCATAGCTAGCTATGACTACCAGGAACCATTCCCAGCAAGAAAAATGCCAATCAACTTGTCATGGAAAGATGTTGGTGTAATTTGAGGCCATTTTGGTAGTCAGTCAAATTTCAGAAAATTCCATGTGGTCCCCCGCAGTAGCTTTTTTCAATTTTGGCCCAAAACCGACTTTTTTCAGAAATGCGCGCTACCTTCCTCATAGCTTGCTATGACTACCAGGAACCATTCCCAGCAAGAAAAATGCCAATCAACTTGTCATGGAAGGATGTTGGTGTAATTTGAGGCCATTTTGGTAGTCAGTCAAATTTCAGAAAATTCCATGTGGTCCCCCGCAGTAGCTGTTTTCAATTTTGGCCCAAAACCGACTTTTTTCAGAAATGCGCGCTATCTTCCTCATAGCTAGCTATGACTACCAGGAACCATTCCCAGCAAGAAAAATGCCAATCAACTTGTCATGGAAGGATGTTGGTGTAATTTGAGGCCATTTTGGTAGTCAGTCAAATTTCAGAAAATTCCATGTGGTCCCCCGCAGTAGCTTTTTTCAATTTTGGCCCAAAACCGACTTTTTTCAGAAATGCGCGCTACCTTCCTCATAGCTTGCTATGACTACCAGGAACCATTCCCAGCAAGAAAAATGCCAATCAACTTGTCATGGAAGGATGTTGGTGTAATTTGAGGCCATTTTGGTAGTCAGTCAAATTTCAGAAAATTCCATGTGGTCCCCCGCAGTAGCTGTTTTCAATTTTGGCCCAAAACCGACTTTTTTCAGAAATGCGCGCTATCTTCCTCATAGCTAGCTATGACTACCAGGAACCATTCCCAGCAAGAAAAATGCCAATCAACTTGTCATGGAAGGATGTTGGTGTAATTTGAGGCCATTTTGGTAGTCAGTCAAATTTCAGAAAATTCCATGTGGTCCCCCGCAGTAGCTGTTTTCAATTTTGGCCCAAAACCGACTTTTTTCAGAAATGCGCACTACCTTCCTCATAGCTAGCTATGACTACCAGGAACCATTCCCAGCAAGAAAAATGCCAATCAACTTGTCATGGAAGGATTTTGGTGTAATTTGAGGCCATTTTGGTAGTCAGTCAAATTTCAGAAAATTCCATGTGGTCCCCCGCAGTAGCTTTTTTCAATTTTGGCCCAAAACCGACTTTCTTCAGAAATGCGCGCTACCTTCCTCATAGCTAGCTATGACTACCAGGAACCATTCCCAGCAAGAAAAATGCCAATCAACTTGTCATGGAAAGATGTTGGTGTAATTTGAGGCCATTTTGGTAGTCAGTCAAATTTCAGAAAATTCCATGTGGTCCCCCGCAGTAGCTTTTTTCAATTTTGGCCCAAAACCGACTTTTTTCAGAAATGCTTGCTACCTTTCTCATAGCTAGCTATGACTACCAGGAACCATTCCCAGCAAGAAAAATGCCAATCAACTTGTCATGGAAGGATTTTGGTGTAATTTGAGGCTGTTTTGGTAGTCAGTCAAATTTCAGAAAATTCCATGTGGTCCCCCGCAGTAGCTTTTTTCAATTTTGGCCCAAAACCGACTTTCTTCAGAAATGCGCGCTACCTTCCTCATGGCTAGCTATGACTACCAGGAACCATTCCCAGCAAGAAAAATGCCAATCAACTTGTCATGGAAAGATGTTGGTGTAATTTGAGGCCATTTTGGTAGTCAGTCAAATTTCAGAAAATTCCATGTGGTCCCCCGCAGTAGCTTTTTTCAATTTTGGCCCAAAACCGACTTTCTTCAGAAATGCGCGCTACCTTCCTCATAGCTAGCTATGACTACCAGGAACCATTCCCAGCAAGAAAAATGCCAATCAACTTGTCATGGAAGGATTTTGGTGTAATTTGAGGCCGTTTTGGTAGTCAGTCAAATTTCAGAAAATTCCATGTGGTCCCCCGCAGTAGCTTTTTTTAATTTTGGCCCAAAACCGACTTTTTTCAGAAATGCGCACTACCTTCCTCATAGCTAGCTATGACTACCAGGAACCATTCCCAGCAAGAAAAATGCCAATCAACTTGTCATGGAAGGATTTTGGTGTAATTTGAGGCCATTTTGGTAGTCAGTCAAATTTCAGAAAATTCCATGTGGTCCCCCGCAGTAGCTTTTTTCAATTTTGGCCCAAAACCGACTTTCTTCAGAAATGCGCGCTACCTTCCTCATAGCTAGCTATGACTACCAGGAACCATTCCCAGCAAGAAAAATGCCAATCAACTTGTCATGGAAGGATTTTGGTGTAATTTGAGGCCGTTTTGGTAGTCAGTCAAATTTCAGAAAATTCCATGTGGTCCCCCGCAGTAGCTTTTTTTAATTTTGGCCCAAAACCGACTTTCTTCAGAAATGCGCGCTACCTTCCTCATAGCTAGCTATGACTACCAGGAACCATTCCCAGCAAGAAAAATGCCAATCAACTTGTCATGGAAAGATGTTGGTGTAATTTGAGGCCATTTTGGTAGTCAGTCAAATTTCAGAAAATTCCATGTGGTCCCCCGCAGTAGCTTTTTTCAATTTTGGCCCAAAACCGACTTTTTTCAGAAATGCGCGCTACCTTCCTCATAGCTTGCTATGACTACCAGGAACCATTCCCAGCAAGAAAAATGCCAATCAACTTGTCATGGAAGGATGTTGGTGTAATTTGAGGCCATTTTGGTAGTCAGTCAAATTTCAGAAAATTCCATGTGGTCCCCCGCAGTAGCTGTTTTCAATTTTGGCCCAAAACCGACTTTTTTCAGAAATGCGCGCTATCTTCCTCATAGCTAGCTATGACTACCAGGAACCATTCCCAGCAAGAAAAATGCCAATCAACTTGTCATGGAAGGATGTTGGTGTAATTTGAGGCCATTTTGGTAGTCAGTCAAATTTCAGAAAATTCCATGTGGTCCCCCGCAGTAGCTGTTTTCAATTTTGGCCCCAAACCGACTTTTTTCAGAAATGCGCACTACCTTCCTCATAGCTAGCTATGACTACCAGGAACCATTCCCAGCAAGAAAAATGCCAATCAACTTGTCATGGAAGGATTTTGGTGTAATTTGAGGCCGTTTTGGTAGTCAGTCAAATTTCAGAAAATTCCATGTGGTCCCCCGCAGTAGCTTTTTTTAATTTTGGCCCAAAACCGACTTTCTTCAGAAATGCGCGCTACCTTCCTCATAGCTAGCTATGACTACCAGGAACCATTCCCAGCAAGAAAAATGCCAATCAACTTGTCATGGAAAGATGTTGGTGTAATTTGAGGCCATTTTGGTAGTCAGTCAAATTTCAGAAAATTCCATGTGGTCCCCCGCAGTAGCTTTTTTCAATTTTGGCCCAAAACCGACTTTTTTCAGAAATGCGCGCTACCTTCCTCATAGCTTGCTATGACTACCAGGAACCATTCCCAGCAAGAAAAATGCCAATCAACTTGTCATGGAAGGATGTTGGTGTAATTTGAGGCCATTTTGGTAGTCAGTCAAATTTCAGAAAATTCCATGTGGTCCCCCGCAGTAGCTGTTTTCAATTTTGGCCCAAAACCGACTTTTTTCAGAAATGCGCGCTATCTTCCTCATAGCTAGCTATGACTACCAGGAACCATTCCCAGCAAGAAAAATGCCAATCAACTTGTCATGGAAGGATGTTGGTGTAATTTGAGGCCATTTTGGTAGTCAGTCAAATTTCAGAAAATTCCATGTGGTCCCCCGCAGTAGCTGTTTTCAATTTTGGCCCAAAACCGACTTTTTTCAGAAATGCGCACTACCTTCCTCATAGCTAGCTATGACTACCAGGAACCATTCCCAGCAAGAAAAATGCCAATCAACTTGTCATGGAAGGATTTTGGTGTAATTTGAGGCCATTTTGGTAGTCAGTCAAATTTCAGAAAATTCCATGTGGTCCCCCGCAGTAGCTTTTTTCAATTTTGGCCCAAAACCGACTTTCTTCAGAAATGCGCGCTACCTTCCTCATAGCTAGCTATGACTACCAGGAACCATTCCCAGCAAGAAAAATGCCAATCAACTTGTCATGGAAAGATGTTGGTGTAATTTGAGGCCATTTTGGTAGTCAGTCAAATTTCAGAAAATTCCATGTGGTCCCCCGCAGTAGCTTTTTTCAATTTTGGCCCAAAACCGACTTTTTTCAGAAATGCTTGCTACCTTTCTCATAGCTAGCTATGACTACCAGGAACCATTCCCAGCAAGAAAAATGCCAATCAACTTGTCATGGAAGGATTTTGGTGTAATTTGAGGCTGTTTTGGTAGTCAGTCAAATTTCAGAAAATTCCATGTGGTCCCCCGCAGTAGCTTTTTTCAATTTTGGCCCAAAACCGACTTTCTTCAGAAATGCGCGCTACCTTCCTCATGGCTAGCTATGACTACCAGGAACCATTCCCAGCAAGAAAAATGCCAATCAACTTGTCATGGAAAGATGTTGGTGTAATTTGAGGCCATTTTGGTAGTCAGTCAAATTTCAGAAAATTCCATGTGGTCCCCCGCAGTAGCTTTTTTCAATTTTGGCCCAAAACCGACTTTCTTCAGAAATGCGCGCTACCTTCCTCATAGCTAGCTATGACTACCAGGAACCATTCCCAGCAAGAAAAATGCCAATCAACTTGTCATGGAAAGATGTTGGTGTAATTTGAGGCCATTTTGGTAGTCAGTCAAATTTCAGAAAATTCCATGTGGTCCCCCGCAGTAGCTTTTTTCAATTTTGGCCCAAAACCGACTTTTTTCAGAAATGCTTGCTACCTTCCTCATAGCTAGCTATGACTACCAGGAACCATTCCCAGCAAGAAAAATGCCAATCAACTTGTCATGGAAGGATTTTGGTGTAATTTGAGGCTGTTTTGGTAGTCAGTCAAATTTCAGAAAATTCCATGTGGTCCCCCCGCAGTAGCTTTTTTCAATTTTGGCCCAAAACCGACTTTCTTCAGAAATGCGCGCTACCTTCCTCATAGCTAGCTATGACTACCAGGAACCATTCCCAGCAAGAAAAATGCCAATCAACTTGTCATGGAAAGATGTTGGTGTAATTTGAGGCCATTTTGGTAGTCAGTCAAATTTCAGAAAATTCCATGTGGTCCCCCGCAGTAGCTTTTTTCAATTTTGGCCCAAAACCGACTTTCTTCAGAAATGCGCGCTACCTTCCTCATAGCTAGCTATGACTACCAGGAACCATTCCCATCAAGAAAAATGCCAATCAACTTGTCATGGAAGGATGTTGGTGTAATTTGAGGCCGTTTTGGTAGTCAGTCAAATTTCAGAAAATTCCATATGGTCCCCCGCAGTAGCTTTTTTCAATTTTGGCCCAAAACCGACTTTTTTCAGAAATGCGCGCTACCTTCCTCATAGCTAGCTATGACTACCAGGAACCATTCCCAGCAAGAAAAATGCCAATCAACTTGTCATGGAAGGATTTTGGTGTAATTTGAGGCCATTTTGGTAGTCAGTCAAATTTCAGAAAATTCCATGTGGTCCCCCGCAGTAGCTTTTTTCAATTTTGGCCCAAAACCGACTTTTTTCAGAAATGCGCGCTACCTTCCTCATAGCTAGCTATGACTACCAGGAACCATTCCCAGCAAGAAAAATGCCAATCAACTTGTCATGGAAGGATTTTGGTGTAATTTGAGGCCATTTTGGTAGTCAGTCAAATTTCAGAAAATTCCATGTGGTCCCCCGCAGTAGCTTTTTTCAATTTTGGCCCAAAACCGACTTTCTTCAGAAATGCGCGCTACCTTCCTCATAGCTAGCTATGACTACCAGGAACCATTCCCAGCAAGAAAAATGCCAATCAACTTGTCATGGAAGGATGTTGGTGTAATTTGAGGCCATTTTGGTAGTCAGTCAAATTTCAGAAAATTCCATGTGGTCCCCCGCAGTAGCTGTTTTCAATTTTGGCCCAAAACCGACTTTTTTCAGAAATGCGCGCTATCTTCCTCATAGCTAGCTATGACTACCAGGAACCATTCCCAGCAAGAAAAATGCCAATCAACTTGTCATGGAAGGATGTTGGTGTAATTTGAGGCCATTTTGGTAGTCAGTCAAATTTCAGAAAATTCCATGTGGTCCCCCGCAGTAGCTGTTTTCAATTTTGGCCCAAAACCGACTTTTTTCAGAAATGCGCACTACCTTCCTCATAGCTAGCTATGACTACCAGGAACCATTCCCAGCAAGAAAAATGCCAATCAACTTGTCATGGAAGGATTTTGGTGTAATTTGAGGCCATTTTGGTAGTCAGTCAAATTTCAGAAAATTCCATGTGGTCCCCCGCAGTAGCTTTTTTCAATTTTGGCCCAAAACCGACTTTCTTCAGAAATGCGCGCTACCTTCCTCATAGCTAGCTATGACTACCAGGAACCATTCCCAGCAAGAAAAATGCCAATCAACTTGTCATGGAAGGATTTTGGTGTAATTTGAGGCCGTTTTGGTAGTCAGTCAAATTTCAGAAAATTCCATGTGGTCCCCCGCAGTAGCTTTTTTTAATTTTGGCCCAAAACCGACTTTCTTCAGAAATGCGCGCTACCTTCCTCATAGCTAGCTATGACTACCAGGAACCATTCCCAGCAAGAAAAATGCCAATCAACTTGTCATGGAAAGATGTTGGTGTAATTTGAGGCCATTTTGGTAGTCAGTCAAATTTCAGAAAATTCCATGTGGTCCCCCGCAGTAGCTTTTTTCAATTTTGGCCCAAAACCGACTTTTTTCAGAAATGCGCGCTACCTTCCTCATAGCTTGCTATGACTACCAGGAACCATTCCCAGCAAGAAAAATGCCAATCAACTTGTCATGGAAGGATGTTGGTGTAATTTGAGGCCATTTTGGTAGTCAGTCAAATTTCAGAAAATTCCATGTGGTCCCCCGCAGTAGCTGTTTTCAATTTTGGCCCAAAACCGACTTTTTTCAGAAATGCGCGCTATCTTCCTCATAGCTAGCTATGACTACCAGGAACCATTCCCAGCAAGAAAAATGCCAATCAACTTGTCATGGAAGGATGTTGGTGTAATTTGAGGCCATTTTGGTAGTCAGTCAAATTTCAGAAAATTCCATGTGGTCCCCCGCAGTAGCTGTTTTCAATTTTGGCCCCAAACCGACTTTTTTCAGAAATGCGCACTACCTTCCTCATAGCTAGCTATGACTACCAGGAACCATTCCCAGCAAGAAAAATGCCAATCAACTTGTCATGGAAGGATTTTGGTGTAATTTGAGGCCGTTTTGGTAGTCAGTCAAATTTCAGAAAATTCCATGTGGTCCCCCGCAGTAGCTTTTTTTAATTTTGGCCCAAAACCGACTTTCTTCAGAAATGCGCGCTACCTTCCTCATAGCTAGCTATGACTACCAGGAACCATTCCCAGCAAGAAAAATGCCAATCAACTTGTCATGGAAAGATGTTGGTGTAATTTGAGGCCATTTTGGTAGTCAGTCAAATTTCAGAAAATTCCATGTGGTCCCCCGCAGTAGCTTTTTTCAATTTTGGCCCAAAACCGACTTTTTTCAGAAATGCGCGCTACCTTCCTCATAGCTTGCTATGACTACCAGGAACCATTCCCAGCAAGAAAAATGCCAATCAACTTGTCATGGAAGGATGTTGGTGTAATTTGAGGCCATTTTGGTAGTCAGTCAAATTTCAGAAAATTCCATGTGGTCCCCCGCAGTAGCTGTTTTCAATTTTGGCCCAAAACCGACTTTTTTCAGAAATGCGCGCTATCTTCCTCATAGCTAGCTATGACTACCAGGAACCATTCCCAGCAAGAAAAATGCCAATCAACTTGTCATGGAAGGATGTTGGTGTAATTTGAGGCCATTTTGGTAGTCAGTCAAATTTCAGAAAATTCCATGTGGTCCCCCGCAGTAGCTGTTTTCAATTTTGGCCCAAAACCGACTTTTTTCAGAAATGCGCACTACCTTCCTCATAGCTAGCTATGACTACCAGGAACCATTCCCAGCAAGAAAAATGCCAATCAACTTGTCATGGAAGGATTTTGGTGTAATTTGAGGCCATTTTGGTAGTCAGTCAAATTTCAGAAAATTCCATGTGGTCCCCCGCAGTAGCTTTTTTCAATTTTGGCCCAAAACCGACTTTCTTCAGAAATGCGCGCTACCTTCCTCATAGCTAGCTATGACTACCAGGAACCATTCCCAGCAAGAAAAATGCCAATCAACTTGTCATGGAAAGATGTTGGTGTAATTTGAGGCCATTTTGGTAGTCAGTCAAATTTCAGAAAATTCCATGTGGTCCCCCGCAGTAGCTTTTTTCAATTTTGGCCCAAAACCGACTTTTTTCAGAAATGCTTGCTACCTTTCTCATAGCTAGCTATGACTACCAGGAACCATTCCCAGCAAGAAAAATGCCAATCAACTTGTCATGGAAGGATTTTGGTGTAATTTGAGGCTGTTTTGGTAGTCAGTCAAATTTCAGAAAATTCCATGTGGTCCCCCGCAGTAGCTTTTTTCAATTTTGGCCCAAAACCGACTTTCTTCAGAAATGCGCGCTACCTTCCTCATGGCTAGCTATGACTACCAGGAACCATTCCCAGCAAGAAAAATGCCAATCAACTTGTCATGGAAAGATGTTGGTGTAATTTGAGGCCATTTTGGTAGTCAGTCAAATTTCAGAAAATTCCATGTGGTCCCCCGCAGTAGCTTTTTTCAATTTTGGCCCAAAACCGACTTTCTTCAGAAATGCGCGCTACCTTCCTCATAGCTAGCTATGACTACCAGGAACCATTCCCAGCAAGAAAAATGCCAATCAACTTGTCATGGAAAGATGTTGGTGTAATTTGAGGCCATTTTGGTAGTCAGTCAAATTTCAGAAAATTCCATGTGGTCCCCCGCAGTAGCTTTTTTCAATTTTGGCCCAAAACCGACTTTTTTCAGAAATGCTTGCTACCTTCCTCATAGCTAGCTATGACTACCAGGAACCATTCCCAGCAAGAAAAATGCCAATCAACTTGTCATGGAAGGATTTTGGTGTAATTTGAGGCTGTTTTGGTAGTCAGTCAAATTTCAGAAAATTCCATGTGGTCCCCCCGCAGTAGCTTTTTTCAATTTTGGCCCAAAACCGACTTTCTTCAGAAATGCGCGCTACCTTCCTCATAGCTAGCTATGACTACCAGGAACCATTCCCAGCAAGAAAAATGCCAATCAACTTGTCATGGAAAGATGTTGGTGTAATTTGAGGCCATTTTGGTAGTCAGTCAAATTTCAGAAAATTCCATGTGGTCCCCCGCAGTAGCTTTTTTCAATTTTGGCCCAAAACCGACTTTCTTCAGAAATGCGCGCTACCTTCCTCATAGCTAGCTATGACTACCAGGAACCATTCCCATCAAGAAAAATGCCAATCAACTTGTCATGGAAGGATGTTGGTGTAATTTGAGGCCGTTTTGGTAGTCAGTCAAATTTCAGAAAATTCCATATGGTCCCCCGCAGTAGCTTTTTTCAATTTTGGCCCAAAACCGACTTTTTTCAGAAATGCGCGCTACCTTCCTCATAGCTAGCTATGACTACCAGGAACCATTCCCAGCAAGAAAAATGCCAATCAACTTGTCATGGAAGGATTTTGGTGTAATTTGAGGCCATTTTGGTAGTCAGTCAAATTTCAGAAAATTCCATGTGGTCCCCCGCAGTAGCTTTTTTCAATTTTGGCCCAAAACCGACTTTTTTCAGAAATGCGCGCTACCTTCCTCATAGCTAGCTATGACTACCAGGAACCATTCCCAGCAAGAAAAATGCCAATCAACTTGTCATGGAAGGATTTTGGTGTAATTTGAGGCCATTTTGGTAGTCAGTCAAATTTCAGAAAATTCCATGTGGTCCCCCGCAGTAGCTTTTTTCAATTTTGGCCCAAAACCGACTTTCTTCAGAAATGCGCGCTACCTTCCTCATAGCTAGCTATGACTACCAGGAACCATTCCCAGCAAGAAAAATGCCAATCAACTTGTCATGGAAAGATGTTGGTGTAATTTGAGGCCATTTTGGTAGTCAGTCAAATTTCAGAAAATTCCATGTGGTCCCCCGCAGTAGCTTTTTTCAATTTTGGCCCAAAACCGACTTTCTTCAGAAATGCGCGCTACCTTCCTCATAGCTAGCTATGACTACCAGGAACCATTCCCATCAAGAAAAATGCCAATCAACTTGTCATGGAAAGATGTTGGTGTAATTTGAGGCCGTTTTGGTAGTCAGTCAAATTTCAGAAAATTCCATGTGGTCCCCCGCAGTAGCTTTTTTCAATTTTGGCCCAAAACCGACTTTTTTCAGAAATGCGCGCTACCTTCCTCATAGCTAGCTATGACTACCAGGAACCATTCCCAGCAAGAAAAATGCCAATCAACTTGTCATGGAAGGATTTTGGTGTAATTTGAGGCCATTTTGGTAGTCAGTCAAATTTCAGAAAATTCCATGTGGTCCCCCGCAGTAGCTTTTTTCAACTTTGGCCCAAAACCGACTTTTTTCAGAAATGCGCGCTACCTTCCTCATAGCCAGCTATGACTACCAGGAACCATTCCCAGCAAGAAAAATGCCAATCAACTTGTCATGGAAGGATTTTGGTGTAATTTGAGGCCATTTTGGTAGTCAGTCAAATTTCAGAAAATTCCATGTGGTCCCCCGCAGTAGCTTTTTTCAATTTTGGCCCAAAACCGACTTTCTTCAGAAATGCGCGCTACCTTCCTCATAGCTAGCTATGACTACCAGGAACCATTCCCAGCAAGAAAAATGCCAATCAACTTGTCATGGAAAGATGTTGGTGTAATTTGAGGCCATTTTGGTAGTCAGTCAAATTTCAGAAAATTCCATGTGGTCCCCCGCAGTAGCTTTTTTCAATTTTGGCCCAAAACCGACTTTCTTCAGAAATGCGCGCTACCTTCCTCATAGCTAGCTATGACTACCAGGAACCATTCCCAGCAAGAAAAATGCCAATCAACTTGTCATGGAAAGATGTTGGTGTAATTTGAGGCCATTTTGGTAGTCAGTCAAATTTCAGAAAATTCCATGTGGTCCCCCGCAGTAGCTTTTTTCAATTTTGGCCCAAAACCGACTTTCTTCAGAAATGCGCGCTACCTTCCTCATAGCTAGTTATGACTACCAGGAACCATTCCCAGCAAGAAAAATGCCAATCAACTTGTCATGGAAAGATGTTGGTGTAATTTGAGGCCATTTTGGTAGTCAGTCAAATTTCAGAAAATTCCATGTGGTCCCCCGCAGTAGCTTTTTTCAATTTTGGCCCAAAACCGACTTTTTTCAGAAATGCTCGCTACCTTCCTCATAGCTAGCTATGACTACCAGGAACCATTCCCAGCAAGAAAAATGCCAATCAACTTGTCATGGAAGGATTTTTGTGTAATTTGAGGCCGTTTTGGTAGTCAGTCAAATTTCAGAAAATTCCATGTGGTCCCCCGCAGTAGCTTTTTTCAATTTTGGCCCAAAACCGACTTTCTTCAGAAATGCGCGCTACCTTCCTCATAGCTTGCTATGACTACCAGGAACCATTCCCAGCAAGAAAAATGCCAATCAACTTGTCATGGAAGGATGTTGGTGTAATTTGAGGCCATTTTGGTAGTCAGTCAAATTTCAGAAAATTCCATGTGGTCCCCCGCATTAGCTGTTTTCAATTTTGGCCCAAAACCGACTTTCTTCAGAAATGCGCGCTACCTTCCTCATAGCTAGCTATGACTACCAGGAACCATTCCCAGCAAGAAAAATGCCAATCAACTTGTCATGGAAAGATGTTGGTGTAATTTGAGGCCATTTTGGTAGTCAGTCAAATTTCAGAAAATTCCATGTGGTCCCCCGCAGTAGCTTTTTTCAATTTTGGCCCAAAACCGACTTTTTTCAGAAATGCGCGCTACCTTCCTCATAGCTAGCTATGACTACCAGGAACCATTCCCAGCAAGAAAAATGCCAATCAACTTGTCACTGAAAGATGTTGGTGTAATTTGAGGCCATTTTGGTAGTCAGTCAAATTTCAGAAAATTCCATGTGGTCCCCCGCAGTAGCTTTTTTCAATTTTGGCCCAAAACCGACTTTCTTCAGAAATGCGTACTACCTTCCTCATAGCTAGCTATGACTACCAGGAACCATTCCCAGCAAGAAAAATGCCAATCAACTTGTCATGGAAGGATGTTGGTGTAATTTGAGGCCGTTTTGGTAGTCAGTCAAATTTCAGAAAATTCCATGTGGTCCCCCGCAGTAGCTTTTTTCAATTTTGGCCCAAACCGACTTTTTTCAGAAATGCGCGCTACCTTCCTCATAGCTAGCTATGACTACCAGGAACCATTCCCAGCAAGAAAAATGCCAATCAACTTGTCATGGAAGGATTTTGGTGTAATTTGAGGCCATTTTGGTAGACAGTCAAATTTCAGAAAATTCCATGTGGTCCCCCGCAGTAGCTTTTTTTAATTTTGGCCCAAAACCGACTTTCTTCAGAAATGTGCGCTACCTTCCTCATAGCTAGCTATGACTACCAGGAACCATTCCCAGCAAGAAAAATGCCAATCAACTTGTCATGGAAAGATTTTGGTGTAATTTGAGGCCATTTTGGTAGTCAGTCAAATTTCAGAAAATTCCATGTGGTCCCCCGCAGTAGCTTTTTTCAATTTTGGCCCAAAACCGACTTTTTTCAGAAATGCGCGCTACCTTCCTAATAGCTAGCTATGACTACCAGGAACCATTCCCAGCAAGAAAAATGCCAATCAACTTGTCATGGAAGGATGTTGGTGTAATTTGAGGCCGTTTTGGTAGTCAGTCAAATTTCAGAAAATTCCATGTGGTCCCCCGCAGTAGCTTTTTTCAATTTTGGCCCAAAACCGACTTTTTTCAGAAATGCGCGCTACCTTCCTCATAGCTAGCTATGACTACCAGGAACCATTCCCAGCAAGAAAAATGCCAATCAACTTGTCATGGAAGGATTTTGGTGTAATTTGAGGCCGTTTTGGTAGTCAGTCAAATTTCAGAAAATTCCATGTGGTCCCCCGCAGTAGCTTTTTTTAATTTTGGCCCAAAACCGACTTTCTTCAGAAATGCGCGCTACCTTCCTCATAGCTAGCTATGACTACCAGGAACCATTCCCAGGAAGAAAAATGCCAATCAACTTGTCATGGAAAGATGTTGGTGTAATTTGAGGCCATTTTGGTAGTCAGTCAAATTTCAGAAAATTCCATGTGGTCCCCCGCAGTAGCTTTTTTCAATTTTGGCCCAAAACCGACTTTTTTCAGAAATGCGCGCTACCTTCCTCATAGCTAGCTATGACTACCAGGAACCATTCCCAGCAAGAAAAATGCCAATCAACTTGTCATGGAAAGATGTTGGTGTAATTTGAGGCCATTTTGGTAGTCAGTCAAATTTCAGAAAATTCCATGTGGTCCCCCGCAGTAGCTTTTTTCAATTTTGGCCCAAAACCGACTTTCTTCAGAAATGCGCGCTACCTTCCTCATAGCTAGCTATGACTACCAGGAACCATTCCCAGCAAGAAAAATGCCAATCAACTTGTCATGGAAAGATGTTGGTGTAATTTGAGGCCATTTTGGTAGTCAGTCAAATTTCAGAAAATTCCATGTGGTCCCCCGCAGTAGCTTTTTTCAATTTTGGCCCAAAACCGACTTTCTTCAGAAATGCGCGCTACCTTCCTCATAGCTAGTTATGACTACCAGGAACCATTCCCAGCAAGAAAAATGCCAATCAACTTGTCATGGAAGGATTTTGGTGTAATTTGAGGCCGTTTTGGTAGTCAGTCAAATTTCAGAAAATTCCATGTGGTCCCCCGCAGTAGCTTTTTTTAATTTTGGCCCAAAACCGACTTTCTTCAGAAATGCGCGCTACCTTCCTCATAGCTAGCTATGACTACCAGGAACCATTCCCAGCAAGAAAAATGCCAATCAACTTTTCATGGAAGGATGTTGGTGTAATTTGAGGCCGTTTTGGTAGTCAGTCAAATTTCAGAAAATTCCATGTGGTCCCCCGCAGTAGCTTTTTTTCAATTTTGGCCCAAAACCGACTTTTTTCAGAAATGCTCGCTACCTTCCTCATAGCTAGCTATGACTACCAGGAACCATTCCCAGCAAGAAAAATGCCAATCAACTTGTCATGGAAGGATTTTGGTGTAATTTGAGGCCGTTTTGGTAGTCAGTCAAATTTCAGAAAATTCCATGTGGTCCCCCGCAGTAGCTTTTTTCAATTTTGGCCCAAAACCGACTTTCTTCAGAAATGTGCGCTACCTTCCTCATAGCTTGCTATGACTACCAGGAACCATTCCCAGCAAGAAAAATGCCAATCAACTTGTCATGGAAGGATGTTGGTGTAATTTGAGGCCATTTTGGTAGTCAGTCAAATTTCAGAAAATTCCATGTGGTCCCCCGCATTAGCTGTTTTCAATTTTGGCCCAAAACCGACTTTCTTCAGAAATGCGCGCTACCTTCCTCATAGCTAGCTATGACTACCAGGAACCATTCCCAGCAAGAAAAATGCCAATCAACTTGTCATGGAAAGATGTTGGTGTAATTTGAGGCCATTTTGGTAGTCAGTCAAATTTCAGAAAATTCCATGTGGTCCCCCGCAGTAGCTTTTTTCAATTTTGGCCCAAAACCGACTTTTTTCAGAAATGCGCGCTACCTTCCTCATAGCTAGCTATGACTACCAGGAACCATTCCCAGCAAGAAAAATGCCAATCAACTTCTCATGGAAGGATTTTGGTGTAATTTGAGGCCGTTTTGGTAGACAGTCAAATTTCAGAAAATTCCATGTGGTCCCCCGCAGTAGCTTTTTTTAATTTTGGCCCAAAACCGACTTTCTTCAGAAATGCGCGCTACCTTCCTCATAGCTAGCTATGACTACCAGGAACCATTCCCAGCAAGAAAAATGCCAATCAACTTGTCATGGAAAGATGTTGGTGTAATTTGAGGCCATTTTGGTAGTCAGTCAAATTTCAGAAAATTCCATGTGGTCCCCCGCAGTAGCTTTTTTCAATTTTGGCCCAAAACCGACTTTCTTCAGAAATGCGTACTACCTTCCTCATAGCTAGCTATGACTACCAGGAACCATTCCCAGCAAGAAAAATGCCAATCAACTTGTCATGGAAGGATGTTGGTGTAATTTGAGGCCGTTTTGGTAGTCAGTCAAATTTCAGAAAATTCCATGTGGTCCCCCGCAGTAGCTTTTTTCAATTTTGGCCCAAAACCGACTTTTTTCAGAAATGCGCGCTACCTTCCTCATAGCTAGCTATGACTACCAGGAACCATTCCCAGCAAGAAAAATGCCAATCAACTTGTCATGGAAGGATTTTGGTGTAATTTGAGGCCGTTTTGGTAGTCAGTCAAATTTCAGAAAATTCCATGTGGTCCCCCGCAGTAGCTTTTTTTAATTTTGGCCCAAAACCGACTTTCTTCAGAAATGCGCGCTACCTTCCTCATAGCTAGCTATGACTACCAGGAACCATTCCCAGCAAGAAAAATGCCAATCAACTTGTCATGGAAAGATGTTGGTGTAATTTGAGGCCATTTTGGTAGTCAGTCAAATTTCAGAAAATTCCATGTGGTCCCCCGCAGTAGCTTTTTTCAATTTTGGCCCAAAACCGACTTTTTTCAGAAATGCGCGCTACCTTCCTCATAGCTTGCTATGACTACCAGGAACCATTCCCAGCAAGAAAAATGCCAATCAACTTGTCATGGAAGGATGTTGGTGTAATTTGAGGCCATTTTGGTAGTCAGTCAAATTTCAGAAAATTCCATGTGGTCCCCCGCAGTAGCTGTTTTCAATTTTGGCCCAAAACGGACTTTTTTCAGAAATGCGCGCTATCTTCCTCATAGCTAGCTATGACTACCAGGAACCATTCCCAGCAAGAAAAATGCCAATCAACTTGTCATGGAAGGATGTTGGTGTAATTTGAGGCCATTTTGGTAGTCAGTCAAATTTCAGAAAATTCCATGTGGTCCCCCGCAGTAGCTGTTTTCAATTTTGGCCCAAAACCGACTTTTTTCAGAAATGCGCACTACCTTCCTCATAGCTAGCTATGACTACCAGGAACCATTCCCAGCAAGAAAAATGCCAATCAACTTGTCATGGAAGGATTTTGGTGTAATTTGAGGCCATTTTGGTAGTCAGTCAAATTTCAGAAAATTCCATGTGGTCCCCCGCAGTAGCTTTTTTTAATTTTGGCCCAAAACCGACTTTCTTCAGAAATGCGCGCTACCTTCCTCATAGCTAGCTATGACTACCAGGAACCATTCCCAGCAAGAAAAATGCCAATCAACTTGTCATGGAAGGATTTTGGTGTAATTTGAGGCCGTTTTGGTAGTCAGTCAAATTTCAGAAAATTCCATGTGGTCCCCCGCAGTAGCTTTTTTTAATTTTGGCCCCGAACCGACTTTTTTCAGAAATGCGCGCTACCTTCCTCATAGCTAGCTATGACTACCAGGAACCATTCCCAGCAAGAAAAATGCCAATCAACTTGTCATGGAAAGATGTTGGTGTAATTTGAGGCCATTTTGGTAGTCAGTCAAATTTCAGAAAATTCCATGTGGTCCCCCGCAGTAGCTTTTTTCAATTTTGGCCCAAAACCGACTTTTTTCAGAAATGCGCGCTACCTTCCTCATAGCTTGCTATGACTACCAGGAACCATTCCCAGCAAGAAAAATGCCAATCAACTTGTCATGGAAGGATGTTGGTGTAATTTGAGGCCATTTTAGTAGTCAGTCAAATTTTAGAAAATTCCATGTGGTCCCCCGCATTAGCTGTTTTCAATTTTGGCCCAAAACCGACTTTTTTCAGAAATGCGCGCTATCTTCCTCATAGCTAGCTATGACTACCAGGAACCATTCCCAGCAAGAAAAATGCCAATCAACTTGTCATGGAAGGATGTTGGTGTAATTTGAGGCCATTTTGGTAGTCAGTCAAATTTCAGAAAATTCCATGTGGTCCCCCGCAGTAGCTGTTTTCAATTTTGGCCCAAAACCGACTTTTTTCAGAAATGCGCACTACCTTCCTCATAGCTAGCTATGACTACCAGGAACCATTCCCAGCAAGAAAAATGCCAATCAACTTGTCATGGAAGGATTTTGGTGTAATTTGAGGCCATTTTGGTAGTCAGTCAAATTTCAGAAAATTCCATGTGGTCCCCCGCAGTAGCTTTTTTCAATTTTGGCCCAAAACCGACTTTCTTCAGAAATGCGCGCTACCTTCCTCATAGCTAGCTATGACTACCAGGAACCATTCCCAGCAAGAAAAATGCCAATCAACTTGTCATGGAAGGATGTTGGTGTAATTTGAGGCCGTTTTGGTAGTCAGTCAAATTTCAGAAAATTCCATGTGGTCCCCCGCAGTAGCTTTTTATAATTTTGGCCCAAAACCGACTTTCTTCAGAAATGCGCGCTACCTTCCTCATAGCTAGCTATGACTACCAGGAACCATTCCCAGCAAGAAAAATGCCAATCAACTTGTCATGGAAAGATGTTGGTGTAATTTGAGGCCATTTTGGTAGTCAGTCAAATTTCAGAAAATTCCATGTGGTCCCCCGCAGTAGCTTTTTTCAATTTTGGCCCAAAACCGACTTTTTTCAGAAATGCGCGCTACCTTCCTCATAGCTTGCTATGACTACCAGGAACCATTCCCAGCAAGAAAAATGCCAATCAACTTGTCATGGAAGGATGTTGGTGTAATTTGAGGCCATTTTGGTAGTCAGTCAAATTTCAGAAAATTCCATGTGGTCCCCCGCAGTAGCTGTTTTCAATTTTGGCCCAAAACCGACTTTTTTCAGAAATGCGCGCTACCTTCCTCATAGCTTGCTATGACTACCAGGAACCATTCCCAGCAAGAAAAATGCCAATCAACTTGTCATGGAAGGATGTTGGTGTAATTTGAGGCCATTTTGGTAGTCAGTCAAATTTCAGAAAATTCCATGTGGTCCCCCGCAGTAGCTGTTTTCAATTTTGGCCCAAAACCGACTTTTTTCAGAAATGCGCGCTATCTTCCTCATAGCTAGCTATGACTACCAGGAACCATTCCCAGCAAGAAAAATGCCAATCAACTTGTCATGGAAGGATGTTGGTGTAATTTGAGGCCATTTTGGTAGTCAGTCAAATTTCAGAAAATTCCATGTGGTCCCCCGCAGTAGCTGTTTTCAATTTTGGCCCAAAACCGACTTTTTTCAGAAATGCGCACTACCTTCCTCATAGCTAGCTATGACTACCAGGAACCATTCCCAGCAAGAAAAATGCCAATCAACTTGTCATGGAAGGATTTTGGTGTAATTTGAGGCCGTTTTGGTAGTCAGTCAAATTTCAGAAAATTCCATGTGGTCCCCCGCAGTAGCTTTTTTTAATTTTGGCCCAAAACCGACTTTCTTCAGAAATGCGCGCTACCTTCCTCATAGCTAGCTATGACTACCAGGTACCATTCCCAGCAAGAAAAATGCCAATCAACTTGTCATGGAAAGATGTTGGTGTAATTTGAGGCCATTTTGGTAGTCAGTCAAATTTCAGAAAATTCCATGTGGTCCCCCGCAGTAGCTTTTTTCAATTTTGGCCCAAAACCGACTTTTTTCAGAAATGCGCGCTACCTTCCTCATAGCTTGCTATGACTACCAGGAACCATTCCCAGCAAGAAAAATGCCAATCAACTTGTCATGGAAGGATGTTGGTGTAATTTGAGGCCATTTTGGTAGTCAGTCAAATTTCAGAAAATTCCATGTGGTCCCCCGCAGTAGCTGTTTTCAATTTTGGCCCAAAACCGACTTTTTTCAGAAATGCGCGCTATCTTCCTCATAGCTAGCTATGACTACCAGGAACCATTCCCAGCAAGAAAAATGCCAATCAACTTGTCATTGAAGGATGTTGGTGTAATTTGAGGCCATTTTGGTAGTCAGTCAAATTTCAGAAAATTCCATGTGGTCCCCCGCAGTAGCTGTTTTCAATTTTGGCCCAAAACCGACTTTTTTCAGAAATGCGCACTACCTTCCTCATAGCTAGCTATGACTACCAGGAACCATTCCCAGCAAGAAAAATGCCAATCAACTTGTCATGGAAGGATTTTGGTGTAATTTGAGGCCATTTTGGTAGTCAGTCAAATTTCAGAAAATTCCATGTGGTCCCCCGCAGTAGCTTTTTTCAATTTTGGCCCAAAACCGACTTTCTTCAGAAATGCGCGCTACCTTCCTCATAGCTAGCTATGACTACCAGGAACCATTCCCAGCAAGAAAAATGCCAATCAACTTGTCATGGAAAGATGTTGGTGTAATTTGAGGCCATTTTGGTAGTCAGTCAAATTTCAGAAAATTCCATGTGGTCCCCCCGCAGTAGCTTTTTTCAATTTTGGCCCAAAACCGACTTTCTTCAGAAATGCGCGCTACCTTCCTCATAGCTAGCTATGACTACCAGGAACCATTCCCAGCAAGAAAAATGCCAATCAACTTGTCATGGAAAGATGTTGGTGTAATTTGAGGCCATTTTGGTAGTCAGTCAAATTTCAGAAAATTCCATGTGGTCCCCCGCAGTAGCTTTTTTCAATTTTGGCCCAAAACCGACTTTCTTCAGAAATGCGCGCTACCTTCCTCATAGCTAGCTATGACTACCAGGAACCATTCCCATCAAGAAAAATGCCAATCAACTTGTCATGGAAGGATGTTGGTGTAATTTGAGGCCGTTTTGGTAGTCAGTCAAATTTCAGAAAATTCCATATGGTCCCCCGCAGTAGCTTTTTTCAATTTTGGCCCAAAACCGACTTTTTTCAGAAATGCGCGCTACCTTCCTCATAGCTAGCTATGACTACCAGGAACCATTCCCAGCAAGAAAAATGCCAATCAACTTGTCATGGAAGGATTTTGGTGTAATTTGAGGCCATTTTGGTAGTCAGTCAAATTTCAGAAAATTCCATGTGGTCCCCCGCAGTAGCTTTTTTCAATTTTGGCCCAAAACCGACTTTTTTCAGAAATGCGCGCTACCTTCCTCATAGCTAGCTATGACTACCAGGAACCATTCCCAGCAAGAAAAATGCCAATCAACTTGTCATGGAAGGATTTTGGTGTAATTTGAGGCCATTTTGGTAGTCAGTCAAATTTCAGAAAATTCCATGTGGTCCCCCGCAGTAGCTTTTTTCAATTTTGGCCCAAAACCGACTTTCTTCAGAAATGCGCGCTACCTTCCTCATAGCTAGCTATGACTACCAGGAACCATTCCCAGCAAGAAAAATGCCAATCAACTTGTCATGGAAAGATGTTGGTGTAATTTGAGGCCATTTTGGTAGTCAGTCAAATTTCAGAAAATTCCATGTGGTCCCCCGCAGTAGCTTTTTTCAATTTTGGCCCAAAACCGACTTTCTTCAGAAATGCGCGCTACCTTCCTCATAGCTAGCTATGACTACCAGGAACCATTCCCATCAAGAAAAATGCCAATCAACTTGTCATGGAAAGATGTTGGTGTAATTTGAGGCCGTTTTGGTAGTCAGTCAAATTTCAGAAAATTCCATGTGGTCCCCCGCAGTAGCTTTTTTCAATTTTGGCCCAAAACCGACTTTTTTCAGAAATGCGCGCTACCTTCCTCATAGCTAGCTATGACTACCAGGAACCATTCCCAGCAAGAAAAATGCCAATCAACTTGTCATGGAAGGATTTTGGTGTAATTTGAGGCCATTTTGGTAGTCAGTCAAATTTCAGAAAATTCCATGTGGTCCCCCGCAGTAGCTTTTTTCAACTTTGGCCCAAAACCGACTTTTTTCAGAAATGCGCGCTACCTTCCTCATAGCCAGCTATGACTACCAGGAACCATTCCCAGCAAGAAAAATGCCAATCAACTTGTCATGGAAGGATTTTGGTGTAATTTGAGGCCATTTTGGTAGTCAGTCAAATTTCAGAAAATTCCATGTGGTCCCCCGCAGTAGCTTTTTTCAATTTTGGCCCAAAACCGACTTTCTTCAGAAATGCGCGCTACCTTCCTCATAGCTAGCTATGACTACCAGGAACCATTCCCAGCAAGAAAAATGCCAATCAACTTGTCATGGAAAGATGTTGGTGTAATTTGAGGCCATTTTGGTAGTCAGTCAAATTTCAGAAAATTCCATGTGGTCCCCCGCAGTAGCTTTTTTCAATTTTGGCCCAAAACCGACTTTCTTCAGAAATGCGCGCTACCTTCCTCATAGCTAGTTATGACTACCAGGAACCATTCCCAGCAAGAAAAATGCCAATCAACTTGTCATGGAAAGATGTTGGTGTAATTTGAGGCCATTTTGGTAGTCAGTCAAATTTCAGAAAATTCCATGTGGTCCCCCGCAGTAGCTTTTTTCAATTTTGGCCCAAAACCGACTTTCTTCAGAAATGCGTACTACCTTCCTCATAGCTAGCTATGACTACCAGGAACCATTCCCAGCAAGAAAAATGCCAATCAACTTTTCATGGAAGGATGTTGGTGTAATTTGAGGCCGTTTTGGTAGTCAGTCAAATTTCAGAAATTCCATGTGGTCCCCCGCAGTAGCTTTTTTCAATTTTGGCCCCAAACCGACTTTTTTTCAGAAATGCGCGCTACCTTCCTCATAGCTATTTATGACTACCAGGAACCATTCCCAGCAAAAAAAATGCCAATCAACTTGTCATGGAAGGATTTTGGTGTAATTTGAGGCCGTTTTGGTAGTCAGTCAAATTTCAGAAAATTCCATGTGGTCCCCCGCAGTAGCTTTTTTCAATTTTGGCCCAAAACCGACTTTTTTCAGAAATGCGCGCTACCTTCCTCATAGCTAGCTATGACTACCAGGAACCATTCACAGCAAAAAAAATGCCAATCAACTTGTCATGGAAGGATTTTGGTGTAATTTGAGGCCGTTTTGGTAGTCAGTCAAATTTCAGAAAATTCCATGTGGTCCCCCGCAGTAGCTTTTTTCAATTTTGGCCCAAAACCGACTTTTTTCAGAAATGCGCGCTACCTTCCTCATAGCTAGCTATGACTACCAGGAACCATTCCCAGCAAGAAAAATGCCAATCAACTTGTCATGGAAAGATATTGGTGTAATTTGAGGCCGTTTTGGTAGTCAGTCAAATTTCAGAAAATTCCATGTGGTCCCCCGCAGTAGCTTTTTTCAATTTTGGCCCAAAACCGACTTTTTTCAGAAATGCGCGCTACCTTCCTCATAGCTAGCTATGACTACCAGGAACCATTCACAGCAAAAAAAATGCCAATCAACTTGTCATGGAAGGATTTTGGTGTAATTTGAGGCCGTTTTGGTAGTCAGTCAAATTTCAGAAAATTCCATGTGGTCCCCCGCAGTAGCTTTTTTCAATTTTGGCCCAAAACCGACTTTTTTCAGAAATGCGCGCTACCTTCCTCATAGCTAGCTATGACTACCAGGAACCATTCCCAGCAAGAAAAATGCCAATCAACTTGTCATGGAAAGATGTTGGTGTAATTTGAGGCCGTTTTGGTAGTCAGTCAAATTTCAGAAAATTCCATGTGGTCCCCCGCATTAGCTTTTTTCAATTTTGGCCCCAAACCGACTTTTTTCAGAAATGCGCGCTACCTTCCTCAAAGCTAGCTATGACTACCAGGAACCATTCCCAGCAAAAAAAAATGCCAATCAACTTGTCATGGAAGGATTTTGGTGTAATTTGAGGCCGTTTTGGTAGTCAGTCAAATTTCAGAAAATTCCATGTGGTCCCCCGCAGTAGTTTTTTCAATTTTGGCCCAAAACTGACTTTCTTCAGAAATGCGCGCTACCTTCCTCATAGCTAGCTATGACTACCAGGAACCATTCCCAGCAAAAAAAATGCCAATCAACTTGTCATGGAAGGATGTTGGTGTAATTTGAGGCCATTTTGGTAGTCAGTCAAATTTCAGAAAATTCCATGTGGTCCCCCGCAGTAGCTTTTTTCAATTTTGGCCCCAAACCGACTTTCTTCAGAAATGCGCGCTACCTTCCTCATAGCTATTTATGACTACCAGGAACCATTCCCAGCAAGAAAAATGCCAATCAACTTGTCATGGAAGGATGTTGGTGTAATTTGAGGCCGTTTTGGTAGTCAGTCAAATTTCAGAAAATTCCATGTGGTCCCCCGCAGTATCTTTTTTCAATTTTGGCCCCAAACCGACTTTTTTCAGAAATGCGCGCTACCTTCCTCATAGCTAGCTATGACTACCAGGAACCATTCCCAGCAAAAAAAATGCCAATCAACTTGTCATGAAAGGGTTTTGGTGTAATTTGAGGCCGTTTTGGTAGTCAGTCAAATTTCAGAAAATTCCATGTGGTCCCCCGCAGTAGCTTTTTTCAATTTTGGCCCAAAACCGACTTTTTTCAGAAATGCGCGCTACCTTCCTCATAGCTAGCTATGACTACCAGGAACCATTCCCAGCAAAAAAAATGCCAATCAACTTGTCATGGAAGGATTTTGGTGTAATTTGAGGCCATTTTGGTAGTCAGTCAAAATTCAGAAAATTCCATGTGGTCCCCCGCAGTAGCTTTTTTCAATTTTGGCCCAAAACCGACTTTTTTTCAGAAATGCGCGCTACCTTCCTCATAGCTAGCTATGACTACCAGGAACCATTCCCAGCAAGAAAAATGCCAATCAACTTGTCATGGAAAGATGTTGGTGTAATTTGAGGCCATTTTGGTAGTCAGTCAAATTTCAGAAAATTCCATGTGGTCCCCGCAGTAGCTTTTTTCAATTTGGCAGTCAGAAGCCATGCACATAGGCCTACTGCTTAAGTCAGTTTCCCTTGTGGTTATTTGATGATTATATAATTATTTTTATATTATATTTGTACATCAGTTGAGCTGAGCCTTGGCCTGAACTATGTAAACCTGTTTTATGGTTTTATTGTGTATAATTATTTCAATATTTATTGCAATCATGACCTGCAGTGAATATTGTCAAAGTGTTCAATCAAGATTGAAAATTGAGCATTGAGTGAGTGAAATAACCTGGATCCAATTTCATTTAAATGCTAAGCACAAACATTTGCTTAGCACAAAAATGTCTTGCCCAATACAAAAGCAAACAACCATTAAAAGTTGCATTTGATATTCATGGTCAATGAACAATGTGCTAAAGAACAATCACAAGTGATACACAACACATTCAAATGTTTTTTTATTAAGACAGAAATGTCATGCTTAGCAAATGTTTGTGCTAAGCAGCGCCGTAAAATTGGCCCCTGTTTATTGCTAATAGTGGCAAGGTTGAGAAGTATTGGTGTACAGCCAATACACAGTGTTTTCAGAAACAAGTTTTTTGGTTGTTCATATTTCTCTGTTATTATTTCTTTGACTGAATACTGTAGGTCTAGGATCCAACGTTTCAGGCAACGAGGAGGAGCATCTCTCTGGCTACTGGAAATCCTTCTGTATATCAATAATTTCAACCTGGTCATTGAGGAACAGCATGTCTAGTACCTCATGTCCTCATTCGTCATCTTTCTCCTACTGATGTGCTTGTGGCTGGGTTGAGTCTTCCACTGTTGCACCAGCCGGTCTGCTCCTGTTTTGTGCTCTAGAGCTCTAGAGGTGCAATCCAATAAATTATCAGATGATGACGACATCCTAAAATCAATATGACGACATCTTGAGATAATTTATTACGGGACGTTGACATCCTAAAATCAAGATGACGACTTCTTGAGATAATTTATCACGGGATGACGACATCCTAAAATCAAGATATCATCATCCCAAGATGCTTAGTCTCAAGATCTCAACAAGTCGGATGGCACCTCTAGGGTTCCATACATTTACATTTCTAAAACTGTATTTATTACGATTGTCAAAGTGCCTGAACCAAAGAAATTAATTTGTACAAATGCACAATTTGAAGTGGATCAAGAATCTATAATCCTATTTATTCTTTTCTTACTGGCTGTATAGAAATTGATATAAATCTATCACAACATTATTATAGCTGAAGAAAGTATCAAAATATGTAACAATGATGTGCGCCAATATGAATGATGACCACAAATCTTGCAGAAATGGTTAAATACAATACAGTGGAATGTCACTACAACCAACACGGCAGGATTCACATAAATTGTCCATTATAGTGGTCATTTGTACACACAATTGGGAGCCAAGGATGATGTTCAGTATAGCCCAATGTTCATTGTAGCAGCGTTCCACTGTACTGTACTTTTTTTGTCTACATTGTATAAACTCAATAAGTTACATGTATAATGTTCATGTACAGCTTTAGACACATCAGTATCTATTACTGAACATTGACATATTGTGTATGCTTTAGGCTTTGAGAAAGATCATGGTTTGATGGAAATGTCAGTTGCCTTGATATATTTCAGGTCATTCTTGTGGTTGATGAGCAGTTTGCAGCATTTTATCACTCATATATTTTAATGTATATGTATTAAGATTGACTTCAATATACATCATTATCAGTGTGTATGTCAGGTTTTTCAACTGACTGAATTGCAATGCACCATTTGATCAGGTTGGCATCCTGCTTTAGTCAATATAACCTCGTCCACCATCGACAATATTTATCATGTCAGAGTCTACAGAAATGCGATTGATTCTTTAAAATTAAATTATCGTTGTGCAAATACATTTTTGATAGCCTTGATTCATATTGTCTTTATTCATTCATGCATGAGGTACGTATCATATGAATAATATCAAATGAAAGCTGAGGAATTAAGCTTTCCAGATATGTGTCATTTATTATTCAAAAGTGAAATTAAAATAGGATTAAACATTGACAAATCTCAGTTTCGTTTTATCTGGGACACCCTGTGAATATTCAGGCTCAAGTATTATTCTCAACACTTTCTTTTGAATTCTTTCAAACAAATAACTTTGACATTTAAATAGCCATTCCATACAGGTGTGGCATATTCAGTTATGAAATTTGGTCATAATGCATGTTTTGACAGAATCCTTTATGCTTGGCAAAGTTAGCTCCCCATGGATTACACTCTTCTATGTTAAAATCTATGCTGTATTTGGTAGCTTTCATTATGATATTCATAATTCAAATTCAATCAAACATTTTGAAAATTGGTGTTGTTCACAAGTTGAAATTCTGAGAAGGATTCTGGCACTAATTTATTCATAGATTAGTCCAATCATAGATAAGGCCTGGGCTCGTATTCATAAAAACTAGCAGGTGCTTCCAAGTAAATACTTCTAGTAAGTACTTTTTTCTCTAAGTATTTAGCAGAAGGTGAAGCTTATACTTGATACCATATTCATAAAACGAGCATTTGGTACAGAATGCTAGACTTACAAACTTCAAGGTAATGCTTTGTGGTTTTGTGGTTAAGTACCTATTCAATTGCCAGTGGAATACAGATTGGTTTGATGTTAATGGGATTACATGAACAATTTGAGAGAAGAAACCATTGTCACAGGATAGCAACTGTTTGGCTCTGTGCAGGCGAACAGTTAGGGCAGATTTAGCCTTCAGAAAACAGGGGGGTTGGAAAGCAAAAAGTGTCATTTCGATGAAATCAAGTCCTAAACTGAGTGACAATCTGAAAAACTTATCGAGGGACGTGTCATGGCTAGAGCACATCAAATTCTTCGTTTACAGGACAGAATATTTTTTGTCGAGATTTTTCTCCAATTATAGGGCATAAAACATGAAAACATTCATCAGATCTTGGCACGTCAATTGTACATAAATATTGTGATTTTTTTTTTTCTCCAATAAAGAAATAATATTGGAATGAATTCATTTGTAACTGTGTTCTTATTTCAGTGCCTTGTTTCTTTGGAAAGAACAATATAATTGTCTGTTCTTTGTTTGGAGTCGTCAAATATTAAGTTATACTAGCTCAAGTTTTGGATTCTTGCGTTTAACCAAGCTTTTGGACTATTTTGGACTAAGTTCATCTGGGTTTTAATTGGACTCATCGTTTTCGTCATCGGCGGTCTGGTACCCGACCTTCTCGGCACTGCTCTCAATGATCTTCTGTAGTCTTTCCCTGGCTACGTTGGCCATGATCTGCCTCATGGCCGGATGCTCTGCCAACACTAGGAGACAGAAAACAAGAGAACAGCCGATCAGAATTAGGCCTGCCATATTACAATGACAAACATACTGGGGGTACTACTCCATACTGGTTGAAATACTCCATACTGGGGGAACTACTCCCATACTGGGGGAACTACCACACTGGGGGAACTACCGGGGGGGGGGGGGCACTACTTCATACATGTACTGGGGGAACTACTGGGGGAACTACCTGGGGAACTACCTGGGGAACTACCTGGGGGCACTACTCCATACTGGGGGAACTACCAGGGGGCACTACTTCATACTTGGGGAACTACCTGGGGGCACTACCTGGGGGCACTACTCCATACTGGGGGCACTACTTGGGGAACTACCTGGGGGAACTACTCCATACTGGGGGAACTACCGGGGGCACTACTTCATACTGGGGGAACTACCGGGGGCACTACTTCATACTGGGGGAACTACTGGGGGAACTACCTGGGGGCACTACTTCATACTGGGGGAACTACTAAGTCACAACCTAAACACCTTCCATTTAACATAAAACTGGGTTTAATGTCTGTTGGTCTCCAATACTACGATAAATAATGGAATCGTGGGGCAATTTTTATTTAAAAACCTAAATCTCAGTGTCTGTTGCTAATGAAATGTGATGTCAATCCAAATCGAAGATTACATCATTATGACTTCATCAATAATTGATCCAAGCGAGAGACCTCACGCCCAACCCCCCATGCACACACCCACACATTTTAATATAATAGGAATCATTTTGTAGATTGAAAGTTTCATTCAACATCACTGTTGACTCTATGAAAGTTTCCAAAGACAATTAATTTGATATGAAGACCCCAGCTTGTAATAGCTTGCATGGTTTCATTGGAGAGTTCATTTTAATTGTTTAGGCCAAATTTTATCAATTTTCTTCTTCCCCATCTATGTATTTTTTTAATTATTGATGCAAAGGTAGTATCATACTTCGGTAGCATATACCGAAACAGAAATCTGCAAGGTTTACTTATAACTTGCAGGGTATAAAGATGGTGTTGGTAGAAACGTAGTGTTATAAAAACTTATAATTTTTCTGCCTGAACTTGTATTCATCCAGTGACTAAAATGATTTTTGATCTTTTGAAGATTAAAAATGGAAAAAATTAAAAGCGGTACAAAAATGAAAAAAAAAAATACTGTGGCCGTTTCTCAATGTTTTTTTTCAAAAGTGGGCACCGTATGTGACTGAAACTTTCACAGATGACTGTTTTTGCATCTTTTTTGATATTTTTGCCCATAAATCTGCATTTCTTTGACAAAAACCTAAGTCTGATATTACCTTTAAGTATTCGTATAATTGTTGATCCTATCGTTTGTTTATTTTTGTGTGATTTATTTGTTTTATAAGTTGAATTGGCAGTATATTAGTAATTGGCACTGCTGATCCTATACTATGTATAATATTATATTCTCAAGTAAAAACGACCTAAACTGATAGCGAACATCCGACGCATGAGGGCGCTATTGTTGTAAACACACACGCATTCATGAGAGACCATGTGTAGCCTACATCAGCCGGTTGCTGCATTGAACGATTTGAGGAGATTTTTGTCTGCTTTCCTGCCCGAGTCCTAAGCAGAAGATGCATTTCCCAGGTGAGTCTTGGTCTGAGGTTTACTAGAGATTATCTCAAATACACCTTTAGCTCAAAAACGAGGTATTTTTGTGGCTTTTTTGCAGCAAATTTTAAATGGCACTTCAACTTGTACAAGAATTGCACTGACGACCATCATTTGTGTACAACTCTATGGAACCAGCAGAGGGCGTTTTGAGATAAATTGCCCCTGCTGCATTCAAAGTGTATCATTGCAGGTCTGAAAATCCATGTAAAACTCACTTTTTAGAAGCTATCCCAGTGTTACACAGCTGAGATTGAAGTTTATCATAACTTCAGTAAGGATAACCCTTTTTTCTTAAGGTTGATGGCCTACATGTACACACATGTATAAGTAACTTTGTTACTGGTACTTGTGGTAGCATACCAAAACAGAAATCTTCAAAAATTTACCTATAACTTACACCTGGGTATAAAGATGGTGATGGTAGAAACATACTGTGGAAAGAATTCCACTGACGGCCATTACCATGATTACGGAAACAGGATTATTTACTCCAAGAGCTAGCTTATTGGATGCAGGTCATGAGAAACTTCAATCTCAGGTGTGTATACTGGGGTAGCATATCTGAAAAGTGAGATTTTCAGTGTTTTTTGTCCTACAATAATACACTTCGAATGCAGCGATAGCCATTTTTCACATAACGCCCTCTAGCTGTCGGTCCCATTGGTTTGTGCACAAGTGATGGCCGTCAGTGAAATTCTTTCCCATACATGTACTGTTACCGTATACCATTAACATTTTGGGTCTGAGTCGGCTTGGGTCTGAGTCGGCTTGGGTCTGAGTCGGCTTGGGTTTGATTTGGCTTGGGTCTGAGTCGGCTTGGGTCTGAGTCGGCTTGGGTCTGAGTCGGCTTGGGTCTGAGTCGGCTTGGGTCTGAGTCGGCTTGGGTCTGAGTCGGCTTGTGTCTGAGTAGGCTTTTGTCTGAGTCGGCTTGGGTCTGAGTCGGCTTGGGTCTTAGTCGGCTTGGGTCTGAGTCGGCTTGGGTCTGAGTCCGCTTGGGTCTGAGTCCGCTTGGGTCTGAGTCGGCTTGGGTCTGAGTCCGCTTGGGTCATCAAATTGCGATGAAGTCATACCGAATTTGAATAGATGATTTTTTTTTTATAATTTCATTAATTATGTTGTATTTGTGTATTTCTTTGTGGGGACAGATTCTACGGACCATGATCCTTTCACCACTGTATCTGATTCCAGACGAGGTTTAATTACTTGCAATTCCCTTCCCTGGCTCATTCTGACTTGTGCTAACAAATTGAAGGAACTCTTTGCGGTACAAATGAGTAAGTGACATCTACAATTAATATTCTACATTATTGTTTGCACACTGGAAATAATGAATCAGAAAGTGCAAACAGTAAATAAGTTCGTTGTAATGTGAAAATGTATTTCACCAGATAGATGCCACAAGTTTTGGACAGGAGTCGGCCAGACTACAACCGTCATGAATAGAATTAACAACACAACACAAGTGATGGCCGTCAGTGAAATTCTTTCCCTTTTAAAGATCAAAATTAAAAGTGAAAAGATTTTTAAAATACTGTGGGTGTTTTTTCATTGTTTTCTCAAAAATTGGGCACCATTATGGGACTGAAATTTTCTCAGATGGCTGTTGTTGGGTCTGAATTGGCTTTGGTCTGAGTTGGCTTTGGTCTGAGTTGGCTTGGGTCTGAGTTGGCTTGGGTCTGTCAGTATGCTTGGGTCTGAGTTGTCTTGGGTCTGAGTTGGCTTGGATCTGAGTTGGCTTGGGTCTGAGTCAGCTTGTGTCTGAGTCGGCTTGGGTCTGAGTCGGCTTGGGTCTGAGTCGGCTTGGGTCTGAGTCGGCTTGTGTCTGAGTAGGCTTTTGTCTGAGTTGGCTTGGGTCTGAGTCGGCTTGGGTCTGAGTCGGCTTGGGTCTGAGTCGGCTTGTGTCTGAGTAGGCTTTTGTCTGAGTTGGCTTGGGTCTGAGTCGGCTTGGGTCTTAGTCGGCTTGGGTCTGAGTCGGCTTGGGTCTGAGTTGGCTTGGGTCTGAGTTGGCTTGGGTCTGAGTTGGCTTGGGTCTGAGTCGGCTTGGGTCATCATTTTGCAATGAAGTCATACCGAATTTGAATAGATGATTATTTTTATAATTTCATTTATTATGTTGTATTTGTGTATTTTTTGTGGGGACAGATTCTGCAGACCATCCTTTCACCACTGTATCTGACTCCAGATGAGGTTGAATTACTTGCAATTCCCTTCCCTGGCTCATTCTGACTTGTGCTGACAAATTGAAGGAACTCCTTGAGGTACAAATGAGTAAGTGACATCCACAATTAATCTTCTACATTATTGTTTGCACACTGGAAATAATGAATCAGAAAGTGCAAACAGTAAATGTAAAGTACGTTGTAATGTTTAAATGTATTGGACGAGTTTTGTGCAGGAGCCGGCCAGACTACAACCGTCATAGCACAACAATGGGAAGAACAGTTGAGTTGCTTTTACGTCACTCGATTTGGAGCATCTTCATCAGCTACATTTGGGTGTAACCTGCAGCTCGATAGCATGTTTATTTGCGGATAACTCGTCGACTACGTGTAATGCTTACTTCTGAAACTGTTACAGAGAATAAAAATTAAAGACAAAATTTTAAACTCTAGTGTAAAAAAAATGTCTGCTCCTAGTGCATTCTTTATGACGCCAGCTCGGCTATTTTCTCACATAGCGTGTCGTACTATACATGTTTACTTGGATTTTCAGCCATGAAAATGGCTTTGGAATCTGGCACAATCCATATAGTCTTGAAGAGAACATCTGCAGGTCTACGTTTTCGTACATGTTTCGGCTCGATAGCTTCAGTATTGAAGGAGAAATTTCAAACAATAGCTTACAAAAGTGTCTCATGTTGTTAGTGCAGTGTGGTGCGTGTAGCCTGTGGTGATATACTCTACCACAATAAAGTGTTTCATGGTCTAAGTGCAGTTTTTCTTCCGACTGCTCTGCCGTTTTGTCGCATAGCGTGTGGTGCTATAGTTCAGATTTTCAGCCATGAACATGACTTTGGAATTTGGCAGAGCTCATACTTTTCTGTAGAGTACATGTGGGGCTACATTTCGTGCAAGTTTCAGCTCGATTTCCTCTGTATTGAGGGAGAAATTTCAAACTCTAGCAGAAAAAAGTGTCTCATAGTCCAAGTGCAGTTTTTCTGCCGACTGCACTGCCGTTTTGTCGCATAGCGTGGGGTGGTATACTTGGATTTTCGGCCATGAACATGACCTTGGAATTTGACACAGCTCATACTTTCCTGTAGAGTACATCTGGGGCTACATTTCATGCAAGTTTCAGCTCGATTGCCTCAGTATCGAGGGAGAAATTTCAAACTCTAGCAGAAAAAAGTGTCTCATAGTCTTAGTGCATTTTTTTTTGCCTGGTGCTCTGCCGTTTTGTCGCATAGCGTGTGGTGCTATAAATGGATTTTCCGCCATGAACATGACTTTGGAATTTAGCAGAGCTCATACTTTCCTGTAGAGTATATCTGGGGCTACATTTCATGCAAGTTTCAGCACGATTGCCTCAGTATTGAGGGAGAAAGTTCAAACTGTAGCAGAAAAAAGTGTCTCATAGTCTTAGTGCAGTTTTTTTTTGCCGCGTGCTCTGTCGTTTTGTGGCATAGCGTGTGGTGCTATACTTGGATTTTCGGCCATGAACATGACTTTGGAATTTGGCACAGCTCATACTTCCCTGTAGAGTACATCTGGGGCTACATTTCGTGCAAGTTTCAGCACGATTGCCTCAGTATCGAGGGAGAAATTTCAAACTCTAGCAGAAAAAAGTGTCTCATAGTCTAAGTGCAGTTTTTTTTGCCGCATGCTCTGCCGTTTTGTCGCATAGCGTGTGGTGCTATACTTGGATTTTCGGCCATGAACATGACTTTGGAATTTGCAGAGCTCATACTTTCCTGTAGAGTACATCTGGGGATACATTTCGTGCAAGTTTCAGCTCGATTTCCTCTGTATTGAGGGAGAAATTTAAAACTCTACCACAATAAAGTGTTTCATAGTCTAAGTGCAGTTTTTCTGCCGACTGCTCTGCCGTTTTGTCGCATAGCGTGTGGTGGTATACTTGGATTTTCGGCCATGAACATGACTTTGGAATTTGACACAGCTCATACTTTCCTGTAGAGTACATCTGGGGCTACATTTCATGCAAGTTTCAGCTCGATTGCCTCAGTATCGAGGGAGAAATTTCAAACTCTAGCAGAAAAAAGTGTCTCATAGTCTTAGTGCATTTTTTTTTGCCTGGTGCTCTGCCGTTTTGTCGCATAGCGTGTGGTGCTATAAATGGATTTTCCGCCATGAAGATGACTTTGGAATTTGGCAGAGCTCATACTTTCCTGTAAAGTATATCTGGGGCTACATTTCATGCAAGTTTCAGCACGATTGCCTCAGTATTGAGGGAGAAATTTCAAACTGTAGCCGAAAAAAAGTGTCTCATAGTCTTAGTGCAGTTTTTTTTTGCCGCGTGCTCTGTCGTTTTGTGGCATAGCGTGTGGTGCTATACTTGGATTTTCGGCCATGAACATGACTTTGGAATTTGGCACAGCTCATACTTCCCTGTAGAGTACATCTGGGACTACATTTCGTGCAAGTTTCAGGACGATTGCCTCAGTATCGAGGGAGAAATTTCAAACTCTAGCAGAAAAAAGTTTCTCATAGTCTAATTGCAGTTTTTTTTTGCCGCGTGCTCTGCCGTTTTGTGGCATAGCGTGTGGTGCTATACTTGGATTTTCGGCAATGAACATGACTTTGTAATTTGGCACAGCTCATACTTCCCTGTAGAGTACATCTGGGGCTACATTTCGTGCAAGTTTCAGCACGATTGCCTCAGTATCGAGGGAGAAATTTCAAACTCTAGCAGAAAAAAGTGTCTCATAGTCTAAGTGCAGTTTTTTTTTGCCGCGTGCTCTGCCGTTTTGTCGCATAGCGTGTGGTGCTATACTTGGATTTTCGGCCATGAACATGACTTTGGAATTTGGCAGAGCTCATACTTTCCTGTAGAGTACATCTGGGGCTACATTTCGTGCAAGTTTCAGCTCGATTGCCTCAGTATTGAGGAAGAAATTTCAAACTCTAGCAGAAAAAAGTTTCTCATAGTCTAAGTGCAGTTTTTTTTTGCCGCGTGCTCTGCCGTTTTGTCGCATAGCGTGTGGTGCTATACTTGGATTTTCGGCCATGAACATGACTTTGGAATTTGGCACAGCTCATACTTTCCTGTAGAGTACATCTGGGGCTACATTTCGTGCAAGTTTCAGCACGATTGCCTCAGTATCGAGGGAGAAATTTCAAACTCTAGCAGAAAAAAGTGTCTCATAGTCTAAGTGCAGTTTTTTTTGCCGCATGCTCTGCCGTTTTGTCGCATAGCGTTTGGTGCTATACTTGGATTTTCGGCCATGAACATGACTTGGGAATTCGGCACTGCTCATACTTTCCTGTAGAGTACATCTGGGGCTACATTTTGTGGAAGTTTCAGCTCGATTGCCTCAGTATTGAGGGAGAAATTTCAAACTCTAGCAGAAAAAAGTGTCTCCTAGTCTAAGCGCAGTTTTTTTGCCGCCTGCTCTGCCGTTTGTTGCATAGCGTGTGGTGCTATACTTGGATTTTCGACCATGAACATGACTTTGGAATTTGGCACTGCTCATACTTTCCTGTAGAGTACATCTGGGGCCACATTTCGTGCATGTTTCAGCTCGATTTCCTCTGTATTGAGGGAGAAATTTCAAACTCTAGCAGAAAAAAGTGTCTCCTAGTCTAAGCGCAGTTTTTTTGCCGACTGCTCTGCCGTTTGTCGCATAGCGTGTGGTGATATACTTGGATTTTCGGCCATGAACATGACTTTGGAATTTGGCACTGCTCATACTTTCCTGTAGAGTACATCTGGGGCTACATTTCGTGCAAGTTTCAGCTCGATTGCCTAAGTATTGAGGGAGAAATTTCAAACTCTAACAGAAAAAGTGTCTCATAGTCTAAGTGCAGGGTTTTTTTTGCCGCGTGCTCTGCCGTTTTGTCGCATAGCGTGTGGTGCTATACTTGGATTTTCGGCCATGAACATGACTTTGGAATTTGGCAGAGCTCATACTTTCCTGTAGAGTACATCTGGGGATACATTTCGTGCAAGTTTCAGCTCGATTTCCTAAGTATTGAGGGAGAAATTTCAAACTCTAGCAGAAAAAAGTGTCTCATAGTCTAAGTGCAGTTTTTCTGCCGACTGCTCTGCCGTTTTGTCGCAAAGCGTGTGGTGCTATACTTGGATTTTCGGCCATGAACATGACTTTGGAATTTGGCACTGCTCATACTTTCCTGTAGAGTACATCTGGGGCTACATTTTGTGGAAGTTTCAGCTCGATTGCCTAAGTATTGAGGGAGAAATTTCAAACTCTAGCAGAAAAAAGTGTCTCATAGTCTAAGTGCAGTTTTTTTTGCCGCATGCTCTGCCGTTTTGTCGCATAGCGTTTGGTGCTATACTTGGATTTTCGGCCATGAACATGACTTTGGAATTCGGCACTGCTCATACTTTCCTGTAGAGTACATCTGGGGCTACATTTTGTGGAAGTTTCAGCTCGATTGCCTCAGTATTGAGGGAGAAATTTCAAACTCTAGCAGAAAAAAGTGTCTCCTAGTCTAAGCGCAGTTTTTCTGCCGCCTGCTCTGCCGTTTGTCGCATAGCGTGTGGTGCTATACTTGGATTTTCGGCCATGAACATGACTTTGGAATTTGGCACTGCTCATACTTTCCTGTAGAGTACATCTGGGGCTACATGTTGTGGAAGTTTCAGCTCGATTGCCTAAGTATTGAGGGAGAAATTTCAAACTCTAGCAGAAAAAAGTGTCTCATAGTCTAAGTGCAGTTTTTCTGCCGACTGCTCTGCCGTTTTGTCGCATAGCGTGTGGTGCTATACTTGTTTTTTTCGGCCATGAACATGACTTTGGAATTTGGCACTGCTCATACTTTCCTGTAGAGTACATCTGGGGCTACATTTTGTGGAAGTTTCAGCTCGATTGCCTAAGTATTGAGGGAGAAATTTCAAACTCTAGCAGAAAAAAGTGTCTCATAGTCTAACTGCAGTTTTTCTGCCGACTGCTCTGCCGTTTTGTCGCATAGCGTGTGGTGCTATACTTGGATTTTCGGCCATGAACATGACTTTGGAATTTGGCAGAGCTCATACTTTCCTGTAGAGTACATCTGGGGATACATTTCGTGCAAGTTTCAGCTCGATTTCCTCAGTATTGAGGGAGAAATTTCAAACTTTACCACAATAAAGTGTTTCATAGTCTAAGTGCAGTTTTTCTTCCGACTGCTCTGCCGTTTTGTGGCATAGCGTGTGGTGCTATACTTGGATTTTCGGCCATGAACATGACTTTGGAATTTGGCACTGCTCATACTTTCCTGTAGAGTACATCTGGGGCTACATTTTGTGGAAGTTTCAGCTCGATTGCCTAAGTATTGAGGGAGAAATTTCAAACTCTAGCAGAAAAAAGTGTCTCATAGTCTAAGTGCAGTTTTTCTGCCGACTGCTCTGCCGTTTTGTCGCAAAGCGTGTGGTGCTATACTTGGATTTTCGGCCATGAACATGACTTTGGAATTTGGCACTGCTCATACTTTCCTGTAGAGTACATCTGGGGCTACATTTTGTGGAAGTTTCAGCTCGATTGCCTAAGTATTGAGGGAGAAATTTCAAACTCTAGCAGAAAAAAGTGTCTCATAGTCTAAGTGCAGTTTTTCTTCCGACTGCTCTGCCGTTTTGTCGCATAGCGTGTGGTGCTATACTTGGATTTTCGGCCATGAACATGACTTTGGAATTTGGCACTGCTCATACTTTCCTGTAGAGTACATCTGGGGCTACATTTTGTGGAAGTTTCAGCTCGATTGCCTTAGTATTGAGGGAGAAATTTCAAACTCTAGCAGAAAAAAGTGTCTCATAGTCTAAGTGCAGTTTTTCTGCCGACTGCTCTGCCGTTTTGTCGCAAAGCGTGTGGTGCTATACTTGGATTTTCGGCCATGAACATGACTTTGGAATTTGGCACAGCTCATACTTTCCTGTAGAGTACATCTGGGGCCACATTTCGTGCATGTTTCAGCTCGATTTCCTCTGTATTGAGGGAGAAATTTCAAACTCTAGCAGAAAAAAGTGTCTCCTAGTCTAAGCGCAGTTTTTTTGCCGCCTGCTCTGCCGTTTGTTGCATAGCGTGTGGTGCTATACTTGGATTTTCGACCATGAACATGACTTTGGAATTTGGCACTGCTCATACTTTCCTGTAGAGTACATCTGGGGCCACATTTCGTGCATGTTTCAGCTCGATTTCCTCTGTATTGAGGGAGAAATTTCAAACTCTAGCAGAAAAAAGTGTCTCCTAGTCTAAGCGCAGTTTTTTTGCCGCCTGCTCTGCCGTTTGTCGCATAGCGTGTGGTGCTATACTTGGATTTTCGGCCATGAACATGACTTTGGAATTTGGCACTGCTCATACTTTCCTGTAGAGTACATCTGGGGCTACATGTTGTGGAAGTTTCAGCTCGATTGCCTAAGTATTGAGGGAGAAATTTCAAACTCTAGCAGAAAAAAGTGTCTCATAGTCTAAGTGCAGTTCTTCTGCCGACTGCTCTGCCGTTTTGTCGCATAGCGTGTGGTGCTATACTTGTTTTTTTCGGCCATGAACATGACTTTGGAATTTGGCACTGCTCATAGTTTCCTGTAGAGTACATCTGGGGCTACATTTTGTGGAAGTTTCAGCTCGATTGCCTAAGTATTGAGGGAGAAATTTCAAACTCTAGCAGAAAAAAGTGTCTCATAGTCTAAGTGCAGTTTTTCTTCCGACTGCTCTGCCGTTTTGTCGCATAGCGTGTGGTGCTATACTTGGATTTTCGGCCATGAACATGACTTTGGAATTTGGCACTGCTCATACTTTCCTGTAGAGTACATCTGGGGCTACATTTTGTGGAAGTTTCAGCTCGATTGCCTTAATATTGAGGGAGAAATTTCAAACTCTAGCAGAAAAAAGTGTCTCATAGTCTAAGTGCAGTTTTTCTGCCGACTGCTCTGCCGTTTTGTCGCAAAGCGTGTGGTGCTATACTTGGATTTTCGGCCATGAACATGACTTTGGAATTTGGCACAGCTCATACTTTCCTGTAGAGTACATCTGGGGCCACATTTCGTGCATGTTTCAGCTCGATTTCCTCTGTATTGAGGGAGAAATTTCAAACTCTAGCAGAAAAAAGTGTCTCCTAGTCTAAGCGCAGTTTTTTTGCCGCCTGCTCTGCCGTTTGTTGCATAGCGTGTGGTGCTATACTTGGATTTTCGACCATGAACATGACTTTGGAATTTGGCACTGCTCATACTTTCCTGTAGAGTACATCTGGGGCCACATTTCGTGCATGTTTCAGCTCGATTTCCTCTGTATTGAGGGAGAAATTTCAAACTCTAGCAGAAAAAAGTGTCTCCTAGTCTAAGCGCAGTTTTTTTGCCGCCTGCTCTGCCGTTTGTCGCATAGCGTGTGGTGCTATACTTGGATTTTCGGCCATGAACATGACTTTGGAATTTGGCACTGCTCATACTTTCCTGTAGAGTACATCTGGGGCTACATGTTGTGGAAGTTTCAGCTCGATTGCCTAAGTATTGAGGGAGAAATTTCAAACTCTAGCAGAAAAAAGTGTCTCATAGTCTAAGTGCAGTTTTTCTGCCGACTGCTCTGCCGTTTTGTCGCATAGCGTGTGGTGCTATACTTGTTTTTTTCGGCCATGAACATGACTTTGGAATTTGGCACAGCTCATACTTTCCTGTAGAGTACATCTGGGGCCACATTTCGTGCATGTTTCAGCTCGATTTCCTCTGTATTGAGGGAGAAATTTCAAACTCTAGCAGAAAAAAGTGTCTCCTAGTCTAAGCGCAGTTTTTTTGCCGCCTGCTCTGCCGTTTGTTGCATAGCGTGTGGTGCTATACTTGGATTTTCGACCATGAACATGACTTTGGAATTTGGCACTGCTCATACTTTCCTGTAGAGTACATCTGGGGCCACATTTCGTGCATGTTTCAGCTCGATTTCCCCTGTATTGAGGGAGAAATTTCAAACTCTAGCAGAAAAAAAGTGTCTCCTAGTCTAAGCGCAGTTTTTTTGCCGCCTGCTCTGCCGTTTGTCGCATAGCGTGTGGTGCTATACTTGGATTTTCGGCCATGAACATGACTTTGGAATTTGGCACTGCTCATACTTTCCTGTAGAGTACATCTGGGGCTACATTTTGTGGAAGTTTCAGCTCGATTGCCTAAGTATTGAGGGAGAAATTTCAAACTCTAGCAGAAAAAAGTGTCTCATAGTCTAAGTGCAGTTTTTCTGCCGACTGCTCTGCCGTTTTGTCGCAAAGCGTGTGGTGCTATACTTGGATTTTCGGCCATGAACATGACTTTGGAATTTGGCACTGCTCATACTTTCCTGTAGAGTACATCTGGGGCTACATTTTGTGGAAGTTTCAGCTCGATTGCCTAAGTATTGAGGGAGAAATTTCAAACTCTAGCAGAAAAAAGTGTCTCATAGTCTAAGTGCAGTTTTTCTTCCGACTGCTCTGCCGTTTTGTCGCATAGCGTGTGGTGCTATACTTGGATTTTCGGCCATGAACATGACTTTGGAATTTGGCACTGCTCATACTTTCCTGTAGAGTACATCTGGGGCTACATTTTGTGGAAGTTTCAGCTCGATTGCTTTAGTATTGAGGGAGAAATTTCAAACTCTAGCAGAAAAAAGTGTCTCATAGTCTAAGTGCAGTTTTTCTGCCGACTGCTCTGCCGTTTTGTCGCAAAGCGTGTGGTGCTATACTTGGATTTTCGGCCATGAACATGACTTTGGAATTTGGCACAGCTCATACTTTCCTGTAGAGAACATCTGGGGCTACATTTCGTGCAAGTTTCAGCTCGATTGCCTCTGTATTGAGGGAGAAATTTCAAACTCTAACAGAAAAAAGTGTCTCATAGTCTAAGTGCAGGGTTTTTTTTGCCGCGTGCTCTGCCGTTTTGTCGCGAAGCGTGTGGTGCTATACTTGGATTTTCGGCCATGAACATGACTTTGGAATTTGGCACAGCTCATACTTTCCTGTAGAGAACATCTGGGGCTACATTTCATGCAAGTTTCAGCTCGATTGCCTCTGTATTGAGGGAGAAATTTCAAACTCTAACAGAAAAAAGTGTCTCATAGTCTAAGTGCAGGGTTTTTTTTGCCGCGTGCTCTGCCGTTTTGTCGCATAGCGTGTGGTGCTATACTTGGATTTTCGGCCATGAACATGACTTTGGAATTTGGCACTGCTCATACTTTCCTGTAGAGTACATCTGGGGCTACATTTTGTGCAAGTTTCAGCTCGATTGCCTAAGTATTGAGGGAGAAATTTCAAACTCTAGCAGAAAAAAGTGTCTCATAGTCTAAGTGCAGTTTTTCTGCCGACTGCTCTGCCGTTTTGTCGCATAGCGTGTGGTGCTATACTTGGATTTTCGGCCATGAACATGACTTTGGAATTTGGCAGAGCTCATACTTTCCTGTAGAGTACATCTGGGGCTACATTTTGTGGAAGTTTCAGCTCGATTGCCTCAGTATTGAGGGAGAAATTTCAAACTCTAGCAGAAAAAAGTGTCTCCTAGTCTAAGCGCAGTTTTTTTGCCGCCTGCTCTGCCGTTTGTTGCATAGCGTGTGGTGCTATACTTGGATTTTCGACCATGAACATGACTTTGGAATTTGGCACTGCTCATACTTTCCTGTAGAGTACATCTGGGGCCACATTTCGTGCATGTTTCAGCTCGATTTCCTCTGTATTGAGGGAGAAATTTCAAACTCTAGCAGAAAAAAGTGTCTCCTAGTCTAAGCGCAGTTTTTTTGCCGCCTGCTCTGCCGTTTGTCGCATAGCGTGTGGTGCTATACTTGGATTTTCGGCCATGAACATGACTTTGGAATTTGGCACTGCTCATACTTTCCTGTAGAGTACATCTGGGGCTACATGTTGTGGAAGTTTCAGCTCGATTGCCTAAGTATTGAGGGAGAAATTTCAAACTCTAGCAGAAAAAAGTGTCTCATAGTCTAAGTGCAGTTTTTCTGCCGACTGCTCTGCCGTTTTGTCGCATAGCGTGTGGTGCTATACTTGGATTTTCGGCCATGAACATGACTTTGGAATTTGGCACTGCTCATACTTTCCTGTAGAGTACATCTGGGGCTACATTTCGTGCAAGTTTCAGCTCGATTGCCTAAGTATTGAGGGAGAAATTTCAAACTCTAACAGAAAAAGTGTCTCATAGTCTAAGTGCAGGGTTTTTTTTGCCGCGTGCTCTGCCGTTTTGTCGCATAGCGTGTGGTGCTATACTTGGATTTTCGGCCATGAACATGACTTTGGAATTTGGCACTGCTCATACTTTCCTGTAGAGTACATCTGGGGCTACATTTTGTGGAAGTTTCAGCTCGATTGCCTAAGTATTGAGGGAGAAATTTCAAACTCTAGCAGAAAAAAGTGTCTCCTAGTCTAAGTGCAGTTTTTCTGCCGACTGCTCTGCCGTTTTGTCGCATAGCGTGTGGTGCTATACTTGGATTTTCGACCATGAACATGACTTTGGAATTTGGCAGAGCTCATACTTTCCTGTAGAGTACATCTGGGGATACATTTCGTGCAAGTTTCAGCTCGATTGCCTCTGTATTGAGGGAGAAATTTCAAACTCTAACAGAAAAAAGTGTCTCATAGTCTAAGTGCAGGGTTTTTTTTGCCGCGTGCTCTGCCGTTTTGTCGCGAAGCGTGTGGTGCTATACTTGGATTTTCGGCCATGAACATGACTTTGGAATTTGGCACAGCTCATACTTTCCTGTAGAGAACATCTGGGGCTACATTTCATGCAAGTTTCAGCTCGATTGCCTCTGTATTGAGGGAGAAATTTCAAACTCTAACAGAAAAAAGTGTCTCATAGTCTAAGTGCAGGGTTTTTTTTGCCGCGTGCTCTGCCGTTTTGTCGCATAGCGTGTGGTGCTATACTTGGATTTTCGGCCATGAACATGACTTTGGAATTTGGCACTGCTCATACTTTCCTGTAGAGTACATCTGGGGCTACATTTTGTGCAAGTTTCAGCTCGATTGCCTAAGTATTGAGGGAGAAATTTCAAACTCTAGCAGAAAAAAGTGTCTCATAGTCTAAGTGCAGTTTTTCTGCCGACTGCTCTGCCGTTTTGTCGCATAGCGTGTGGTGCTATACTTGGATTTTCGGCCATGAACATGACTTTGGAATTTGGCAGAGCTCATACTTTCCTGTAGAGTACATCTGGGGCTACATTTTGTGGAAGTTTCAGCTCGATTGCCTCAGTATTGAGGGAGAAATTTCAAACTCTAGCAGAAAAAAGTGTCTCCTAGTCTAAGCGCAGTTTTTTTGCCGCCTGCTCTGCCGTTTGTTGCATAGCGTGTGGTGCTATACTTGGATTTTCGACCATGAACATGACTTTGGAATTTGGCACTGCTCATACTTTCCTGTAGAGTACATCTGGGGCCACATTTCGTGCATGTTTCAGCTCGATTTCCTCTGTATTGAGGGAGAAATTTCAAACTCTAGCAGAAAAAAGTGTCTCCTAGTCTAAGCGCAGTTTTTTTGCCGCCTGCTCTGCCGTTTGTCGCATAGCGTGTGGTGCTATACTTGGATTTTCGGCCATGAACATGACTTTGGAATTTGGCACTGCTCATACTTTCCTGTAGAGTACATCTGGGGCTACATGTTGTGGAAGTTTCAGCTCGATTGCCTAAGTATTGAGGGAGAAATTTCAAACTCTAGCAGAAAAAAGTGTCTCATAGTCTAAGTGCAGTTTTTCTGCCGACTGCTCTGCCGTTTTGTCGCATAGCGTGTGGTGCTATACTTGGATTTTCGGCCATGAACATGACTTTGGAATTTGGCACTGCTCATACTTTCCTGTAGAGTACATCTGGGGCTACATTTCGTGCAAGTTTCAGCTCGATTGCCTCTGTATTGAGGAAGAAATTTCAAACTCTAGCAGAAAAAAGTTTCTCATAGTCTAAGTGCAGTTTTTTTTTGCCGCGTGCTCTGCCGTTTTGTCGCATAGCGTGTGGTGCTATACTTGGATTTTCGGCCATGAACATGACTTTGGAATTTGGCACAGCTCATACTTTCCTGTAGAGTACATCTGGGGCTACATTTCGTGCAAGTTTCAGCACGATTGCCTCAGTATCGAGGGAGAAATTTCAAACTCTAGCAGAAAAAAGTGTCTCATAGTCTAAGTGCAGTTTTTTTGCCGCATGCTCTGCCGTTTTGTCGCATAGCGTTTGGTGCTATACTTGGATTTTCGGCCATGAACATGACTTTGGAATTCGGCACTGCTCATACTTTCCTGTAGAGTACATCTGGGGCTACATTTTGTGGAAGTTTCAGCTCGATTGCCTCAGTATTGAGGGAGAAATTTCAAACTCTAACAGAAAAAGTGTCTCATAGTCTAAGTGCAGGGTTTTTTTTGCCGCGTGCTCTGCCGTTTTGTCGCATAGCGTGTGGTGCTATACTTGGATTTTCGGCCATGAACATGACTTTGGAATTTGGCACTGCTCATACTTTCCTGTAGAGTACATCTGGGGCTACATTTTGTGGAAGTTTCAGCTCGATTGCCTAAGTATTGAGGGAGAAATTTCAAACTCTAGCAGAAAAAAGTGTCTCATAGTCTAAGTGCAGTTTTTCTGCCGACTGCTCTGCCGTTTTGTCGCATAGCTCGTGGTGCTATACTTGGATTTTCTGCCATGAACATGACTTTGGAATTTGGCAGAGCTCATACTTTCCTGTAGAGTACATCTGGGGATACATTTCGTGCAAGTTTCAGCACGATTGCCTCAGTATCGAGGGAGAAATGTCAAACTCTAGCAGAAAAAAGTGTCTCATAGTCTAAGTGCAGTTTTTTTTTGCCGCGTGCTCTGCCGTTTGTTGCATAGCGTGTGGTGCTATACTTGGATTTTCGACCATGAACATGACTTTGGAATTTGGCACTGCTCATACTTTCCTGTAGAATACATCTGGGGCTACATTTCGTGCAAGTTTCAGCACGATTGCCTCAGTATCGAGGGAGAAATTTCAAACTCTAGCAGAAAAAAGTGTCTCATAGTCTAAGTGCAGTTTTTTTGCCGCATGCTCTGCCGTTTTGTCGCATAGCGTTTGGTGCTATACTTGGATTTTCGGCCATGAACATGACTTTGGAATTTGGCACAGCTCATACTTTCCTGTAGAGAACATCTGGGGCTACATTTCGTGCAAGTTTCAGCTCGATTGCCTCTGTATTGAGGGAGAAATTTCAAACTCTAACAGAAAAAAGTGTCTCCTAGTCTAAGTGCAGTTTTTCTGCCGCGTGCTCTGCCGTTTTGTCGCATAGCGTGTGGTGCTATACTTGGATTTTCGGCCATGAACATGACTTTGGAATTTGGCACTGCTCATACTTTCCTGTAGAGTACATCTGGGGCTACATTTTGTGGAAGTTTCAGCTCGATTGCCTAAGTATTGAGGGAGAAATTTCAAACTCTAGCAGAAAAAAGTGTCTCATAGTCTAAGTGCAGTTTTTCTGCCGACTGCTCTGCCGTTTTGTCGCATAGCGTGTGGTGCTATACTTGGATTTTCTGCCATGAACATGACTTTGGAATTTGGCAGAGCTCATACTTTCCTGTAGAGTACATCTGGGGATACATTTCGTGCAAGTTTCAGCACGATTGCCTCAGTATCGAGGGAGAAATGTCAAACTCTAGCAGAAAAAAGTGTCTCATAGTCTAAGTGCAGTTTTTTTTTGCCGCGTGCTCTGCCGTTTGTTGCATAGCGTGTGGTGCTATACTTGGATTTTCGACCATGAACATGACTTTGGAATTTGGCACTGCTCATACTTTCCTGTAGAATACATCTGGGGCCACATTTCGTGGAAGTTCCAGCTCGATTGCCTAAGTATTGAGGGAGAAATTTCAAACTCTAGCAGAAAAAAGTGTCTCATAGTCTAAGTGCAGTTTTTCTGCCGACTGCTCTGCCGTTTTGTCGCATAGCGTGTGGTGCTATACTTGGATTTTCGGCCATGAACATGACTTTGGAATTTGGCACAGCTCATACTTTCCTGTAGAGAACATCTGGGGCTACATTTCGTGCAAGTTTCAGCTCGATTGCCTCTGTATTGAGGGAGAAATTTCAAACTCTAACAGAAAAAAGTGTCTCCTAGTCTAAGTGCAGTTTTTCTGCCGCGTGCTCTGCCGTTTTGTCGCATAGCGTGTGGTGCTATACTTGGATTTTCGGCCATGAACATGACTTTGGAATTTGGCACTGCTCATACTTTCCTGTAGAGTACATCTGGGGCTACATTTTGTGGAAGTTTCAGCTCGATTGCCTAAGTATTGAGGGAGAAATTTCAAACTCTAGCAGAAAAAAGTGTCTCATAGTCTAAGTGCAGTTTTTCTTCCGACTGCTCTGCCGTTTTGTCGCATAGCGTGTGGTGCTATACTTGGATTTTCGGCCATGAACATGACTTTGGAATTTAACACTGCTCATACTTTCCTGTAGAGTACATCTGGGGCTACATTTTGTGGAAGTTTCAGCTCGATTGCCTAAGTATTGAGGGAGAAATTTCAAACTCTAGCAGAAAAAAGTGTCTCATAGTCTAAGTACAGTTTTTCTGCCGACTGCTCTGCCGTTTTGTCGCATAGCGTGTGGTGCTATACTTGGATTTTCGGCCATGAACATGACTTTGGAATTTGGCACAGCTCATACTTTCCTGTAGAGTACATGTGGGGCTACATTTCGTGCAAGTTTCAGCTCGATTGCCTCTGTATTGAGGGAGAAATTTCAAACTCTAACAGAAAAAAGTGTCTCATAGTCTAAGTGCAGTTTTTCTGCCGACTGCTCTGCCGTTTTGTCGCATAGCGTGTGGTGCTATACTTGGATTTTCGGCCATGAACATGACTTTGGAATTTGGGACTGCTCATACTTTCCTGTAGAGTACATCTGGGGCTACATTTTGTGGAAGTTTCAGCTCGATTGCCTAAGTATTGAGGGAGAAATTTCAAACTCTAACAGAAAAAAGTGTGTCATAGTCTAAGTGCAGGTTTTTTTTTGCCGCGTGCTCTGCCGTTTTGTCGCATAGCGTGTGGTGCTATACTTGGATTTTCGGCCATGAACCTGACTTTGGAATTTGGCACTGCTCATACTTTCCTGTAGAGTACATCTGGGGCTACATTTCGTGCAAGTTTCAGCTCGATTGCCTCTGTATTGAGGGAGAAATTTCAAACTCTAACAGAAAAAAGTGTCTCATAGTCTAAGTGCAGTTTTTCTGCCGACTGCTCTGCCGTTTTGTCGCATAGCGTGTGGTGCTATACTTGGATTTTCGGCCATGAACATGACTTTGGAATTTGGGACTGCTCATACTTTCCTGTAGAGTACATCTGGGGCTACATTTTGTGGAAGTTTCAGCTCGATTGCCTAAGTATTGAGGGAGAAATTTCAAACTCTAACAGAAAAAAGTGTCTCATAGTCTAAGTGCAGGTTTTTTTTTGCCGCGTGCTCTGCCGTTTTGTCGCATAGCGTGTGGTGCTATACTTGGATTTTCGGCCATGAACATGACTTTGGAATTTGGCACTGCTCATACTTTCCTGTAGAGTACATCTGGGGCTACATTTCGTGCAAGTTTCAGCTCGATTTCCTAAGTATTGAGGGAGAAATTTCAAACTCTAACAGAAAAAGTGTCTCATAGTCTAAGTGCAGGGTTTTTTTGCCGCGTGCTCTGCCGTTTTGTCGCATAGCGTGTGGTGCTATACTTGGATTTTCGGCCATGAACATGACTTTGGAATTTGGCACTGCTCATACTTTCCTGTAGAGTACATCTGGGGCTACATTTCGTGCAAGTTTCAGCTCGATTGCCTCTGTATTGAGGGAGAAATTTCAAACTCTAACAGAAAAAAGTGTCTCATAGTCTAAGTGCAGGGGTTTTTTTTGCCGCGTGCTCTGCCGTTTTGTCGCATAGCGTGTGGTGCTATACTTGGATTTTCGGCCATGAACATGACTTTGGAATTTGGCAGAGCTCATACTTTCCTGTAGAAAACATCTGGGGCTACATTTCGTGCAAGTTTCAGCTCGATTGCGTAAGTATTGAGGGAGAAATTTCAAACTCTAGCAGAAAAAAGTGTGTCATAGTCTAAGTGCAGGTTTTTTTTTTGCCGCGTGCTCTGCCGTTTTGTCGCATAGCGTGTGGTGCTATACTTGGATTTTCGGCCATGAACATGACTTTGGAATTTGGCACTGCTCATACTTTCCTGTAGAGTACATCTGGGGCTACATTTCGTGCAAGTTTCAGCTCGATTTCCTAAGTATTGAGGGAGAAATTTCAAACTCTAACAGAAAAAGTGTCTCATAGTCTAAGTGCAGGGTTTTTTTGCCGCGTGCTCTGCCGTTTTGTCGCATAGCGTGTGGTGCTATACTTGGATTTTCGGCCATGAACATGACTTTGGAATTTGGCACTGCTCATACTTTCCTGTAGAGTACATCTGGGGCTACATTTCGTGCAAGTTTCAGCTCGATTGCCTCTGTATTGAGGGAGAAATTTCAAACTCTAACAGAAAAAAGTGTCTCATAGTCTAAGTGCAGGGGTTTTTTTTGCCGCGTGCTCTGCCGTTTTGTCGCATAGCGTGTGGTGCTATACTTGGATTTTCGGCCATGAACATGACTTTGGAATTTGGCAGAGCTCATACTTTCCTGTAGAAAACATCTGGGGCTACATTTCGTGCAAGTTTCAGCTCGATTGCGTAAGTATTGAGGGAGAAATTTCAAACTCTAGCAGAAAAAAGTGTGTCATAGTCTAAGTGCAGGTTTTTTTTTTGCCGCGTGCTCTGCCGTTTTGTCGCATAGCGTGTGGTGCTATACTTGGATTTTCGGCCATGAACATGACTTTGGAATTTGGCACTGCTCATACTTTTCTGTAGAGTACATCTGGGGCTACATTTCGTGCAAGTTTCAGCTCGATTGCCTCTGTATTGAGGGAGAAATTTTAAACTCTAGCAGAAAAAAGTGTCTCATAGTCTAAATGCAGTTTTTCTGCCGACTGCTCTGCCGTTTTGTCGCATAGCGTGTGGTGCTATACTTGGATTTTGGGCCATGAACATGACTTTGGAATTTGGCAGAGCTCATACTTTCCTGTAGAAAACATCTGGGGCTACATTTCGTGCAAGTTTCAGCTCGATTGCCTCTGTATTGAGGGAGAAATGTCAAACTCTAACAGAAAAAAGTGTCTCATAGTCTAAGTGCAGTTTTTCTGCCGACTGCTCTGCCGTTTTTTCGCATAGCGTGTGGTGCTATACTTGGATTTCCGGCCATGAACATGACTTTGGAATTTGGCACTGCTCATACTTTCCTGTAGAGTACATCTGGGGCTACATTTTGTGGAAGTTTCAGCTCGATTGCCTAAGTATTGAGGGAGAAATTTTAAACTCTAGCAGAAAAAAGTGTCTCATAGTCTAAGTGCAGTTTTTCTGCCGACTGCTCTGCCGTTTTGTCGCATAGCGTGTGGTGCTATACTTGGATTTTCGGCCATGAACATGACTTTGGAATTTGGCAGAGCTCATACTTTCCTGTAGAAAACATCTGGGGCTACATTTCGTGCAAGTTTCAGCTCGATTGCCTCTGTATTGAGGGAGAAATTTCAAACTCTAACAGAAAAAAGTGTGTCATAGTCTAAGTGCAGGTTTTTTTTTGCCGCGTGCTCTGCCGTTTTGTCGCATAGCGTGTGGTGCTATACTTGGATTTTCGGCCATGAACATGACTTTGGAATTTGGCACTGCTCATACTTTCCTGTAGAGTACATCTGGGGCTACATTTCGTGCAAGTTTCAGCTCGATTGCCTCTGTATTGAGGGAGAAATTTCAAACTCTAGCAGAAAAAAGTGTCTCCTAGTCTAAGCGCAGTTTTTTGCCGCCTGCTCTGCCGTTTGTTGCATAGCGTGTGGTGCTATACTTGGATTTTCGGCCATGAACATGACTTTGGAATTTAGAACTGCTCATACTTTCCTGTAGAGTACATCTGGGGCTACATTTTGTGGAAGTTTCAGCTCGATTGCCTAAGTATTGAGGGAGAAATTTCAAACTCTAACAGAAAAAAGTGTCTCATAGTCTAAGTGCAGTTTTTCTGCCGACTGCTCTGCCGTTTTGTCGCATAGCGTGTGATGCTATTCTTGGATTTTCGGCCATGAACATGACTTTGGAATTTGGCACTGCTCATACTTTCCTTTAGAGTACATCTGGGGCTACATTTTGTGGAAGTTTCAGCTCGATTGCCTAAGTATTGAGGGAGAAATTTCAAACTCTAGCAGAAAAAAGTGTCTCATAGTCTAAGTGCAGTTTTTCTGCCGACTGCTCTGCCGTTTTGTCGCATAGCGTGTGGTGCTATACTTGGATTTTCGGCCATGAACATGACTTTGGAATTTGGCAGAGCTCATACTTTCCTGTAGAAAACATCTAGGGCTACATTTCGTGCAAGTTTCAGCTCGATTGCCTTTGTATTGAGGGAGAAATTTCAAACTCTAACAGAAAAAAGTGTGCAGGGTTTTTTTTGCCGCGTGCTCTGCCGTTTTGTCGCATAGCGTGTGGTGCTATACTTGGATTTTCGGCCATGAACATGACTTTGGAATTTGGCACTGCTCATACTTTCCTGTAGAGTACATCTGGGGCTACATTTCGTGCAAGTTTCAGCTCGATTGCCTAAGTATTGAGGGAGAAATTCCAAACTCTAACAGAAAAAGTGTCTCATAGTCTAAGTGCAGGGTTTTTTTGCCGCGTGCTCTGCCGTTTTGTCGCATAGCGTGTGGTGCTATACTTGGATTTTCGGCCATGAACATGACTTTGGAATTTGGCACTGCTCATACTTTCCTGTAGAGTACATCTGGGGCTACATTTTCTGCAAGTTTCAGCTCGATTGCCTCAGTATTGAGGGAGAAATTTCAAACTCTAGCAGAAAAAAGTGTCTCCTAGTCTAAGCGCAGTTTTTTGGCCGCCTGCTCTGCCGTTTGTTGCATAGCGTGTGGTGCTATACTTGGATTTTCGGCCATGAACATGACTTTGGAATTTAGAACTGCTCATACCTTCCTGTAGAGTACATCTGGGGCTACATTTTGTGGAAGTTTCAGCTCGATTGCCTCAGTATTGAGGGAGAAATGTCAAACTCTAACAGAAAAAAGTGTCTCATAGTCTAAGTGCAGTTTTTCTGCCGACTGCTCTGCCGTTTTGTCGCATAGCGTGTGGTGCTATACTTGGATTTTCGGCCATGAACATGACTTTGGAATTTGGCAGAGCTCATACTTTCCTGTAGAAAACATCTGGGGCTACATTTCGTGCAAGTTTCAGCTCGATTGCCTAAGTATTGAGGGAGAAATTTCAAACTCTAACAGAAAAAAGTGTGTCATAGTCTAAGTGCAGGTTTTTTTTTTGCCGCGTGCTCTGCCGTTTTGTCGCATAGCGTGTGGTGCTATACTTGGATTTTCGGCCATGAACATGACTTTGGAATTTGGCACTGCTCATACTTTTCTGTAGAGTACATCTGGGGCTACATTTCGTGCAAGTTTTAGCTCGATTGCCTAAGTATTGAGGGAGAAATTTCAAACTCTAACAGAAAAAAGTGTCTCCTAGTCTAAGCGCAGTTTTTTGCCGCCTGCTCTGCCGTTTGTTGCATAGCGTGTGGTGCTATACTTGGATTTTCGGCCATGAACATGACTTTGGAATTAAGAACTGCTCATACTTTCCTGTAGAGTACATCTGGGGCTACATTTTCTGCAAGTTTCAGCTCGATTGCCTAAGTATTGAGGGAGAAATTTCAAACTCTAACAGAAAAAAGTGTCTCATAGTCTAAGTGCAGTTTTTCTGCCGACTGCTCTGCCGTTTTGTCGCATAGCGTGTGATGCTATACTTGGATTTTCGGCCATGAACATGACTTTGGAATTTGGCACTGCTCATACTTTCCTTTAGAGTACATCTGGGGCTACATTTTGTGGAAGTTTCAGCTCGATTGCTTAAGTATTGAGGGAGAAATTTCAAACTCTAGCAGAAAAAAGTGTCTCATAGTCTAAGTGCAGTTTTTCTGCCGACTGCTCTGCCGTTTTGTCGCATAGCGTGTGGTGCTATACTTGGATTTTCGGCCATGAACATGACTTTGGAATTTGGCAGAGCTCATACTTTCCTGTAGAAAACATCTGGGGCTACATTTCGTGCAAGTTTCAGCTCGATTGCCTCTGTATTGAGGGAGAAATTTCAAACTCTAACAGAAAAAAGTGTGCAGGTTTTTTTTTGCCGCGTGCTCTGCCGTTTTGTCGCCTAGCGTGTGGTGCTATACTTGGATTTTCGGCCATGAACATGACTTTGGAATTTGGCACTGCTCATACTTTCCTGTAGAGTACATCTGGGGCTACATTTCGTGCAAGTTTCAGCTCGATTGCCTAAGTATTGAGGGAGAAATTCCAAACTCTAACAGAAAAAGTGTCTCATAGTCTAAGTGCAGGGTTTTTTTGCCGCGTGCTCTGCCGTTTTGTCGCATAGCGTGTGGTGCTATACTTGGATTTTCGGCCATGAACATGACTTTGGAATTTGGCACTGCTCATACTTTCCTGTAGAGTACATCTGGGGCTACATTTTCTGCAAGTTTCAGCTCGATTGCCTCAGTATTGAGGGAGAAATTTCAAACTCTAGCAGAAAAAAGTGTCTCCTAGTCTAAGCGCAGTTTTTTGGCCGCCTGCTCTGCCGTTTGTTGCATAGCGTGTGGTGCTATACTTGGATTTTCGGCCATGAACATGACTTTGGAATTTAGAACTGCTCATACCTTCCTGTAGAGTACATCTGGGGCTACATTTTGTGGAAGTTTCAGCTCGATTGCCTCAGTATTGAGGGAGAAATGTCAAACTCTAACAGAAAAAAGTGTCTCATAGTCTAAGTGCAGTTTTTCTGCCGACTGCTCTGCCGTTTTGTCGCATAGCGTGTGGTGCTATACTTGGATTTTCGGCCATGAACATGACTTTGGAATTTGGCAGAGCTCATACTTTCCTGTAGAAAACATCTGGGGCTACATTTCGTGCAAGTTTCAGCTCGATTGCCTAAGTATTGAGGGAGAAATTTCAAACTCTAACAGAAAAAAGTGTGTCATAGTCTAAGTGCAGGTTTTTTTTTGCCGCGTGCTCTGCCGTTTTGTCGCATAGCGTGTGGTGCTATACTTGGATTTTCGGCCATGAACATGACTTTGGAATTTGGCACTGCTCATACTTTTCTGTAGAGTACATCTGGGGCTACATTTCGTGCAAGTTTTAGCTCGATTGCCTAAGTATTGAGGGAGAAATTTCAAACTCTAACAGAAAAAAGTGTGTCATAGTCTAAGTGCAGGTTTTTTTTTGCCGCGTGCTCTGCCGTTTTGTCGCATAGCGTGTGGTGCTATACTTGGATTTTCGGCCATGAACATGACTTTGGAATTTGGCACTGCTCATACTTTCCTGTAGAGTACATCTGGGGCTACATTTTCTGCAAGTTTCAGCTCGATTGCCTAAGTATTGAGGGAGAAATTTCAAACTCTAGCAGAAAAAAGTGTCTCATAGTCTAAGTGCAGTTTTTCTGCCGACTGCTCTGCCGTTTTGTCGCATAGCGTGTGGTGCTATACTTGGATTTTCGGCCATGAACATGACTTTGGAATTTGGCACTGCTCATACTTTCCTTTAGAGTACATCTGGGGCTACATTTCGTGCAAGTTTCAGCTCGATTGCCTCTGTATTGAGGGAGAAATTTCAAACTCTAACAGAAAAAAGTGTGTCATAGTCTAAGTGCAGGTTTTTTTTTGCCGCGTGCTCTGCCGTTTTGTCGCATAGCGTGTGGTGCTATACTTGGATTTTCGGCCATGAACATGACTTTGGAATTTGGCACTGCTCATACTTTTCTGTAGAGTACATCTGGGGCTACATTTCGTGCAAGTTTCAGCTCGATTGCCTAAGTATTGAGGGAGAAATTTCAAACTCTAGCAGAAAAAAGTGTCTCATAGTCTAAGTGCAGTTTTTCTGCCGACTGCTCTGCCGTTTTGTCGCATAGCGTGTGGTGCTATACTTGGATTTTCGGCCATGAACATGACTTTGGAATTTGGCAGAGCTCATACTTTCCTGTAGAAAACATCTGGGGCTACATTTCGTGCAAGTTTCAGCTCGATTGCCTCTGTATTGAGGGAGAAATTTCAAACTCTAACAGAAAAAAGTGTGTCATAGTCTAAGTGCAGGTTTTTTTTTGCCGCGTGCTCTGCCGTTTTGTCGCATAGCGTGTGGTGCTATACTTGGATTTTCGGCCATGAACATGACTTTGGAATTTGGCACTGCTCATACTTTCCTGTAGAGTACATCTAAGGCTACATTTTGTGGAAGTTTCAGCTCGATTGCCTAAGTATTGAGGGAGAAATTTCAAACTCTAACAGAAAAAAAGTGTCTCATAGTCTAAGTGCAGTTTTTCTGCCGACTGCTCTGCCGTTTTGTCGCATAGCGTGTGATGCTATACTTGGATTTTCGGCCATGAACATGACTTTGGAATTTGGCACTGCTCATACTTTCCTTTAGAGTACATCTGGGGCTACATTTTGTGGAAGTTTCAGCTCGATTGCCTAAGTATTGAGGGAGAAATTTCAAACTGTAGCAGAAAAAAGTGTCTCATAGTCTAAGTGCAGTTTTTCTGCCGACTGCTCTGCTGTTTTGTCGCATAGCGTGTGGTGCTATACTTGGATTTTCGGCCATGAACATGACTTTGGAATTTGGCACTGCTCATACTTTCCTTTAGAGTACATCTGGGGCTACATTTTGTGGAAGTTTCAGCTCGATTGCCTAAGTATTGAGGGAGAAATTTCAAACTCTAGCAGAAAAAAGTGTCTCATAGTCTAAGTGCAGTTTTTCTGCCGACTGCTCTGCCGTTTTGTCGCATAGCGTGTGGTGCTATACTTGGATTTTCGGCCATGAACATGACTTTGGAATTTGGCAGAGCTCATACTTTCCTGTAGAGAACATCTGGGGCTACATTTCGTGCAAGTTTCAGCTCGATTGCCTAAGTATTGAGGGAGAAATGTCAAACTCTAACAGAAAAAAGTTTTGTCGCATAGCGTGTGGTGCTATACTTGGATTTCCGGCCATGAACATGACTTTGGAATTTGGCACTGCTCATACTTTCCTTTAGAGTACATCTGGGGCTACATTTTGTGGAAGTTTCAGCTCGATTGCCTAAGTATTGAGGGAGAAATTTCAAACTCTAGCAGAAAAAAGTGTCTCATAGTCTAAGTGCAATTTTTCTGCCGACTGCTCTGCCGTTTTGTCGAATAGCGTGTGGTGCTATACTTGGATTTTCGGCCATGAACATGACTTTGGAATTTGGCAGAGCTCATACTTTCCTGTAGAAAACATCTGGGGCTACATTTCGTGCAAGTTTCAGCTCGATTGCCTCTGTATTGAGGGAGAAATTTCAAACTCTAACAGAAAAAAGTGTGTCATAGTCTAAGTGCAGGTTTTTTTTGCCGCGTGCTCTGCCGTTTTGTCGCATAGCGTGTGGTGCTATACTTGGATTTTCGGCAATGAACATGACTTTGGAATTTGGCACTGCTCATACTTTCCTGTAGAGTACATCTGGGGCTACATTTCCTGCAAGTTTCAGCTCGATTGCCTCTGTATTGAGGGAGAAATTTCAAACTCTAGCAGAAAAAAGTGTCTCAGTCTAAGCGCAGTTTTTTGCCGCCTGCTCTGCCGTTTGTTGCATAGCGTGTGGTGCTATACTTGGATTTTCGGCCATGAACATGACTTTGGAATTTGGCACTGCTCATACTTTCCTTTAGAGTACATCTGGGGCTACATTTTGTGGAAGTTTCTGCTCGATTGCCTAAGTATTGAGGGAGAAATTTCAAACTCTAGCAGAAAAAAGTGTCTCATAGTCTAAGTGCAGTTTTTCTGCCGACTGCTCTGCCGTTTTGTCGCATAGCGTGTGGTGCTATACTTGGATTTTCGGCCATGAACATGACTTTGGAATTTGGCAGAGCTCATACTTTCCTGTAGAGAACATCTGGGGCTACATTTCGTGCAAGTTTCAGCTCGATTGCCTAAGTATTGAGGGAGAAATGTCAAACTCTAACAGAAAAAAGTGTCTCATAGTCTAAGTGCAGTTTTTCTGCCGACTGCTCTGCCGTTTTGTCGCATAGCGTGTGGTGCTATACTTGGATTTCCGGCCATGAACATGACTTTGGAATTTGGCACTGCTCATACTTTCCTTTAGAGTACATCTGGGGCTACATTTTGTGGAAGTTTCAGCTCGATTGCCTAAGTATTGAGGGAGAAATTTCAAACTCTAGCAGAAAAAAGTGTCTCATAGTCTAAGTGCAGTTTTTCTGCCGACTGCTCTGCCGTTTTGTCGCATAGCGTGTGGTGCTATACTTGGATTTTCGGCCATGAACATGACTTTGGAATTTGGCAGAGCTCATACTTTCCTGTAGAAAACATCTGGGGCTACATTTCGTGCAAGTTTCAGCTCGATTGCCTCTGTATTGAGGGAGAAATTTCAAACTCTAACAGAAAAAAGTGTGTCATAGTCTAAGTGCAGGTTTTTTTTTGCCGCGTGCTCTGCCGTTTTGTCGCATAGCGTGTGGTGCTATACTTGGATTTTCGGCAATGAACATGACTTTGGAATTTGGCACTGCTCATACTTTCCTGTAGAGTACATCTGGGGCTACATTTCGTGCAAGTTTCAGCTCGATTGCCTCTGTATTGAGGGAGAAATTTCAAACTCTAACAGAAAAAAGTGTGTCATAGTCTAAGTGCAGGTTTTTTTTTGCCGCGTGCTCTGCCGTTTTGTCGCATAGCGTGTGGTGCTATACTTGGATTTTCGGCAATGAACATGACTTTGGAATTTGGCACTGCTCATACTTTCCTGTAGAGTACATCTGGGGCTACATTTCCTGCAAGTTTCAGCTCGAATGCCTCAGTATTGAGGGAGAAATTTCAAACTCTAGCAGAAAAAAGTGTCTCCTAGTCTAAGCGCAGTTTTTTGGGAGAAATTTCAAACTCTTACAGAAAAAAGTGTCTCCTAGTCTAAGTGCAGTTTTTCTGCCGCGTGCTCTGCCGTTTTGTCGCATAGCGTGTGGTGCTATACTTGGATTTTCGGCCATGAACATGACTTTGGAATTTGGCACTGCTCATACTTTCCTGTAGAGTACATCTGGGGCTACATTTTGTGCAAGTTTCAGCTCGATTGCCTAAGTATTGAGGGAGAAATTTCAAACTCTAGCAGAAAAAAGTGTCCCATAGTCTAAGTGCAGTTTTTCTGCCGACTGCTCTGCCGTTTTGTCGCATAGCGTGTGGTGCTATACTTGGATTTTCGGCCATGAACATGACTTTGGAATTTGGCACAGCTCATACTTTCCTGTAGAGTACATGTGGGGCTACATTTCGTGCAAGTTTCAGCTCGATTGCCTCTGTATTGAGGGAGAAATTTCAAACTCTAACAGAAAAAAGTGTCTCATAGTCTAAGTGCAGTTTTTCTGCCGACTGCTCTGCCGTTTTGTCGCATAGCGTGTGGTGCTATACTTGGATTTTCGGCCATGAACATGACTTTGGAATTTGGCACTGCTCATACTTTCCTGTAGAGTACATCTGGGGCTACATGTTGTGGAAGTTTCAGCTCGATTGCCTCAGTATTGAGGGAGAAATTTCAAACTCTAGCAGAAAAAAGTGTCTCATAGTCTAAGTGCAGTTTTTCTGCCGACTGCTCTGCCGTTTTGTCGCATAGCGTGTGGTGCTATACTTGGATTTTTGGCCATGAACATGACTTTGGAATTTGGCACTGCTCATACTTTCCTGTAGAGAACATCTGGGGCTACATTTCGTGCAAGTTTCAGCTCGATTGCCTCTGTATTGAGGGAGAAATGTCAAACTCTAACAGAAAAAAGTGTCTCATAGTCTAAGTGCAGTTTTTCTGCCGACTGCTCTGCTGTTTTGTCGCATAGCGTGTGGTGCTATACTTGGATTTCTGGCCATGAACATGACTTTGGAATTTGGCACTGCTCATACTTTCCTGTAGAGTACATCTGGGGCTACATTTCGTGCAAGTTTCAGCTCGATTGCCTCTGTATTGAGGGAGAAATTTCAAACTCTAACAGAAAAAAGTGTCTCATAGTCTAAGTGCAGGGTTTTTTTTGCCGCGTGCTCTGCCGTTTTGTCGCATAGCGTGTGGTGCTATACTTGGATTTTCGGCCATGAACATGACTTTGGAATTTGGCACTGCTCATACTTTTCTGTAGAGTACATCTGGGGCTACATTTCGTGCAAGTTTCAGCTCGATTGCCTAAGTATTGAGGGAGAAATTTCAAACTCTAGCAGAAAAAAGTGTCTCATAGTCTAAGTGCAGTTTTTCTGCCGACTGCTCTGCCGTTTTGTCGCATAGCGTGTGGTGCTATACTTGGATTTTCGGCCATGAACATGACTTTGGAATTTGGCAGAGCTCATACTTTCCTGTAGAGAACATTTGGGGCTACATTTCGTGCAAGTTTCAGCTCGATTGCCTCTGTATTGAGGGAGAAATGTCAAACTCTAACAGAAAAAAGTGTCTCATAGTCTAAGTGCAGTTTTTCTGCCGACTGCTCTGCTGTTTTGTCGCATAGCGTGTGGTGCTATACTTGGATTTCCGGCCATGAACATGACTTTGGAATTTGGCACTGCTCATACTTTCCTTTAGAGTACATCTGGGGCTACATTTTGTGGAAGTTTCAGCTCGATTGCCTCTGTATTGAGGGAGAAATTTCAAACTCTAACAGAAAAAAGTGTCTCATAGTCTAAGTGCAGGTTTTTTTTTGCCGCGTGCTCTGCCGTTTTGTCGCATAGCGTGTGGTGCTATACTTGGATTTTCGGCAATGAACATGACTTTGGAATTTGGCACTGCTCATACTTTCCTGTAGAGTACATCTGGGGCTACATTTCGTGCAAGTTTCAGCTCGATTGCCTCTGTATTGAGGGAGAAATTTCAAACTCTAACAGAAAAAAGTGTCTCATAGTCTAAGTGCAGGGTTTTTTTTGCCGCGTGCTCTGCCGTTTTGTCGCATAGCGTGTGGTGCTATACTTGGATTTTCGGCCATGAACATGACTTTGGAATTTGGCACTGCTCATACTTTTCTGTAGAGTACATCTGGGGCTACATTTCGTGCAAGTTTCAGCTCGATTGCCTAAGTATTGAGGGAGAAATTTCAAACTCTAGCAGAAAAAAGTGTCTCATACTCTAAGTGCAGTTTTTCTGCCGACTGCTCTGCCGTTTTGTCGCATAGCGTGTGGTGCTATACTTGGATTTTCGGCCATGAACATGACTTTGGAATTTGGCAGAGCTCATACTTTCCTGTAGAGTACATCTAGGGCTACATTTCGTGCAAGTTTCAGCTCGATTGCCTCTGTATTGAGGGAGAAATTTCAAACTCTAACAGAAAAAAGTGTGTCATAGTCTAAGTGCAGGTTTTTTTTTGCCGCGTGCTCTGCCGTTTTGTCGCATAGCGTGTGGTGCTATACTTGGATTTTCGGCCATGAACATGACTTTGGAATTTGGCAGAGCTCATACTTTCCTGTAGAGTACATCTGGGGCTACATTTCCTGCAAGTTTCAGCTCGATTGCCTCAGTATTGAGGGAGAAATTTCAAACTCTAGCAGAAAAAAGTGTCTCCTAGTCTAAGCGCAGTTTTTTGGGAGAAATTTCAAACTCTAACAGAAAAAAGTGTCTCATAGTCTAAGTGCAGTTTTTCTGCCGACTGCTCTGCCGTTTTGTCGCATAGCGTGTGGTGTTATACTTGGATTTTCGGCCATGAACATGACTTTGGAATTTGGCACTGCTCATACTTTCCTGTAGAGTACATCTGGGGCTACATTTTGTGGAAGTTTCAGCTCGATTGCCTAAGTATTGAGGGAGAAATTTCAAACTCTAGCAGAAAAAAGTGTCTCATAGTCTAAGTGCAGTTTTTCTGCCGACTGCTCTGCCGTTTTGTCGCATAGCGTGTGGTGCTATACTTGGATTTTCGGCCATGAACATGACTTTGGAATTTGGCAGAGCTCATACTTTCCTGTAGAGAACATCTGGGGCTACATTTCGTGCAAGTTTCAGCTCGATTGCCTCTGTATTGAGGGAGAAATGTCAAACTCTAACAGAAAAAAGTGTCTCATAGTCGAAGTGCAGTTTTTCTGCCGACTGCTCTGCTGTTTTGTCGCATAGCGTGTGGTGCTATACTTGGATTTCCGGCCATGAACATGACTTTGGAATTTGGCACTGCTCATACTTTCCTTTAGAGTACATCTGGGGCTACATTTTATGGAAGTTTCAGCTCGATTGCCTAAGTATTGAGGGAGAAATTTCAAACTCTAGCAGAAAAAAGTGTCTCATAGTCTAAGTGCAGTTTTTCTGCCGACTGCTCTGCCGTTTTGTCGCATAGCGTGTGGTGCTATACTTGGATTTTCGGCCATGAACATGACTTTGGAATTTGGCAGAGCTCATACTTTCCTGTAGAAAACATCTGGGGCTACATTTCGTGCAAGTTTCAGCTCGATTGCCTCTGTATTGAGGGAGAAATTTCAAACTCTAACAGAAAAAAGTGTGTCATAGTCTAAGTGCAGGTTTTTTTTTGCCGCGTGCTCTGCCGTTTTGTCGCATAGCGTGTGGTGCTATACTTGGATTTTCGGCAATGAACATGACTTTGGAATTTGGCACTGCTCATACTTTCCTGAAGAGTACATCTGGGGCTACATTTCGTGCAAGTTTCAGCTCGATTGCCTCTGTATTGAGGGAGAAATTTCAAACTCTAACAGAAAAAAGTGTCTCATAGTCTAAGTGCAGGGTTTTTTTTGCCGCGTGCTCTGCCGTTTTGTCGCATAGCGTGTGGTGCTATACTTGGATTTTCGGCCATGAACATGACTTTGGAATTTGGCACTGCTCATACTTTTCTGTAGAGTACATCTGGGGCTACATTTCGTGCAAGTTTCAGCTCGATTGCCTAAGTATTGAGGGAGAAATTTCAAACTCTAGCAGAAAAAAGTGTCTCATAGTCTAAGTGCAGTTTTTCTGCCGACTGCTCTGCCGTTTTGTCGCATAGCGTGTGGTGCTATACTTGGATTTTCGGCCATGAACATGACTTTGGAATTTGGCAGAGCTCATACTTTCCTGTAGAGAACATCTGGGGCTACATTTCGTGCAAGTTTCAGCTCGATTGCCTCTGTATTGAGGGAGAAATGTCAAACTCTAACAGAAAAAAGTGTCTCATAGTCGAAGTGCAGTTTTTCTGCCGACTGCTCTGCTGTTTTGTCGCATAGCGTGTGGTGCTATACTTGGATTTTCGGCAATGAACATGACTTTGGAATTTGGCACTGCTCATACTTTCCTGTAGAGTACATCTGGGGCTACATTTCGTGCAAGTTTCAGCTCGATTGCCTCTGTATTGAGGGAGAAATTTCAAACTCTAACAGAAAAAAGTGTCTCATAGTCTAAGTGCAGGGTTTTTTTTGCCGCGTGCTCTGCCGTTTTGTCGCATAGCGTGTGGTGCTATACTTGGATTTTCGGCCATGAACATGACTTTGGAATTTGGCACTGCTCATACTTTTCTGTAGAGTACATCTGGGGCTACATTTCGTGCAAGTTTCAGCTCGATTGCCTAAGTATTGAGGGAGAAATTTCAAACTCTAGCAGAAAAAAGTGTCTCATAGTCTAAGTGCAGTTTTTCTGCCGACTGCTCTGCCGTTTTGTCGCATAGCGTGTGGTGCTATACTTGGATTTTCGGCCATGAACATGACTTTGGAATTTGGCGGAGCTCATACTTTCCTGTAGATTACATCTAGGGCTACATTTCGTGCAAGTTTCAGCTCGATTGCCTCTGTATTGAGGGAGAAATTTCAAACTCTAACAGAAAAAAGTGTGTCATAGTCTAAGTGCAGGGTTTTTTTTGCCGCGTGCTCTGCCGTTTTGTCGCATAGCGTGTGGTGCTATACTTGGATTTTCGGCCATGAACATGACTTTGGAATTTGGCAAAGCTCATACTTTCCTGTAGAGTACATCTGGGGCTACATTTCCTGCAAGTTTCAGCTCGATTGCCTCAGTATTGAGGGAGAAATTTCAAACTCTAGCAGAAAAAAGTGTCTCCTAGTCTAAGCGCAGTTTTTTTGGAGAAATTTCAAACTCTAACAGAAAAAAGTGTCTCATAGTCTAAGTGCAGTTTTTCTGCCGACTGCTCTGCCGTTTTGTCGCATAGCGTGTGGTGCTATACTTGGATTTTCGGCCATGAACATGACTTTGGAATTTGGCACTGCTCATACTTTCCTGTAGAGTACATCTGGGGCTACATTTTGTGGAAGTTTCAGCTCGATTGCCTAAGTATTGAGGGAGAAATTTCAAACTCTAGCAGAAAAAAGTGTCTCATAGTCTAAGTGCAGTTTTTCTGCCGACTGCTCTGCCGTTTTGTCGCATAGCGTGTGGTGCTATACTTGGATTTTCGGCCATGAACATGACTTTGGAATTTGGCAGAGCTCATACTTTCCTGTAGAGAACATCTGGGGCTACATTTCGTGCAAGTTTCAGCTCGATTGCCTCTGTATTGAGGGAGAAATGTCAAACTCTAACAGAAAAAAGTGTCTCATAGTCGAAGTGCAGTTTTTCTGCCGACTGCTCTGCTGTTTTGTCGCATAGCGTGTGGTGCTATACTTGGATTTCCGGCCATGAACATGACTTTGGAATTTGGCACTGCTCATACTTTCCTTTAGAGTACATCTGGGGCTACATTTTATGGAAGTTTCAGCTCGATTGCCTAAGTATTGAGGGAGAAATTTCAAACTCTAGCAGAAAAAAGTGTCTCATAGTCTAAGTGCAGTTTTTCTGCCGACTGCTCTGCCGTTTTGTCGCATAGCGTGTGGTGCAATACTTGGATTTTCGGCCATGAACATGACTTTGGAATTTGGCAGAGCTCATACTTTCCTGTAGAAAACATCTGGGGCTACATTTCGTGCAAGTTTCAGCTCGATTGCCTCTGTATTGAGGGAGAAATTTCAAACTCTAACAGAAAAAAGTGTGTCATAGTCTAAGTGCAGGTTTTTTTTTGCCGCGTGCTCTGCCGTTTTGTCGCATAGCGTGTGGTGCTATACTTGGATTTTCGGCAATGAACATGACTTTGGAATTTGGCACTGCTCATACTTTCCTGTAGAGTACATCTGGGGCTACATTTCGTGCAAGTTTCAGCTCGATTGCCTCTGTATTGAGGGAGAAATTTCAAACTCTAACAGAAAAAAGTGTCTCATAGTCTAAGTGCAGGGTTTTTTTTGCCGCGTGCTCTGCCGTTTTGTCGCATAGCGTGTGGTGCTATACTTGGATTTTCGGCCATGAACATGACTTTGGAATTTGGCACTGCTCATACTTTTCTGTAGAGTACATCTGGGGCTACATTTCGTGCAAGTTTCAGCTCGATTGCCTAAGTATTGAGGGAGAAATTTCAAACTCTAGCAGAAAAAAGTGTCTCATAGTCTAAGTGCAGTTTTTCTGCCGACTGCTCTGCCGTTTTGTCGCATAGCGTGTGGTGCTATACTTGGATTTTCGGCCATGAACATGACTTTGGAATTTGGCAGAGCTCATACTTTCCTTTAGAGTACATCTGGGGCTACATTTTGTGGAAGTTTCAGCTCGATTGCCTAAGTATTGAGGGAGAAATTTCAAACTCTAGCAGAAAAAAGTGTCTCATAGTCTAAGTGCAGTTTTTCTGCCGACTGCTCTGCCGTTTTGTCGCATAGCGTGTGGTGCTATACTTGGATTTTCGGCCATGAACATGACTTTGGAATTTGGCAGAGCTCATACTTTCCTGTAGAAAACATCTGGGGCTACATTTCGTGCAAGTTTCAGCTCGATTGCCTCTGTATTGAGGGAGAAATTTCAAACTCTAACAGAAAAAAGTGTGTCATAGTCTAAGTGCAGGTTTTTTTTTGCCGCGTGCTCTGCCGTTTTGTCGCATAGCGTGTGGTGCTATACTTGGATTTTCGGCCATGAACATGACTTTGGAATTTGGCACTGCTCATACTTCCCTGTAGAGTACATCTGGGGCTACATTTCGTGCAAGTTTCAGCTCGATTGCCTCAGTATTGAGGGAGAAATTTCAAACTCTAGCAGAAAAAAGTGTCTCCTAGTCTAAGCGCAGTTTGTTTGCCGCCTGCTCTGCCGTTTGTTGCATAGCGTGTGGTGCTATACTTGGATTTTCGGCCATGAACATGACTTTGGAATTTAGCACTGCTCATACTTTCCTGTAGAGTACATCTGGGGCTACATTTCGTGCAAGTTTCAGCTCGATTGCCTAAGTATTGAGGGAGAAATTTCAAACTCTAACAGAAAAAAGTGTGTCATAGTCTAAGTGCAGGTTTTTTTTTGCCGCGTGCTCTGCCGTTTTGTCGCATAGCGTGTGGTGCTATACTTGGATTTTCGGCCATGAACATGACTTTGGAATTTGGCACTGCTCATACTCTTCTGTAGAGTACATCTGGGCTTACATTTCGTGCAAGTTTCAGCTCGATTGCCTAAGTATTGAGGGAGAAATTTCAAACTCTAACAGAAAAAAGTGTCTCATAGTCTAAGTGCAGTTTTTCTGCCGACTGCTCTGCCGTTTTGTCGCATAGCGTGTGGTGCTATACTTGGATTTTCGGCCATGAACATGACTTTGGAATTTGGCAGAGCTCATACTTTCCTGTAGAGAACATCTGGGGCTACATTTCGTGCAAGTTTCAGCTCGATTGCCTCTGTATTGAGGGAGAAATTTCAAACTTTAACAGAAAAAAGTGTGTTATAGTCTAAGTGCAGGGTTTTTTTGCCGACTGCTCTGCCGTTTTGTCGCATAGCGTGTGGTGCTATACTTGGATTTTCGGCCATGAACATGACTTTGGAATTTGGCACTGCTCATACTTTCCTGTAAAGTACATCTGGGGCTACATTTCGTGCAAGTTTCAGCTCGATTGCCTCTGTTTTGAGGGAGATATTTCAAACTCTAACAGAAAAAAGTGTCTCATAGTCTAAGTGCAGGGGTTTTTTTGCCGCGTGCTCTGCCGTTTTGTCGCATAGCGTGTGGTGCTATACTTGGATTTTCGGCCATGAACATGACTTTGGAATTTGGCACTGCTCATACTTTCCTGTAGAGTACATCTGGGGCTACATTTCGTGCAAGTTTCAGCTCGATTGCCTCAGTATTGAGGGAGAAATTTCAAACTCTAGCAGAAAAAAGTGTCTCCTAGTCTAAGCGCAGTTTGTTTGCCGCCTGCTCTGCCGTTTGTTGCATAGCGTGTGGTGCTATACTTGGATTTTCGGCCATGAACATGACTTTGGAATTTAGCACTGCTCATACTTTCCTGTAGAGTACATCTGGGGCTACATTTCGTGCAAGCTTCAGCTCGATTGCCTAAGTATTGAGGGAGAAATTTCAAACTCTAGCAGAAAAAAGTGTCTCATAGTCTAAGTGCAGTTTTTCTGCCGACTGCTCTGCCGTTTTGTCGCATAGTGTGTGGTGCTATACTTGGATTTTCGGCCATGAACATGACTTTGGAATTTGGCACAGCTCATACTTTCCTGTAGAGTACATCTGGGGCTACATTTCGTGCAAGTTTCAGCTCGATTGCCTCTGTATTGAGGGAGAAATTTCAAACTCTAACAGAAAAAAGTGTGTCATAGTCTAAGTGCAGGGTTTTTTTTGCCGCGTGCTCTGCCGTTTTGTCGCATAGCGTGTGGTGCTATACTTGGATTTTCGGCCATGAACATGACTTTGGAATTTGGCACTGCTCATACTCTTCTGTAGAGTACATCTGGGGCTACATTTCGTGCAAGTTTCAGCTCGATTGCCTAAGTATTGAGGGAGAAATTTCAAACTCTAACAGAAAAAAGTGTCTCATAGTCTAAGTGCAGGTTTTTTTTTGCCGCGTGCTCTGCCGTTTTGTCGCATAGCGTGTGGTGCTATACTTGGATTTTCGGCCATGAACATGACTTTGGAATTTGGCACTGCTCATACTCTTCTGTAGAGTACATCTGGGGCTACATTTCGTGCAAGTTTTAGCTCGATTGCCTAAGTATTGAGGGAGAAATTTCAAACTCTAACAGAAAAAAGTGTCTCATAGTCTAAGTGCAGTTTTTCTGCCGACTGCTCTGCCGTTTTGTCGCATAGCGTGTGGTGCTATACTTGGATTTTCGGCCATGAACATGACTTTGGAATTTGGCACTGCTCATACTTTCCTGTAGAGTACATCTGGGGCTACATTTTGTAGAAGTTTCAGCTCGATTGCCTAAGTATTGAGGGAGAAATTTCAAACTCTAGCAGAAAAAAGTGTCTCATAGTCTAAGTGCAGTTTTTCTGCCGACTGCTCTGCCGTTTTGTCGCATAGCGTGTGGTGCTATACTTGGATTTTCGGCCATGAACATGACTTTGGAATTTGGCAGAGCTCATACTTTCCTGTAGAGAACATCTGGGGCTACATTTCGTGCAAGTTTCAGCTCGATTGCCTCTGTATTGAGGGAGAAATTTCAAACTTTAACAGAAAAAAGTGTGTTATAGTCTAAGTGCAGGGTTTTTTTTGCCGCATGCTCTGCCGTTTTGTCGCATAGCGTGTGGTGCTATACTTGGATTTTCGGCCATGAACATGACTTTGGAATTTGGCACTGCTCATACTCTTCTGTAGAGTACATCTGGGCCTACATTTCGTGCAAGTTTCAGCTCGATTGCCTAAGTATTGAGGGAGAAATTTCAAACTCTAACAGAAAAAAGTGTCTCATAGTCTAAGTGCAGTTTTTCTGCCGACTGCTCTGCCGTTTTGTCGCATAGCGTGTGGTGCTATACTTGGATTTTCGGCCATGAACATGACTTTGGAATTTGGCAGAGCTCATACTTTCCTGTAGAGAACATCTGGGGCTACATTTCGTGCAAGTTTCAGCTCGATTGCCTCTGTATTGAGGGAGAAATTTCAAACTTTAACAGAAAAAAGTGTGTTATAGTCTAAGTGCAGGGTTTTTTTTGCCGCGTGCTCTGCCGTTTTGTCGCATAGCGTGTGGTGCTATACTTGGATTTTCGGCCATGAACATGACTTTTGAATTTGGCACTGCTCATACTTTCCTGTAGAGTACATCTGGGGCTACATTTCGTGCAAGTTTCAGCTCGATTGCCTCTGTATTGAGGGAGATATTTCAAACTCTAACAGAAAAAAGTGTCTCATAGTCTAAGTGCAGGGGTTTTTTTGCCGCGTGCTCTGCCGTTTTGTCGCATAGCGTGTGGTGCTATACTTGGATTTTCGGCCATGAACATGACTTTGGAATTTGGCACTGCTCATACTTTCCTGTAGAGTACATCTGGGGCTACATTTCGTGCAAGTTTCAGCTCGATTGCCTCAGTATTGAGGGAGAAATTTCAAACTCTAGCAGAAAAAAGTGTCTCCTAGTCTAAGCGCAGTTTGTTTGCCGCCTGCTCTGCCGTTTGTTGCATAGCGTGTGGTGCTATACTTGGATTTTCGGCCATGAACATGACTTTGGAATTTAGCACTGCTCATACTTTCCTGTAGAGTACATCTGGGGCTACATTTCGTGCAAGCTTCAGCTCGATTGCCTAAGTATTGAGGGAGAAATTTTAAACTCTAACAGAAAAAAGTGTCTCATAGTCTAAGTGCAGGTTTTTTTTTGCCGCGTGCTCTGCCGTTTTGTCGCATAGCGTGTGGTGCTATACTTGGATTTTCGGCCATGAACATGACTTTGGAATTTGGCAGAGCTCATACTTTCCTGTAGAGAACATCTGGGGCTACATTTCGTGCAAGTTTCAGCTCGATTGCCTCTGTATTGAGGGAGAAATTTCAAACTTTAACAGAAAAAAGTGTGTCATAGTCTAAGTGCAGGTTTTTTTTTGCCGCGTGCTCTGCCGTTTTGTCGCATAGCGTGTGGTGCTATACTTGGATTTTCGGCCATGAACATGACTTTGGAATTTGGCACTGCTCATACTCTTCTGTAGAGTACATCTGGGCCTACATTTCGTGCAAGTTTCAGCTCGATTGCCTAAGTATTGAGGGAGAAATTTCAAACTCTAACAGAAAAAAGTGTCTCATAGTCTAACTGCAGTTTTTCTGCCGACTGCTCTGCCGTTTTGTCGCATAGCGTGTGGTGCTATACTTGGATTTTCGGCCATGAACATGACTTTGGAATTTGGCACTGCTCATACTTTCCTGTAGAGTACATCTGGGGCTTCATTTTGTGGAAGTTTCAGCTCGATTGCCTAAGTATTGAGGGAGAAATTTCAAACTCTAGCAGAAAAAAGTGTCTCATAGTCTAAGTGCAGTTTTTCTGCCGACTGCTCTGCCGTTTTGTCGCATAGCGTGTGGTGCTATACTTGGATTTTCGGCCATGAACATGACTTTGGAATTTGGCAGAGCTCATACTTTCCTGTAGAGAACATCTGGGGCTACATTTCGTGCAAGTTTCAGCTCGATTGCCTCTGTATTGAGGGAGAAATTTCAAACTTTAACAGAAAAAAGTGTGTCATAGTCTAAGTGCAGGTTTTTTTTTTCCGCGTGCTCTGCCGTTTTGTCGCATAGCGTGTGGTGCTATACTTGGATTTTCGGTCATGAACATGACTTTGGAATTTGGCACTGCTCATACTTTCCTGTAGAGTACATCTGGGGCTACATTTCGTGCAAGTTTCAGCTCGATTGCCTCTGTATTGAGGGAGATATTTCAAACTCTAACAGAAAAAAGTGTCTCATAGTCTAAGTGCAGGGGTTTTTTTGCCGCGTGCTCTGCCGTTTTGTCGCATAGCGTGTGGTGCTATACTTGGATTTTCGGCCATGAACATGACTTTGGAATTTGGCACTGCTCATACTTCCCTGTAGAGTACATCTGGGGCTACATTTCGTGCAAGTTTCAGCTCGATTGCCTCAGTATTGAGGGAGAAATTTCAAACTCTAGCAGAAAAAAGTGTCTCCTAGTCTAAGCGCAGTTTGTTTGCCGCCTGCTCTGCCGTTTGTTGCATAGCGTGTGGTGCTATACTTGGATTTTCGGCCATGAACATGACTTTGGAATTTAGCACTGCTCATACTTTCCTGTAGAGTACATCTGGGGCTACATTTCGTGCAAGTTTCAGCTCGATTGCCTAAGTATTGAGGGAGAAATTTCAAACTCTAACAGAAAAAAGTGTGTCATAGTCTAAGTGCAGGTTTTTTTTTGCCGCGTGCTCTGCCGTTTTGTCGCATAGCGTGTGGTGCTATACTTGGATTTTCGGCCATGAACATGACTTTGGAATTTGGCACTGCTCATACTCTTCTGTAGAGTACATCTGGGCCTACATTTCGTGCAAGTTTCAGCTCGATTGCCTAAGTATTGAGGGAGAAATTTCAAACTCTAACAGAAAAAAGTGTCTCATAGTCTAAGTGCAGTTTTTCTGCCGACTGCTCTGCCGTTTTGTCGCATAGCGTGTGGTGCTATACTTGGATTTTCGGCCATGAACATGACTTTGGAATTTGGCAGAGCTCATACTTTCCTGTAGAGAACATCTGGGGCTACATTTCGTGCAAGTTTCAGCTCGATTGCCTCTGTATTGAGGGAGAAATTTCAAACTTTAACAGAAAAAAGTGTGTTATAGTCTAAGTGCAGGGTTTTTTTTGCCGCGTGCTCTGCCGTTTTGTCGCATAGCGTGTGGTGCTATACTTGGATTTTCGGCCATGAACATGACTTTGGAATTTGGCACTGCTCATACTTTCCTGTAAAGTACATCTGGGGCTACATTTCGTGCAAGTTTCAGCTCGATTGCCTCTGTATTGAGGGAGATATTTCAAACTCTAACAGAAAAAAGTGTCTCATAGTCTAAGTGCAGGGTTTTTTTTGCCGCGTGCTCTGCCGTTTTGTCGCATAGCGTGTGGTGCTATACTTGGATTTTCGGCCATGAACATGACTTTGGAATTTGGCACTGCTCATACTTTCCTGTAGAGTACATCTGGGGCTACATTTCGTGCAAGTTTCAGCTCGATTGCCTCAGTATTGAGGGAGAAATTTCAAACTCTAGCAGAAAAAAGTGTCTCCTAGTCTAAGCGCAGTTTGTTTGCCGCCTGCTCTGCCGTTTGTTGCATAGCGTGTGGTGCTATACTTGGATTTTCGGCCATGAACATGACTTTGGAATTTGGCACTGCTCATACTTTCCTGTAGAGAACATCTGGGGCTACATTTCGTGCAAGTTTCAGCTCGATTGCCTCTGTATTGAGGGAGAAATTTCAAACTTTAACAGAAAAAAGTGTGTTATAGTCTAAGTGCAGGGTTTTTTTTGCCGCGTGCTCTGCCGTTTTGTCGCATAGCGTGTGGTGCTATACTTGGATTTTCGGCCATGAACATGACTTTGGAATTTGGCACTGCTCATACTTTCCTGTAAAGTACATCTGGGGCTACATTTCGTGCAAGTTTCAGCTCGATTGCCTCTGTATTGAGGGAGATATTTCAAACTCTAACAGAAAAAAGTGTCTCATAGTCTAAGTGCAGGGGTTTTTTTGCCGCGTGCTCTGCCGTTTTGTCGCATAGCGTGTGGTGCTATACTTGGATTTTCGGCCATGAACATGACTTTGGAATTTGGCACTGCTCATACTTTCCTGTAGAGTACATCTGGGCCTACATTTCGTGCAAGTTTCAGCTCGATTGCCTAAGTATTGAGGGAGAAATTTCAAACTCTAACAGAAAAAAGTGTCTCATAGTCTAACTGCAGTTTTTCTGCCGACTGCTCTGCCGTTTTGTCGCATAGCGTGTGGTGCTATACTTGGATTTTCGGCCATGAACATGACTTTGGAATTTGGCACTGCTCATACTTTCCTGTAGAGTACATCTGGGGCTTCATTTTGTGGAAGTTTCAGCTCGATTGCCTAAGTATTGAGGGAGAAATTTCAAACTCTAGCAGAAAAAAGTGTCTTATAGTCTAAGTGCAGTTTTTCTGCCGACTGCTCTGCCGTTTTGTCGCATAGCGTGTGGTGCTATACTTGGATTTTCGGCCATGAACATGACTTTGGAATTTGGCAGAGCTCATACTTTCCTGTAGAGAACATCTGGGGCTACATTTCGTGCAAGTTTCAGCTCGATTGCCTCTGTATTGAGGGAGAAATTTCAAACTTTAACAGAAAAAAGTGTGTCATAGTCTAAGTGCAGGTTTTTTTTTTCCGCGTGCTCTGCCGTTTTGTCGCATAGCGTGTGGTGCTATACTTGGATTTTCGGCCATGAACATGACTTTGGAATTTGGCACTGCTCATACTTTCCTGTAGAGTACATCTGGGGCTACATTTCGTGCAAGTTTCAGCTCGATTGCCTCTGTATTGAGGGAGATATTTCAAACTCTAACAGAAAAAAGTGTCTCATAGTCTAAGTGCAGGGGTTTTTTTGCCGCGTGCTCTGCCGTTTTGTCGCATAGCGTGTGGTGCTATACTTGGATTTTCGGCCATGAACATGACTTTGGAATTTGGCACTGCTCATACTTCCCTGTAGAGTACATCTGGGGCTACATTTCGTGCAAGTTTCAGCTCGATTGCCTCAGTATTGAGGGAGAAATTTCAAACTCTAGCAGAAAAAAGTGTCTCCTAGTCTAAGCGCAGTTTGTTTGCCGCCTGCTCTGCCGTTTGTTGCATAGCGTGTGGTGCTATACTTGGATTTTCGGCCATGAACATGACTTTGGAATTTAGCACTGCTCATACTTTCCTGTAGAGTACATCTGGGGCTACATTTCGTGCAAGTTTCAGCTCGATTGCCTAAGTATTGAGGGAGAAATTTCAAACTCTAACAGAAAAAAGTGTGTCATAGTCTAAGTGCAGGTTTTTTTTTGCCGCGTGCTCTGCCGTTTTGTCGCATAGCGTGTGGTGCTATACTTGGATTTTCGGCCATGAACATGACTTTGGAATTTGGCACTGCTCATACTCTTCTGTAGAGTACATCTGGGCCTACATTTCGTGCAAGTTTCAGCTCGATTGCCTAAGTATTGAGGGAGAAATTTCAAACTCTAACAGAAAAAAGTGTCTCATAGTCTAAGTGCAGTTTTTCTGCCGACTGCTCTGCCGTTTTGTCGCATAACGTGTGGTGCTATACTTGGATTTTCGGCCATGAACATGACTTTGGAATTTGGCAGAGCTCATACTTTCCTGTAGAGAACATCTGGGGCTACATTTCGTGCAAGTTTCAGCTCGATTGCCTCTGTATTGAGGGAGAAATTTCAAACTTTAACAGAAAAAAGTGTGTTATAGTCTAAGTGCAGGGTTTTTTTTGCCGCGTGCTCTGCCGTTTTGTCGCATAGCGTGTGGTGCTATACTTGGATTTTCGGCCATGAACATGACTTTGGAATTTGGCACTGCTCATACTTTCCTGTAAAGTACATCTGGGGCTACATTTCGTGCAAGTTTCAGCTCGATTGCCTCTGTATTGAGGGAGATATTTCAAACTCTAACAGAAAAAAGTGTCTCATAGTCTAAGTGCAGGGTTTTTTTTGCCGCGTGCTCTGCCGTTTTGTCGCATAGCGTGTGGTGCTATACTTGGATTTTCGGCCATGAACATGACTTTGGAATTTGGCACTGCTCATACTTTCCTGTAGAGTACATCTGGGGCTACATTTCGTGCAAGTTTCAGCTCGATTGCCTCAGTATTGAGGGAGAAATTTTAAACTCTAGCAGAAAAAAGTGTCTCCTAGTCTAAGCGCAGTTTGTTTGCCGCCTGCTCTGCCGTTTGTTGCATAGCGTGTGGTGCTATACTTGGATTTTCGGCCATGAACATGACTTTGGAATTTGGCACTGCTCATACTTTCCTGTAGAGAACATCTGGGGCTACATTTCGTGCAAGTTTCAGCTCGATTGCCTCTGTATTGAGGGAGAAATTTCAAACTTTAACAGAAAAAAGTGTGTTATAGTCTAAGTGCAGGGTTTTTTTTGCCGCGTGCTCTGCCGTTTTGTCGCATAGCGTGTGGTGCTATACTTGGATTTTCGGCCATGAACATGACTTTGGAATTTGGCACTGCTCATACTTTCCTGTAAAGTACATCTGGGGCTACATTTCGTGCAAGTTTCAGCTCGATTGCCTCTGTATTGAGGGAGATATTTCAAACTCTAACAGAAAAAAGTGTCTCATAGTCTAAGTGCAGGGGTTTTTTTGCCGCGTGCTCTGCCGTTTTGTCGCATAGCGTGTGGTGCTATACTTGGATTTTCGGCCATGAACATGACTTTGGAATTTGGCACTGCTCATACTTTCCTGTAGAGTACATCTGGGGCTACATTTCGTGCAAGTTTCAGCTCGATTTCCTCAGTATTGAGGGAGAAATTTCAAACTTTACCACAATAAAGTGTTTCATAGTCTAAGTGCAGTTTTTCTTCCGACTGCTCTGCCGTTTTGTGGCATAGCGTGTGGTGCTATACTTGGATTTTCGGCCATGAACATGACTTTGGAATTTAGCACTGCTCATACTTTCCTGTAGAGTACATCTGGGGCTACATTTCGTGCAAGCTTCAGCTCGATTGCCTAAGTATTGAGGGAGAAATTTCAAACTCTAACAGAAAAAAGTGTCTCATAGTCTAAGTGCAGGGTTTTTTTTGCCGCGTGCTCTGCCGTTTTGTCGCATAGCGTGTGGTGCTATACTTGGATTTTCGGCCATGAACATGACTTTGGAATTTGGCAAAGCTCATACTTTCCTGTAGAGAACATCTTGGGCTACATTTCGTGCAAGTTTCAGCTCGATTGCCTCTGTATTGAGGGAGAAATTTTAAACTTTAACAGAAAAAAGTGTGTCATAGTCTAAGTGCAGGTTTTTTTTTGCCGCGTGCTCTGCCGTTTTGTCGCATAGCGTGTGGTGCTATACTTGGATTTTCGGCCATGAACATGACTTTGGAATTTGGCACTGCTCATACTCTTCGGTAGAGTACATCTGGGCCTACATTTCGTGCAAGTTTCAGCTCGATTGCCTCTGTATTGAGGGAGATATTTCAAACTCTAACAGAAAAAAGTGTCTCATAGTCTAAGTGCAGGGGTTTTTTTGCCGCGTGCTCTGCCGTTTTGTCGCATAACGTGTGGTGCTATACTTGGATTTTCGGCCATGAACATGACTTTGGAATTTGGCACTGCTCATACTTCCCTGTAGAGTACATCTGGGGCTACATTTCGTGCAAGTTTTAGCTCGATTGCCTCAGTATTGAGGGAGAAATTTCAAACTCTAGCAGAAAAAAGTGTCTCCTAGTCTAAGCGCAGTTTGTTTGCCGCCTGCTCTGCCGTTTGTTGCATAGCGTGTGGTGCTATACTTGGATTTTCGGCCATGAACATGACTTTGGAATTTAGCACTGCTCATACTTTCCTGTAGAGTACATCTGGGGCTACATTTCGTGCAAGTTTCAGCTCGATTGCCTAAGTATTGAGGGAGAAATTTCAAACTCTAACAGAAAAAAGTGTGTCATAGTCTAAGTGCAGGTTTTTTTTTGCCGCGTGCTCTGCCGTTTTGTCGCATATCGTGTGGTGCTATACTTGGATTTTCGGCCATGAACATGACTTTGGAATTTGGCACTGCTCATACTCTTCTGTAGAGTACATCTGGGCCTACATTTCGTGCAAGTTTCAGCTCGATTGCCTAAGTATTGAGGGAGAAATTTCAAACTCTAACAGAAAAAAGTGTCTCATAGTCTAAGTGCAGTTTTTCTGCCGACTGCTCTGCCGTTTTGTCGCATAGCGTGTGGTGCTATACTTGGATTTTCGGCCATGAACATGACTTTGGAATTTGGCAGAGCTCATACTTTCCTGTAGAGAACATCTGGGGCTACATTTCGTGCAAGTTTCAGCTCGATTGCCTCTGTATTGAGGGAGAAATTTCAAACTTTAACAGAAAAAAGTGTGTTATAGTCTAAGTGCAGGGTTTTTTTTGCCGCGTGCTCTGCCGTTTTGTCGCATAGCGTGTGGTGCTATACTTGGATTTTCGGCCATGAACATGACTTTGGAATTTGGCACTGCTCATACTTTCCTGTAAAGTACATCTGGGGCTACATTTCGTGCAAGTTTCAGCTCGATTGCCTCTGTATTGAGGGAGATATTCCAAACTCTAACAGAAAAAAGTGTCTCATAGTCTAAGTGCAGGGGTTTTTTTGCCGCGTGCTCTGCCGTTTTGTCGCATAGCGTGTGGTGCTATACTTGGATTTTCGGCCATGAACATGACTTTGGAATTTGGCACTGCTCATACTTTCCTGTAGAGTACATCTGGGGCTACATTTCGTGCAAGTTTCAGCTCGATTGCCTCAGTATTGAGGGAGACATTTCAAACTCTAGCAGAAAAAAGTGTCTCCTAGTCTAAGCGCAGTTTGTTTGCCGCCTGCTCTGCCGTTTGTTGCATAGCGTGTGGTGCTATACTTGGATTTTCGGCCATGAACATGACTTTGGAATTTAGCACTGCTCATACTTTCCTGTAGAGTACATCTGGGGCTACATTTCGTGCAAGCTTCAGCTCGATTGCCTAAGTATTGAGGGAGAAATTTCAAACTCTAACAGAAAAAAGTGTCTCATAGTCTAAGTGCAGGTTTTTTTTTGCCGCGTGCTCTGCCGTTTTGTCGCATAGCGTGTGGTGCTATACTTGGATTTTCGGCCATGAACATGACTTTGGAATTTGGCAGAGCTCATACTTTCCTGTAGAGAACATCTGGGGCTACATTTCGTGCAAGTTTCAGCTCGATTGCCTCTGTATTGAGGGAGAAATTTCAAACTTTAACAGAAAAAAGTGTGTCATAGTCTAAGTGCAGGTTTTTTTTTTCCGCGTGCTCTGCCGTTTTGTCGCATAGCGTGTGGTGCTATACTTGGATTTTCGGCCATGAACATGACTTTGGAATTTGGCACTGCTCATACTTCCCTGTAGAGTACATCTGGGGCTACATTTCGTGCAAGTTTCAGCTCGATTGCCTCAGTATTGAGGGAGAAATTTCAAACTCTAGCAGAAAAAAGTGTCTCCTAGTCTAAGCGCAGTTTGTTTGCCGCCTGCTCTGCCGTTTGTTGCATAGCGTGTGGTGCTATACTTGGATTTTCGGCCATGAACATGACTTTGGAATTTAGCACTGCTCATACTTTCCTGTAGAGTACATCTGGGGCTACATTTCGTGCAAGTTTCAGCTCGATTGCCTAAGTATTGAGGGAGAAATTTCAAACTCTAACAGAAAAAAGTGTGTCATAGTCTAAGTGCAGGTTTTTTTTTGCCGCGTGCTCTGCCGTTTTGTCGCATAGCGTGTGGTGCTATACTTGGATTTTCGGCCATGAACATGACTTTGGAATTTGGCACTGCTCATACTTTCCTGTAGAGTACATCTGGGGCTACATTTTGTGGAAGTTTCAGCTCGATTGCCTAAGTATTGAGGGAGAAATTTCAAACTCTAGCAGAAAAAAGTGTCTCATAGTCTAAGTGCAGTTTTTCTGCCGACTGCTCTGCCGTTTTGTCGCATAGCGTGTGGTGCTATACTTGGATTTTCGGCCATGAACATGACTTTGGAATTTGGCAGAGCTCATACTTTCCTGTAGAGAACATCTGGGGCTACATTTCGTGCAAGTTTCAGCTCGATTGCCTCTGTATTGAGGGAGAAATTTCAAACTTTAACAGAAAAAAGTGTGTCATATTCTAAGTGCAGGTTTTTTTTTTGCCGCGTGCTCTGCCGTTTTGTCGCATAGCGTGTGGTGCTATACTTGGATTTTCGGCCATGAACATGACTTTGGAATTTGGCACTGCTCATACTTTCCTGTAGAGTACATCTGGGGCTACATTTCGTGCAAGTTTCAGCTCGATTGCCTCAGTATTGAGGGAGAAATTTCAAACTCTAGCAGAAAAAAGTGTCTCCTAGTCTAAGCGCAGTTTGTTTGCCGCCTGCTCTGCCGTTTGTTGCATAGCGTGTGGTGCTATACTTGGATTTTCGGCCATGAACATGACTTTGGAATTTGGCACTGCTCATACTCTTCTGTAGAGTACATCTGGGCCTACATTTCGTGCAAGTTTCAGCTCGATTGCCTAAGTATTGGGGGAGAAATTTCAAACTCTAACAGAAAAAAGTGTCTCATAGTCTAAGTGCAGGTTTTTTTTTGCCGCGTGCTCTGCCGTTTTGTCGCATAGCGTGTGGTGCTATACTTGGATTTTCGGCCATGAACATGACTTTGGAATTTGGCACTGCTCATACTCTTCTGTAGAGTACATCTGGGCCTACATTTCGTGCAAGTTTCAGCTCGATTGCCCAAGTATTGAGGGAGAAATTTCAAACTCTAACAGAAAAAAGTGTCTCATAGTCTAAGTGCAGTTTTTCTGCCGACTGCTCTGCCGTTTTGTCGCATAGCGTGTGGTGCTATACTTGGATTTTCGGCCATGAACATGACTTTGGAATTTGGCACTGCTCATACTTTCCTGTAGAGTACATCTGGGGCTACATTTCGTGCAAGTTTCAGCTCGATTGCCTCTGTATTGAGGGAGATATTTCAAACTCTAACAGAAAAAAGTGTCTCATAGTCTAAGTGCAGGGGTTTTTTTGCCGCGTGCTCTGCCGTTTTGTCGCATAGCGTGTGGTGCTATACTTGGATTTTCGGCCATGAACATGACTTTGGAATTTGGCACTGCTCATACTTTCCTGTAGAGTACATCTGGGGCTACATTTCGTGCAAGTTTCAGCTCGATTGCCTCTGTATTGAGGGAGATATTTCAAACTCTAACAGAAAAAAGTGTCTCATAGTCTAAGTGCAGGGGTTTTTTTGCCGCGTGCTCTGCCGTTTTGTCGCATAGCGTGTGGTGCTATACTTGGATTTTCGGCCATGAACATGACTTTGGAATTTGGCACTGCTCATACTTTCCTGTAGAGTACATCTGGGGCTACATTTCGTGCAAGTTTCAGCTCGATTGCCTCAGTATTGAGGGAGAAATTTCAAACTCTAGCAGAAAAAAGTGTCTCCTAGTCTAAGCGCAGTTTGTTTGCCGCCTGCTCTGCCGTTTGTTGCATAGCGTGTGGTGCTATACTTGGATTTTCGGCCATGAACATGACTTTGGAATTTAGCACTGCTCATACTTTCCTGTAGAGTACATCTGGGGCTACATTTCGTGCAAGTTTCAGCTCGATTGCCTAAGTATTGAGGGAGAAATTTCAAACTCTAACAGAAAAAAGTGTGTCATAGTCTAAGTGCAGGTTTTTTTTTGCCGCGTGCTCTGCCGTTTTGTCGCATAGCGTGTGGTGCTATACTTGGATTTTCGGCCATGAACATGACTTTGGAATTTGGCACTGCTCATACTTTCCTGTAGAGTACATCTGGGGCTACATTTTGTGGAAGTTTCAGCTCGATTGCCTAAGTATTGAGGGAGAAATTTCAAGCTCTAACAGAAAAAAGTGTGTCATAGTCTAAGTGCAGGGTTTTTTTTGCCGCGTGCTCTGCCGTTTTGTCGCATAGCGTGTGGTGCTATACTTGGATTTTCGGCCATGAACATGACTTTGGAATTTGGCAGAGCTCATACTTTCCTGTAGAGAACATCTGGGGCTACATTTCGTGCAAGTTTCAGCTCGATTGCCTCTGTATTGAGGGAGAAATTTCAAACTTTAACAGAAAAAAGTGTGTCATAGTCTAAGTGCAGGTTTTTTTTTTGCCGCGTGCTCTGCCGTTTTGTCGCATAGCGTGTGGTGCTATACTTGGATTTTCGGCCATGAACATGACTTTGGAATTTGGCACTGCTCATACTTTCCTGTAGAGTACATCTGGGGCTACATTTCGTGCAAGTTTCAGCTCGATTGCCTCAGTATTGAGGGAGAAATTTCAAACTCTAGCAGAAAAAAGTGTCTCCTAGTCTAAGCGCAGTTTGTTTGCCGCCTGCTCTGCCGTTTGTTGCATAGCGTGTGGTGCTATACTTGGATTTTCGGCCATGAACATGACTTTGGAATTTAGCACTGCTCATACTTTCCTGTAGAGTACATCTGGGGCTACATTTCGTGCAAGTTTCAGCTCGATTGCCTAAGTATTGAGGGAGAAATTTCAAACTCTAACAGAAAAAAGTGTCTCATAGTCTAAGTGCAGGTTTTTTTTTGCCGCGTGCTCTGCCGTTTTGTCGCATAGCGTGTGGTGCTATACTTGGATTTTCGGCCATGAACATGACTTTGGAATTTGGCACTGCTCATACTCTTCTGTAGAGTACATCTGGGCCTACATTTCGTGCAAGTTTCAGCTCGATTGCCTAAGTATTGAGGGAGAAATTTCAAACTCTAACAGAAAAAAGTGTCTCATAGTCTAAGTGCAGTTTTTCTGCCGACTGCTCTGCCGTTTTGTCGCATAGCGTGTGGTGCTATACTTGGATTTTCGGCCATGAACATGACTTTGGAATTTGGTACTGCTCATACTTTCCTGTAGAGTACATCTGGGGCTACATTTTGTGGAAGTTTCAGCTCGATTGCCTCTATATTGAGGGAGAAATTTCAAACTTTAACAGAAAAAAGTGTGTCATAGTCTAAGTGCAGGGTTTTTTTTGCCGCGTGCTCTGCCGTTTTGTCGCATAGCGTGTGGTGCTATACTTGGATTTTCGGCCATGAACATGACTTTGGAATTTGGCACTGCTCATACTTTCCTGTAGAGTACATCTGGGGCTACATTTTGTGGAAGTTTCAGCTCGATTGCCTAAGTATTGAGGGAGAAATTTCAAACTCTAGCAGAAAAAAGTGTCTCATAGTCTAAGTGCAGTTTTTCTGCCGACTGCTCTGCCGTTTTGTCGCATAGCGTGTGGTGCTATACTTGGATTTTCGGCCATGAACATGACTTTGGAATTTGGCAGAGCTCATACTTTCCTGTAGAGAACATCTGGGGCTACATTTCTTGCAAGTTTCAGCTCGATTGCCTCTGTATTGAGGGAGAAATTTCAAACTTTAACAGAAAAAAGTGTGTCATAGTCTAAGTGCAGGTTTTTTTTTTGCCGCGTGCTCTGCCGTTTTGTCGCATAGCGTGTGGTGCTATACTTGGATTTTCGGCCATGAACATGACTTTGGAATTTGGCACTGCTCATACTTTCCTGTAGAGTACATCTGGGGCTACATTTCGTGCAAGTTTCAGCTCGATTGCCTCAGTATTGAGGGAGAAATTTCAAACTCTAGCAGAAAAAAGTGTCTCCTAGTCTAAGCGCAGTTTGTTTGCCGCCTGCTCTGCCGTTTGTTGCATAGCGTGTGGTGCTATACTTGGATTTTCGGCCATGAACATGACTTTGGAATTTGGCACTGCTCATACTCTTCTGTAGAGTACATCTGGGCCTACATTTCGTGCAAGTTTTAGCTCGATTGCCTAAGTATTGAGGGAGAAATTTCAAACTCTAACAGAAAAAAGTGTCTCATAGTCTAAGTGCAGGGTTTTTTTTTGCCGCGTGCTCTGCCGTTTTGTCGCATAGCGTGTGGTGCTATACTTGGATTTTCGGCCATGAACATGACTTTGGAATTTGGCACTGCTCATACTCTTCTGTAGAGTACATCTGGGCCTACATTTCGTGCAAGTTTCAGCTCGATTGCCTAAGTATTGAGGGAGAAATTTCAAACTCTAACAGAAAAAAGTGTCTCATAGTCTAAGTGCAGTTTTTCTGCCGACTGCTCTGCCGTTTTGTCGCATAGCGTGTGGTGCTATACTTGGATTTTCGGCCATGAACATGACTTTGGAATTTGGCACTGCTCATACTTTCCTGTAGAGTACATCTGGGGCTACATTTCGTGCAAGTTTCAGCTCGATTGCCTCTGTATTGAGGGAGATATTTCAAACTCTAACAGAAAAAAGTGTCTCATAGTCTAAGTGCAGGGGTTTTTTTGCCGCGTGCTCTGCCGTTTTGTCGCATAGCGTGTGGTGCTATACTTGGATTTTCGGCCATGAACATGACTTTGGAATTTGGCACTGCTCATACTTTCCTGTAGAGTACATCTGGGGCTACATTTCGTGCAAGTTTCAGCTCGATTGCCTCTGTATTGAGGGAGATATTTCAAACTCTAACAGAAAAAAGTGTCTCATAGTCTAAGTGCAGGGGTTTTTTTGCCGCGTGCTCTGCCGTTTTGTCGCATAGCGTGTGGTGCTATACTTGGATTTTCGGCCATGAACATGACTTTGGAATTTGGCACTGCTCATACTTTCCTGTAGAGTACATCTGGGGCTACATTTCGTGCAAGTTTCAGCTCGATTGCCTCAGTATTGAGGGAGAAATTTCAAACTCTAGCAGAAAAAAGTGTCTCCTAGTCTAAGCGCAGTTTGTTCTGCCGCCTGCTCTGCCGTTTGTTGCATAGCGTGTGGTGCTATACTTGGATTTTCGGCCATGAACATGACTTTGGAATTTAGCACTGCTCTTACTTTCCTGTAGAGTACATCCGGGGCTACATTTCGTGCAAGTTTCAGCTCGATTGCCTAAGTATTGAGGGAGAAATTTCAAACTCTAACAGAAAAAAGTGTGTCATAGTCTAAGTGCAGGTTTTTTTTTGCCGCGTGCTCTGCCGTTTTGTCGCATAGCGTGTGGTGCTATACTTGGATTTTCGGCCATGAACATGACTTTGGAATTTGGCACTGCTCATACTTTCCTGTAGAGTACATCTGGGGCTACATTTTGTGGAAGTTTCAGCTCGATTGCCTAAGTATTGAGGGAGAAATTTCAAACTCTAGCAGAAAAAAGTGTCTCATAGTCTAAGTGCAGTTTTTCTGCCGACTGCTCTGCCGTTTTGTCGCATAGCGTGTGGTGCTATACTTGGATTTTCGGCCATGAACATGACTTTGGAATTTGGCAGAGCTCATACTTTCCTGTAGAGAACATCTGGGGCTACATTTCGTGCAAGTTTCAGCTCGATTGCCTCTGTATTGAGGGAGAAATTTCAAACTTTAACAGAAAAAAGTGTGTCATAGTCTAAGTGCAGGTTTTTTTTTTGCCGCGTGCTCTGCCGTTTTGTCGCATAGCGTGTGGTGCTATACTTGGATTTTCGGCCATGAACATGACTTTGGAATTTGGCACTGCTCATACTTTCCTGTAGAGTACATCTGGGGCTACATTTCGTGCAAGTTTCAGCTCGATTGCCTCAGTATTGAGGGAGAAATTTCAAACTCTAGCAGAAAAAAGTGTCTCCTAGTCTAAGCGCAGTTTGTTTGCCGCCTGCTCTGCCGTTTGTTGCATAGCGTGTGGTGCTATACTTGGATTTTCGGCCATGAACATGACTTTGGAATTTGGCACTGCTCATACTTTCCTGTAGAGTACATCTGGGGCTACATTTCGTGCAAGTTTCAGCTCGATTGCCTAAGTATTGAGGGAGAAATTTCAAACTCTAACAGAAAAAAGTGTCTCATAGTCTAAGTGCAGGTTTTTTTTTGCCGCGTGCTCTGCCGTTTTGTCGCATAGCGTGTGGTGCTATACTTGGATTTTCGGCCATGAACATGACTTTGGAATTTGGCACTGCTCATACTTTCCTGTAGAGTACATCTGGGGCTACATTTCGTGCAAGTTTCAGCTCGATTGCCTAAGTATTGAGGGAGAAATTTCAAACTCTAACAGAAAAAAGTGTCTCATAGTCTAAGTGCAGGTTTTTTTTTTGCCGCGTGCTCTGCCGTTTTGTCGCATAGCGTGTGGTGCTATACTTGGATTTTCGGCCATGAACATGACTTTGGAATTTAGCACTGCTCATACTTTCCTGTAGAGTACATCTGGGGCTACATTTCGTGCAAGTTTCAGCTCGATTGCCTAAGTATTGAGGGAGAAATTTCAAACTCTAACAGAAAAAAGTGTCTCATAGTCTAAGTGCAGGGTTTTTTTTGCCGCGTGCTCTGCCGTTTTGTCGCATAGCGTGTGGTGCTATACTTGGATTTTCGGCCATGAACATGACTTTGGAATTTGGCAGAGCTCATACTTTCCTGTAGAGAACATCTGGGGCTACATTTCGTGCAAGTTTCAGCTCGATTGCCTCTGTATTGAGGGAAAAATTTCAAACTTTAACAGAAAAAAGTGTGTCATAGTCTAAGTGCAGGTTCTTTTTTTGCCGCGTGCTCTGCCGTTTTGTCGCATAGCGTGTGGTGCTATACTTGGATTTTCGGCCATGAACCTGACTTTGGAATTTGGCACTGCTCATACTTTCCTGTAGAGTACATCTGGGGCTACATTTCGTGCAAGTTTCAGCTCGATTGCCTCTGTATTGAGGGAGATATTTCAAACTCTAACAGAAAAAAGTGTCTCATAGTCTAAGTGCAAGGGTTTTTTTGCCGCGTGCTCTGCCGTTTTGTCGCATAGCGTGTGGTGCTATACTTGGATTTTCGGCCATGAACATGACTTTGGAATTTGGCACTGCTCATACTTTCCTGTAGAGTACATCTGGGGCTACATTTCGTGCAAGTTTCAGCTCGATTGCCTCAGTATTGAGGGAGAAATTTCAAACTCTAGCAGAAAAAAGTGTCTCCTAGTCTAAGCGCAGTTTGTTTGCCGCCTGCTCTGCCGTTTGTTGCATAGCGTGTGGTGCTATACTTGAATCTTCGGCCATGAACATGACTTTGGAATTTAGCACTGCTAATACTTTCCTGTAGAGTACATCTGGGGCTACATTTTGTGGAAGTTTCAGCTCGATTGCCTAAGTATTGAGGGAGAAATTTCAAACTCTAGCAGAAAAAAGTGTCTCATAGTCTAAGTGCAGTTTTTCTGCCGACTGCTCTGCCGTTTTGTCGCATAGCGTGTGGTGCTATACTTGGATTTTCGGCCATGAACATGAGTTTGGAATTTGGCACAGCTCATACTTTCCTGTAGAGTACATCTGGGGCTACATTTCGTGCAAGTTTAAGCTCGATTGCCTCTGTATTGAGGGAGAAATTTCAAACTCTAACAGAAAAAAGTGTGTCATAGTCTAAGTGCAGGGTTTTTTTTGCCGCGTGCTCTGCCGTTTTGTCGCATAGCGTGTGGTGCTATACTTGGATTTTCGGCCATGAACATGACTTTGGAATTTGGCACTGCTCATACTCTTCTGTACAGTACATCTGGGGCTACATTTCGTGCAAGTTTCAGCTCGATTGCCTCAGTATTGAGGGAGAAATTTCAAACTCTAGCAGAAAAAAGTGTCTACTAGTCTAAGCGCAGTTTTTTTGCCGCCTGCTCTGCCGTTTGTCGCATAGCGTGTGGTACTATACTTGGATTTTCGGCCATGAACATGACTTTGGAATTTGGCACAGCTCATACTTTCCTGTAGAGTACATCTGGGGCTACATTTCGTGCAAGTTTCAGCTCGATTGCCTCAGTATTGAGTGTGAAATTTGAAACTCTAGCAGAAAAAAGTGTCTCCTAGTCTAAGCGCAGTTTTTCTGCCGACTGCTCTGCCGTTTTGTTGCATAGCGTGTGGTGCTATACTTGGATTTTCGGCCATGAACATGACTTTGGAATTTGGCACAGCTCATACTGTCATTTAGAGTACATCTGGGGCTACATTTCGTGCAAGTTTCAGCTCGATTGCCTAAGTATTGAGGGAGAAATTTCAAACTCTAGCAGAAACAAGTGTCTCATAGTCTAAGTGCAGTTTTTTTGCCGCCTGCTCTGCCGTTTTGTCGCATAGCGTGTGGTGCTATACTTGGATTTTCGGCCATGAACATGACTTTGGAATTTGGCACAGCTCATACTTTCATTTAGAGTACATCTGGGGCTACATTTCGTGCAAGTTTAAGCTTGATTGCCTAAGTATTGAGGGAGAAATTTCAAACTCTAGCAGAAACAAGTGTCTCATAGTCTAAGTGCAGTTTTTCTGCCGACTGCTCTGCCGTTTTGTCGCATAGCGTGTGGTGCTAAACTTGGATTTTCGGCCATGAACATGACTTTGGAATTTTGCACAGCTCATACTTTTATTTAGAGTACATCTGGGGCTACATTTCGTGCAAGTTTCAGCTCGATTGCCTCTGTATTGAGGGAGAAATTTCAAACTCTATCAGAAAAAAGTGTCTACTAGTCTAAGCGCAGTTTTTTTGCCGCCTGCTCTGCCGTTTGTCGCATAGCGTGTGGTACTATACTTGGATTTTCGGCCATGAACATGACTTTGGAATTTGGCACAGCTCATACTTTCCTGTAGAGTACATCTAGGGCTACATTTCGTGCAAGTTTCAGCTCGATTGCCTCAGTATTGAGTGTGAAATTTGAAACTCTAGCAGAAAAAAGTGTCTCCTAGTCTAAGCGCAGTTTTTTTGCCGCCTGCTCTGCCGTTTGTCGCATAGCGTGTGGTGCTATACTTGGATTTTCGGCCATGAACATGACTTTGGAATTTAGAACTGCTCATACTTTCCTGTAGAGTACATCTGGGGCTACATTTTGTGGAAGTTTCAGCTCGATTGCCTAAGTATTGAGGGAGAAATTTCAAACTCTAGCAGAAAAAAGTGTCTCATAGTCTAAGTGCAGTTTTTCTGCCGACTGCTCTGCCGTTTTGTCGCATAGCGTGTGGTGCTATACTTGGATTTTCGGCCATGAACATGACTTTGGAATTTGGCACAGCTCATACTTTCATTTAGAGTACATCTGGGGCTACATTTCGTGCAAGTTTCAGCTCGATTGCCTCTGTATTAAGGGAGAAATGTCAAACTCTAACAGAAAAAAGTGTCTCATAGTCTAAGTGCAGGGTTTTTTTTGCCGCCTGCTCTGCCGTTTTGTTGCATAGCGTGTGGTGCTATACTTGGATTTTCGGCCATGAACATGACTTTGGAATTTGGCACAGCTCATACTGTCATTTAGAGTACATCTGGGGCTACATTTCGTGCAAGTTTCAGCTCGATTGCCTAAGTATTGAGGGAGAAATTTCAAACTCTAGCAGAAACAAGTGTCTCATAGTCTAAGTACAGTTTTTTTGCCGCCTGCTCTGCCGTTTTGTCGCATAGCGTGTGGTGCTATACTTGGATTTTCGGCCATGAACATGACTTTGGAATTTGGCACAGCTCATACTTTCATTTAGAGTACATCTGGGGCTACATTTCGTGCAAGTTTCAGCTCGATTGCCTCTGTATTAAGGGAGAAATTTCAAACTCTAGCAAAAAAAAGTGTCTCCTAGTCTAAGCGCAGTTTTTTTGCCGCGTGCTCTGCCGTTTTCTCCCATTGCGTGTGGTGCTATACTTGGATTTTCGGCCCTGAACATGACTTTGGAATTTGGCACTGCTCATACTTTCCTGTAGAGTACATCTGGGGCTACATTTCGTGCAAGTTTCAGCTCGATTGCCTCAGTATTGAGTGTGAAATTTGAAACTCTAGCAGAAAAAAGTGTCTCCTAGTCTAAGCGCAGTTTTTTTGCCGCCTGCTCTGCCGTTTGTCGCATAGCGTGTGGTGCTATACTTGGATTTTCGGCCATGAACATGACATTGGAATTTGGCACAGCTCATACTTTCATTTAGAGTACATCTGGGGCTACATTTCGTGCAAGTTTCAGCTCGATTGCCTCTGTATTAAGGGAGAAATTTCAAACTCTAACAGAAAAAAGTGTCTCATAGTCTAAGTGCAGGGTTTTTTTTGCCGCGTGCTCTGCCGTTTTGTTGCATAGCGTGTGGTGCTATACTTGGATTTTCGGCCATGAACATGACTTTGGAATTTGGCACAGCTCATGCTGTCATTTAGAGTACATCTGGGGCTACATTTCGTGCAAGTTTCAGCTCGATTGCCTAAGTATTGAGGGAGAAATTTCAAACTCTAGCAGAAAAAAGTGTCTCATAGTCTAAGTACAGTTTTTTTGCCGCCTGCTCTGCCGTTTTGTTGCATAGCGTGTGGTGCTATACTTGGATTTTCGGCCATGAACATGACTTTGGAATTTGGCACAGCTCATACTTTCATTTAGAGTACATCTGGGGCTACATTTCGTGCAAGTTTCAGCTCGATTGCCTCTGTATTAAGGGAGAAATTTCAAACTCTAGCAAAAAAAAGTGTCTCCTAGTCTAAGCGCAGTTTTTTTGCCGCGTGCTCTGCCGTTTTCTCCCATTGCGTGTGGTGCTATACTTGGATTTTCGGCCCTGAACATGACTTTGGAATTTGGCACTGCTCATACTTTCCTGTAGAGTACATCTGGGGCTACATTTCGTGCAAGTTTCAGCTCGATTGCCTCAGTATTGAGTGTGAAATTTGAAACTCTAGCAGAAAAAAGTGTCTCCTAGTCTAAGCGCAGTTTTTTTGCCGCCTGCTCTGCCGTTTGTCGCATAGCGTGTGGTGCTATACTTGGATTTTCGGCCATGAACATGACATTGGAATTTGGCACAGCTCATACTTTCATTTAGAGTACATCTGGGGCTACATTTCGTGCAAGTTTCAGCTCGATTGCCTCTGTATTAAGGGAGAAATTTCAAACTCTAACAGAAAAAAGTGTCTCATAGTCTAAGTGCAGGGTTTTTTTTGCCGCGTGCTCTGCCGTTTTGTTGCATAGCGTGTGGTGCTATACTTGGATTTTCGGCCATGAACATGACTTTGGAATTTGGCACAGCTCATGCTGTCATTTAGAGTACATCTGGGGCTACATTTCGTGCAAGTTTCAGCTCGATTGCCTAAGTATTGAGGGAGAAATTTCAAACTCTAGCAGAAAAAAGTGTCTCATAGTCTAAGTGCAGGGTTTTTTTTGCCGCGTGCTCTGCCGTTTTGTTGCATAGCGTGTGGTGCTATACTTGGATTTTCGGCCATGAACATGACTTTGGAATTTGGCACAGCTCATACTGTCATTTAGAGTACATCTGGGGCTACATTTCGTGCAAGTTTCAGCTCGATTGCCTAAGTATTGAGGGAGAAATTTCAAACTCTAGCAGAAACAAGTGTCTCATAGTCTAAGTGCAGTTTTTTTGCCGCCTGCTCTGCCGTTTTGTCGCATAGCGTGTGGTGCTATACTTGGATTTTCGGCCATGAACATGACTTTGGAATTTGGCACAGCTCATACTTTCATTTAGAGTACATCTGGGGCTACATTTCGTGCAAGTTTAAGCTTGATTGCCTAAGTATTGAGGGAGAAATTTCAAACTCTAGCAGAAACAAGTGTCTCATAGTCTAAGTGCAGTTTTTCTGCCGACTGCTCTGCCGTTTTGTCGCATAGCGTGTGGTGCTAAACTTGGATTTTCGGCCATGAACATGACTTTGGAATTTTGCACAGCTCATACTTTTATTTAGAGTACATCTGGGGCTACATTTCGTGCAAGTTTCAGCTCGATTGCCTCTGTATTGAGGGAGAAATTTCAAACTCTATCAGAAAAAAGTGTCTACTAGTCTAAGCGCAGTTTTTTTGCCGCCTGCTCTGCCGTTTGTCGCATAGCGTGTGGTACTATACTTGGATTTTCGGCCATGAACATGACTTTGGAATTTGGCACAGCTCATACTTTCCTGTAGAGTACATCTGGGGCTACATTTCGTGCAAGTTTCAGCTCGATTGCCTCAGTATTGAGTGTGAAATTTGAAACTCTAGCAGAAAAAAGTGTCTCCTAGTCTAAGCGCAGTTTTTTTGCCGCCTGCTCTGCCGTTTGTCGCATAGCGTGTGGTGCTATACTTGGATTTTCGGCCATGAACATGACTTTGGAATTTGGCACAGCTCATACTTTCATTTAGAGTACATCTGGGGCTACATTTCGTGCAAGTTTCAGCTCGATTGCCTCTGTATTAAGGGAGAAATTTCAAACTCTAACAGAAAAAAGTGTCTCATAGTCTAAGTGCAGGGTTTTTTTTGCCGCCTGCAGTGCCGTTTTGTTGCATAGCGTGTGGTGCTATACTTGGATTTTCGGCCATGAACATGACTTTGGAATTTGGCACAGCTCATACTGTCATTTAGAGTACATCTGGGGCTACATTTCGTGCAAGTTTCAGCTCGATTGCCTAAGTATTGAGGGAGAAATTTCAAACTCTAGCAGAAACAAGTGTCTCATAGTCTAAGTACAGTTTTTTTGCCGCCTGCTCTGCCGTTTTGTCGCATAGCGTGTGGTGCTATACTTGGATTTTCGGCCATGAACATGACTTTGGAATTTGGCACAGCTCATACTTTCATTTAGAGTACATCTGGGGCTACATTTCGTGCAAGTTTCAGCTCGATTGCCTCTGTATTAAGGGAGAAATTTCAAACTCTAACAGAAAAAAGTGTCTCATAGTCTAAGTGCAGGGTTTTTTTTGCCGCGTGCTCTGCCGTTTTGTCCCATAGCGTATGGTGCTATACTTGGATTTTCGGCCCTGAAAATGACTTTGGAATTTGGCACTGCTCATACTTTCCTGTAGAGTACATCTGGGGCTGCATTTCGTGCAAGTTTCAGCTCGATTGCCTCAGTATTGAGGGAGAAATTTCAAACTCTAGCAAAAAAAAGTGTCTCCTAGTCTAAGCGCAGTTTTTTTGCCGCGTGCTCTGCCGTTTTCTCCCATTGCGTGTGGTGCTATACTTGGATTTTCGGCCCTGAACATGACTTTGGAATTTGGCACTGCTCATACTTTCCTGTAGAGTACATCTGGGGCTACATTTCGTGCAAGTTTCAGCTCGATTGCCTCAGTATTGAGGGAGAAATTTCAAACTCTAACAGAAAAAAGTGTCTCATGGTCTAAGTGCAGGTTTTTTTTTGCCGCGTGCTCTACCGTATTGTCGCATAGCGTGTGGTGCTATACTTGGATTTTCGGCCATGAACATGACTTTGGAATTTGGCACAGCTCATACTTTCCTGTAGAGTACATCTGGGGCTACATTTCGTGCAAGTTTCAGCTCGATTGCCTCAGTATTGAGTGTGAAATTTGAAACTCTAGCAGAAAAAAGTGTCTCCTAGTCTAAGCGCAGTTTTTTTGCCGCCTGCTCTGCCGTTTGTCGCATAGCGTGTGGTGCTATACTTGGATTTTCGGCCATGAACATGACATTGGAATTTGGCACAGCTCATACTTTCATTTAGAGTACATCTGGGGCTACATTTCGTGCAAGTTTCAGCTCGATTGCCTCTGTATTAAGGGAGAAATTTCAAACTCTAACAGAAAAAAGTGTCTCATAGTCTAAGTGCAGGGTTTTTTTTGCCGCGTGCTCTGCCGTTTTGTTGCATAGCGTGTGGTGCTATACTTGGATTTTCGGCCATGAACATGACTTTGGAATTTGGCACAGCTCATACTCTCATTTAGAGTACATCTGGGGCTACATTTCGTGCAAGTTTCAGCTCGATTGCCTAAGTATTGAGGGAGAAATTTCAAACTCTAGCAGAAACAAGTGTCTCATAGTCTAAGTGCAGTTTTTTTGCCGCCTGCTCTGCCGTTTTGTCGCATAGCGTGTGGTGCTATACTTGGATTTTCGGCCATGAACATGACTTTGGAATTTGGCACAGCTCATACTTTCATTTAGAGTACATCTGGGGCTACATTTCGTGCAAGTTTAAGCTTGATTGCCTAAGTATTGAGGGAGAAATTTCAAACTCTAGCAGAAACATGTGTCTCATAGTCTAAGTGCAGTTTTTCTGCCGACTGCTCTGCCGTTTTGTCGCATAGCGTGTGGTGCTAAACTTGGATTTTCGGCCATGAACATGACTTTGGAATTTTGCACAGCTCATACTTTTATTTAGAGTACATCTGGGGCTACATTTCGTGCAAGTTTCAGCTCGATTGCCTCTGTATTGAGGGAGAAATTTCAAACTCTATCAGAAAAAAGTGTCTACTAGTCTAAGCGCAGTTTTTTTGCCGCCTGCTCTGCCGTTTGTCGCATAGCGTGTGGTACTATACTTGGATTTTCGGCCATGAACATGACTTTGGAATTTGGCACAGCTCATACTTTCCTGTAGAGTACATCTGGGGCTACATTTCGTGCAAGTTTCAGCTCGATTGCCTCAGTATTGAGTGTGAAATTTGAAACTCTAGCAGAAAAAAGTGTCTCCTAGTCTAAGCGCAGTTTTTTTGCCGCCTGCTCTGCCGTTTGTCGCATAGCGTGTGGTGCTATACTTGGATTTTCGGCCATGAACATGACTTTGGAATTTGGCACAGCTCATACTTTCATTTAGAGTACATCTGGGGCTACATTTCGTGCAAGTTTCAGCTCGATTGCCTCTGTATTAAGGGAGAAATTTCAAACTCTAACAGAAAAAAGTGTCTCATAGTCTAAGTGCAGGGTTTTTTTTTGCCGCCTGCTCTGCCGTTTTGTTGCATAGCGTGTGGTGCTATACTTGGATTTTCGGCCATGAACATGACTTTGGAATTTGGCACAGCTCATACTGTCATTTAGAGTACATCTGGGGCTACATTTCGTGCAAGTTTCAGCTCGATTGCCTAAGTATTGAGGGAGAAATTTCAAACTCTAGCAGAAACAAGTGTCTCATAGTCTAAGTACAGTTTTTTTGCCGCCTGCTCTGCCGTTTTGTCGCATAGCGTGTGGTGCTATACTTGGATTTTCGGCCATGAACATGACTTTGGAATTTGGCACAGCTCATACTTTCATTTAGAGTACATCTGGGGCTACATTTCGTGCAAGTTTCAGCTCGATTGCCTCTGTATTAAGGGAGAAATTTCAAACTCTAACAGAAAAAAGTGTCTCATAGTCTAAGTGCAGGGTTTTTTTTGCCGCGTGCTCTGCCGTTTTGTCCCATAGCGTATGGTGCTATACTTGGATTTTCGGCCCTGAAAATGACTTTGGAATTTGGCACTGCTCATACTTTCCTGTAGAGTACATCTGGGGCTACATTTCGTGCAAGTTTCAGCTCGATTGCCTCAGTATTGAGGGAGAAATTTCAAACTCTAGCAAAAAAAAGTGTCTCCTAGTCTAAGCGCAGTTTTTTTGCCGCGTGCTCTGCCGTTTTCTCCCATTGCGTGTGGTGCTATACTTGGATTTTCGGCCCTGAACATGACTTTGGAATTTGGCACTGCTCATACTTTCCTGTAGAGTACATCTGGGGCTACATTTCGTGCAAGTTTCAGCTCGATTGCCTCAGTATTGAGGGAGAAATTTCAAACTCTAACAGAAAAAAGTGTCTCATGGTCTAAGTGCAGGTTTTTTTTTGCCGCGTGCTCTACCGTATTGTCGCATAGCGTGTGGTGCTATACTTGGATTTTCGGCCATGAACATGACTTTGGAATTTGGCACAGCTCATACTTTCCTGTAGAGTACATCTGGGGCTACATTTCGTGCAAGTTTCAGCTCGATTGCCTCAGTATTGAGTGTGAAATTTCAAACTCTAGCAGAAAAAAGTGTCTCCTAGTCTAAGCGCAGTTTTTTTGCCGCCTGCTCTGCCGTTTGTCGCATAGCGTGTGGTGCTATACTTGGATTTTCGGCCATGAACATGACATTGGAATTTGGCACAGCTCATACTTTCATTTAGAGTACATCTGGGGCTACATTTCGTGCAAGTTTCAGCTCGATTGCCTCTGTATTAAGGGAGAAATTTCAAACTCTAACAGAAAAAAGTGTCTCATAGTCTAAGTGCAGGGTTTTTTTTGCCGCGTGCTCTGCCGTTTTGTTGCATAGCGTGTGGTGCTATACTTGGATTTTCGGCCATGAACATGACTTTGGAATTTGGCACAGCTCATGCTGTCATTTAGAGTACATCTGGGGCTACATTTCGTGCAAGTTTCAGCTCGATTGCCTAAGTATTGAGGGAGAAATTTCAAACTCTAGCAGAAAAAAGTGTCTCATAGTCTAAGTGCAGGGTTTTTTTTGCCGCGTGCTCTGCCGTTTTGTTGCATAGCGTGTGGTGCTATACTTGGATTTTCGGCCATGAACATGACTTTGGAATTTGGCACAGCTCATACTGTCATTTAGAGTACATCTGGGGCTACATTTCGTGCAAGTTTCAGCTCGATTGCCTAAGTATTGAGGGAGAAATTTCAAACTCTAGCAGAAACAAGTGTCTCATAGTCTAAGTGCAGTTTTTTTGCCGCCTGCTCTGCCGTTTTGTCGCATAGCGTGTGGTGCTATACTTGGATTTTCGGCCATGAACATGACTTTGGAATTTGGCACAGCTCATACTTTCATTTAGAGTACATCTGGGGCTACATTTCGTGCAAGTTTAAGCTTGATTGCCTAAGTATTGAGGGAGAAATTTCAAACTCTAGCAGAAACAAGTGTCTCATAGTCTAAGTGCAGTTTTTCTGCCGACTGCTCTGCCGTTTTGTCGCATAGCGTGTGGTGCTAAACTTGGATTTTCGGCCATGAACATGACTTTGGAATTTTGCACAGCTCATACTTTTATTTAGAGTACATCTGGGGCTACATTTCGTGCAAGTTTCAGCTCGATTGCCTCTGTATTGAGGGAGAAATTTCAAACTCTATCAGAAAAAAGTGTCTACTAGTCTAAGCGCAGTTTTTTTGCCGCCTGCTCTGCCGTTTGTCGCATAGCGTGTGGTACTATACTTGGATTTTCGGCCATGAACATGACTTTGGAATTTGGCACAGCTCATACTTTCCTGTAGAGTACATCTGGGGCTACATTTCGTGCAAGTTTCAGCTCGATTGCCTCAGTATTGAGTGTGAAATTTGAAACTCTAGCAGAAAAAAGTGTCTCCTAGTCTAAGCGCAGTTTTTTTGCCGCCTGCTCTGCCGTTTGTCGCATAGCGTGTGGTGCTATACTTGGATTTTCGGCCATGAACATGACTTTGGAATTTGGCACAGCTCATACTTTCATTTAGAGTACATCTGGGGCTACATTTCGTGCAAGTTTCAGCTCGATTGCCTCTGTATTAAGGGAGAAATTTCAAACTCTAACAGAAAAAAGTGTCTCATAGTCTAAGTGCAGGGTTTTTTTTGCCGCCTGCAGTGCCGTTTTGTTGCATAGCGTGTGGTGCTATACTTGGATTTTCGGCCATGAACATGACTTTGGAATTTGGCACAGCTCATACTGTCATTTAGAGTACATCTGGGGCTACATTTCGTGCAAGTTTCAGCTCGATTGCCTAAGTATTGAGGGAGAAATTTCAAACTCTAGCAGAAACAAGTGTCTCATAGTCTAAGTACAGTTTTTTTGCCGCCTGCTCTGCCGTTTTGTCGCATAGCGTGTGGTGCTATACTTGGATTTTCGGCCATGAACATGACTTTGGAATTTGGCACAGCTCATACTTTCATTTAGAGTACATCTGGGGCTACATTTCGTGCAAGTTTCAGCTCGATTGCCTCTGTATTAAGGGAGAAATTTCAAACTCTAACAGAAAAAAGTGTCTCATAGTCTAAGTGCAGGGTTTTTTTTGCCGCGTGCTCTGCCGTTTTGTCCCATAGCGTATGGTGCTATACTTGGATTTTCGGCCCTGAACATGACTTTGGAATTTGGCACTGCTCATACTTTCCTGTAGAGTACATCTGGGGCTACATTTCGTGCAAGTTTCAGCTCGATTGCCTCAGTATTGAGGGAGAAATTTCAAACTCTAGCAAAAAAAAGTGTCTCCTAGTCTAAGCGCAGTTTTTTTGCCGCGTGCTCTGCCGTTTTCTCCCATTGCGTGTGGTGCTATACTTGGATTTTCGGCCCTGAACATGACTTTGGAATTTGGCACTGCTCATACTTTCCTGTAGAGTACATCTGGGGCTACATTTCGTGCAAGTTTCAGCTCGATTGCCTCAGTATTGAGGGAGAAATTTCAAACTCTAACAGAAAAAAGTGTCTCATGGTCTAAGTGCAGGTTTTTTTTTGCCGCTTGCTCTACCGTATTGTCGCATAGCGTGTGGTGCTATACTTGGATTTTCGGCCATGAACATGACTTTGGAATTTGGCACAGCTCATACTTTCCTGTAGAGTACATCTGGGGCTACATTTCGTGCAAGTTTCAGCTCGATTGCCTCAGTATTGAGTGTGAAATTTGAAACTCTAGCAGAAAAAAGTGTCTCCTAGTCTAAGCGCAGTTTTTTTGCCGCCTGCTCTGCCGTTTGTCGCATAGCGTGTGGTGCTATACTTGGATTTTCGGCCATGAACATGACATTGGAATTTGGCACAGCTCATACTTTCCTGTAGAGTACATCTGGGGCTACATTTCGTGCAAGTTTCAGCTCGATTGCCTCTGTATTAAGGGAGAAATTTCAAACTCTAACAGAAAAAAGTGTCTCATAGTCTAAGTGCAGGGTTTTTTTTGCCGCGTGCTCTGCCGTTTTGTTGCATAGCGTGTGGTGCTATACTTGGATTTTCGGCCATGAACATGACTTTGGAATTTGGCACAGCTCATACTCTCATTTAGAGTACATCTGGGGCTACATTTCGTGCAAGTTTCAGCTCGATTGCCTAAGTATTGAGGGAGAAATTTCAAACTCTAGCAGAAACAAGTGTCTCATAGTCTAAGTGCAGTTTTTTTGCCGCCTGCTCTGCCGTTTTGTCGCATAGCGTGTGGTGCTATACTTGGATTTTCGGCCATGAACATGACTTTGGAATTTGGCACAGCTCATACTTTCATTTAGAGTACATCTGGGGCTACATTTCGTGCAAGTTTAAGCTTGATTGCCTAAGTATTGAGGGAGAAATTTCAAACTCTAGCAGAAACAAGTGTCTCATAGTCTAAGTGCAGTTTTTCTGCCGACTGCTCTGCCGTTTTGTCGCATAGCGTGTGGTGCTAAACTTGGATTTTCGGCCATGAACATGACTTTGGAATTTTGCACAGCTCATACTTTTATTTAGAGTACATCTGGGGCTACATTTCGTGCAAGTTTCAGCTCGATTGCCTCTGTATTGAGGGAGAAATTTCAAACTCTATCAGAAAAAAGTGTCTACTAGTCTAAGCGCAGTTTTTTTGCCGCCTGCTCTGCCGTTTGTCGCATAGCGTGTGGTACTATACTTGGATTTTCGGCCATGAACATGACTTTGGAATTTGGCACAGCTCATACTTTCCTGTATAGTACATCTGGGGCTACATTTCGTGCAAGTTTCAGCTCGATTGCCTCAGTATTGAGTGTGAAATTTGAAACTCTAGCAGAAAAAAGTGTCTCCTAGTCTAAGCGCAGTTTTTTTGCCGCCTGCTCTGCCGTTTGTCGCATAGCGTGTGGTGCTATACTTGGATTTTCGGCCATGAACATGACTTTGGAATTTGGCACAGCTCATACTTTCATTTAGAGTACATCTGGGGCTACATTTCGTGCAAGTTTCAGCTCGATTGCCTCTGTATTAAGGGAGAAATTTCAAACTCTAACAGAAAAAAGTGTCTCATAGTCTAAGTGCAGGGTTTTTTTTGCCGCCTGCTCTGCCGTTTTGTTGCATAGCGTGTGGTGCTATACTTGGATTTTCGGCCATGAACATGACTTTGGAATTTGGCACAGCTCATACTGTCATTTAGAGTACATCTGGGGCTACATTTCGTGCAAGTTTCAGCTCGATTGCCTAAGTATTGAGGGAGAAATTTCAAACTCTAGCAGAAACAAGTGTCTCATAGTCTAAGTACAGTTTTTTTGCCGCCTGCTCTGCCGTTTTGTCGCATAGCGTGTGGTGCTATACTTGGATTTTCGGCCATGAACATGACTTTGGAATTTGGCACAGCTCATACTTTCATTTAGAGTACATCTGGGGCTACATTTCGTGCAAGTTTCAGCTCGATTGCCTCTGTATTAAGGGAGAAATTTCAAACTCTAACAGAAAAAAGTGTCTCATAGTCTAAGTGCAGGGTTTTTTTTGCCGCGTGCTCTGCCGTTTTGTCCCATAGCGTATGGTGCTATACTTGGATTTTCGGCCCTGAAAATGACTTTGGAATTTGGCACTGCTCATACTTTCCTGTAGAGTACATCTGGGGCTACATTTCGTGCAAGTTTCAGCTCGATTGCCTCAGTATTGAGGGAGAAATTTCAAACTCTAGCAAAAAAAAGTGTCTCCTAGTCTAAGCGCAGTTTTTTTGCCGCGTGCTCTGCCGTTTTCTCCCATTGCGTGTGGTGCTATACTTGGATTTTCGGCCCTGAACATGACTTTGGAATTTGGCACTGCTCATACTTTCCTATAGAGTACATCTGGGGCTACATTTCGTGCAAGTTTCAGCTCGATTGCCTCAGTATTGAGGGAGAAATTTCAAACTCTAACAGAAAAAAGTGTCTCATGGTCTAAGTGCAGGTTTTTTTTTGCCGCGTGCTCTACCGTATTGTCGCATAGCGTGTGGTGCTATACTTGGATTTTCGGCCATGAACATGACTTTGGAATTTGGCACAGCTCATACTTTCCTGTAGAGTACATCTGGGGCTAAATTTCGTGCAAGTTTCAGCTCGATTGCCTCAGTATTGAGTGTGAAATTTGAAACTCTAGCAGAAAAAAGTGTCTCCTAGTCTAAGCGCAGTTTTTTGCCGCCTGCTCTGCCGTTTGTCGCATAGCGTGTGGTGCTATACTTGGATTTTTGGCCATGAACATGACATTGGAATTTGGCACAGCTCATACTTTCATTTAGAGTACATCTGGGGCTACATTTCGTGCAAGTTTCAGCTCGATTGCCTCTGTATTAAGGGAGAAATTTCAAACTCTAACAGAAAAAAGTGTCTCATAGTCTAAGTGCAGGGTTTTTTTTGCCGCGTGCTCTGCCGTTTTGTTGCATAGCGTGTGGTGCTATACTTGGATTTTCGGCCATGAACATGACTTTGGAATTTGGCACAGCTCATACTGTCATTTAGAGTACATCTGGGGCTACATTTCGTGCAAGTTTCAGCTCGATTGCCTAAGTATTGAGGGAGAAATTTCAAACTCTAGCAGAAACAAGTGTCTCATAGTCTAAGTGCAGTTTTTTTGCCGCCTGCTCTGCCGTTTTGTCGCATAGCGTGTGGTGCTATACTTGGATTTTCGGCCATGAACATGACTTTGGAATTTGGCACAGCTCATACTTTCATTTAGAGTACATCTGGGGCTACATTTCGTGCAAGTTTAAGCTTGATTGCCTAAGTATTGAGGGAGAAATTTCAAACTCTAGCAGAAACAAGTGTCTCATAGTCTAAGTGCAGTTTTTCTGCCGACTGCTCTGCCGTTTTGTCGCATAGCGTGTGGTGCTAAACTTGGATTTTCGGCCATGAACATGACTTTGGAATTTTGCACAGCTCATACTTTCATTTAGAGTACATCTGGGGCTACATTTCGTGCAAGTTTCAGCTCGATTGCCTCTGTATTGAGGGAGAAATTTCAAACTCTAACAGAAAGAAGTGTCTCATAGTCTAAGTGCAGGTTTTTTTTGCCGCGTGCTCTGCCGTTTTGTCGCATAGCGTGTGGTGCTAAACTTGGATTTTCGGCCCTGAATATGACTTTGGAATTTGGCACAGCTCATACTTTCCTGTAGAGTACATCTGGGGCTACATTTATTGCAAGTTTCAGCTCGATTGCCTCAGTATTGAGGGAGAAATTTCAAACTCTAGCAGAAACAAGTGTCTCATAGTCTAAGTGCAGTTTTTTTGCCGCCTGCTCTGCCGTTTTGTCGCATAGCGTGTGGTGCTATACTTGGATTTTCGGCCATGAACATGACTTTGGAATTTGGCACAGCTCATACTTTCATTTAGAGTACATCTGGGGCTACATTTCGTGCAAGTTTAAGCTTGATTGCCTAAGTATTGAGGGAGAAATTTCAAACTCTAGCAGAAACAAGTGTCTCATAGTCTAAGTGCAGTTTTTCTGCCGACTGCTCTGCCGTTTTGTCGCATAGCGTGTGGTGCTAAACTTGGATTTTCGGCCATGAACATGACTTTGGAATTTTGCACAGCTCATACTTTTATTTAGAGTACATCTGGGGCTACATTTCGTGCAAGTTTCAGCTCGATTGCCTCAGTATTGAGTGTGAAATTTGAAACTCTAGCAGAAAAAAGTGTCTCCTAGTCTAAGCGCAGTTTTTTTGCCGCCTGCTCTGCCGTTTGTCGCATAGCGTGTGGTGCTATACTTGGATTTTCGGCCATGAACATGACTTTGGAATTTGGCACAGCTCATACTTTCATTTAGAGTACATCTGGGGCTACATTTCGTGCAAGTTTCAGCTCGATTGCCTCTGTATTAAGGGAGAAATTTCAAACTCTAACAGAAAAAAGTGTCTCATAGTCTAAGTGCAGGGTTTTTTTTGCCGCCTGCTCTGCCGTTTTGTTGCATAGCATGTGGTGCTATACTTGGATTTTCGGCCATGAACATGACTTTGGAATTTGGCACAGCTCATACTGTCATTTAGAGTACATCTGGGGCTACATTTCGTGCAAGTTTCAGCTCGATTGCCTAAGTATTGAGGGAGAAATTTCAAACTCTAGCAGAAACAAGTGTCTCATAGTCTAAGTACAGTTTTTTTGCCGCCTGCTCTGCCGTTTTGTCGCATAGCGTGTGGTGCTATACTTGGATTTTCGGCCATGAACATGACTTTGGAATTTGGCACAGCTCATACTTTCATTTAGAGTACATCTGGGGCTACATTTCGTGCAAGTTTCAGCTCGATTGCCTCTGTATTAAGGGAGAAATTTCAAACTCTAACAGAAAAAAGTGTCTCATAGTCTAAGTGCAGGGTTTTTTTTGCCGCGTGCTCTGCCGTTTTGTCCCATAGCGTATGGTGCTATACTTGGATTTTCGGCCCTGAACATGACTTTGGAATTTGGCACTGCTCATACTTTCCTGTAGAGTACATCTGGGGCTACATTTCGTGCAAGTTTCAGCTCGATTGCCTCAGTATTGAGGGAGAAATTTCAAACTCTAACAGAAAAAAGTGTCTCATGGTCTAAGTGCAGGTTTTTTTTTGCCGCGTGCTCTACCGTATTGTCGCATAGCGTGTGGTGCTATACTTGGATTTTCGGCCATGAACATGACTTTGGAATTTGGCACAGCTCATACTTTCCTGTAGAGTACATCTGGGGCTACATTTCGTGCAAGTTTCAGCTCGATTGCCTCAGTATTGAGTGTGAAATTTGAAACTCTAGCAGAAAAAAGTGTCTCCTAGTCTAAGCGCAGTTTTTTGCCGCCTGCTCTGCCGTTTGTCGCATAGCGTGTGGTGCTATACTTGGATTTTCGGCCATGAACATGACATTGGAATTTGGCACAGCTCATACTTTCATTTAGAGTACATCTGGGGCTACATTTCGTGCAAGTTTCAGCTCGATTGCCTCTGTATTAAGGGAGAAATTTCAAACTCTAACAGAAAAAAGTGTCTCATAGTCTAAGTGCAGGGTTTTTTTTTGCCGCGTGCTCTGCCGTTTTGTTGCATAGCGTGTGGTGCTATACTTGGATTTTCGGCCATGAACATGACTTTGGAATTTGGCACAGCTCATACTGTCATTTAGAGTACATCTGGGGCTACATTTCGTGCAAGTTTCAGCTCGATTGCCTAAGTATTGAGGGAGAAAAATTTCAAACTCTAGCAGAAACAAGTGTCTCATAGTCTAAGTGCAGTTTTTTTGCCGCCTGCTCTGCCGTTTTGTCGCATAGCGTGTGGTGCTATACTTGGATTTTCGGCCATGAACATGACTTTGGAATTTGGCACAGCTCATACTTTCATTTAGAGTACATCTGGGGCTACATTTCGTGCAAGTTTAAGCTTGATTGCCTAAGTATTGAGGGAGAAATTTCAAACTCTAGCAGAAACAAGTGTCTCATAGTCTAAGTGCAGTTTTTCTGCCGACTGCTCTGCCGTTTTGTCGCATAGCGTGTGGTGCTAAACTTGGATTTTCGGCCATGAACATGACTTTGGAATTTTGCACAGCTCATACTTTCATTTAGAGTACATCTGGGGCTACATTTCGTGCAAGTTTCAGCTCGATTGCCTCTGTATTGAGGGAGAAATTTCAAACTCTAACAGAAAGAAGTGTCTCATAGTCTATGTGCAGGTTTTTTTTGCCGCGTGCTCTGCCGTTTTGTCGCATAGCGTGTGGTGCTATATTTGGATTTTCGGCCCTGAACATGACTTTGGAATTTGGCACAGCTCATACTTTCCTGTAGAGTACATCTGGGGCTACATTTATTGCAAGTTTCAGCTCGATTGCCTAAGTATTGAGGGAGAAATTTCAAACTCTAGCAGAAAAAAGTATCTACTAGTCTAAGCGCAGTTTTTTGCCGCCTGCTCTGCCGTTTGTCGCATAGCGTGTGGTACTATACTTGGATTTTCGGCCATGAACATGACTTTGGAATTTGGCACAGCTCATACTTTCCTGTAGAGTACATCTGGGGCTACATTTCGTGCAAGTTTCAGCTCGATTGCCTAAGTATTGAGGGAGAAAAATTTCAAACTCTAGCAGAAAAAAGTGTCTCATAGTCTAAGTGCAGTTTTTCTGCCGACTGCTCTGCCGTTTTGTCGCATAGCGTGTGGTGCTATACTTGGATTTTCGGCCATGAACATGACTTTGGAATTTGGCACAGCTCATACTTTCCTGTAGAGTACATCTGGGGCTACATTTCGTGCAAGTTTCAGCTCGATTGCCTCTGTATTAAGGGAGAAATTTCAAACTCTAACAGAAAAAAGTGTCTCATAGTCTAAGTGCAGGGTTTTTTTTGCCGCGTGCTCTGCCGTTTTGTTGCATAGCGTGTGGTGCTATACTTGGATTTTCGGCCATGAACATGACTTTGGAATTTTGCACAGCTCATACTGTCATTTAGAGTACATCTGGGGCTACATTTCGTGCAAGTTTCAGCTCGATTGCCTAAGTATTGAGGGAGAAATTTCAAACTCTAGCAGAAAAAAGTGTCTACTAGTCTAAGCGCATTTTTTTTGCCGCCTGCTCTGCCGTTTGTCGCATAGCGTGTGGTACTATACTTGGATTTTCGGCCATGAACATGACTTTGGAATTTGGCACAGCTCATACTTTCCTGTAGAGTACATCTGGGGCTACATTTCGTGCAAGTTTCAGCTCGATTGCCTAAGTATTGAGGGAGAAATTTCAAACTCTAGCAGAAAAAAGTGTCTCATAGTCTAAGTGCAGTTTTTCTACCGACTGCTCTGCCGTTTTGTCGCATAGCGTGTGGTGCTATACTTGGATTTTCGGCCATGAACATGACTTTGGAATTTGGCACAGCTCATACTTTCCTGTAGAGTACATCTGGGGCTACATTTCGTGCAAGTTTCAGCTCGATTGCCTCTGTATTAAGGGAGAAATTTCAAACTCTAACAGAAAAAAGTGTCTCATAGTCTAAGTGCAGGGTTTTTTTTGCCGCGTGCTCTGCCGTTTTGTTGCATAGCGTGTGGTGCTATACTTGGATTTTCGGCCATGAACATGACTTTGGAATTTTGCACAGCTCATACTGTCATTTAGAGTACATCTGGGGCTACATTTCGTGCAAGTTTCAGCTCGATTGCCTAAGTATTGAGGGAGAAATTTCAAACTCTAGCAGAAAAAAGTGTCTCATAGTCTAAGTGCAGTTTTTTTGCCGCCTGCTCTGCCGTTTTGTCGCATAGCGTGTGGTGCTATACTTGGATTTTCGGCCATGAACATGACTTTGGAATTTGGCACAGCTCATACTTTCATTTAGAGTACATCTGGGGCTACATTTCGTGCAAGTTTAAGCTTGATTGCCTAAGTATTGAGGGAGAAATTTCAAACTCTAGCAGAAACAAGTGTCTCATAGTCTAAGTGCAGTTTTTCTACCGACTGCTCTGCCGTTTTGTCGCATAGCGTGTGGTGCTATACTTGGATTTTCGGCCATGAACATGACTTTGGAATTTTGCACAGCTCATACTTTTATTTAGAGTACATCTGGGGCTACATTTCGTGCAAGTTTCAGCTCGATTGCCTAAGTATTGAGGGAGAAATTTCAAACTCTAGCAGAAAAAAGTGTCTCATAGTCTAAGTGCAGTTTTTCTACCGACTGCTCTGCCGTTTTGTCGCATAGCGTGTGGTGCTATACTTGGATTTTCGGCCATGAACATGACTTTGGAATTTGGCACAGCTCATACTTTCAATTAGAGTACATCTGGGGCTACATTTCGTGCAAGTTTCAGCTCGATTGCCTAAGTATTGAGGGAGAAATTTCAAACTCTAGCAGAAAAAAGTGTCTCATAGTCTAAGTGCAGTTTTTCTACCGACTGCTCTGCCGTTTTGTCGCATAGCGTGTGGTGCTATACTTGGATTTTCGGCCATGAACATGACTTTGGAATTTGGCACTGCTCATACTTTCCCGGAGAGTACATCTGGGGCTACATTTCGTGCAAGTTTCAGCTCGATTGCCTCAGTATTGAGGGAGAAATTTCAAACTCTAGCAGAAAAAAGTGTCTACTAGTCTAAGCGCAGTTTTTTTGCCGCCTGCTCTGCCGTTTGTCGCATAGCGCGTGTGGTGCTATACTTGGATTTTCGGCCATGAACATGACTTTGGAATTTTGCACAGCTCATACTTTCATTTAGAGTACATCTGGGGCTACATTTCGTGCAAGTTTCAGCTCGATTGCCTCTGTATTAAGGGAGAAATGTCAAACTCTAACAGAAAAAAGTGTCTCATAGTCTAAGTGCAGGGTTTTTTTTTGCCGCGTGCTCTGCCGTTTTGTTGCATAGCGTGTGGTGCTATACTTGGATTTTCGGCCATGAACATGACTTTGGAATTTGGCACAGCTCATACTTTCCTGTAGAGTACATCTTGGGCTACATTTCGTGCAAGTTTCAGCTCGATTGCCTCAGTATTGAGGGATGAATTCCAAACTCTAGCAGAAAAAAGTGTCTCCTAGTCTAAGCGCAGTTTTTTTGCCGCCTGCTCTGCCGTTTGTCGCATAGCGTGTGGTACTATACTTGGATTTTCGGCCATGAACATGACTTTGGAATTTGGCACAGCTCATACTTTCCTGTAGAGAACATCTGGGGCTACATTTCGTGCAAGTTTCAGCTCGATTGCCTCTGTATTGAGGGAGAAATTTCAAACTCTAACAGAAAAAAGTGTCTCATGGTCTAAGTGCAGGGTTTTTTTTGCCGCGTGCTCTGCCGTTTTGTCGCATAGCGTGTGGTGCTATACTTGGATTTTCGGCCATGAACATGACTTTGGAATTTGGCACAGCTCATACTTTCATTTAGAGTACATCTGGGGCTACATTTCGTGCAAGTTTAAGCTTGATTGCCTAAGTATTGAGGGAGAAATTTCAAACTCTAGCAGAAAAAAGTGTCTCATAGTCTAAGTGCAGTTTTTCTGCCGACTGCTCTGCCGTTTTGTCGCATAGCGTGTGGTGCTAAACTTGGATTTTTGGCCATGAACATGACTTTGGAATTTTGCACAGCTCATACTTTCATTTAGAGTACATCTGGGGCTACATTTCGTGCAAGTTTCAGCTCGATTGCCTCTGTATTGAGGGAGAAATTTCAAACTCTAACAGAAAAAAGTGTCTCATAGTCTAAGTGCAGGGTTTTTTTGCCGCGTGCTCTGCCGTTTTGTCGCGTAGCGTGTGGTGCTATACTTGGATTTTCGGCCCTGAACATGACTTTGGAATTTGGCACAGCTCATACTTTCCTGTAGAGTACATCTGGGGCTACATTTCGTGCAAGTTTCAGCTCGATTGCCTCAGTATTGAGTGTGAAATTTCAAACTCTAGCAGAAAAAAGTGTCTCCTAGTCTAAGCGCAGTTTTTTTGCCGCCTGCTCTGCCGTTTGTCGCATAGCGTGTGGTGCTATACTTGGATTTTCGGCCATGAACATGACTTTGGAATTTGGCACAGCTCATACTTTCCTGTAGAGTACATCTGGGGCTACATTTCGTGCAAGTTTCAGCTCGATTGCCTCAGTATTGAGGGAGAAATTTCAAACTCTAGCAAAAAAAAGTGTCTCCTAGTCTAAGCGCAGTTTTTTTGCCGCGTGCTCTGCCGTTTTCTCCCATTGCGTGTGGTGCTATACTTGGATTTTCGGCCCTGAACATGACTTTGGAATTTGGCACTGCTCATACTCTCATGTAGAGTACATCTGGGGCTACATTTCGTGCAAGTTTCAGCTCGATTGCCTCAGTATTGAGGGAGAAATTTCAAACTCTAACAGAAAAAAGTGTCTCATGGTCTAAGTGCAGGGTTTTTTTTGCCGCGTGCTCTGCCGTTTTGTCGCATAGCGTGTGGTGCTATACTTGGATTGTCGGCCATGAACATGACTTTGGAATTTTGCACAGCTCATACTTTCCTGTAGAGTACATCTGGGGCTACATTTCGTGCAAGTTTCAGCTCGATTGCCTCAGTATTGAGTGTGAAATTTGAAACTCTAGCAGAAAAAAGTGTCTCCTAGTCTAAGCGCAGTTTTTTTGCCGCCTGCTCTGCCGTTTGTCGCATAGCGTGTGGTGCTATACTTGGATTTTCGGCCATGAACATGACATTGGAATTTGGCACAGCTCATACTTTCATTTAGAGTACATCTGGGGCTACATTTCGTGCAAGTTTCAGCTCGAATGCCTCTGTATTAAGGGAGAAATTTCAAACTCTAACAGAAAAAAGTGTCTCATAGTCTAAGTGCAGGGTTTTTTTTGCCGCGTGCTCTGCCGTTTTGTCCCATAGCGTGTGGTGCTATACTTGGATTTTCGGCCCTGAAAATGACTTTGGAATTTGGCACAGCTCATACTTTCATTTAGAGTACATCTGGGGCTACATTTCGTGCAAGTTTCAGCTCGATTGCCTAAGTATTGAGGGAGAAATTTCAAACTCTAGCAGAAAAAAGTGTCTCATAGTCTAAGTGCAGTTTTGTTGCCGCCTGCTCTGCCGTTTTGTCGCATAGCGTGTGGTGCTATACTTGGATTTTCGGCCATGAACATGACTTTGGAATTTGGCACAGCTCATACTTTCATTTAGAGTACATCTGGGGCTACATTTCGTGCAAGTTTAAGCTTGATTGCCTAAGTATTGAGGGAGAAATTTCAAACTCTAGCAGAAAAAAGTGTCTCAAAGTCTAAGTGCAGTTTTTCTGCCGACTGCTCTGCCGTTTTGTCGCATAGCGTGTGGTGCTAAACTTGGATTTTTGGCCATGAACATGACTTTGGAATTTTGCACAGCTCATACTTTCATTTAGAGTACATCTGGGGCTACATTTCGTGCAAGTTTCAGCTCGATTGCCTCTGTATTGAGGGAGAAATTTCAAACTCTAACAGAAAAAAGTGTCTCATAGTCTAAGTGCAGGGTTTTTTTGCCGCGTGCTCTGCCGTTTTGTCGCGTAGCGTGTGGTGCTATACTTCGATTTTCGGCCCTGAACATGACTTTGGAATTTGGCACAGCTCATACTTTCCTGTAGAGTACATCTTGGGCTACATTTCGTGCAAGTTTCAGCTCGATTGCCTCAGTATTGAGGGATAAATTTCAAACTCTAGCAGAAAAAAGTGTCTCCTAGTCTAAGCGCAGTTTTTTTGCCGCCTGCTCTGCCGTTTGTCGCATAGCGTGTGGTACTATACTTGGATTTTCGGCCATGAACATGACTTTGGAATTTGGCACAGCTCATACTTTCCTGTAGAGAACATCTGGGGCTACATTTCGTGCAAGTTTCAGCTCGATTGCCTCTGTATTAAGGGAGAAATTTCAAACTCTAACAGAAAAAAGTGTCTCATAGTCTAAGTGCAGGGTTTTTTTTCCGTGTGCTTTGCCGTTTTGTCGCATAGCGTGTGGTGTTATACTTGGATTTTTGGCCATGAACATGACTTTGGAATTTGGCACAGCTCATACTTTCATTTAGAGTACATCTGGGGCTACATTTCGTGCAAGTTTCAGCTCGATTGCCTAAGTATTGAGGGAGAAATTTCAAACTCTAGCAGAAAAAAGTGTCTCATAGTCTAAGTGCAGTTTTTTTGCCGCCTGCTCTGCCGTTTTGTCGCATAGCGTGTGGTGCTATACTTGGATTTTCGGCCATGAACATGACTTTGGAATTTGGCACAGCTCATACTTTCATTTAGAGTACATCTGGGGCTACATTTCGTGCAAGTTTAAGCTTGATTGCCTAAGTATTGAGGGAGAAATTTCAAACTCTAGCAGAAAAAAGTGTCTCATAGTCTAAGTGCAGTTTTTCTGCCGACTGCTCTGCCGTTTTGTCGCATAGCGTGTGGTGCTAAACTTGGATTTTTGGCCATGAACATGACTTTGGAATTTTGCACAGCTCATACTTTCATTTAGAGTACATCTGGGGCTACATTTCGTGCAAGTTTCAGCTCGATTGCCTCTGTATTGAGGGAGAAATTTCAAACTCTAACAGAAAAAAGTGTCTCATAGTCTAAGTGCAGGGTTTTTTTGCCGCGTGCTCTGCCGTTTTGTCGCGTAGCGTGTGGTGCTATACTTGGATTTTCGGCCCTGAACATGACTTTGGAATTTGGCACAGCTCATACTTTCCTGTAGAGTACATCTGGGGCTACATTTCGTGCAAGTTTCAGCTCGATTGCCTCAGTATTGAGTGTGAAATTTCAAACTCTAGCAGAAAAAAGTGTCTCCTAGTCTAAGCGCAGTTTTTTTGCCGCCTGCTCTGCCGTTTGTCGCATAGCGTGTGGTGCTATACTTGGATTTTCGGCCATGAACATGACTTTGGAATTTGGCACAGCTCATACTTTCCTGTAGAGTACATCTGGGGCTACATTTCGTGCAAGTTTCAGCTCGATTGCCTCAGTATTGAGGGAGAAATTTCAAACTCTAGCAAAAAAAAGTGTCTCCTAGTCTAAGCGCAGTTTTTTTGCCGCGTGCTCTGCCGTTTTCTCCCATTGCGTGTGATGCTATACTTGGATTTTCGGCCCTGAACATGACTTTGGAATTTGGCACTGCTCATACTCTCATGTAGAGTACATCTGGGGCTACATTTCGTGCAAGTTTCAGCTCGATTGCCTCAGTATTGAGGGAGAAATTTCAAACTCTAACAGAAAAAAGTGTCTCATAGTCTAAGTGCAGGGTTTTTTTTGCCGCGTGCTCTGCCGTTTTGTCGCATAGCGTGTGGTGCTATACTTGGATTTTCGGCCATGAACATGACTTTGGAATTTGGCACAGCTCATACTTTCCTGTTGAGTACATCTGGGGCTACATTTTGTGCAAGTTTCAGCTCGATTGCCTCAGTATTGAGTGTGAAATTTGAAACTCTAGCAGAAAAAAGTGTCTCCTAGTCTAAGCGCAGTTTTTTTGCCGCCTGCTCTGCCGTTTGTCGCATAGCGTGTGGTGCTATACTTGGATTTTCGGCCATGAACATGACATTGGAATTTGGCACAGCTCATACTTTCATTTAGAGTACATCTGGGGCTACATTTCGTGCAAGTTTCAGCTCGAATGCCTCTGTATTAAGGGAGAAATTTCAAACTCTAACAGAAAAAAGTGTCTCATAGTCTAAGTGCAGGGTTTTTTTTGCCGCGTGCTCTGCCGTTTTGTCCCATAGCGTGTGGTGCTATACTTGGATTTTCGGCCCTGAAAATGACTTTGGAATTTGGCACAGCTCATACTTTCATTTAGAGTACATCTGGGGCTACATTTCGTGCAAGTTTCAGCTCGATTGCCTAAGTATTGAGGGAGAAATTTCAAACTCTAGCAGAAAAAAGTGTCTCATAGTCTAAGTGCAGTTTTTTTGCCGCCTGCTCTGCCGTTTTGTCGCATAGCGTGTGGTGCTATACTTGGATTTTCGGCCATGAACATGACTTTGGAATTTGGCACTGCTCATACTTTCATTTAGAGTACATCTGGGGCTACATTTCGTGCAAGTTTAAGCTTGATTGCCTAAGTATTGAGGGAGAAATTTCAAACTCTAGCAGAAAAAAGTGTCTCATAGTCTAAGTGCAGTTTTTCTGCCGACTGCTCTGCCGTTTTGTCGCATAGCGTGTGGTGCTAAACTTGGATTTTTGGCCATGAACATGACTTTGGAATTTTGCACAGCTCATACTTTCATTTAGAGTACATCTGGGGCTACATTTCGTGCAAGTTTCAGCTCGATTGCCTCTGTATTGAGGGAGAAATTTCAAACTCTAACAGAAAAAAGTGTCTCATAGTCTAAGTGCAGGGTTTTTTTGCCGCGTGCTCTGCCGTTTTGTCGCGTAGCGTGTGGTGCTATACTTCGATTTTCGGCCCTGAACATGACTTTGGAATTTGGCACAGCTCATACTTTCCTGTAGAGTACATCTGGGGCTACATTTCGTGCAAGTTTCAGCTCGATTGCCTCAGTATTGAGTGTGAAATTTCAAACTCTAGCAGAAAAAAGTGTCTCCTAGTCTAAGCGCAGTTTTTTTGCCGCCTGCTCTGCCGTTTGTCGCATAGCGTGTGGTGCTATACTTGGATTTTCGGCCATGAACATGACTTTGGAATTTGGCACAGCTCATACTTTCCTGTAGAGTACATCTGGGGCTACATTTCGTGCAAGTTTCAGCTCGATTGCCTCAGTATTGAGGGAGAAATTTCAAACTCTAACAGAAAAAAGTGTCTCATAGTCTAAGCGCAGTTTTTTTGCCGCGTGCTCTGCCGTTTTCTCCCATTGCGTGTGGTGCTATACTTGGATTTTCGGCCCTGAACATGACTTTGGAATTTGGCACTGCTCATACTCTCATGTAGAGTACATCTGGGGCTACATTTCGTGCAAGTTTCAGCTCGATTGCCTCAGTATTGAGGGAGAAATTTCAAACTCTAACAGAAAAAAGTGTCTCATGGTCTAAGTGCAGGGTTTTTTTTGCCGCGTGCTCTGCCGTTTTGTCGCATAGCGTGTGGTGCTATACTTGGATTTTCGGCCATGAACATGACTTTGGAATTTGGCACAGCTCATACTTTCCTGTAGAGTACATCTGGGGCTACATTTCGTGCAAGTTTCAGCTCGATTGCCTCAGTATTGAGTGTGAAATTTGAAACTCTAGCAGAAAAAAGTGTCTCCTAGTCTAAGCGCAGTTTTTTTGCCGCCTGCTCTGCCGTTTGTCGCATAGCGTGTGGTGCTATACTTGGATTTTCGGCCATGAACATGACATTGGAATTTGGCACAGCTCATACTTTCATTTAGAGTACATCTGGGGCTACATTTCGTGCAAGTTTCAGCTCGAATGCCTCTGTATTAAGGGAGAAATTTCAAACTCTAACAGAAAAAAGTGTCTCATAGTCTAAGTGCAGGGTTTTTTTTGCCGCATGCTCTGCCGTTTTGTCCCATAGCGTGTGGTGCTATACTTGGATTTTCGGCCCTGAAAATGACTTTGGAATTTGGCACAGCTCATACTTTCCTGTAGAGAACATCTGGGACTACATTTCGTGCAAGTTTCAGCTCGATTGCCTAAGTATTGAGGGAGAAATTTCAAACTCTATCAGAAGAAAGTGTCTCATAGTCTAAGTGCAGTTTTTCTGCCGACTGCTCTGCCGTTTTGTCGCATAGCGTGTGGTGCTATACTTGGATTTTCGGCCATGTACATGACTTTGGAATTTGGCACAGCTCATACTTTCCTGTAGAGTACATCTGGGGCTACATTTCGTGCAAGTTTCAGCTCGATTGCCTCAGTATTGAGGGAGAAATTTCAAACTCTAGCAAAAAAAAGTGTCTCCTAGTCTAAGCGCAGTTTTTTTGCCGCGTGCTCTGCCGTTTTCTCCCATTGCGTGTGGTGCTATACTTGGATTTTCGGCCCTGAACATGACTTTGGAATTTGGCACTGCTCATACTCTCATGTAGAGTACATCTGGGGCTACATTTCGTGCAAGTTTCAGCTCGATTGCCTCAGTATTGAGGGAGAAATTTCAAACTCTAACAGAAAAAAGTGTCTCATGGTCTAAGTGCAGGGTTTTTTTTGCCGCGTGCTCTGCCGTTTTGTCGCATAGCGTGTGGTGCTATACTTGGATTTTCGGCCATGAACATGACTTTGGAATTTGGCACAGCTCATACTTTCCTGTAGAGTACATCTGGGGCTACATTTCGTGCAAGTTTCAGCTCGATTGCCTCAGTATTGAGTGTGAAATTTGAAACTCTAGCAGAAAAAAGTGTCTCCTAGTCTAAGCGCAGTTTTTTTGCCGCCTGCTCTGCCGTTTGTCGCATAGCGTGTGGTGCTATACTTGGATTTTCGGCCATGAACATGACATTGGAATTTGGCACAGCTCATACTTTCATTTAGAGTACATCTGGGGCTACATTTCGTGCAAGTTTCAGCTCGAATGCCTCTGTATTAAGGGAGAAATTTCAAACTCTAACAGAAAAAAGTGTCTCATAGTCTAAGTGCAGGGTTTTTTTTGCCGCGTGCTCTGCCGTTTTGTCCCATAGCGTGTGGTGCTATACTTGGATTTTCGGCCCTGAAAATGACTTTGGAATTTGGCACAGCTCATACTTTCCTGTAGAGAACATCTGGGGCTACATTTCGTGCAAGTTTCAGCTCGATTGCCTAAGTATTGAGGGAGAAATTTCAAACTCTATCAGAAGAAAGTGTCTCATAGTCTAAGTGCAGTTTTTCTGCCGACTGCTCTGCCGTTTTGTCGCATAGCGTGTGGTGCTATACTTGGATTTTCGGCCATGAACATGACTTTGGAATTTGGCACAGCTCATACTTTCATTTAGAGTACATCTGGGGCTACATTTCGTGCAAGTTTCAGCTCGATTGCCTAAGTATTGAGGGAGAAATTTCAAACTCTAGCAGAAAAAAGTGTCTCATAGTCTAAGTGCAGTTTTTTTGCCGCCTGCTCTGCCGTTTTGTCGCATAGCGTGTGGTGCTATACTTGGATTTTCGGCCATGAACATGACTTTGGAATTTGGCACAGCTCATACTTTCATTTAGAGTACATCTGGGGCTACATTTCGTGCAAGTTTCAGCTCGATTGCCTAAGTATTGAGGGAGAAATTTCAAACTCTAGCAGAAAAAAGTGTCTCATAGTCTAAGTGCAGTTTTTCTGCCGACTGCTCTGCCGTTTTGTCGCATAGCGTGTGGTGCTATACTTGGATTTTCGGCCATGAACATGACTTTGGAATTTTGCACAGCTCATACTTTCATTTAGAGTACATCTGGGGCTACATTTCGTGCAAGTTTCAGCTCGATTGCCTCTGTATTGAGGGAGAAATTTCAAACTCTAACAGAAAAAAGTGTCTCATAGTCTAAGTGCAGGGTTTTTTTGCCGCGTGCTCTGCCGTTTTGTCGCGTAGCGTGTGGTGCTATACTTGGATTTTCGGCCCTGAACATGACTTTGGAATTTGGCACAGCTCATACTTTCCTGTAGAGTACATCTGGGGCTACATTTCGTGCAAGTTTCAGCTCGATTGCCTCAGTATTGAGTGTGAAATTTCAAACTCTAGCAGAAAAAAGTGTCTCCTAGTCTAAGCGCAGTTTTTTTGCCGCCTGCTCTGCCGTTTGTCGCATAGCGTGTGGTGCTATACTTGGATTTTCGGCCATGAACATGACTTTGGAATTTGGCACAGCTCATACTTTCCTGTAGAGTACATCTGGGGCTACATTTCGTGCAAGTTTCAGCTCGATTGCCTCAGTATTGAGGGAGAAATTTCAAACTCTAGCAAAAAAAAGTGTCTCCTAGTCTAAGCGCAGTTTTTTTGCCGCGTGCTCTGCCGTTTTCTCCCATTGCGTGTGGTGCTATACTTGGATTTTCGGCCCTGAACATGACTTTGGAATTTGGCACTGCTCATACTCTCATGTAGAGTACATCTGGGGCTACATTTCGTGCAAGTTTCAGCTCGATTGCCTCAGTATTGAGGGAGAAATTTCAAACTCTAGCAAAAAAAAGTGTCTCCTAGTCTAAGTGCAGTTTTTCTGCCGACTGCTCTGCCGTTTTGTCGCATAGCGTGTGGTGCTATACTTGGATTTTCGGCCATGAACATGACTTTGGAATTTGGCACAGCTCATACTTTCATTTAGAGTACATCTGGGGCTACATTTCGTGCAAGTTTCAGCTCGATTGCCTAAGTATTGAGGGAGAAATTTCAAACTCTAGCAGAAAAAAGTGTCTCATAGTCTAAGTGCAGTTTTTTTGCCGCCTGCTCTGCCGTTTTGTCGCATAGCGTGTGGTGCTATACTTGGATTTTCGGCCATGAACATGACTTTGGAATTTGGCACAGCTCATACTTTCATTTAGAGTACATCTGGGGCTACATTTCGTGCAAGTTTCAGCTCGATTGCCTAAGTATTGAGGGAGAAATTTCAAACTCTAGCAGAAAAAAGTGTCTCATAGTCTAAGTGCAGTTTTTCTGCCGACTGCTCTGCCGTTTTGTCGCATAGCGTGTGGTGCTATACTTGGATTTTCGGCCATGAACATGACTTTGGAATTTTGCACAGCTCATACTTTCATTTAGAGTACATCTGGGGCTACATTTCGTGCAAGTTTCAGCTCGATTGCCTCTGTATTGAGGGAGAAATTTCAAACTCTAACAGAAAAAAGTGTCTCATAGTCTAAGTGCAGGGTTTTTTTGCCGCGTGCTCTGCCGTTTTGTCGCGTAGCGTGTGGTGCTATACTTGGATTTTCGGCCCTGAACATGACTTTGGAATTTGGCACAGCTCATACTTTCCTGTAGAGTACATCTGGGGCTACATTTCGTGCAAGTTTCAGCTCGATTGCCTCAGTATTGAGTGTGAAATTTCAAACTCTAGCAGAAAAAAGTGTCTCCTAGTCTAAGCGCAGTTTTTTTGCCGCCTGCTCTGCCGTTTGTCGCATAGCGTGTGGTGCTATACTTGGATTTTCGGCCATGAACATGACTTTGGAATTTGGCACAGCTCATACTTTCCTGTAGAGTACATCTGGGGCTACATTTCGTGCAAGTTTCAGCTCGATTGCCTCAGTATTGAGGGAGAAATTTCAAACTCTAGCAAAAAAAAGTGTCTCCTAGTCTAAGCGCAGTTTTTTTGCCGCGTGCTCTGCCGTTTTCTCCCATTGCGTGTGGTGCTATACTTGGATTTTCGGCCCTGAACATGACTTTGGAATTTGGCACTGCTCATACTCTCATGTAGAGTACATCTGGGGCTACATTTCGTGCAAGTTTCAGCTCGATTGCCTCAGTATTGAGGGAGAAATTTCAAACTCTAACAGAAAAAAGTGTCTCATGGTCTAAGTGCAGGGTTTTTTTTGCCGCGTGCTCTGCCGTTTTGTCGCATAGCGTGTGGTGCTATACTTGGATTTTCGGCCATGAACATGACTTTGGAATTTGGCACAGCTCATACTTTCCTGTAGAGTACATCTGGGGCTACATTTCGTGCAAGTTTCAGCTCGATTGCCTCAGTATTGAGTGTGAAATTTGAAACTCTAGCAGAAAAAAGTGTCTCCTAGTCTAAGCGCAGTTTTTTTGCCGCCTGCTCTGCCGTTTGTCGCATAGCGTGTGGTGCTATACTTGGATTTTCGGCCATGAACATGACATTGGAATTTGGCACAGCTCATACTTTCATTTAGAGTACATCTGGGGCTACATTTCGTGCAAGTTTCAGCTCGAATGCCTCTGTATTAAGGGAGAAATTTCAAACTCTAACAGAAAAAAGTGTCTCATAGTCTAAGTGCAGGGTTTTTTTTGCCGCGTGCTCTGCCGTTTTGTCCCATAGCGTGTGGTGCTATACTTGGATTTTCGGCCCTGAAAATGACTTTGGAATTTGGCACAGCTCATACTTTCCTGTAGAGAACATCTGGGGCTACATTTCGTGCAAGTTTCAGCTCGATTGCCTAAGTATTGAGGGAGAAATTTCAAACTCTATCAGAAGAAAGTGTCTCATAGTCTAAGTGCAGTTTTTCTGCCGACTGCTCTGCCGTTTTGTCGCATAGCGTGTGGTGCTATACTTGGATTTTCGGCCATGAACATGACTTTGGAATTTGGCACAGCTCATACTTTCATTTAGAGTACATCTGGGGCTACATTTCGTGCAAGTTTCAGCTCGATTGCCTAAGTATTGAGGGAGAAATTTCAAACTCTAGCAGAAAAAAGTGTCTCATAGTCTAAGTGCAGTTTTTTTGCCGCCTGCTCTGCCGTTTTGTCGCATAGCGTGTGGTGCTATACTTGGATTTTCGGCCATGAACATGACTTTGGAATTTGGCACAGCTCATACTTTCATTTAGAGTACATCTGGGGCTACATTTCGTGCAAGTTTCAGCTCGATTGCCTAAGTATTGAGGGAGAAATTTCAAACTCTAGCAGAAAAAAGTGTCTCATAGTCTAAGTGCAGTTTTTCTGCCGACTGCTCTGCCGTTTTGTCGCATAGCGTGTGGTGCTATACTTGGATTTTCGGCCATGAACATGACTTTGGAATTTGGCACAGCTCATACTTTCATTTAGAGTACATCTGGGGCTACATTTCGTGCAAGTTTCAGCTCGATTGCCTCTGTATTGAGGGAGAAATTTCAAACTCTAGCAAAAAAAAGTGTCTCCTAGTCTAAGCGCAGTTTTTTTGCCGCGTGCTCTGCCGTTTTCTCCCATTGCGTGTGGTGCTATACTTGGATTTTCGGCCCTGAACATGACTTTGGAATTTGGCACTGCTCATACTTTCCTGTAGAGTACATTTGGGGCTACATTTCGTGCAAGTTTCAGCTTGATTGCCTCAGTATTGAGGGAGAAATTTCAAACTCTAACAGAAAAAAGTGTCTCATGGTCTAAGTGCAGGTTTTTTTTTGCCGCGTGCTCTGCCGTTTTGTCGCATAGCGTGTGGTGCTATACTTGGATTTTCGGCCATGAACATGACTTTGGAATTTGGCACAGCTCATACTTTCCTGTAGAGTACATCTGGGGCTACATTTCGTGCAAGTTTCAGCTCGATTGCCTCAGTATTGAGTGTGAAATTTGAAACTCTAACAGAAAAAAGTGTCTCCTAGTCTAAGCGCAGTTTTTTTGCTGCCTGCTCTGCCGTTTGTCGCATAGCGTGTGGTGCTATACTTGGATTTTCGGCCATGAACATGACTTTGGAATTTGGCACAGCTCATACTTTCATTTAGAGTACATCTGGGGCTACATTTCGTGCAAGTTTCAGCTCGATTGCCTCTGTATTAAGGGAGAAATTTCAAACTCTAACAGAAAAAAGTGTCTCATAGTCTAAGTGCAGGGTTTTTTTTGCCGCGTGCTCTGCCGTTTTGTTGCATAGCGTGTGGTGCTATACTTGGATTTTCGGCCATGAACATGACTTTGGAATTTGGCACAGCTCATACTTTCATTTAGAGTACATCTGGGGCTACATTTCGTGCAAGTTTCAGCTCGATTGCCTCTGTATTAAGGGTGAAATTTCAAACTCTATCAGAAGAAAGTGTCTCATAGTCTAAGTGCAGTTTTTCTGCCGACTGCTCTGCCGTTTTGTCGCATAGCGTGTGGTGCTATACTTGGATTTTCGGCCATGAACATGACTTTGGAATTTGGCACAGCTCATACTTTCATTTAGAGTACATCTGGGGCTACATTTCGTGCAAGTTTCAGCTCGATTGCCTAAGTATTGAGGGAGAAATTTCAAACTCTAGCAGAAAAAAGTGTCTCATAGTCTAAGTGCAGTTTTTTTGCCGCCTGCTCTGCCGTTTTGTCGCATAGCGTGTGGTGCTATACTTGGATTTTCGGCCATGAACATGACTTTGGAATTTGGCACAGCTCATACTTTCATTTAGAGTACATCTGGGGCTACATTTCGTGCAAGTTTCAGCTCGATTGCCTAAGTATTGAGGGAGAAATTTCAAACTCTAGCAGAAAAAAGTGTCTCATAGTCTAAGTGCAGTTTTTCTGCCGACTGCTCTGCCGTTTTGTCGCATAGCGTGTGGTGCTATACTTGGATTTTCGGCCATGAACATGACTTTGGAATTTGGCACAGCTCATACTTTCATTTAGAGTACATCTGGGGCTACATTTCGTGCAAGTTTCAGCTCGATTGCCTCTGTATTGAGGGAGAAATTTCAAACTCTAGCAAAAAAAAGTGTCTCCTAGTCTAAGCGCAGTTTTTTTGCCGCGTGCTCTGCCGTTTTCTCCCATTGCGTGTGGTGCTATACTTGGATTTTCGGCCCTGAACATGACTTTGGAATTTGGCACTGCTCATACTTTCCTGTAGAGTACATTTGGGGCTACATTTCGTGCAAGTTTCAGCTTGATTGCCTCAGTATTGAGGGAGAAATTTCAAACTCTAACAGAAAAAAGTGTCTCATGGTCTAAGTGCAGGTTTTTTTTTGCCGCGTGCTCTGCCGTTTTGTCGCATAGCGTGTGGTGCTATACTTGGATTTTCGGCCATGAACATGACTTTGGAATTTGGCACAGCTCATACTTTCCTGTAGAGTACATCTGGGGCTACATTTCGTGCAAGTTTCAGCTCGATTGCCTCAGTATTGAGTGTGAAATTTGAAACTCTAACAGAAAAAAGTGTCTCCTAGTCTAAGCGCAGTTTTTTTGCTGCCTGCTCTGCCGTTTGTCGCATAGCGTGTGGTGCTATACTTGGATTTTCGGCCATGAACATGACTTTGGAATTTGGCACAGCTCATACTTTCATTTAGAGTACATCTGGGGCTACATTTCGTGCAAGTTTCAGCTCGATTGCCTCTGTATTAAGGGAGAAATTTCAAACTCTAACAGAAAAAAGTGTCTCATAGTCTAAGTGCAGGGTTTTTTTTGCCGCGTGCTCTGCCGTTTTGTTGCATAGCGTGTGGTGCTATACTTGGATTTTCGGCCATGAACATGACTTTGGAATTTGGCACAGCTCATACTTTCATTTAGAGTACATCTGGGGCTACATTTCGTGCAAGTTTAAGCTTGATTGCCTCTGTATTAAGGGTGAAATTTCAAACTCTAACAGAAAAAAGTGTCTCATAGTCTAAGTGCAGGGTTTTTTTTGCCGCGTGCTCTGCCGTTTTGTCCCATAGCGTGTGGTGATATACTTGGATTTTCGGCCCTGAAAATGACTTTGGAATTTGGCACAGCTCATACTTTCCTGTAGAGAACATCTGGGGCTACATTTCGTGCAAGTTTCAGCTCGATTGCCTAAGTATTGAGGGAGAAATTTCAAACTCTATCAAAAGAAAGTGTCTCATAGTCTAAGTGCAGTTTTTCTGCCGACTGCTCTGCCGTTTTGTCGCATAGCGTGTGGTGCTATACTTGGATTTTCGGCCATGAACATGACTTTGGAATTTGGCACAGCTCATACTTTCCTGTAGAGTACATCTGGGGCTACATTTCGTGCAAGTTTCAGCTCGATTGCCTAAGTATTGAGGGAGAAATTTCAAACTCTAGCAGAAAAAAGTGTCTCCTAGTCTAAGCGCAGTTTTTTTGCCGCCTGCTCTGCCGTTTTGTCGCATAGCGTGTGGTGCTATACTTGGATTTTCGGCCATGAACATGACTTTGGAATTTGGCACAGCTCATACTTTCATTTAGAGTACATCTGGGGCTACATTTCGTGCAAGTTTCAGCTCGATTGCCTAAGTATTGAGGGAGAAATTTCAAACTCTAGCAGAAAAAAGTGTCTCATAGTCTAAGTGCAGTTTTTCTGCCGACTGCTCTGCCGTTTTGTCGCATAGCGTGTGGTGCTATACTTGGATTTTCGGCCATGAACATGACTTTGGAATTTGGCACAGCTCATACTTTCATTTAGAGTACATCTGGGGCTACATTTCGTGCAAGTTTCAGCTCGATTGCCTCTGTATTGAGGGAGAAATTTCAAACTCTAGCAAAAAAAAGTGTCTCCTAGTCTAAGCGCAGTTTTTTTGCCGCGTGCTCTGCCGTTTTCTCCCATTGCGTGTGGTGCTATACTTGGATTTTCGGCCCTGAACATGACTTTGGAATTTGGCACTGCTCATACTTTCCTGTAGAGTACATCTGGGGCTACATTTCGTGCAAGTTTCAGCTCGATTGCCTCAGTATTGAGGGAGAAATTTCAAACTTTAACAGAAAAAAGTGTCTCATGGTCTAAGTGCAGGTTTTTTTTTGCCGCGTGCTCTGCCGTTTTGTCGCATAGCGTGTGGTGCTATACTTGGATTTTCGGCCATGAACATGACTTTGGAATTTGGCACAGCTCATACTTTCCTGTAGAGTACATCTGGGGCTACATTTCGTGCAAGTTTCAGCTCGATTGCCTCAGTATTGAGTGTGAAATTTGAAACTCTAGCAGAAAAAAGTGTCTCCTAGTCTAAGCGCAGTTTTTTTGCTGCCTGCTCTGCCGTTTGTCGCATAGCGTGTGGTGCTATACTTGGATTTTCGGCCATGAACATGACTTTGGAATTTGGCACAGCTCATACTTTCATTTAGAGTACATCTGGGGCTACATTTCGTGCAAGTTTCAGCTCGATTGCCTCTGTATTAAGGGAGAAATTTCAAACTCTAACAGAAAAAAGTGTCTCATAGTCTAAGTGCAGGGTTTTTTTTGCCGCGTGCTCTGCCGTTTTGTTGCATAGCGTGTGGTGCTATACTTGGATTTTCGGCCATGAACATGACTTTGGAATTTGGCACAGCTCATACTTTCATTTAGAGTACATCTGGGGCTACATTTCGTGCAAGTTTAAGCTTGATTGCCTAAGTATTGAGGGAGAAATTTCAAACTCTAGCAGAAAAAAGTGTCTCATAGTCTAAGTGCAGTTTTTCTGCCGACTGCTCTGCCGTTTTGTCGCATAGCGTGTGGTGCTATACTTGGATTTTCGGCCATGAACATGACTTTGGAATTTGGCACAGCTCATACTTTCATTTAGAGTACATCTGGGGCTACATTTCGTGCAAGTTTCAGCTCGATTGCCTAAGTATTGAGGGAGAAATTTCAAACTCTAGCAGAAAAAAGTGTCTCATAGTCTAAGTGCAGTTTTTTTGCCGCCTGCTCTGCCGTTTTGTCGCATAGCGTGTGGTGCTATACTTGGATTTTCGGCCATGAACATGACTTTGGAATTTGGCACAGCTCATACTTTCATTTAGAGTACATCTGGGGCTACATTTCGTGCAAGTTTCAGCTCGATTGCCTAAGTATTGAGGGAGAAATTTCAAACTCTAGCAGAAAAAAGTGTCTCATAGTCTAAGTGCAGTTTTTCTGCCGACTGCTCTGCCGTTTTGTCGCATAGCGTGTGGTGCTATACTTGGATTTTCGGCCATGAACATGACTTTGGAATTTGGCACAGCTCAGACTTTCATTTAGAGTCCATCTGGGGCTACATTTCGTGCAAGTTTCAGCTCGATTGCCTCTGTATTGAGGGAGAAATTTCAAACTCTAGCAAAAAAAAGTGTCTCCTAGTCTAAGCGCAGTTTTTTTGCCGCGTGCTCTGCCGTTTTCTCCCATTGCGTGTGGTGCTATACTTGGATTTTCGGCCCTGAACATGACTTTGGAATTTGGCACTGCTCATACTCTCATGTAGAGTACATCTGGGGCTACATTTCGTGCAAGTTTCAGCTCGATTGCCTCAGTATTGAGGGAGAAATTTCAAACTCTAACAGAAAAAAGTGTCTCATGGTCTAAGTGCAGGGTTTTTTTTGCCGCGTGCTCTGCCGTTTTGTCGCATAGCGTGTGGTGCTATACTTGGATTTTCGGCCATGAACATGACTTTGGAATTTGGCACAGCTCATACTTTCCTGTAGAGTACATCTGGGGCTACATTTCGTGCAAGTTTCAGCTCGATTGCCTCAGTATTGAGTGTGAAATTTGAAACTCTAGCAGAAAAAAGTGTCTCCTAGTCTAAGCGCAGTTTTTTTGCTGCCTGCTCTGCCGTTTGTCGCATAGCGTGTGGTGCTATACTTGGATTTTCGGCCATGAACATGACTTTGGAATTTGGCACAGCTCATACTTTCATTTAGAGTACATCTGGGGCTACATTTCGTGCAAGTTTCAGCTCGATTGCCTCTGTATTAAGGGAGAAATTTCAAACTCTAACAGAAAAAAGTGTCTCATAGTCTAAGTGCAGGGTTTTTTTTGCCGCGTGCTCTGCCGTTTTGTTGCATAGCGTGTGGTGCTATACTTGGATTTTCGGCCATGAACATGACTTTGGAATTTGGCACAGCTCATACTTTCATTTAGAGTACATCTGGGGCTACATTTCGTGCAAGTTTAAGCTTGATTGCCTAAGTATTGAGGGAGAAATTTCAAACTCTAGCAGAAAAAAGTGTCTCATAGTCTAAGTGCAGTTTTTCTGCCGACTGCTCTGCCGTTTTGTCGCATAGCGTGTGGTGCTATACTTGGATTTTCGGCCATGAACATGACTTTGGAATTTGGCACAGCTCATACTTTCATTTAGAGTACATCTGGGGCTACATTTCGTGCAAGTTTCAGCTCGATTGCCTAAGTATTGAGGGAGAAATTTCAAACTCTAGCAGAAAAAAGTGTCTCATAGTCTAAGTGCAGTTTTTTTGCCGCCTGCTCTGCCGTTTTGTCGCATAGCGTGTGGTGCTATACTTGGATTTTCGGCCATGAACATGACTTTGGAATTTGGCACAGCTCATACTTTCATTTAGAGTACATCTGGGGCTACATTTCGTGCAAGTTTCAGCTCGATTGCCTAAGTATTGAGGGAGAAATTTCAAACTCTAGCAGAAAAAAGTGTCTCATAGTCTAAGTGCAGTTTTTCTGCCGACTGCTCTGCCGTTTTGTCGCATAGCGTGTGGTGCTCTACTTGGATTTTCGGCCATGAACATGACTTTGGAATTTGGCACAGCTCAGACTTTCATTTAGAGTCCATCTGGGGCTACATTTCGTGCAAGTTTCAGCTCGATTGCCTCTGTATTGAGGGAGAAATTTCAAACTCTAGCAAAAAAAAGTGTCTCCTAGTCTAAGCGCAGTTTTTTTGCCGCGTGCTCTGCCGTTTTCTCCCATTGCGTGTGGTGCTATACTTGGATTTTCGGCCCTGAACATGACTTTGGAATTTGGCACTGCTCATACTCCCATGTAGAGTACATCTGGGGCTACATTTCGTGCAAGTTTCAGCTCGATTGCCTCAGTATTGAGGGAGAAATTTCAAACTCTAACAGAAAAAAGTGTCTCATGGTCTAAGTGCAGGGTTTTTTTTGCCGCGTGCTCTGCCGTTTTGTCGCATAGCGTGTGGTGCTATACTTGGATTTTCGGCCATGAACATGACTTTGGAATTTGGCACAGCTCATACTTTCCTGTAGAGTACATCTGGGGCTACATTTCGTGCAAGTTTCAGCTCGATTGCCTCAGTATTGAGTGTGAAATTTGAAACTCTAGCAGAAAAAAAGTGTCTCCTAGTCTAAGCGCAGTTTTTTTGCCGCCTGCTCTGCCGTTTGTCGCATAGCGTGTGGTGCTATACTTGGATTTTCGGCCATGAACATGACATTGGAATTTGGCACAGCTCATACTTTCATTTAGAGTACATCTGGGGCTACATTTCGTGCAAGTTTCAGCTCGAATGCCTCTGTATTAAGGGAGAAATTTCAAACTCTAACAGAAAAAAGTGTCTCATAGTCTAAGTGCAGGGTTTTTTTTGCCGCGTGCTCTGCCGTTTTGTCCCATAGCGTGTGGTGCTATACTTGGATTTTCGGCCCTGAAAATGACTTTGGAATTTGGCACAGCTCATACTTTCCTGTAGAGAACATCTGGGGCTACATTTCGTGCAAGTTTCAGCTCGATTGCCTAAGTATTGAGGGAGAAATTTCAAACTCTATCAGAAGAAAGTGTCTCATAGTCTAAGTGCAGTTTTTCTGCCGACTGCTCTGCCGTTTTGTCGCATAGCGTGTGGTGCTATACTTGGATTTTCGGCCATGAACATGACTTTGGAATTTGGCACAGCTCATACTTTCATTTAGAGTACATCTGGGGCTACATTTCGTGCAAGTTTCAGCTCGATTGCCTAAGTATTGAGGGAGAAATTTCAAACTCTAGCAGAAAAAAGTGTCTCATAGTCTAAGTGCAGTTTTTTTGCCGCCTGCTCTGCCGTTTTGTCGCATAGCGTGTGGTGCTATACTTGGATTTTCGGCCATGAACATGACTTTGGAATTTGGCACAGCTCATACTTTCATTTAGAGTACATCTGGGGCTACATTTCGTGCAAGTTTCAGCTCGATTGCCTAAGTATTGAGGGAGAAATTTCAAACTCTAGCAGAAAAAAGTGTCTCCTAGTCTAAGCGCAGTTTTTTTGCCGCCTGCTCTGCCGTTTGTCGCATAGCGTGTGGTGCTATACTTGGATTTTCGGCCATGAACATGACATTGGAATTTGGCACAGCTCATACTTTCATTTAGAGTACATCTGGGGCTACATTTCGTGCAAGTTTCAGCTCGAATGCCTCTGTATTAAGGGAGAAATTTCAAACTCTAACAGAAAAAAGTGTCTCATAGTCTAAGTGCAGGGTTTTTTTTGCCGCGTGCTCTGCCGTTTTGTCCCATAGCGTGTGGTGCTATACTTGGATTTTCGGCCCTGAAAATGACTTTGGAATTTGGCACAGCTCATACTTTCCTGTAGAGAACATCTGGGGCTACATTTCGTGCAAGTTTCAGCTCGATTGCCTAAGTATTGAGGGAGAAATTTCAAACTCTATCAGAAGAAAGTGTCTCATAGTCTAAGTGCAGTTTTTCTGCCGACTGCTCTGCCGTTTTGTCGCATAGCGTGTGGTGCTATACTTGGATTTTCGGCCATGAACATGACTTTGGAATTTGGCACAGCTCATACTTTCATTTAGAGTACATCTGGGGCTACATTTCGTGCAAGTTTCAGCTCGATTGCCTAAGTATTGAGGGAGAAATTTCAAACTCTAGCAGAAAAAAGTGTCTCATAGTCTAAGTGCAGTTTTTTTGCCGCCTGCTCTGCCGTTTTGTCGCATAGCGTGTGGTGCTATACTTGGATTTTCGGCCATGAACATGACTTTGGAATTTGGCACAGCTCATACTTTCATTTAGAGTACATCTGGGGCTACATTTCGTGCAAGTTTCAGCTCGATTGCCTAAGTATTGAGGGAGAAATTTCAAACTCTAGCAGAAAAAAGTGTCTCATAGTCTAAGTGCAGTTTTTCTGCCGACTGCTCTGCCGTTTTGTCGCATAGCGTGTGGTGCTATACTTGGATTTTCGGCCATGAACATGACTTTGGAATTTGGCACAGCTCATACTTTCATTTAGAGTACATCTGGGGCTACATTTCGTGCAAGTTTCAGCTCGATTGCCTCTGTATTGAGGGAGAAATTTCAAACTCTAGCAAAAAAAAGTGTCTCCTAGTCTAAGCGCAGTTTTTTTGCCGCGTGCTCTGCCGTTTTCTCCCATTGCGTGTGGTGCTATACTTGGATTTTCAGCCCTGAACATGACTTTGGAATTTGGCACTGCTCATACTTTCCTGTAGAGTACATTTGGGGCTACATTTCGTGCAAGTTTCAGCTCGATTGCCTCAGTATTGAGGGAGAAATTTCAAACTCTAGCAGAAAAAAGTGTCTCCTAGTCTAAGCGCAGTTTTTTTGCCGCCTGCTCTGCCGTTTGTCGCATAGCGTGTGGTGCTATACTTGGATTTTCGGCCATGAACATGACATTGGAATTTGGCACAGCTCATACTTTCATTTAGAGTACATCTGGGGCTACATTTCGTGCAAGTTTCAGCTCGAATGCCTCTGTATTAAGGGAGAAATTTCAAACTCTAACAGAAAAAAGTGTCTCATAGTCTAAGTGCAGGGTTTTTTTTGCCGCGTGCTCTGCCGTTTTGTCCCATAGCGTGTGGTGCTATACTTGGATTTTCGGCCCTGAAAATGACTTTGGAATTTGGCACAGCTCATACTTTCCTGTAGAGAACATCTGGGGCTACATTTCGTGCAAGTTTCAGCTCGATTGCCTAAGTATTGAGGGAGAAATTTCAAACTCTATCAGAAGAAAGTGTCTCATAGTCTAAGTGCAGTTTTTCTGCCGACTGCTCTGCCGTTTTGTCGCATAGCGTGTGGTGCTATACTTGGATTTTCGGCCATGAACATGACTTTGGAATTTGGCACAGCTCATACTTTCATTTAGAGTACATCTGGGGCTACATTTCGTGCAAGTTTCAGCTCGATTGCCTAAGTATTGAGGGAGAAATTTCAAACTCTAGCAGAAAAAAGTGTCTCATAGTCTAAGTGCAGTTTTTTTGCCGCCTGCTCTGCCGTTTTGTCGCATAGCGTGTGGTGCTATACTTGGATTTTCGGCCATGAACATGACTTTGGAATTTGGCACAGCTCATACTTTCATTTAGAGTACATCTGGGGCTACATTTCGTGCAAGTTTCAGCTCGATTGCCTAAGTATTGAGGGAGAAATTTCAAACTCTAGCAGAAAAAAGTGTCTCCTAGTCTAAGCGCAGTTTTTTTGCCGCCTGCTCTGCCGTTTGTCGCATAGCGTGTGGTGCTATACTTGGATTTTCGGCCATGAACATGACATTGGAATTTGGCACAGCTCATACTTTCATTTAGAGTACATCTGGGGCTACATTTCGTGCAAGTTTCAGCTCGAATGCCTCTGTATTAAGGGAGAAATTTCAAACTCTAACAGAAAAAAGTGTCTCATAGTCTAAGTGCAGGGTTTTTTTTGCCGCGTGCTCTGCCGTTTTGTCCCATAGCGTGTGGTGCTATACTTGGATTTTCGGCCCTGAAAATGACTTTGGAATTTGGCACAGCTCATACTTTCCTGTAGAGAACATCTGGGGCTACATTTCGTGCAAGTTTCAGCTCGATTGCCTAAGTATTGAGGGAGAAATTTCAAACTCTATCAGAAGAAAGTGTCTCATAGTCTAAGTGCAGTTTTTCTGCCGACTGCTCTGCCGTTTTGTCGCATAGCGTGTGGTGCTATACTTGGATTTTCGGCCATGAACATGACTTTGGAATTTGGCACAGCTCATACTTTCATTTAGAGTACATCTGGGGCTACATTTCGTGCAAGTTTCAGCTCGATTGCCTAAGTATTGAGGGAGAAATTTCAAACTCTAGCAGAAAAAAGTGTCTCATAGTCTAAGTGCAGTTTTTTTGCCGCCTGCTCTGCCGTTTTGTCGCATAGCGTGTGGTGCTATACTTGGATTTTCGGCCATGAACATGACTTTGGAATTTGGCACAGCTCATACTTTCATTTAGAGTACATCTGGGGCTACATTTCGTGCAAGTTTCAGCTCGATTGCCTAAGTATTGAGGGAGAAATTTCAAACTCTAGCAGAAAAAAGTGTCTCATAGTCTAAGTGCAGTTTTTCTGCCGACTGCTCTGCCGTTTTGTCGCATAGCGTGTGGTGCTATACTTGGATTTTCGGCCATGAACATGACTTTGGAATTTGGCACAGCTCATACTTTCATTTAGAGTACATCTGGGGCTACATTTCGTGCAAGTTTCAGCTCGATTGCCTCTGTATTGAGGGAGAAATTTCAAACTCTAGCAAAAAAAAGTGTCTCCTAGTCTAAGCGCAGTTTTTTTGCCGCGTGCTCTGCCGTTTTCTCCCATTGCGTGTGGTGCTATACTTGGATTTTCGGCCCTGAACATGACTTTGGAATTTGGCACTGCTCATACTTTCCTGTAGAGTACATTTGGGGCTACATTTCGTGCAAGTTTCAGCTCGATTGCCTCAGTATTGAGGGAGAAATTTCAAACTCTAACAGAAAAAAGTGTCTCATGGTCTAAGTGCAGGTTTTTTTTTGCCGCGTGCTCTGCCGTTTTGTCGCATAGCGTGTGGTGCTATACTTGGATTTTCGGCCATGAACATGACTTTGGAATTTGGCACAGCTCATACTTTCCTGTAGAGTACATCTGGGGCTACATTTCGTGCAAGTTTCAGCTCGATTGCCTCAGTATTGAGTGTGAAATTTGAAACTCTAACAGAAAAAAGTGTCTCCTAGTCTAAGCGCAGTTTTTTTGCTGCCTGCTCTGCCGTTTGTCGCATAGCGTGTGGTGCTATACTTGGATTTTCGGCCATGAACATGACTTTGGAATTTGGCACAGCTCATACTTTCATTTAGAGTACATCTGGGGCTACATTTCGTGCAAGTTTCAGCTCGATTGCCTCTGTATTAAGGGAGAAATTTCAAACTCTAACAGAAAAAAGTGTCTCATAGTCTAAGTGCAGGGTTTTTTTTGCCGCGTGCTCTGCCGTTTTGTTGCATAGCGTGTGGTGCTATACTTGGATTTTCGGCCATGAACATGACTTTGGAATTTGGCACAGCTCATACTTTCCTGTAGAGTACATCTGGGGCTACATTTCGTGCAAGTTTCAGCTCGATTGCCTCAGTATTGAGTGTGAAATTTGAAACTCTAGCAGAAAAAAGTGTCTCCTAGTCTAAGCGCAGTTTTTTTGCCGCCTGCTCTGCCGTTTGTCGCATAGCGTGTGGTGCTATACTTGGATTTTCGGCCATGAACATGACATTGGAATTTGGCACAGCTCATACTTTCATTTAGAGTACATCTGGGGCTACATTTCGTGCAAGTTTCAGCTCGAATGCCTCTGTATTAAGGGAGAAATTTCAAACTCTAACAGAAAAAAGTGTCTCATAGTCTAAGTGCAGGGTTTTTTTTGCCGCGTGCTCTGCCGTTTTGTCCCATAGCGTGTGGTGCTATACTTGGATTTTCGGCCCTGAAAATGACTTTGGAATTTGGCACAGCTCATACTTTCCTGTAGAGAACATCTGGGGCTACATTTCGTGCAAGTTTCAGCTCGATTGCCTAAGTATTGAGGGAGAAATTTCAAACTCTATCAGAAGAAAGTGTCTCATAGTCTAAGTGCAGTTTTTCTGCCGACTGCTCTGCCGTTTTGTCGCATAGCGTGTGGTGCTATACTTGGATTTTCGGCCATGAACATGACTTTGGAATTTGGCACAGCTCATACTTTCATTTAGAGTACATCTGGGGCTACATTTCGTGCAAGTTTCAGCTCGATTGCCTAAGTATTGAGGGAGAAATTTCAAACTCTAGCAGAAAAAAGTGTCTCATAGTCTAAGTGCAGTTTTTTTGCCGCCTGCTCTGCCGTTTTGTCGCATAGCGTGTGGTGCTATACTTGGATTTTCGGCCATGAACATGACTTTGGAATTTGGCACAGCTCATACTTTCATTTAGAGTACATCTGGGGCTACATTTCGTGCAAGTTTCAGCTCGATTGCCTAAGTATTGAGGGAGAAATTTCAAACTCTAGCAGAAAAAAGTGTCTCCTAGTCTAAGCGCAGTTTTTTTGCCGCCTGCTCTGCCGTTTGTCGCATAGCGTGTGGTGCTATACTTGGATTTTCGGCCATGAACATGACATTGGAATTTGGCACAGCTCATACTTTCATTTAGAGTACATCTGGGGCTACATTTCGTGCAAGTTTCAGCTCGAATGCCTCTGTATTAAGGGAGAAATTTCAAACTCTAACAGAAAAAAGTGTCTCATAGTCTAAGTGCAGGTTTTTTTTTGCCGCGTGCTCTGCCGTTTTGTCCCATAGCGTGTGGTGCTATACTTGGATTTTCGGCCCTGAAAATGACTTTGGAATTTGGCACAGCTCATACTTTCCTGTAGAGAACATCTGGGGCTACATTTCGTGCAAGTTTCAGCTCGATTGCCTAAGTATTGAGGGAGAAATTTCAAACTCTATCAGAAGAAAGTGTCTCATAGTCTAAGTGCAGTTTTTCTGCCGACTGCTCTGCCGTTTTGTCGCATAGCGTGTGGTGCTATACTTGGATTTTCGGCCATGAACATGACTTTGGAATTTGGCACAGCTCATACTTTCATTTAGAGTACATCTGGGGCTACATTTCGTGCAAGTTTCAGCTCGATTGCCTAAGTATTGAGGGAGAAATTTCAAACTCTAGCAGAAAAAAGTGTCTCATAGCCTAAGTGCAGTTTTTCTGCCGACTGCCCTGCCGTTTTGTCGCATAGCGTGTGGTGCTATACTTGGATTTTCGGCCATGAACATGACTTTGGAATTTGGCACAGCTCATACTTTCATTAAGAGTACATCTGGGGCTACATTTCGTGCAAGTTTCAGCTCGATTGCCTCTGTATTGAGGGAGAAATTTCAAACTCTAGCAAAAAAAAGTGTCTCCTAGTCTAAGCGCAGTTTTTTTGCCGCGTGCTCTGCCGTTTTCTCCCATTGCGTGTGGTGCTATACTTGGATTTTCGGCCCTGAACATGACTTTGGAATTTGGCACTGCTCATACTTTCCTGTAGAGTACATTTGGGGCTACATTTCGTGCAAGTTTCAGCTCGATTGCCTCAGTATTGAGGGAGAAATTTCAAACTCTAACAGAAAAAAGTGTCTCATGGTCTAAGTGCAGGTTTTTTTTTGCCGCGTGCTCTGCCGTTTTGTCGCATAGCGTGTGGTGCTATACTTGGATTTTCGGCCATGAACATGACTTTGGAATTTGGCACAGCTCATACTTTCCTGTAGAGTACATCTGGGGCTACATTTCGTGCAAGTTTCAGCTCGATTGCCTCAGTATTGAGTGTGAAATTTGAAACTCTAACAGAAAAAAGTGTCTCCTAGTCTAAGCGCAGTTTTTTTGCTGCCTGCTCTGCCGTTTGTCGCATAGCGTGTGGTGCTATACTTGGATTTTCGGCCATGAACATGACTTTGGAATTTGGCACAGCTCATACTTTCATTTAGAGTACATCTGGGGCTACATTTCGTGCAAGTTTCAGCTCGATTGCCTCTGTATTAAGGGAGAAATTTCAAACTCTAACAGAAAAAAGTGTCTCATAGTCTAAGTGCAGGGTTTTTTTTGCCGCGTGCTCTGCCGTTTTGTTGCATAGCGTGTGGTGCTATACTTGGATTTTCGGCCATGAACATGACTTTGGAATTTGGCACAGCTCATACTTTCATTTAGAGTACATCTGGGGCTACATTTCGTGCAAGTTTAAGCTTGATTGCCTCTGTATTAAGGGAGAAATTTCAAACTCTAACAGAAAAAAGTGTCTCATAGTCTAAGTGCAGGGTTTTTTTTGCCGCGTGCTCTGCCGTTTTGTCCCATAGCGTGTGGTGATATACTTGGATTTTCGGCCCTGAAAATGACTTTGGAATTTGGCACAGCTCATACTTTCCTGTAGAGAACATCTGGGGCTACATTTCGTGCAAGTTTCAGCTCGATTGCCTAAGTATTGAGGGAGAAATTTCAAACTCTATCAGAAGAAAGTGTCTCATAGTCTAAGTGCAGTTTTTCTGCCGACTGCTCTGCCGTTTTGTCGCATAGCGTGTGGTGCTATACTTGGATTTTCGGCCATGAACATGACTTTGGAATTTGGCACAGCTCATACTTTCCTGTAGAGTACATCTGGGGCTACATTTCGTGCAAGTTTCAGCTCGATTGCCTAAGTATTGAGGGAGAAATTTCAAACTCTAGCAGAAAAAAGTGTCTCCTAGTCTAAGCGCAGTTTTTTTGCCGCCTGCTCTGCCGTTTTGTCGCATAGCGTGTGGTGCTATACTTGGATTTTCGGCCATGAACATGACTTTGGAATTTGGCACAGCTCATACTTTCATTTAGAGTACATCTGGGGCTACATTTCGTGCAAGTTTCAGCTCGATTGCCTCTGTATTGAGGGAGAAATTTCAAACTCTAGCAAAAAAAAGTGTCTCCTAGTCTAAGCGCAGTTTTTTTGCCGCGTGCTCTGCCGTTTTCTCCCATTGCGTGTGGTGCTATACTTGGATTTTCGGCCCTGAACATGACTTTGGAATTTGGCACTGCTCATACTTTCCTGTAGAGTACATCTGGGGCTACATTTCGTGCAAGTTTCAGCTCGATTGCCTCAGTATTGAGGGAGAAATTTCAAACTTTAACAGAAAAAAGTGTCTCATGGTCTAAGTGCAGGTTTTTTTTTGCCGCGTGCTCTGCCGTTTTGTCGCATAGCGTGTGGTGCTATACTTGGATTTTCGGCCATGAACATGACTTTGGAATTTGGCACAGCTCATACTTTCCTGTAGAGTACATCTGGGGCTACATTTCGTGCAAGTTTCAGCTCGATTGCCTCAGTATTGAGTGTGAAATTTGAAACTCTAGCAGAAAAAAGTGTCTCCTAGTCTAAGCGCAGTTTTTTTGCTGCCTGCTCTGCCGTTTGTCGCATAGCGTGTGGTGCTATACTTGGATTTTCGGCCATGAACATGACTTTGGAATTTGGCACAGCTCATACTTTCATTTAGAGTACATCTGGGGCTACATTTCGTGCAAGTTTCAGCTCGATTGCCTCTGTATTAAGGGAGAAATTTCAAACTCTAACAGAAAAAAGTGTCTCATAGTCTAAGTGCAGGGTTTTTTTTGCCGCGTGCTCTGCCGTTTTGTTGCATAGCGTGTGGTGCTATACTTGGATTTTCGGCCATGAACATGACTTTGGAATTTGGCACAGCTCATACTTTCATTTAGAGTACATCTGGGGCTACATTTCGTGCAAGTTTAAGCTCGATTGCCTAAGTATTGAGGGAGAAATTTCAAACTCTAGCAGAAAAAAGTGTCTCATAGTCTAAGTGCAGTTTTTTTGCCGCCTGCTCTGCCGTTTTGTCGCATAGCGTGTGGTGCTATACTTGGATTTTCGGCCATGAACATGACTTTGGAATTTGGCACAGCTCATACTTTCATTTAGAGTACATCTGGGGCTACATTTCGTGCAAGTTTCAGCTCGATTGCCTAAGTATTGAGGGAGAAATTTCAAACTCTAGCAGAAAAAAGTGTCTCATAGTCTAAGTGCAGTTTTTCTGCCGACTGCTCTGCCGTTTTGTCGCATAGCGTGTGGTGCTATACTTGGATTTTCGGCCATGAACATGACTTTGGAATTTGGCACAGCTCATACTTTCATTTAGAGTACATCTGGGGCTACATTTCGTGCAAGTTTCAGCTCGATTGCCTCTGTATTGAGGGAGAAATTTCAAACTCTAACAGAAAAAAGTGTCTCATAGTCTAAGTGCAGGGTTTTTTTGCCGCGTGCTCTGCCGTTTTGTCGCATAGCGTGTGGTGCTATACTTGGATTTTCGGCCCTGAACATGACTTTGGAATTTGGCACAGCTCATACTTTCCTGTAGAGTACATCTGGGGCTACATTTCGTGCAAGTTTCAGCTCGATTGCCTCAGTATTGAGTGTGAAATTTCAAACTCTAACAGAAAAAAGTGTCTCATGGTCTAAGTGCAGGGTTTTTTTTGCCGCGTGCTCTGCCGTTTTGTCGCATAGCGTGTGGTGCTATACTTGGATTTTCGGCCATGAACATGACTTTGGAATTTGGCACAGCTCATACTTTCATTTAGAGTACATCTGGGGCTACATTTCGTGCAAGTTTCAGCTCGATTGCCTCTGTATTGAGGGAGAAATTTCAAACTCTAGCAAAAAAAAGTGTCTCCTAGTCTAAGCGCAGTTTTTTTGCCGCGTGCTCTGCCGTTTTCTCCCATTGCGTGTGGTGCTATACTTGGATTTTCGGCCCTGAACATGACTTTGGAATTTGGCACTGCTCATACTTTCCTGTAGAGTACATCTGGGGCTACATTTCGTGCAAGTTTCAGCTCGATTGCCTCAGTATTGAGGGAAAAATTTCAAACTTTAACAGAAAAAAGTGTCTCATGGTCTAAGTGCAGGTTTTTTTTTGCCGCGTGCTCTGCCGTTTTGTCGCATAGCGTGTGGTGCTATACTTGGATTTTCGGCCATGAACATGACTTTGGAATTTGGCACAGCTCATACTTTCCTGTAGAGTACATCTGGGGCTACATTTCGTGCAAGTTTCAGCTCGATTGCCTCAGTATTGAGTGTGAAATTTGAAACTCTAGCAGAAAAAAGTGTCTCCTAGTCTAAGCGCAGTTTTTTTGCTGCCTGCTCTGCCGTTTGTCGCATAGCGTGTGGTGCTATACTTGGATTTTCGGCCATGAACATGACTTTGGAATTTGGCACAGCTCATACTTTCATTTAGAGTACATCTGGGGCTACATTTCGTGCAAGTTTCAGCTCGATTGCCTCTGTATTGAGGGAGAAATTTCAAACTCTAACAGAAAAAAGTGTCTCATAGTCTAAGTGCAGGGTTTTTTTTGCCGCGTGCTCTGCCGTTTTGTCGCATAGCGTGTGGTGCTATACTTGGATTTTCGGCCCTGAACATGACTTTGGAATTTGGCACAGCTCATACTTTCCTGTAGAGTACATCTGGGGCTACATTTCGTGCAAGTTTCAGCTCGATTGCCTCAGTATTGAGTGTGAAATTTCAAACTCTAACAGAAAAAAGTGTCTCATGGTCTAAGTGCAGGGTTTTTTTTGCCGCGTGCTCTGCCGTTTTGTCGCATAGCGTGTGGTGCTATACTTGGATTTTCGGCCATGAACATGACTTTGGAATTTGGCACAGCTCATACTTTCATTTAGAGTACATCTGGGGCTACATTTCGTGCAAGTTTCAGCTCGATTGCCTCTGTATTGAGGGAGAAATTTCAAACTCTAGCAAAAAAAAGTGTCTCCTAGTCTAAGCGCAGTTTTTTTGCCGCGTGCTCTGCCGTTTTCTCCCATTGCGTGTGGTGCTATACTTGGATTTTCGGCCCTGAACATGACTTTGGAATTTGGCACTGCTCATACTTTCCTGTAGAGTACATCTGGGGCTACATTTCGTGCAAGTTTCAGCTCGATTGCCTCAGTATTGAGGGAAAAATTTCAAACTTTAACAGAAAAAAGTGTCTCATGGTCTAAGTGCAGGTTTTTTTTTGCCGCGTGCTCTGCCGTTTTGTCGCATAGCGTGTGGTGCTATACTTGGATTTTCGGCCATGAACATGACTTTGGAATTTGGCACAGCTCATACTTTCCTGTAGAGTACATCTGGGGCTACATTTCGTGCAAGTTTCAGCTCGATTGCCTCAGTATTGAGTGTGAAATTTGAAACTCTAGCAGAAAAAAGTGTCTCCTAGTCTAAGCGCAGTTTTTTTGCTGCCTGCTCTGCCGTTTGTCGCATAGCGTGTGGTGCTATACTTGGATTTTCGGCCATGAACATGACTTTGGAATTTGGCACAGCTCATACTTTCATTTAGAGTACATCTGGGGCTACATTTCGTGCAAGTTTCAGCTCGATTGCCTCTGTATTAAGGGAGAAATTTCAAACTCTAACAGAAAAAAGTGTCTCATAGTCTAAGTGCAGGGTTTTTTTTTGCCGCGTGCTCTGCCGTTTTGTTGCATAGCGTGTGGTGCTATACTTGGATTTTCGGCCATGAACATGACTTTGGAATTTGGCACAGCTCATACTTTCATTTAGAGTACATCTGGGGCTACATTTCGTGCAAGTTTAAGCTTGATTGCCTAAGTATTGAGGGAGAAATTTCAAACTCTAGCAGAAAAAAGTGTCTCATAGTCTAAGTGCAGTTTTTTTGCCGCCTGCTCTGCCGTTTTGTCGCATAGCGTGTGGTGCTATACTTGGATTTTTGGCCATGAACATGACTTTGGAATTTTGCACAGCTCATACTTTCATTTAGAGTACATCTGGGGCTACATTTCGTGCAAGTTTCAGCTCGATTGCCTAAGTATTGAGGGAGAAATTTCAAACTCTAGCAGAAAAAAGTGTCTCATAGTCTAAGTGCAGTTTTTTTGCCGCCTGCTCTGCCGTTTTGTCGCATAGCGTGTGGTGCTATACTTGGATTTTCGGCCATGAACATGACTTTGGAATTTGGCACAGCTCATACTTTCATTTAGAGTACATCTGGGGCTACTTTTCGTGCAAGTTTCAGCTCGATTGCCTAAGTATTGAGGGAGAAATTTCAAACTCTAGCAGAAAAAAGTGTCTCATAGTCTAAGTGCAGTTTTTCTGCCGACTGCTCTGCCGTTTTGTCGCATAGCGTGTGGTGCTATACTTGGATTTTCGGCCATGAACATGACTTTGGAATTTGGCACAGCTCATACTTTCATTTAGAGTACATCTGGGGCTACATTTCGTGCAAGTTTCAGCTCGATTGCCTCTGTATTGAGGGAGAAATTTCAAACTCTAGCAAAAAAAAGTGTCTCCTAGTCTAAGCGCAGTTTTTTTGCCGCGTGCTCTGCCGTTTTCTCCCATTGCGTGTGGTGCTATACTTGGATTTTCGGCCCTGAACATGACTTTGGAATTTGGCACTGCTCATACTTTCCTGTAGAGTACATTTGGGGCTACATTTCGTGCAAGTTTCAGCTCGATTGCCTCAGTATTGAGGGAGAAATTTCAAACTCTAACAGAAAAAAGTGTCTCATGGTCTAAGTGCAGGTTTTTTTTTGCCGCGTGCTCTGCCGTTTTGTCGCATAGCGTGTGGTGCTATACTTGGATTTTCGGCCATGAACATGACTTTGGAATTTGGCACAGCTCATACTTTCCTGTAGAGTACATCTGGGGCTACATTTCGTGCCAGTTTCAGCTCGATTGCCTCAGTATTGAGTGTGAAATTTGAAACTCTAACAGAAAAAAGTGTCTCCTAGTCTAAGCGCAGTTTTTTTGCTGCCTGCTCTGCCGTTTGTCGCATAGCGTGTGGTGCTATACTTGGATTTTCGGCCATGAACATGACTTTGGAATTTGGCACAGCTCATACTTTCATTTAGAGTACATCTGGGGCTACATTTCGTGCAAGTTTCAGCTCGATTGCCTCTGTATTAAGGGAGAAATTTCAAACTCTAACAGAAAAAAGTGTCTCATAGTCTAAGTGCAGGGTTTTTTTTGCCGCGTGCTCTGCCGTTTTGTTGCATAGCGTGTGGTGCTATACTTGGATTTTCGGCCATGAACATGACTTTGGAATTTGGCACAGCTCATACTTTCATTTAGAGTACATCTGGGGCTACATTTCGTGCAAGTTTAAGCTCGATTGCCTAAGTATTGAGGGAGAAATTTCAAACTCTAGCAGAAAAAAGTGTCTCATAGTCTAAGTGCAGTTTTTTTGCCGCCTGCTCTGCCGTTTTGTCGCATAGCGTGTGGTGCTATACTTGGATTTTCGGCCATGAACATGACTTTGGAATTTGGCACAGCTCATACTTTCATTTAGAGTACATCTGGGGCTACATTTCGTGCAAGTTTCAGCTCGATTGCCTAAGTATTGAGGAAGAAATTTCAAACTCTAGCAGAAAAAAGTGTCTCATAGTCTAAGTGCAGTTTTTCTGCCGACTGCTCTGCCGTTTTGTCGCATAGCGTGTGGTGCTATACTTGGATTTTCGGCCATGAACATGACTTTGGAATTTGGCACAGCTCATACTTTCATTTAGAGTACATCTGGGGCTACATTTCGTGCAAGTTTCAGCTCGATTGCCTCTGTATTGAGGGAGAAATTTCAAACTCTAACAGAAAAAAGTGTCTCATAGTCTAAGTGCAGGGTTTTTTTGCCGCGTGCTCTGCCGTTTTGTCGCATAGCGTGTGGTGCTATACTTGGATTTTCGGCCCTGAACATGACTTTGGAATTTGGCACAGCTCATACTTTCCTGTAGAGTACATCTGGGGCTACATTTCGTGCAAGTTTCAGCTCGATTGCCTCAGTATTGAGTGTGAAATTTCAAACTCTAACAGAAAAAAGTGTCTCATGGTCTAAGTGCAGGGTTTTTTTTGCCGCGTGCTCTGCCGTTTTGTCGCATAGCGTGTGGTGCTATACTTGGATTTTCGGCCATGAACATGACTTTGGAATTTGGCACAGCTCATACTTTCATTTAGAGTACATCTGGGGCTACATTTCGTGCAAGTTTCAGCTCGATTGCCTCTGTATTGAGGGAGAAATTTCAAACTCTAGCAAAAAAAAGTGTCTCCTAGTCTAAGCGCAGTTTTTTTGCCGCGTGCTCTGCCGTTTTCTCCCATTGCGTGTGGTGCTATACTTGGATTTTCGGCCCTGAACATGACTTTGGAATTTGGCACTGCTCATACTTTCCTGTAGAGTACATCTGGGGCTACATTTCGTGCAAGTTTCAGCTCGATTGCCTCAGTATTGAGGGAAAAATTTCAAACTTTAACAGAAAAAAGTGTCTCATGGTCTAAGTGCAGGTTTTTTTTTGCCACGTGCTCTGCCGTTTTGTCGCATAGCGTGTGGTGCTATACTTGGATTTTCGGCCATGAACATGACTTTGGAATTTGGCACAGCTCATACTTTCCTGTAGAGTACATCTGGGGCTACATTTCGTGCAAGTTTCAGCTCGATTGCCTCAGTATTGAGTGTGAAATTTGAAACTCTAGCAGAAAAAAGTGTCTCCTAGTCTAAGCGCAGTTTTTTTGCTGCCTGCTCTGCCGTTTGTCGCATAGCGTGTGGTGCTATACTTGGATTTTCGGCCATGAACATGACTTTGGAATTTGGCACAGCTCATACTTTCATTTAGAGTACATCTGGGGCTACATTTCGTGCAAGTTTCAGCTCGATTGCCTCTGTATTAAGGGAGAAATTTCAAACTCTAACAGAAAAAAGTGTCTCATAGTCTAAGTGCAGGGTTTTTTTTGCCGCGTGCTCTGCCGTTTTGTTGCATAGCGTGTGGTGCTATACTTGGATTTTCGGCCATGAACATGACTTTGGAATTTGGCACAGCTCATACTTTCATTTAGAGTACATCTGGGGCTACATTTCGTGCAAGTTTAAGCTTGATTGCCTAAGTATTGAGGGAGAAATTTCAAACTCTAGCAGAAAAAAGTGTCTCATAGTCTAAGTGCAGTTTTTTTGCCGCCTGCTCTGCCGTTTTGTCGCATAGCGTGTGGTGCTATACTTGGATTTTTGGCCATGAACATGACTTTGGAATTTTGCACAGCTCATACTTTCATTTAGAGTACATCTGGGGCTACATTTCGTGCAAGTTTCAGCTCGATTGCCTAAGTATTGAGGGAGAAATTTCAAACTCTAGCAGAAAAAAGTGTCTCATAGTCTAAGTGCAGTTTTTTTGCCGCCTGCTCTGCCGTTTTGTCGCATAGCGTGTGGTGCTATACTTGGATTTTCGGCCATGAACATGACTTTGGAATTTGGCACAGCTCATACTTTCATTTAGAGTACATCTGGGGCTACTTTTCGTGCAAGTTTCAGCTCGATTGCCTAAGTATTGAGGGAGAAATTTCAAACTCTAGCAGAAAAAAGTGTCTCATAGTCTAAGTGCAGTTTTTCTGCCGACTGCTCTGCCGTTTTGTCGCATAGCGTGTGGTGCTATACTTGGATTTTCGGCCATGAACATGACTTTGGAATTTGGCACAGCTCATACTTTCATTTAGAGTACATCTGGGGCTACATTTCGTGCAAGTTTCAGCTCGATTGCCTCTGTATTGAGGGAGAAATTTCAAACTCTAGCAAAAAAAAGTGTCTCCTAGTCTAAGCGCAGTTTTTTTGCCGCGTGCTCTGCCGTTTTCTCCCATTGCGTGTGGTGCTATACTTGGATTTTCGGCCCTGAACATGACTTTGGAATTTGGCACTGCTCATACTTTCCTGTAGAGTACATTTGGGGCTACATTTCGTGCAAGTTTCAGCTCGATTGCCTCAGTATTGAGGGAGAAATTTCAAACTCTAACAGAAAAAAGTGTCTCATGGTCTAAGTGCAGGTTTTTTTTTGCCGCGTGCTCTGCCGTTTTGTCGCATAGCGTGTGGTGCTATACTTGGATTTTCGGCCATGAACATGACTTTGGAATTTGGCACAGCTCATACTTTCCTGTAGAGTACATCTGGGGCTACATTTCGTGCCAGTTTCAGCTCGATTGCCTCAGTATTGAGTGTGAAATTTGAAACTCTAACAGAAAAAAGTGTCTCCTAGTCTAAGCGCAGTTTTTTTGCTGCCTGCTCTGCCGTTTGTCGCATAGCGTGTGGTGCTATACTTGGATTTTCGGCCATGAACATGACTTTGGAATTTGGCACAGCTCATACTTTCATTTAGAGTACATCTGGGGCTACATTTCGTGCAAGTTTCAGCTCGATTGCCTCTGTATTAAGGGAGAAATTTCAAACTCTAACAGAAAAAAGTGTCTCATAGTCTAAGTGCAGGGTTTTTTTTGCCGCGTGCTCTGCCGTTTTGTTGCATAGCGTGTGGTGCTATACTTGGATTTTCGGCCATGAACATGACTTTGGAATTTGGCACAGCTCATACTTTCATTTAGAGTACATCTGGGGCTACATTTCGTGCAAGTTTAAGCTTGATTGCCTCTGTATTAAGGGAGAAATTTCAAACTCTAACAGAAAAAAGTGTCTCATAGTCTAAGTGCAGGGTTTTTTTTGCCGCGTGCTCTGCCGTTTTGTCCCATAGCGTGTGGTGATATACTTGGATTTTCGGCCCTGAAAATGACTTTGGAATTTGGCACAGCTCATACTTTCCTGTAGAGAACATCTGGGGCTACATTTCGTGCAAGTTTCAGCTCGATTGCCTAAGTATTGAGGGAGAAATTTCAAACTCTATCAGAAGAAAGTGTCTCATAGTCTAAGTGCAGTTTTTCTGCCGACTGCTCTGCCGTTTTGTCGCATAGCGTGTGGTGCTATACTTGGATTTTCGGCCATGAACATGACTTTGGAATTTGGCACAGCTCATACTTTCATTTAGAGTACATCTGGGGCTACATTTCGTGCAAGTTTCAGCTCGATTGCCTCTGTATTGAGGGAGAAATTTCAAACTCTAGCAAAAAAAAGTGTCTCCTAGTCTAAGCGCAGTTTTTTTGCCGCGTGCTCTGCCGTTTTCTCCCATTGCGTGTGGTGCTATACTTGGATTTTCGGCCCTGAACATGACTTTGGAATTTGGCACTGCTCATACTTTCCTGTAGAGTACATCTGGGGCTACATTTCGTGCAAGTTTCAGCTCGATTGCCTCAGTATTGAGGGAGAAATTTCAAACTTTAACAGAAAAAAGTGTCTCATGGTCTAAGTGCAGGTTTTTTTTTGCCGCGTGCTCTGCCGTTTTGTCGCATAGCGTGTGGTGCTATACTTGGATTTTCGGCCATGAACATGACTTTGGAATTTGGCACAGCTCATACTTTCCTGTAGAGTACATCTGGGGCTACATTTCGTGCAAGTTTCAGCTCGATTGCCTCAGTATTGAGTGTGAAATTTGAAACTCTAGCAGAAAAAAGTGTCTCCTAGTCTAAGCGCAGTTTTTTTGCTGCCTGCTCTGCCGTTTGTCGCATAGCGTGTGGTGCTATACTTGGATTTTCGGCCATGAACATGACTTTGGAATTTGGCACAGCTCATACTTTCATTTAGAGTACATCTGGGGCTACATTTCGTGCAAGTTTCAGCTCGATTGCCTCTGTATTAAGGGAGAAATTTCAAACTCTAACAGAAAAAAGTGTCTCATAGTCTAAGTGCAGGGTTTTTTTTGCCGCGTGCTCTGCCGTTTTGTTGCATAGCGTGTGGTGCTATACTTGGATTTTCGGCCATGAACATGACTTTGGAATTTGGCACAGCTCATACTTTCATTTAGAGTACATCTGGGGCTACATTTCGTGCAAGTTAAAGCTTGATTGCCTAAGTATTGAGGGAGAAATTTCAAACTCTAGCAGAAACAAGTGTCTCATAGTCTAAGTGCAGTTTTTCTGCCGACTGCTCTGCCGTTCTGTCGCATAGCGTGTGGTGCTAAACTTGGATTTTCGGCCATGAACATGACTTTGGAATTTTGCACAGCTCATACTTTTATTTAGAGTACATCTGGGGCTACATTTCGTGCAAGTTTCAGCTCGATTGCCTCTGTATTGAGGGAGAAATTTCAAACTCTATCAGAAAAAAGTGTCTACTAGTCTAAGCGCAGTTTTTTTGCCGCCTGCTCTGCCGTTTGTCGCATAGCGTGTGGTACTATACTTGGATTTTCGGCCATGAACATGACTTTGGAATTTGGCACAGCTCATACTTTCCTGTAGAGTACATCTGGGGCTACATTTCGTGCAAGTTTCAGCTCGATTGCCTCAGTATTGAGTGTGAAATTTGAAACTCTAGCAGAAAAAAGTGTCTCCTAGTCTAAGCGCAGTTTTTTTGCCGCCTGCTCTGCCGTTTGTCGCATAGCGTGTGGTGCTATACTTGGATTTTCGGCCATGAACATGACTTTGGAATTTGGCACAGCTCATACTTTCATTTAGAGTACATCTGGGGCTACATTTCGTGCAAGTTTCAGCTCGATTGCCTCTGTATTAAGGGAGAAATTTCAAACTCTAACAGAAAAAAGTGTCTCATAGTCTAAGTGCAGGGTTTTTTTTGCCGCGTGCTCTGCCGTTTTGTTGCATAGCGTGTGGTGCTATACTTGGATTTTCGGCCATGAACATGACTTTGGAATTTGGCACAGCTCATACTTTCATTTAGAGTACATCTGGGGCTACATTTCGTGCAAGTTTAAGCTTGATTGCCTAAGTATTGAGGGAGAAATTTCAAACTCTATCAGAAAAAAGTGTCTACTAGTCTAAGCGCAGTTTTTTTGCCGCCTGCTCTGCCGTTTGTCGCATAGCGTGTGGTACTATACTTGGATTTTCGGCCATGAACATGACTTTGGAATTTGGCACAGCTCATACTTTCCTGTAGAGTACATCTGGGGCTACATTTCGTGCAAGTTTCAGCTCGATTGCCTCAGTATTGAGTGTGAAATTTGAAACTCTAGCAGAAAAAAGTGTCTCCTAGTCTAAGCGCAGTTTTTTTGCCGCCTGCTCTGCCGTTTGTCGCATAGCGTGTGGTGCTATACTTGGATTTTCGGCCATGAACATGACTTTGGAATTTGGCACAGCTCATACTTTCATTTAGAGTACATCTGGGGCTACATTTCGTGCAAGTTTCAGCTCGATTGCCTCTGTATTAAGGGAGAAATTTCAAACTCTAACAGAAAAAAGTGTCTCATAGTCTAAGTGCAGGGTTTTTTTTGCCGCCTGCTCTGCCGTTTTGTTGCATAGCGTGTGGTGCTATACTTGGATTTTCGGCCATGAACATGACTTTGGAATTTGGCACAGCTCATACTGTCATTTAGAGTACATCTGGGGCTACATTTCGTGCAAGTTTCAGCTCGATTGCCTAAGTATTGAGGGAGAAATTACAAACTCTAGCAGAAACAAGTGTCTCATAGTCTAAGTACAGTTTTTTTGCCGCCTGCTCTGCCGTTTTGTCGCATAGCGTGTGGTGCTATACTTGGATTTTCGGCCATGAACATGACTTTGGAATTTGGCACAGCTCATACTTTCATTTAGAGTACATCTGGGGCTACATTTCGTGCAAGTTTCAGCTCGATTGCCTCTGTATTAAGGGAGAAATTTCAAACTCTAACAGAAAAAAGTGTCTCATAGTCTAAGTGCAGGGTTTTTTTTGCCGCGTGCTCTGCCGTTTTGTCCCATAGCGTATGGTGCTATACTTGGATTTTCGGCCCTGAAAATGACTTTGGAATTTGGCACTGCTCATACTTTCCTGTAGAGTACATCTGGGGCTACATTTCGTGCAAGTTTCAGCTCGATTGCCTCAGTATTGAGGGAGAAATTTCAAACTCTAGCAAAAAAAAGTGTCTCCTAGTCTAAGCGCAGTTTTTTTGCCGCGTGCTCTGCCGTTTTCTCCCATTGCGTGTGGTGCTATACTTGGATTTTCGGCCCTGAACATGACTTTGGAATTTGGCACTGCTCATACTTTCCTGTAGAGTACATCTGGGGCTACATTTCGTGCAAGTTTCAGCTCGATTGCCTCAGTATTGAGGGAGAAATTTCAAACTCTAACAGAAAAAAGTGTCTCATGGTCTAAGTGCAGGTTTTTTTTTGCCGCGTGCTCTACCGTATTGTCGCATAGCGTGTGGTGCTATACTTGGATTTTCGGCCATGAACATGACTTTGGAATTTGGCACAGCTCATACTTTCCTGTAGAGTACATCTGGGGCTAAATTTCGTGCAAGTTTCAGCTCGATTGCCTCAGTATTGAGTGTGAAATTTGAAACTCTAGCAGAAAAAAGTGTCTCCTAGTCTAAGCGCAGTTTTTTGCCGCCTGCTCTGCCGTTTGTCGCATAGCGTGTGGTGCTATACTTGGATTGTTGGCCATGAACATGACATTGGAATTTGGCACAGCTCATACTTTCATTTAGAGTACATCTGGGGCTACATTTCGTGCAAGTTTCAGCTCGATTGCCTCTGTATTAAGGGAGAAATTTCAAACTCTAACAGAAAAAAGTGTCTCATAGTCTAAGTGCAGGGTTTTTTTTGCCGCGTGCTCTGCCGTTTTGTTGCATAGCGTGTGGTGCTATACTTGGATTTTCGGCCATGAACATGACTTTGGAATTTGGCACAGCTCATACTGTCATTTAGAGTACATCTGGGGCTACATTTCGTGCAAGTTTCAGCTCGATTGCCTAAGTATTGAGGGAGAAATTTCAAACTCTAGCAGAAACAAGTGTCTCATAGTCTAAGTGCAGTTTTTTTGCCGCCTGCTCTGCCGTTTTGTCGCATAGCGTGTGGTGCTATACTTGGATTTTCGGCCATGAACATGACTTTGGAATTTGGCACAGCTCATACTTTCATTTAGAGTACATCTGGGGCTACATTTCGTGCAAGTTTAAGCTTGATTGCCTAAGTATTGAGGGAGAAATTTCAAACTCTAGCAGAAACAAGTGTCTCATAGTCTAAGTGCAGTTTTTCTGCCGACTGCTCTGCCGTTTTGTCGCATAGCGTGTGGTGCTAAACTTGGATTTTCGGCCATGAACATGACTTTGGAATTTTGCACAGCTCATACTTTCATTTAGAGTACATCTGGGGCTACATTTCGTGCAAGTTTCAGCTCGATTGCCTCTGTATTGAGGGAGAAATTTCAAACTCTAACAGAAAGAAGTGTCTCATAGTCTAAGTGCAGGTTTTTTTTGCCGCGTGCTCTGCCGTTTTGTCGCATAGCGCATACTTTCATTTAGAGTACATCTGGGGCTACATTTCGTGCAAGTTTAAGCTTGATTGCCTAAGTATTGAGGGAGAAATTTCAAACTCTAGCAGAAAAAAGTGTCTCATAGTCTAAGTGCAGTTTTTCTGCCGACTGCTCTGCCGTTTTGTCGCATAGCGTGTGGTGCTAAACTTGGATTTTTGGCCATGAACATGACTTTGGAATTTTGCACAGCTCATACTTTCATTTAGAGTACATCTGGGGCTACATTTCGTGCAAGTTTCAGCTCGATTGCCTCTGTATTGAGGGAGAAATTTCAAACTCTAACAGAAAAAAGTGTCTCATAGTCTAAGTGCAGGGTTTTTTTGCCGCGTGCTCTGCCGTTTTGTCGCGTAGCGTGTGGTGCTATACTTGGATTTTCGGCCCTGAACATGACTTTGGAATTTGGCACAGCTCATACTTTCCTGTAGAGTACATCTGGGGCTACATTTCGTGCAAGTTTCAGCTCGATTGCCTCAGTATTGAGTGTGAAATTTCAAACTCTAGCAGAAAAAAGTGTCTCCTAGTCTAAGCGCAGTTTTTTTGCCGCCTGCTCTGCCGTTTGTCGCATAGCGTGTGGTGCTATACTTGGATTTTCGGCCATGAACATGACTTTGGAATTTGGCACAGCTCATACTTTCCTGTAGAGTACATCTGGGGCTACATTTCGTGCAAGTTTCAGCTCGATTGCCTCAGTATTGAGGGAGAAATTTCAAACTCTAGCAAAAAAAAGTGTCTCCTAGTCTAAGCGCAGTTTTTTTGCCGCGTGCTCTGCCGTTTTCTCCCATTGCGTGTGGTGCTATACTTGGATTTTCGGCCCTGAACATGACTTTGGAATTTGGCACTGCTCATACTCTCATGTAGAGTACATCTGGGGCTACATTTCGTGCAAGTTTCAGCTCGATTGCCTCAGTATTGAGGGAGAAATTTCAAACTCTAACAGAAAAAAGTGTCTCATGGTCTAAGTGCAGGGTTTTTTTTGCCGCGTGCTCTGCCGTTTTGTCGCATAGCGTGTGGTGCTATACTTGGATTTTCGGCCATGAACATGACTTTGGAATTTTGCACAGCTCATACTTTCCTGTAGAGTACATCTGGGGCTACATTTCGTGCAAGTTTCAGCTCGATTGCCTCAGTATTGAGTGTGAAATTTGAAACTCTAGCAGAAAAAAGTGTCTCCTAGTCTAAGCGCAGTTTTTTTGCCGCCTGCTCTGCCGTTTGTCGCATAGCGTGTGGTGCTATACTTGGATTTTCGGCCATGAACATGACATTGAAATTTGGCACAGCTCATACTTTCATTTAGAGTACATCTGGGGCTACATTTCGTGCAAGTTTCAGCTCGATTGCCTCTGTATTAAGGGAGAAATTTCAAACTCTAACAGAAAAAAGTGTCTCATGGTCTAAGTGCAGGGTTTTTTTTGCCCCGTGCTCTGCCGTTTTGTCGCATAGCGTGTGGTGCTATACTTGGATTTTCGGCCATGAACATGACTTTGGAATTTGGCACAGCTCATACTTTCCTGTAGAGTACATCTGGGGCTACATTTCGTGCAAGTTTCAGCTCGATTGCCTCAGTATTGAGTGTGAAATTTGAAACTCTAGCAGAAAAAAGTGTCTCCTAGTCTAAGCGCAGTTTTTTTGCCGCCTGCTCTGCCGTTTGTCGCATAGCGTGTGGTGCTATACTTGGATTTTCGGCCATGAACATGACATTGGAATTTGGCACAGCTCATACTTTCATTTAGAGTACATCTGGGGCTACATTTCGTGCAAGTTTCAGCTCGAATGCCTCTGTATTAAGGGAGAAATTTCAAACTCTAACAGAAAAAAGTGTCTCATAGTCTAAGTGCAGGGTTTTTTTTGCCGCGTGCTCTGCCGTTTTGTCCCATAGCGTGTGGTGCTATACTTGGATTTTCGGCCCTGAAAATGACTTTGGAATTTGGCACAGCTCATACTTTCCTGTAGAGAACATCTGGGGCTACATTTCGTGCAAGTTTCAGCTCGATTGCCTAAGTATTGAGGGAGAAATTTCAAACTCTATCAGAAGAAAGTGTCTCATAGTCTAAGTGCAGTTTTTCTGCCGACTGCTCTGCCGTTTTGTCGCATAGCGTGTGGTGCTATACTTGGATTTTCGGCCATGAACATGACTTTGGAATTTGGCACAGCTCATACTTTCATTTAGAGTACATCTGGGGCTACATTTCGTGCAAGTTTCAGCTCGATTGCCTAAGTATTGAGGGAGAAATTTCAAACTCTAGCAGAAAAAAGTGTCTCATAGTCTAAGTGCAGTTTTTTTGCCGCCTGCTCTGCCGTTTTGTCGCATAGCGTGTGGTGCTATACTTGGATTTTCGGCCATGAACATGACTTTGGAATTTGGCACAGCTCATACTTTCATTTAGAGTACATCTGGGGCTACATTTCGTGCAAGTTTCAGCTCGATTGCCTAAGTATTGAGGGAGAAATTTCAAACTCTAGCAGAAAAAAGTGTCTCATAGTCTAAGTGCAGTTTTTCTGCCGACTGCTCTGCCGTTTTGTCGCATAGCGTGTGGTGCTATACTTGGATTTTCGGCCATGAACATGACTTTGGAATTTTGCACAGCTCATACTTTCATTTAGAGTACATCTGGGGCTACATTTCGTGCAAGTTTCAGCTCGATTGCCTCTGTATTGAGGGAGAAATTTCAAACTCTAACAGAAAAAAGTGTCTCATAGTCTAAGTGCAGGGTTTTTTTGCCGCGTGCTCTGCCGTTTTGTCGCGTAGCGTGTGGTGCTATACTTGGATTTTCGGCCCTGAACATGACTTTGGAATTTGGCACAGCTCATACTTTCCTGTAGAGTACATCTGGGGCTACATTTCGTGCAAGTTTCAGCTCGATTGCCTCAGTATTGAGTGTGAAATTTCAAACTCTAGCAGAAAAAAGTGTCTCCTAGTCTAAGCGCAGTTTTTTTGCCGCCTGCTCTGCCGTTTGTCGCATAGCGTGTGGTGCTATACTTGGATTTTCGGCCATGAACATGACTTTGGAATTTGGCACAGCTCATACTTTCATTTAGAGTACATCTGGGGCTACATTTCGTGCAAGTTTAAGCTTGATTGCCTAAGTATTGAGGGAGAAATTTCAAACTCTAGCAGAAAAAAGTGTCTCATAGTCTAAGTGCAGTTTTTCTGCCGACTGCTCTGCCGTTTTGTCGCATAGCGTGTGGTGCTAAACTTGGATTTTTGGCCATGAACATGACTTTGGAATTTTGCACAGCTCATACTTTCATTTAGAGTACATCTGGGGCTACATTTCGTGCAAGTTTCAGCTCGATTGCCTCTGTATTGAGGGAGAAATTTCAAACTCTAACAGAAAAAAGTGTCTCATAGTCTAAGTGCAGGGTTTTTTTGCCGCGTGCTCTGCCGTTTTGTCGCGTAGCGTGTGGTGCTATACTTCGATTTTCGGCCCTGAACATGACTTTGGAATTTGGCACAGCTCATACTTTCCTGTAGAGTACATCTGGGGCTACATTTCGTGCAAGTTTCAGCTCGATTGCCTCAGTATTGAGTGTGAAATTTCAAACTCTAGCAGAAAAAAGTGTCTCCTAGTCTAAGCGCAGTTTTTTTGCCGCCTGCTCTGCCGTTTGTCGCATAGCGTGTGGTGCTATACTTGGATTTTCGGCCATGAACATGACTTTGGAATTTGGCACAGCTCATACTTTCCTGTAGAGTACATCTGGGGCTACATTTCGTGCAAGTTTCAGCTCGATTGCCTCAGTATTGAGGGAGAAATTTCAAACTCTAACAGAAAAAAGTGTCTCATAGTCTAAGCGCAGTTTTTTTGCCGCGTGCTCTGCCGTTTTCTCCCATTGCGTGTGGTGCTATACTTGGATTTTCGGCCCTGAACATGACTTTGGAATTTGGCACTGCTCATACTCTCATGTAGAGTACATCTGGGGCTACATTTCGTGCAAGTTTCAGCTCGATTGCCTCAGTATTGAGGGAGAAATTTCAAACTCTAACAGAAAAAAGTGTCTCATGGTCTAAGTGCAGGGTTTTTTTTGCCGCGTGCTCTGCCGTTTTGTCGCATAGCGTGTGGTGCTATACTTGGATTTTCGGCCATGAACATGACTTTGGAATTTGGCACAGCTCATACTTTCCTGTAGAGTACATCTGGGGCTACATTTCGTGCAAGTTTCAGCTCGATTGCCTCAGTATTGAGTGTGAAATTTGAAACTCTAGCAGAAAAAAGTGTCTCCTAGTCTAAGCGCAGTTTTTTTGCCGCCTGCTCTGCCGTTTGTCGCATAGCGTGTGGTGCTATACTTGGATTTTCGGCCATGAACATGACATTGGAATTTGGCACAGCTCATACTTTCATTTAGAGTACATCTGGGGCTACATTTCGTGCAAGTTTCAGCTCGAATGCCTCTGTATTAAGGGAGAAATTTCAAACTCTAACAGAAAAAAGTGTCTCATAGTCTAAGTGCAGGGTTTTTTTTGCCGCGTGCTCTGCCGTTTTGTCCCATAGCGTGTGGTGCTATACTTGGATTTTCGGCCCTGAAAATGACTTTGGAATTTGGCACAGCTCATACTTTCCTGTAGAGAACATCTGGGACTACATTTTGTGCAAGTTTCAGCTCGATTGCCTAAGTATTGAGGGAGAAATTTCAAACTCTATCAGAAGAAAGTGTCTCATAGTCTAAGTGCAGTTTTTCTGCCGACTGCTCTGCCGTTTTGTCGCATAGCGTGTGGTGCTATACTTGGATTTTCGGCCATGAACATGACTTTGGAATTTGGCACAGCTCATACTTTCCTGTAGAGTACATCTGGGGCTACATTTCGTGCAAGTTTCAGCTCGATTGCCTCAGTATTGAGGGAGAAATTTCAAACTCTAGCAAAAAAAAGTGTCTCCTAGTCTAAGCGCAGTTTTTTTGCCGCGTGCTCTGCCGTTTTCTCCCATTGCGTGTGGTGCTATACTTGGATTTTCGGCCCTGAACATGACTTTGGAATTTGGCACTGCTCATACTCTCATGTAGAGTACATCTGGGGCTACATTTCGTGCAAGTTTCAGCTCGATTGCCTCAGTATTGAGGGAGAAATTTCAAACTCTAACAGAAAAAAGTGTCTCATGGTCTAAGTGCAGGGTTTTTTTTGCCGCGTGCTCTGCCGTTTTGTCGCATAGCGTGTGGTGCTATACTTGGATTTTCGGCCATGAACATGACTTTGGAATTTGGCACAGCTCATACTTTCCTGTAGAGTACATCTGGGGCTACATTTCGTGCAAGTTTCAGCTCGATTGCCTCAGTATTGAGGGAGAAATTTCAAACTCTAACAGAAAAAAGTGTCTCATGGTCTAAGTGCAGGTTTTTTTTTGCCGCGTGCTCTACCGTATTGTCGCATAGCGTGTGGTGCTATACTTGGATTTTCGGCCATGAACATGACTTTGGAATTTGGCACAGCTCATACTTTCCTGTAGAGTACATCTGGGGCTAAATTTCGTGCAAGTTTCAGCTCGATTGCCTCAGTATTGAGTGTGAAATTTGAAACTCTAGCAGAAAAAAGTGTCTCCTAGTCTAAGCGCAGTTTTTTTGCCGCCTGCTCTGCCGTTTGTCGCATAGCGTGTGGTGCTATACTTGGATTTTCGGCCATGAACATGACTTTGGAATTTGGCACAGCTCATACTTTCATTTAGAGTACATCTGGGGCTACATTTCGTGCAAGTTTCAGCTCGATTGCCTCTGTATTAAGGGAGAAATTTCAAACTCTAACAGAAAAAAGTGTCTCATAGTCTAAGTGCAGGGTTTTTTTTGCCGCCTGCTCTGCCGTTTTGTTGCATAGCGTGTGGTGCTATACTTGGATTTTCGGCCATGAACATGACTTTGGAATTTGGCACAGCTCATACTGTCATTTAGAGTACATCTGGGGCTACATTTCGTGCAAGTTTCAGCTCGATTGCCTAAGTATTGAGGGAGAAATTACAAACTCTAGCAGAAACAAGTGTCTCATAGTCTAAGTACAGTTTTTTTGCCGCCTGCTCTGCCGTTTTGTCGCATAGCGTGTGGTGCTATACTTGGATTTTCGGCCATGAACATGACTTTGGAATTTGGCACAGCTCATACTTTCATTTAGAGTACATCTGGGGCTACATTTCGTGCAAGTTTCAGCTCGATTGCCTCTGTATTAAGGGAGAAATTTCAAACTCTAACAGAAAAAAGTGTCTCATAGTCTAAGTGCAGGGTTTTTTTTGCCGCGTGCTCTGCCGTTTTGTCCCATAGCGTATGGTGCTATACTTGGATTTTCGGCCCTGAAAATGACTTTGGAATTTGGCACTGCTCATACTTTCCTGTAGAGTACATCTGGGGCTACATTTCGTGCAAGTTTCAGCTCGATTGCCTCAGTATTGAGGGAGAAATTTCAAACTCTAGCAAAAAAAAGTGTCTCCTAGTCTAAGCGCAGTTTTTTTGCCGCGTGCTCTGCCGTTTTCTCCCATTGCGTGTGGTGCTATACTTGGATTTTCGGCCCTGAACATGACTTTGGAATTTGGCACTGCTCATACTTTCCTGTAGAGTACATCTGGGGCTACATTTCGTGCAAGTTTCAGCTCGATTGCCTCAGTATTGAGGGAGAAATTTCAAACTCTAACAGAAAAAAGTGTCTCATGGTCTAAGTGCAGGTTTTTTTTTGCCGCGTGCTCTACCGTATTGTCGCATAGCGTGTGGTGCTATACTTGGATTTTCGGCCATGAACATGACTTTGGAATTTGGCACAGCTCATACTTTCCTGTAGAGTACATCTGGGGCTAAATTTCGTGCAAGTTTCAGCTCGATTGCCTCAGTATTGAGTGTGAAATTTGAAACTCTAGCAGAAAAAAGTGTCTCCTAGTCTAAGCGCAGTTTTTTGCCGCCTGCTCTGCCGTTTGTCGCATAGCGTGTGGTGCTATACTTGGATTGTTGGCCATGAACATGACATTGGAATTTGGCACAGCTCATACTTTCATTTAGAGTACATCTGGGGCTACATTTCGTGCAAGTTTCAGCTCGATTGCCTCTGTATTAAGGGAGAAATTTCAAACTCTAACAGAAAAAAGTGTCTCATAGTCTAAGTGCAGGGGTTTTTTTGCCGCGTGCTCTGCCGTTTTGTTGCATAGCGTGTGGTGCTATACTTGGATTTTCGGCCATGAACATGACTTTGGAATTTGGCACAGCTCATACTGTCATTTAGAGTACATCTGGGGCTACATTTCGTGCAAGTTTCAGCTCGATTGCCTAAGTATTGAGGGAGAAATTTCAAACTCTAGCAGAAACAAGTGTCTCATAGTCTAAGTGCAGTTTTTTTGCCGCCTGCTCTGCCGTTTTGTCGCATAGCGTGTGGTGCTATACTTGGATTTTCGGCCATGAACATGACTTTGGAATTTGGCACAGCTCATACTTTCATTTAGAGTACATCTGGGGCTACATTTCGTGCAAGTTTAAGCTTGATTGCCTAAGTATTGAGGGAGAAATTTCAAACTCTAGCAGAAACAAGTGTCTCATAGTCTAAGTGCAGTTTTTCTGCCGACTGCTCTGCCGTTTTGTCGCATAGCGTGTGGTGCTAAACTTGGATTTTCGGCCATGAACATGACTTTGGAATTTTGCACAGCTCATACTTTCATTTAGAGTACATCTGGGGCTACATTTCGTGCAAGTTTCAGCTCGATTGCCTCTGTATTGAGGGAGAAATTTCAAACTCTAACAGAAAGAAGTGTCTCATAGTCTAAGTGCAGGTTTTTTTTGCCGCGTGCTCTGCCGTTTTGTCGCATAGCGCATACTTTCATTTAGAGTACATCTGGGGCTACATTTCGTGCAAGTTTAAGCTTGATTGCCTAAGTATTGAGGGAGAAATTTCAAACTCTAGCAGAAAAAAGTGTCTCATAGTCTAAGTGCAGTTTTTCTGCCGACTGCTCTGCCGTTTTGTCGCATAGCGTGTGGTGCTAAACTTGGATTTTTGGCCATGAACATGACTTTGGAATTTTGCACAGCTCATACTTTCATTTAGAGTACATCTGGGGCTACATTTCGTGCAAGTTTCAGCTCGATTGCCTCTGTATTGAGGGAGAAATTTCAAACTCTAACAGAAAAAAGTGTCTCATAGTCTAAGTGCAGGGTTTTTTTGCCGCGTGCTCTGCCGTTTTGTCGCGTAGCGTGTGGTGCTATACTTGGATTTTCGGCCCTGAACATGACTTTGGAATTTGGCACAGCTCATACTTTCCTGTAGAGTACATCTGGGGCTACATTTCGTGCAAGTTTCAGCTCGATTGCCTCAGTATTGAGTGTGAAATTTCAAACTCTAGCAGAAAAAAGTGTCTCCTAGTCTAAGCGCAGTTTTTTTGCCGCCTGCTCTGCCGTTTGTCGCATAGCGTGTGGTGCTATACTTGGATTTTCGGCCATGAACATGACTTTGGAATTTGGCACAGCTCATACTTTCCTGTAGAGTACATCTGGGGCTACATTTCGTGCAAGTTTCAGCTCGATTGCCTCAGTATTGAGGGAGAAATTTCAAACTCTAGCAAAAAAAAGTGTCTCCTAGTCTAAGCGCAGTTTTTTTGCCGCGTGCTCTGCCGTTTTCTCCCATTGCGTGTGGTGCTATACTTGGATTTTCGGCCCTGAACATGACTTTGGAATTTGGCACTGCTCATACTCTCATGTAGAGTACATCTGGGGCTACATTTCGTGCAAGTTTCAGCTCGATTGCCTCAGTATTGAGGGAGAAATTTCAAACTCTAACAGAAAAAAGTGTCTCATGGTCTAAGTGCAGGGTTTTTTTTGCCGCGTGCTCTGCCGTTTTGTCGCATAGCGTGTGGTGCTATACTTGGATTTTCGGCCATGAACATGACTTTGGAATTTTGCACAGCTCATACTTTCCTGTAGAGTACATCTGGGGCTACATTTCGTGCAAGTTTCAGCTCGATTGCCTCAGTATTGAGTGTGAAATTTGAAACTCTAGCAGAAAAAAGTGTCTCCTAGTCTAAGCGCAGTTTTTTTGCCGCCTGCTCTGCCGTTTGTCGCATAGCGTGTGGTGCTATACTTGGATTTTCGGCCATGAACATGACATTGAAATTTGGCACAGCTCATACTTTCATTTAGAGTACATCTGGGGCTACATTTCGTGCAAGTTTCAGCTCGATTGCCTCTGTATTAAGGGAGAAATTTCAAACTCTAACAGAAAAAAGTGTCTCATGGTCTAAGTGCAGGGTTTTTTTTGCCCCGTGCTCTGCCGTTTTGTCGCATAGCGTGTGGTGCTATACTTGGATTTTCGGCCATGAACATGACTTTGGAATTTGGCACAGCTCATACTTTCCTGTAGAGTACATCTGGGGCTACATTTCGTGCAAGTTTCAGCTCGATTGCCTCAGTATTGAGTGTGAAATTTGAAACTCTAGCAGAAAAAAGTGTCTCCTAGTCTAAGCGCAGTTTTTTTGCCGCCTGCTCTGCCGTTTGTCGCATAGCGTGTGGTGCTATACTTGGATTTTCGGCCATGAACATGACTTTGGAATTTGGCACAGCTCATACTTTCATTTAGAGTACATCTGGGGCTACATTTCGTGCAAGTTTCAGCTCGATTGCCTCTGTATTAAGGGAGAAATTTCAAACTCTAACAGAAAAAAGTGTCTCATAGTCTAAGTGCAGGGTTTTTTTTGCCGCCTGCTCTGCCGTTTTGTTGCATAGCGTGTGGTGCTATACTTGGATTTTCGGCCATGAACATGACTTTGGAATTTGGCACAGCTCATACTGTCATTTAGAGTACATCTGGGGCTACATTTCGTGCAAGTTTCAGCTCGATTGCCTAAGTATTGAGGGAGAAATTACAAACTCTAGCAGAAACAAGTGTCTCATAGTCTAAGTACAGTTTTTTTGCCGCCTGCTCTGCCGTTTTGTCGCATAGCGTGTGGTGCTATACTTGGATTTTCGGCCATGAACATGACTTTGGAATTTGGCACAGCTCATACTTTCATTTAGAGTACATCTGGGGCTACATTTCGTGCAAGTTTCAGCTCGATTGCCTCTGTATTAAGGGAGAAATTTCAAACTCTAACAGAAAAAAGTGTCTCATAGTCTAAGTGCAGGGTTTTTTTTGCCGCGTGCTCTGCCGTTTTGTCCCATAGCGTATGGTGCTATACTTGGATTTTCGGCCCTGAAAATGACTTTGGAATTTGGCACTGCTCATACTTTCCTGTAGAGTACATCTGGGGCTACATTTCGTGCAAGTTTCAGCTCGATTGCCTCAGTATTGAGGGAGAAATTTCAAACTCTAGCAAAAAAAAGTGTCTCCTAGTCTAAGCGCAGTTTTTTTGCCGCGTGCTCTGCCGTTTTCTCCCATTGCGTGTGGTGCTATACTTGGATTTTCGGCCCTGAACATGACTTTGGAATTTGGCACTGCTCATACTTTCCTGTAGAGTACATCTGGGGCTACATTTCGTGCAAGTTTCAGCTCGATTGCCTCAGTATTGAGGGAGAAATTTCAAACTCTAACAGAAAAAAGTGTCTCATGGTCTAAGTGCAGGTTTTTTTTTGCCGCGTGCTCTACCGTATTGTCGCATAGCGTGTGGTGCTATACTTGGATTTTCGGCCATGAACATGACTTTGGAATTTGGCACAGCTCATACTTTCCTGTAGAGTACATCTGGGGCTAAATTTCGTGCAAGTTTCAGCTCGATTGCCTCAGTATTGAGTGTGAAATTTGAAACTCTAGCAGAAAAAAGTGTCTCCTAGTCTAAGCGCAGTTTTTTGCCGCCTGCTCTGCCGTTTGTCGCATAGCGTGTGGTGCTATACTTGGATTGTTGGCCATGAACATGACATTGGAATTTGGCACAGCTCATACTTTCATTTAGAGTACATCTGGGGCTACATTTCGTGCAAGTTTCAGCTCGATTGCCTCTGTATTAAGGGAGAAATTTCAAACTCTAACAGAAAAAAGTGTCTCATAGTCTAAGTGCAGGGTTTTTTTTGCCGCGTGCTCTGCCGTTTTGTTGCATAGCGTGTGGTGCTATACTTGGATTTTCGGCCATGAACATGACTTTGGAATTTGGCACAGCTCATACTGTCATTTAGAGTACATCTGGGGCTACATTTCGTGCAAGTTTCAGCTCGATTGCCTAAGTATTGAGGGAGAAATTTCAAACTCTAGCAGAAACAAGTGTCTCATAGTCTAAGTGCAGTTTTTTTGCCGCCTGCTCTGCCGTTTTGTCGCATAGCGTGTGGTGCTATACTTGGATTTTCGGCCATGAACATGACTTTGGAATTTGGCACAGCTCATACTTTCATTTAGAGTACATCTGGGGCTACATTTCGTGCAAGTTTAAGCTTGATTGCCTAAGTATTGAGGGAGAAATTTCAAACTCTAGCAGAAACAAGTGTCTCATAGTCTAAGTGCAGTTTTTCTGCCGACTGCTCTGCCGTTTTGTCGCATAGCGTGTGGTGCTAAACTTGGATTTTCGGCCATGAACATGACTTTGGAATTTTGCACAGCTCATACTTTCATTTAGAGTACATCTGGGGCTACATTTCGTGCAAGTTTCAGCTCGATTGCCTCTGTATTGAGGGAGAAATTTCAAACTCTAACAGAAAGAAGTGTCTCATAGTCTAAGTGCAGGTTTTTTTTGCCGCGTGCTCTGCCGTTTTGTCGCATAGCGCATACTTTCATTTAGAGTACATCTGGGGCTACATTTCGTGCAAGTTTAAGCTTGATTGCCTAAGTATTGAGGGAGAAATTTCAAACTCTAGCAGAAAAAAGTGTCTCATAGTCTAAGTGCAGTTTTTCTGCCGACTGCTCTGCCGTTTTGTCGCATAGCGTGTGGTGCTAAACTTGGATTTTTGGCCATGAACATGACTTTGGAATTTTGCACAGCTCATACTTTCATTTAGAGTACATCTGGGGCTACATTTCGTGCAAGTTTCAGCTCGATTGCCTCTGTATTGAGGGAGAAATTTCAAACTCTAACAGAAAAAAGTGTCTCATAGTCTAAGTGCAGGGTTTTTTTGCCGCGTGCTCTGCCGTTTTGTCGCGTAGCGTGTGGTGCTATACTTGGATTTTCGGCCCTGAACATGACTTTGGAATTTGGCACAGCTCATACTTTCCTGTAGAGTACATCTGGGGCTACATTTCGTGCAAGTTTCAGCTCGATTGCCTCAGTATTGAGTGTGAAATTTCAAACTCTAGCAGAAAAAAGTGTCTCCTAGTCTAAGCGCAGTTTTTTTGCCGCCTGCTCTGCCGTTTGTCGCATAGCGTGTGGTGCTATACTTGGATTTTCGGCCATGAACATGACTTTGGAATTTGGCACAGCTCATACTTTCCTGTAGAGTACATCTGGGGCTACATTTCGTGCAAGTTTCAGCTCGATTGCCTCAGTATTGAGGGAGAAATTTCAAACTCTAGCAAAAAAAAGTGTCTCCTAGTCTAAGCGCAGTTTTTTTGCCGCGTGCTCTGCCGTTTTCTCCCATTGCGTGTGGTGCTATACTTGGATTTTCGGCCCTGAACATGACTTTGGAATTTGGCACTGCTCATACTCTCATGTAGAGTACATCTGGGGCTACATTTCGTGCAAGTTTCAGCTCGATTGCCTCAGTATTGAGGGAGAAATTTCAAACTCTAACAGAAAAAAGTGTCTCATGGTCTAAGTGCAGGGTTTTTTTTGCCGCGTGCTCTGCCGTTTTGTCGCATAGCGTGTGGTGCTATACTTGGATTTTCGGCCATGAACATGACTTTGGAATTTTGCACAGCTCATACTTTCCTGTAGAGTACATCTGGGGCTACATTTCGTGCAAGTTTCAGCTCGATTGCCTCAGTATTGAGTGTGAAATTTGAAACTCTAGCAGAAAAAAGTGTCTCCTAGTCTAAGCGCAGTTTTTTTGCCGCCTGCTCTGCCGTTTGTCGCATAGCGTGTGGTGCTATACTTGGATTTTCGGCCATGAACATGACATTGAAATTTGGCACAGCTCATACTTTCATTTAGAGTACATCTGGGGCTACATTTCGTGCAAGTTTCAGCTCGATTGCCTCTGTATTAAGGGAGAAATTTCAAACTCTAACAGAAAAAAGTGTCTCATGGTCTAAGTGCAGGGTTTTTTTTGCCCCGTGCTCTGCCGTTTTGTCGCATAGCGTGTGGTGCTATACTTGGATTTTCGGCCATGAACATGACTTTGGAATTTGGCACAGCTCATACTTTCCTGTAGAGTACATCTGGGGCTACATTTCGTGCAAGTTTCAGCTCGATTGCCTCAGTATTGAGTGTGAAATTTGAAACTCTAGCAGAAAAAAGTGTCTCCTAGTCTAAGCGCAGTTTTTTTGCCGCCTGCTCTGCCGTTTGTCGCATAGCGTGTGGTGCTATACTTGGATTTTCGGCCATGAACATGACATTGGAATTTGGCACAGCTCATACTTTCATTTAGAGTACATCTGGGGCTACATTTCGTGCAAGTTTCAGCTCGAATGCCTCTGTATTAAGGGAGAAATTTCAAACTCTAACAGAAAAAAGTGTCTCATAGTCTAAGTGCAGGGTTTTTTTTGCCGCGTGCTCTGCCGTTTTGTCCCATAGCGTGTGGTGCTATACTTGGATTTTCGGCCCTGAAAATGACTTTGGAATTTGGCACAGCTCATACTTTCCTGTAGAGAACATCTGGGGCTACATTTCGTGCAAGTTTCAGCTCGATTGCCTAAGTATTGAGGGAGAAATTTCAAACTCTATCAGAAGAAAGTGTCTCATAGTCTAAGTGCAGTTTTTCTGCCGACTGCTCTGCCGTTTTGTCGCATAGCGTGTGGTGCTATACTTGGATTTTCGGCCATGAACATGACTTTGGAATTTGGCACAGCTCATACTTTCATTTAGAGTACATCTGGGGCTACATTTCGTGCAAGTTTCAGCTCGATTGCCTAAGTATTGAGGGAGAAATTTCAAACTCTAGCAGAAAAAAGTGTCTCATAGTCTAAGTGCAGTTTTTTTGCCGCCTGCTCTGCCGTTTTGTCGCATAGCGTGTGGTGCTATACTTGGATTTTCGGCCATGAACATGACTTTGGAATTTGGCACAGCTCATACTTTCATTTAGAGTACATCTGGGGCTACATTTCGTGCAAGTTTCAGCTCGATTGCCTAAGTATTGAGGGAGAAATTTCAAACTCTAGCAGAAAAAAGTGTCTCATAGTCTAAGTGCAGTTTTTCTGCCGACTGCTCTGCCGTTTTGTCGCATAGCGTGTGGTGCTATACTTGGATTTTCGGCCATGAACATGACTTTGGAATTTTGCACAGCTCATACTTTCATTTAGAGTACATCTGGGGCTACATTTCGTGCAAGTTTCAGCTCGATTGCCTCTGTATTGAGGGAGAAATTTCAAACTCTAACAGAAAAAAGTGTCTCATAGTCTAAGTGCAGGGTTTTTTTGCCGCGTGCTCTGCCGTTTTGTCGCGTAGCGTGTGGTGCTATACTTGGATTTTCGGCCCTGAACATGACTTTGGAATTTGGCACAGCTCATACTTTCCTGTAGAGTACATCTGGGGCTACATTTCGTGCAAGTTTCAGCTCGATTGCCTCAGTATTGAGTGTGAAATTTCAAACTCTAGCAGAAAAAAGTGTCTCCTAGTCTAAGCGCAGTTTTTTTGCCGCCTGCTCTGCCGTTTGTCGCATAGCGTGTGGTGCTATACTTGGATTTTCGGCCATGAACATGACTTTGGAATTTGGCACAGCTCATACTTTCATTTAGAGTACATCTGGGGCTACATTTCGTGCAAGTTTAAGCTTGATTGCCTAAGTATTGAGGGAGAAATTTCAAACTCTAGCAGAAAAAAGTGTCTCATAGTCTAAGTGCAGTTTTTCTGCCGACTGCTCTGCCGTTTTGTCGCATAGCGTGTGGTGCTAAACTTGGATTTTTGGCCATGAACATGACTTTGGAATTTTGCACAGCTCATACTTTCATTTAGAGTACATCTGGGGCTACATTTCGTGCAAGTTTCAGCTCGATTGCCTCTGTATTGAGGGAGAAATTTCAAACTCTAACAGAAAAAAGTGTCTCATAGTCTAAGTGCAGGGTTTTTTTGCCGCGTGCTCTGCCGTTTTGTCGCGTAGCGTGTGGTGCTATACTTCGATTTTCGGCCCTGAACATGACTTTGGAATTTGGCACAGCTCATACTTTCCTGTAGAGTACATCTGGGGCTACATTTCGTGCAAGTTTCAGCTCGATTGCCTCAGTATTGAGTGTGAAATTTCAAACTCTAGCAGAAAAAAGTGTCTCCTAGTCTAAGCGCAGTTTTTTTGCCGCCTGCTCTGCCGTTTGTCGCATAGCGTGTGGTGCTATACTTGGATTTTCGGCCATGAACATGACTTTGGAATTTGGCACAGCTCATACTTTCCTGTAGAGTACATCTGGGGCTACATTTCGTGCAAGTTTCAGCTCGATTGCCTCAGTATTGAGGGAGAAATTTCAAACTCTAACAGAAAAAAGTGTCTCATAGTCTAAGCGCAGTTTTTTTGCCGCGTGCTCTGCCGTTTTCTCCCATTGCGTGTGGTGCTATACTTGGATTTTCGGCCCTGAACATGACTTTGGAATTTGGCACTGCTCATACTCTCATGTAGAGTACATCTGGGGCTACATTTCGTGCAAGTTTCAGCTCGATTGCCTCAGTATTGAGGGAGAAATTTCAAACTCTAACAGAAAAAAGTGTCTCATGGTCTAAGTGCAGGGTTTTTTTTGCCGCGTGCTCTGCCGTTTTGTCGCATAGCGTGTGGTGCTATACTTGGATTTTCGGCCATGAACATGACTTTGGAATTTGGCACAGCTCATACTTTCCTGTAGAGTACATCTGGGGCTACATTTCGTGCAAGTTTCAGCTCGATTGCCTCAGTATTGAGTGTGAAATTTGAAACTCTAGCAGAAAAAAGTGTCTCCTAGTCTAAGCGCAGTTTTTTTGCCGCCTGCTCTGCCGTTTGTCGCATAGCGTGTGGTGCTATACTTGGATTTTCGGCCATGAACATGACATTGGAATTTGGCACAGCTCATACTTTCATTTAGAGTACATCTGGGGCTACATTTCGTGCAAGTTTCAGCTCGAATGCCTCTGTATTAAGGGAGAAATTTCAAACTCTAACAGAAAAAAGTGTCTCATAGTCTAAGTGCAGGGTTTTTTTTGCCGCGTGCTCTGCCGTTTTGTCCCATAGCGTGTGGTGCTATACTTGGATTTTCGGCCCTGAAAATGACTTTGGAATTTGGCACAGCTCATACTTTCCTGTAGAGAACATCTGGGACTACATTTTGTGCAAGTTTCAGCTCGATTGCCTAAGTATTGAGGGAGAAATTTCAAACTCTATCAGAAGAAAGTGTCTCATAGTCTAAGTGCAGTTTTTCTGCCGACTGCTCTGCCGTTTTGTCGCATAGCGTGTGGTGCTATACTTGGATTTTCGGCCATGAACATGACTTTGGAATTTGGCACAGCTCATACTTTCCTGTAGAGTACATCTGGGGCTACATTTCGTGCAAGTTTCAGCTCGATTGCCTCAGTATTGAGGGAGAAATTTCAAACTCTAGCAAAAAAAAGTGTCTCCTAGTCTAAGCGCAGTTTTTTTGCCGCGTGCTCTGCCGTTTTCTCCCATTGCGTGTGGTGCTATACTTGGATTTTCGGCCCTGAACATGACTTTGGAATTTGGCACTGCTCATACTCTCATGTAGAGTACATCTGGGGCTACATTTCGTGCAAGTTTCAGCTCGATTGCCTCAGTATTGAGGGAGAAATTTCAAACTCTAACAGAAAAAAGTGTCTCATGGTCTAAGTGCAGGGTTTTTTTTGCCGCGTGCTCTGCCGTTTTGTCGCATAGCGTGTGGTGCTATACTTGGATTTTCGGCCATGAACATGACTTTGGAATTTGGCACAGCTCATACTTTCCTGTAGAGTACATCTGGGGCTACATTTCGTGCAAGTTTCAGCTCGATTGCCTCAGTATTGAGGGAGAAATTTCAAACTCTAGCAAAAAAAAGTGTCTCCTAGTCTAAGCGCAGTTTTTTTGCCGCCTGCTCTGCCGTTTGTCGCATAGCGTGTGGTGCTATACTTGGATTTTCGGCCATGAACATGACTTTGGAATTTTGCACAGCTCATACTTTCATTTAGAGTACATCTGGGGCTACATTTCGTGCAAGTTTCAGCTCGATTGCCTCTGTATTGAGGGAGAAATTTCAAACTCTAACAGAAAAAAGTGTCTCATAGTCTAAGTGCAGGGTTTTTTTGCCGCGTGCTCTGCCGTTTTGTCGCGTAGCGTGTGGTGCTATACTTGGATTTTCGGCCCTGAACATGACTTTGGAATTTGGCACAGCTCATACTTTCCTGTAGAGTACATCTGGGGCTACATTTCGTGCAAGTTTCAGCTCGATTGCCTCAGTATTGAGTGTGAAATTTCAAACTCTAGCAGAAAAAAGTGTCTCCTAGTCTAAGCGCAGTTTTTTTGCCGCCTGCTCTGCCGTTTGTCGCATAGCGTGTGGTGCTATACTTGGATTTTCGGCCATGAACATGACTTTGGAATTTGGCACAGCTCATACTTTCATTTAGAGTACATCTGGGGCTACATTTCGTGCAAGTTTAAGCTTGATTGCCTAAGTATTGAGGGAGAAATTTCAAACTCTAGCAGAAAAAAGTGTCTCATAGTCTAAGTGCAGTTTTTCTGCCGACTGCTCTGCCGTTTTGTCGCATAGCGTGTGGTGCTAAACTTGGATTTTTGGCCATGAACATGACTTTGGAATTTTGCACAGCTCATACTTTCATTTAGAGTACATCTGGGGCTACATTTCGTGCAAGTTTCAGCTCGATTGCCTCTGTATTGAGGGAGAAATTTCAAACTCTAACAGAAAAAAGTGTCTCATAGTCTAAGTGCAGGGTTTTTTTGCCGCGTGCTCTGCCGTTTTGTCGCGTAGCGTGTGGTGCTATACTTCGATTTTCGGCCCTGAACATGACTTTGGAATTTGGCACAGCTCATACTTTCCTGTAGAGTACATCTGGGGCTACATTTCGTGCAAGTTTCAGCTCGATTGCCTCAGTATTGAGTGTGAAATTTCAAACTCTAGCAGAAAAAAGTGTCTCCTAGTCTAAGCGCAGTTTTTTTGCCGCCTGCTCTGCCGTTTGTCGCATAGCGTGTGGTGCTATACTTGTATTTTCGGCCATGAACATGACTTTGGAATTTGGCACAGCTCATACTTTCCTGTAGAGTACATCTGGGGCTACATTTCGTGCAAGTTTCAGCTCGATTGCCTCAGTATTGAGGGAGAAATTTCAAACTCTAACAGAAAAAAGTGTCTCATAGTCTAAGCGCAGTTTTTTTGCCGCGTGCTCTGCCGTTTTCTCCCATTGCGTGTGGTGCTATACTTGGATTTTCGGCCCTGAACATGACTTTGGAATTTGGCACTGCTCATACTCTCATGTAGAGTACATCTGGGGCTACATTTCGTGCAAGTTTCAGCTCGATTGCCTCAGTATTGAGGGAGAAATTTCAAACTCTAACAGAAAAAAGTGTCTCATGGTCTAAGTGCAGGGTTTTTTTTGCCGCGTGCTCTGCCGTTTTGTCGCATAGCGTGTGGTGCTATACTTGGATTTTCGGCCATGAACATGACTTTGGAATTTGGCACAGCTCATACTTTCCTGTAGAGTACATCTGGGGCTACATTTCGTGCAAGTTTCAGCTCGATTGCCTCAGTATTGAGTGTGAAATTTGAAACTCTAGCAGAAAAAAGTGTCTCCTAGTCTAAGCGCAGTTTTTTTGCCGCCTGCTCTGCCGTTTGTCGCATAGCGTGTGGTGCTATACTTGGATTTTCGGCCATGAACATGACATTGGAATTTGGCACAGCTCATACTTTCATTTAGAGTACATCTGGGGCTACATTTCGTGCAAGTTTCAGCTCGAATGCCTCTGTATTAAGGGAGAAATTTCAAACTCTAACAGAAAAAAGTGTCTCATAGTCTAAGTGCAGGGTTTTTTTTGCCGCGTGCTCTGCCGTTTTGTCCCATAGCGTGTGGTGCTATACTTGGATTTTCGGCCCTGAAAATGACTTTGGAATTTGGCACAGCTCATACTTTCCTGTAGAGAACATCTGGGACTACATTTTGTGCAAGTTTCAGCTCGATTGCCTAAGTATTGAGGGAGAAATTTCAAACTCTATCAGAAGAAAGTGTCTCATAGTCTAAGTGCAGTTTTTCTGCCGACTGCTCTGCCGTTTTGTCGCATAGCGTGTGGTGCTATACTTGGATTTTCGGCCATGAACATGACTTTGGAATTTGGCACAGCTCATACTTTCCTGTAGAGTACATCTGGGGCTACATTTCGTGCAAGTTTCAGCTCGATTGCCTCAGTATTGAGGGAGAAATTTCAAACTCTAGCAAAAAAAAGTGTCTCCTAGTCTAAGCGCAGTTTTTTTGCCGCGTGCTCTGCCGTTTTCTCCCATTGCGTGTGGTGCTATACTTGGATTTTCGGCCCTGAACATGACTTTGGAATTTGGCACTGCTCATACTCTCATGTAGAGTACATCTGGGGCTACATTTCGTGCAAGTTTCAGCTCGATTGCCTCAGTATTGAGGGAGAAATTTCAAACTCTAACAGAAAAAAGTGTCTCATGGTCTAAGTGCAGGGTTTTTTTTGCCGCGTGCTCTGCCGTTTTGTCGCATAGCGTGTGGTGCTATACTTGGATTTTCGGCCATGAACATGACTTTGGAATTTGGCACAGCTCATACTTTCCTGTAGAGTACATCTGGGGCTACATTTCGTGCAAGTTTCAGCTCGATTGCCTCAGTATTGAGTGTGAAATTTGAAACTCTAGCAGAAAAAAGTGTCTCCTAGTCTAAGCGCAGTTTTTTTGCCGCCTGCTCTGCCGTTTGTCGCATAGCGTGTGGTGCTATACTTGGATTTTCGGCCATGAACATGACATTGGAATTTGGCACAGCTCATACTTTCATTTAGAGTACATCTGGGGCTACATTTCGTGCAAGTTTCAGCTCGAATGCCTCTGTATTAAGGGAGAAATTTCAAACTCTAACAGAAAAAAGTGTCTCATAGTCTAAGTGCAGGGTTTTTTTTGCCGCGTGCTCTGCCGTTTTGTCCCATAGCGTGTGGTGCTATACTTGGATTTTCGGCCCTGAAAATGACTTTGGAATTTGGCACAGCTCATACTTTCCTGTAGAGAACATCTGGGGCTACATTTCGTGCAAGTTTCAGCTCGATTGCCTAAGTATTGAGGGAGAAATTTCAAACTCTATCAGAAGAAAGTGTCTCATAGTCTAAGTGCAGTTTTTCTGCCGACTGCTCTGCCGTTTTGTCGCATAGCGTGTGGTGCTATACTTGGATTTTCGGCCATGAACATGACTTTGGAATTTGGCACAGCTCATACTTTCATTTAGAGTACATCTGGGGCTACATTTCGTGCAAGTTTCAGCTCGATTGCCTAAGTATTGAGGGAGAAATTTCAAACTCTAGCAGAAAAAAGTGTCTCATAGTCTAAGTGCAGTTTTTTTGCCGCCTGCTCTGCCGTTTTGTCGCATAGCGTGTGGTGCTATACTTGGATTTTCGGCCATGAACATGACTTTGGAATTTGGCACAGCTCATACTTTCATTTAGAGTACATCTGGGGCTACATTTCGTGCAAGTTTCAGCTCGATTGCCTAAGTATTGAGGGAGAAATTTCAAACTCTAGCAGAAAAAAGTGTCTCATAGTCTAAGTGCAGTTTTTCTGCCGACTGCTCTGCCGTTTTGTCGCATAGCGTGTGGTGCTATACTTGGATTTTCGGCCATGAACATGACTTTGGAATTTTGCACAGCTCATACTTTCATTTAGAGTACATCTGGGGCTACATTTCGTGCAAGTTTCAGCTCGATTGCCTCTGTATTGAGGGAGAAATTTCAAACTCTAACAGAAAAAAGTGTCTCATAGTCTAAGTGCAGGGTTTTTTTGCCGCGTGCTCTGCCGTTTTGTCGCGTAGCGTGTGGTGCTATACTTGGATTTTCGGCCCTGAACATGACTTTGGAATTTGGCACAGCTCATACTTTCCTGTAGAGTACATCTGGGGCTACATTTCGTGCAAGTTTCAGCTCGATTGCCTCAGTATTGAGTGTGAAATTTCAAACTCTAGCAGAAAAAAGTGTCTCCTAGTCTAAGCGCAGTTTTTTTGCCGCCTGCTCTGCCGTTTGTCGCATAGCGTGTGGTGCTATACTTGGATTTTCGGCCATGAACATGACTTTGGAATTTGGCACAGCTCATACTTTCCTGTAGAGTACATCTGGGGCTACATTTCGTGCAAGTTTCAGCTCGATTGCCTCAGTATTGAGGGAGAAATTTCAAACTCTAGCAAAAAAAAGTGTCTCCTAGTCTAAGCGCAGTTTTTTTGCCGCGTGCTCTGCCGTTTTCTCCCATTGCGTGTGGTGCTATACTTGGATTTTCGGCCCTGAACATGACTTTGGAATTTGGCACTGCTCATACTCTCATGTAGAGTACATCTGGGGCTACATTTCGTGCAAGTTTCAGCTCGATTGCCTCAGTATTGAGGGAGAAATTTCAAACTCTAACAGAAAAAAGTGTCTCATGGTCTAAGTGCAGGGTTTTTTTTGCCGCGTGCTCTGCCGTTTTGTCGCATAGCGTGTGGTGCTATACTTGGATTTTCGGCCATGAACATGACTTTGGAATTTGGCACAGCTCATACTTTCCTGTAGAGTACATCTGGGGCTACATTTCGTGCAAGTTTCAGCTCGATTGCCTCAGTATTGAGTGTGAAATTTGAAACTCTAGCAGAAAAAAGTGTCTCCTAGTCTAAGCGCAGTTTTTTTGCCGCCTGCTCTGCCGTTTGTCGCATAGCGTGTGGTGCTATACTTGGATTTTCGGCCATGAACATGACATTGGAATTTGGCACAGCTCATACTTTCATTTAGAGTACATCTGGGGCTACATTTCGTGCAAGTTTCAGCTCGAATGCCTCTGTATTAAGGGAGAAATTTCAAACTCTAACAGAAAAAAGTGTCTCATAGTCTAAGTGCAGGGTTTTTTTTGCCGCGTGCTCTGCCGTTTTGTCCCTTAGCGTGTGGTGCTATACTTGGATTTTCGGCCCTGAAAATGACTTTGGAATTTGGCACAGCTCATACTTTCCTGTAGAGAACATCTGGGGCTACATTTCGTGCAAGTTTCAGCTCGATTGCCTAAGTATTGAGGGAGAAATTTCAAACTCTATCAGAAGAAAGTGTCTCATAGTCTAAGTGCAGTTTTTCTGCCGACTGCTCTGCCGTTTTGTCGCATAGCGTGTGGTGCTATACTTGGATTTTCGGCCATGAACATGACTTTGGAATTTGGCACAGCTCATACTTTCATTTAGAGTACATCTGGGGCTACATTTCGTGCAAGTTTCAGCTCGATTGCCTAAGTATTGAGGGAGAAATTTCAAACTCTAGCAGAAAAAAGTGTCTCATAGTCTAAGTGCAGTTTTTTTGCCGCCTGCTCTGCCGTTTTGTCGCATAGCGTGTGGTGCTATACTTGGATTTTCGGCCATGAACATGACTTTGGAATTTGGCACAGCTCATACTTTCATTTAGAGTACATCTGGGGCTACATTTCGTGCAAGTTTCAGCTCGATTGCCTAAGTATTGAGGGAGAAATTTCAAACTCTAGCAGAAAAAAGTGTCTCATAGTCTAAGTGCAGTTTTTCTGCCGACTGCTCTGCCGTTTTGTCGCATAGCGTGTGGTGCTATACTTGGATTTTCGGCCATGAACATGACTTTGGAATTTGGCACAGCTCATACTTTCATTTAGAGTACATCTGGGGCTACATTTCGTGCAAGTTTCAGCTCGATTGCCTCTGTATTGAGGGAGAAATTTCAAACTCTAGCAAAAAAAAGTGTCTCCTAGTCTAAGCGCAGTTTTTTTGCCGCGTGCTCTGCCGTTTTCTCCCATTGCGTGTGGTGCTATACTTGGATTTTCGGCCCTGAACATGACTTTGGAATTTGGCACTGCTCATACTTTCCTGTAGAGTACATTTGGGGCTACATTTCGTGCAAGTTTCAGCTCGATTGCCTCAGTATTGAGGGAGAAATTTCAAACTCTAACAGAAAAAAGTGTCTCATGGTCTAAGTGCAGGTTTTTTTTTGCCGCGTGCTCTGCCGTTTTGTCGCATAGCGTGTGGTGCTATACTTGGATTTTCGGCCATGAACATGACTTTGGAATTTGGCACAGCTCATACTTTCCTGTAGAGTACATCTGGGGCTACATTTCGTGCAAGTTTCAGCTCGATTGCCTCAGTATTGAGTGTGAAATTTGAAACTCTAACAGAAAAAAGTGTCTCCTAGTCTAAGCGCAGTTTTTTTGCTGCCTGCTCTGCCGTTTGTCGCATAGCGTGTGGTGCTTTACTTGGATTTTCGGCCATGAACATGACTTTGGAATTTGGCACAGCTCATACTTTCATTTAGAGTACATCTGGGGCTACATTTCGTGCAAGTTTCAGCTCGATTGCCTCTGTATTAGGGGGGAAATTTCAAACTCTAACAGAAAAAAGTGTCTCATAGTCTAAGTGCAGGGTTTTTTTTTGCCGCGTGCTCTGCCGTTTTGTTGCATAGCGTGTGGTGCTATACTTGGATTTTCGGCCACGAACATGACTTTGGAATTTGGCACAGCTCATACTTTCATTTAGAGTACATCTGGGGCTACATTTCGTGCAAGTTTAAGCTTGATTGCCTCTGTATTAAGGGAGAAATTTCAAACTCTAACAGAAAAAAGTGTCTCATAGTCTAAGTGCAGGGTTTTTTTTGCCGCGTGCTCTGCCGTTTTGTCCCATAGCGTGTGGTGATATACTTGGATTTTCGGCCCTGAAAATGACTTTGGAATTTGGCACAGCTCATACTTTCCTGTAGAGAACATCTGGGGCTACATTTCGTGCAAGTTTCAGCTCGATTGCCTAAGTATTGAGGGAGAAATTTCAAACTCTATCAGAAGAAAGTGTCTCATAGTCTAAGTGCAGTTTTTCTGCCGACTGCTCTGCCGTTTTGTCGCATAGCGTGTGGTGCTATACTTGGATTTTCGGCCATGAACATGACTTTGGAATTTGGCACAGCTCATACTTTCCTGTAGAGTACATCTGGGGCTACATTTCGTGCAAGTTTCAGCTCGATTGCCTAAGTATTGAGGGAGAAATTTCAAACTCTAGCAGAAAAAAGTGTCTCCTAGTCTAAGCGCAGTTTTTTTGCCGCCTGCTCTGCCGTTTTGTCGCATAGCGTGTGGTGCTATACTTGGATTTTCGGCCATGAACATGACTTTGGAATTTGGCACAGCTCATACTTTCATTTAGAGTACATCTGGGGCTACATTTCGTGCAAGTTTCAGCTCGATTGCCTCTGTATTGAGGGAGAAATTTCAAACTCTAGCAAAAAAAAGTGTCTCCTAGTCTAAGCGCAGTTTTTTTGCCGCGTGCTCTGCCGTTTTCTCCCATTGCGTGTGGTGCTATACTTGGATTTTCGGCCCTGAACATGACTTTGGAATTTGGCACTGCTCATACTTTCCTGTAGAGTACATTTGGGGCTACATTTCGTGCAAGTTTCAGCTCGATTGCCTCAGTATTGAGGGAGAAATTTCAAACTCTAACAGAAAAAAGTGTCTCATGGTCTAAGTGCAGGTTTTTTTTTTGCCGCGTGCTCTGCCGTTTTGTCGCATAGCGTGTGGTGCTATACTTGGATTTTCGGCCATGAACATGACTTTGGAATTTGGCACAGCTCATACTTTCCTGTAGAGTACATCTGGGGCTACATTTCGTGCAAGTTTCAGCTCGATTGCCTCAGTATTGAGTGTGAAATTTGAAACTCTAACAGAAAAAAGTGTCTCCTAGTCTAAGCGCAGTTTTTTTGCTGCCTGCTCTGCCGTTTGTCGCATAGCGTGTGGTGCTTTACTTGGATTTTCGGCCATGAACATGACTTTGGAATTTGGCACAGCTCATACTTTCATTTAGAGTACATCTGGGGCTACATTTCGTGCAAGTTTCAGCTCGATTGCCTCTGTATTAGGGGGGAAATTTCAAACTCTAACAGAAAAAAGTGTCTCATAGTCTAAGTGCAGGGTTTTTTTTGCCGCGTGCTCTGCCGTTTTGTTGCATAGCGTGTGGTGCTATACTTGGATTTTCGGCCACGAACATGACTTTGGAATTTGGCACAGCTCATACTTTCATTTAGAGTACATCTGGGGCTACATTTCGTGCAAGTTTAAGCTTGATTGCCTCTGTATTAAGGGAGAAATTTCAAACTCTAACAGAAAAAAGTGTCTCATAGTCTAAGTGCAGGGTTTTTTTTGCCGCGTGCTCTGCCGTTTTGTCCCATAGCGTGTGGTGATATACTTGGATTTTCGGCCCTGAAAATGACTTTGGAATTTGGCACAGCTCATACTTTCCTGTAGAGAACATCTGGGGCTACATTTCGTGCAAGTTTCAGCTCGATTGCCTAAGTATTGAGGGAGAAATTTCAAACTCTATCAGAAGAAAGTGTCTCATAGTCTAAGTGCAGTTTTTCTGCCGACTGCTCTGCCGTTTTGTCGCATAGCGTGTGGTGCTATACTTGGATTTTCGGCCATGAACATGACTTTGGAATTTGGCACAGCTCATACTTTCCTGTAGAGTACATCTGGGGCTACATTTCGTGCAAGTTTCAGCTCGATTGCCTAAGTATTGAGGGAGAAATTTCAAACTCTAGCAGAAAAAAGTGTCTCCTAGTCTAAGCGCAGTTTTTTTGCCGCCTGCTCTGCCGTTTTGTCGCATAGCGTGTGGTGCTATACTTGGATTTTCGGCCATGAACATGACTTTGGAATTTGGCACAGCTCATACTTTCATTTAGAGTACATCTGGGGCTACATTTCGTGCAAGTTTCAGCTCGATTGCCTAAGTATTGAGGGAGAAATTTCAAACTCTAGCAGAAAAAAGTGTCTCATAGTCTAAGTGCAGTTTTTCTGCCGACTGCTCTGCCGTTTTGTCGCATAGCGTGTGGTGCTATACTTGGATTTTCGGCCATGAACATGACTTTGGAATTTGGCACAGCTCATACTTTCATTTAGAGTACATCTGGGGCTACATTTCGTGCAAGTTTCAGCTCGATTGCCTCTGTATTGAGGGAGAAATTTCAAACTCTAGCAAAAAAAAGTGTCTCCTAGTCTAAGCGCAGTTTTTTTGCCGCGTGCTCTGCCGTTTTCTCCCATTGCGTGTGGTGCTATACTTGGATTTTCGGCCCTGAACATGACTTTGGAATTTGGCACTGCTCATACTTTCCTGTAGAGTACATCTGGGGCTACATTTCGTGCAAGTTTCAGCTCGATTGCCTCAGTATTGAGGGAGAAATTTCAAACTTTAACAGAAAAAAGTGTCTCATGGTCTAAGTGCAGGTTTTTTTTTGCCGCGTGCTCTGCCGTTTTGTCGCATAGCGTGTGGTGCTATACTTGGATTTTCGGCCATGAACATGACTTTGGAATTTGGCACAGCTCATACTTTCCTGTAGAGTACATCTGGGGCTACATTTCGTGCAAGTTTCAGCTCGATTGCCTCAGTATTGAGTGTGAAATTTGAAACTCTAGCAGAAAAAAGTGTCTCCTAGTCTAAGCGCAGTTTTTTTGCTGCCTGCTCTGCCGTTTGTCGCATAGCGTGTGGTGCTATACTTGGATTTTCGGCCATGAACATGACTTTGGAATTTGGCACAGCTCATACTTTCATTTAGAGTACATCTGGGGCTACATTTCGTGCAAGTTTCAGCTCGATTGCCTCTGTATTAAGGGAGAAATTTCAAACTCTAACAGAAAAAAGTGTCTCATAGTCTAAGTGCAGGGTTTTTTTTGCCGCGTGCTCTGCCGTTTTGTTGCATAGCGTGTGGTGCTATACTTGGATTTTCGGCCATGAACATGACTTTGGAATTTGGCACAGCTCATACTTTCATTTAGAGTACATCTGGGGCTACATTTCGTGCAAGTTTAAGCTTGATTGCCTAAGTATTGAGGGAGAAATTTCAAACTCTAGCAGAAAAAAGTGTCTCATAGTCTAAGTGCAGTTTTTCTGCCGACTGCTCTGCCGTTTTGTCGCATAGCGTGTGGTGCTATACTTGGATTTTCGGCCATGAACATGACTTTGGAATTTGGCACAGCTCATACTTTCATTTAGAGTACATCTGGGGCTACATTTCGTGCAAGTTTCAGCTCGATTGCCTAAGTATTGAGGGAGAAATTTCAAACTCTAGCAGAAAAAAGTGTCTCATAGTCTAAGTGCAGTTTTTTTGCCGCCTGCTCTGCCGTTTTGTCGCATAGCGTGTGGTGCTATACTTGGATTTTCGGCCATGAACATGACTTTGGAATTTGGCACAGCTCATACTTTCATTTAGAGTACATCTGGGGCTACATTTCGTGCAAGTTTCAGCTCGATTGCCTAAGTATTGAGGGAGAAATTTCAAACTCTAGCAGAAAAAAGTGTCTCATAGTCTAAGTGCAGTTTTTCTGCCGACTGCTCTGCCGTTTTGTCGCATAGCGTGTGGTGCTATACTTGGATTTTCGGCCATGAACATGACTTTGGAATTTGGCACAGCTCAGACTTTCATTTAGAGTCCATCTGGGGCTACATTTCGTGCAAGTTTCAGCTCGATTGCCTCTGTATTGAGGGAGAAATTTCAAACTCTAGCAAAAAAAAGTGTCTCCTAGTCTAAGCGCAGTTTTTTTGCCGCGTGCTCTGCCGTTTTCTCCCATTGCGTGTGGTGCTATACTTGGATTTTCGGCCCTGAACATGACTTTGGAATTTGGCACTGCTCATACTCTCATGTAGAGTACATCTGGGGCTACATTTCGTGCAAGTTTCAGCTCGATTGCCTAAGTATTGAGGGAGAAATTTCAAACTCTAACAGAAAAAAGTGTCTCATGGTCTAAGTGCAGGGTTTTTTTTGCCGCGTGCTCTGCCGTTTTGTCGCATAGCGTGTGGTGCTATACTTGGATTTTCGGCCATGAACATGACTTTGGAATTTGGCACAGCTCATACTTTCCTGTAGAGTACATCTGGGGCTACATTTCGTGCAAGTTTCAGCTCGATTGCCTCAGTATTGAGTGTGAAATTTGAAACTCTAGCAGAAAAAAGTGTCTCCTAGTCTAAGCGCAGTTTTTTTGCTGCCTGCTCTGCCGTTTGTCGCATAGCGTGTGGTGCTATACTTGGATTTTCGGCCATGAACATGACTTTGGAATTTGGCACAGCTCATACTTTCATTTAGAGTACATCTGGGGCTACATTTCGTGCAAGTTTCAGCTCGATTGCCTCTGTATTAAGGGAGAAATTTCAAACTCTAACAGAAAAAAGTGTCTCATAGTCTAAGTGCAGGGTTTTTTTTGCCGCGTGCTCTGCCGTTTTGTTGCATAGCGTGTGGTGCTATACTTGGATTTTCGGCCATGAACATGACTTTGGAATTTGGCACAGCTCATACTTTCATTTAGAGTACATCTGGGGCTACATTTCGTGCAAGTTTAAGCTTGATTGCCTAAGTATTGAGGGAGAAATTTCAAACTCTAGCAGAAAAAAGTGTCTCATAGTCTAAGTGCAGTTTTTCTGCCGACTGCTCTGCCGTTTTGTCGCATAGCGTGTGGTGCTATACTTGGATTTTCGGCCATGAACATGACTTTGGAATTTGGCACAGCTCATACTTTCATTTAGAGTACATCTGGGGCTACATTTCGTGCAAGTTTCAGCTCGATTGCCTAAGTATTGAGGGAGAAATTTCAAACTCTAGCAGAAAAAAGTGTCTCATAGTCTAAGTGCAGTTTTTTTGCCGCCTGCTCTGCCGTTTTGTCGCATAGCGTGTGGTGCTATACTTGGATTTTCGGCCATGAACATGACTTTGGAATTTGGCACAGCTCATACTTTCATTTGAAGTACATCTGGGGCTACATTTCGTGCAAGGTTCAGCTCGATTGCCTAAGTATTGAGGGAGAAATTTCAAACTCTAGCAGAAAAAAGTGTCTCATAGTCTAAGTGCAGTTTTTCTGCCGACTGCTCTGCCGTTTTGTCGCATAGCGTGTGGTGCTATACTTGGATTTTCGGCCATGAACATGACTTTGGAATTTGGCACAGCTCAGACTTTCATTTAGAGTCCATCTGGGGCTACATTTCGTGCAAGTTTCAGCTCGATTGCCTCTGTATTGAGGGAGAAATTTCAAACTCTAGCAAAAAAAAGTGTCTCCTAGTCTAAGCGCAGTTTTTTTGCCGCGTGCTCTGCCGTTTTCTCCCATTGCGTGTGGTGCTATACTTGGATTTTCGGCCCTGAACATGACTTTGGAATTTGGCACTGCTCATACTCTCATGTAGAGTACATCTGGGGCTACATTTCGTGCAAGTTTCAGCTCGATTGCCTCAGTATTGAGGGAGAAATTTCAAACTCTAACAGAAAAAAGTGTCTCATGGTCTAAGTGCAGGGTTTTTTTTGCCGCGTGCTCTGCCGTTTTGTCGCATAGCGTGTGGTGCTATACTTGGATTTTCGGCCATGAACATGACTTTGGAATTTGGCACAGCTCATACTTTCCTGTAGAGTACATCTGGGGCTACATTTCGTGCAAGTTTCAGCTCGATTGCCTCAGTATTGAGTGTGAAATTTGAAACTCTAGCAGAAAAAAGTGTCTCCTAGTCTAAGCGCAGTTTTTTTGCCGCCTGCTCTGCCGTTTGTCGCATAGCGTGTGGTGCTATACTTGGATTTTCGGCCATGAACATGACATTGGAATTTGGCACAGCTCATACTTTCATTTAGAGTACATCTGGGGCTACATTTCGTGCAAGTTTCAGCTCGAATGCCTCTGTATTAAGGGAGAAATTTCAAACTCTAACAGAAAAAAGTGTCTCATAGTCTAAGTGCAGGGTTTTTTTTGCCGCGTGCTCTGCCGTTTTGTCCCATAGCGTGTGGTGCTATACTTGGATTTTCGGCCCTGAAAATGACTTTGGAATTTGGCACAGCTCATACTTTCCTGTAGAGAACATCTGGGGCTACATTTCGTGCAAGTTTCAGCTCGATTGCCTAAGTATTGAGGGAGAAATTTCAAACTCTATCAGAAGAAAGTGTCTCATAGTCTAAGTGCAGTTTTTCTGCCGACTGCTCTGCCGTTTTGTCGCATAGCGTGTGGTGCTATACTTGGATTTTCGGCCATGAACATGACTTTGGAATTTGGCACAGCTCATACTTTCATTTAGAGTACATCTGGGGCTACATTTCGTGCAAGTTTCAGCTCGATTGCCTAAGTATTGAGGGAGAAATTTCAAACTCTAGCAGAAAAAAGTGTCTCATAGTCTAAGTGCAGTTTTTTTGCCGCCTGCTCTGCCGTTTTGTCGCATAGCGTGTGGTGCTATACTTGGATTTTCGGCCATGAACATGACTTTGGAATTTGGCACAGCTCATACTTTCATTTAGAGTACATCTGGGGCTACATTTCGTGCAAGTTTCAGCTCGATTGCCTAAGTATTGAGGGAGAAATTTCAAACTCTAGCAGAAAAAAGTGTCTCCTAGTCTAAGCGCAGTTTTTTTGCCGCCTGCTCTGCCGTTTGTCGCATAGCGTGTGGTGCTATACTTGGATTTTCGGCCATGAACATGACATTGGAATTTGGCACAGCTCATACTTTCATTTAGAGTACATCTGGGGCTACATTTCGTGCAAGTTTCAGCTCGAATGCCTCTGTATTAAGGGAGAAATTTCAAACTCTAACAGAAAAAAGTGTCTCATAGTCTAAGTGCAGGTTTTTTTTTGCCGCGTGCTCTGCCGTTTTGTCCCATAGCGTGTGGTGCTATACTTGGATTTTCGGCCCTGAAAATGACTTTGGAATTTGGCACAGCTCATACTTTCCTGTAGAGAACATCTGGGGCTACATTTCGTGCAAGTTTCAGCTCGATTGCCTAAGTATTGAGGGAGAAATTTCAAACTCTATCAGAAGAAAGTGTCTCATAGTCTAAGTGCAGTTTTTCTGCCGACTGCTCTGCCGTTTTGTCGCATAGCGTGTGGTGCTATACTTGGATTTTCGGCCATGAACATGACTTTGGAATTTGGCACAGCTCATACTTTCATTTAGAGTACATCTGGGGCTACATTTCGTGCAAGTTTCAGCTCGATTGCCTAAGTATTGAGGGAGAAATTTCAAACTCTAGCAGAAAAAAGTGTCTCATAGTCTAAGTGCAGTTTTTTTGCCGCCTGCTCTGCCGTTTTGTCGCATAGCGTGTGGTGCTATACTTGGATTTTCGGCCATGAACATGACTTTGGAATTTGGCACAGCTCATACTTTCATTTAGAGTACATCTGGGGCTACATTTCGTGCAAGTTTCAGCTCGATTGCCTAAGTATTGAGGGAGAAATTTCAAACTCTAGCAGAAAAAAGTGTCTCATAGTCTAAGTGCAGTTTTTCTGCCGACTGCTCTGCCGTTTTGTCGCATAGCGTGTGGTGCTATACTTGGATTTTCGGCCATGAACATGACTTTGGAATTTGGCACAGCTCATACTTTCATTTAGAGTACATCTGGGGCTACATTTCGTGCAAGTTTCAGCTCGATTGCCTCTGTATTGAGGGAGAAATTTCAAACTCTAGCAAAAAAAAGTGTCTCCTAGTCTAAGCGCAGTTTTTTTGCCGCGTGCTCTGCCGTTTTCTCCCATTGCGTGTGGTGCTATACTTGGATTTTCGGCCCTGAACATGACTTTGGAATTTGGCACTGCTCATACTTTCCTGTAGAGTACATTTGGGGCTACATTTCGTGCAAGTTTCAGCTCGATTGCCTCAGTTTTGAGGGAGAAATTTCAAACTCTAACAGAAAAAAGTGTCTCATGGTCTAAGTGCAGGTTTTTTTTTGCCGCGTGCTCTGCCGTTTTGTCGCATAGCGTGTGGTGCTATACTTGGATTTTCGGCCATGAACATGACTTTGGAATTTGGCACAGCTCATACTTTCCTGTAGAGTACATCTGGGGCTACATTTCGTGCAAGTTTCAGCTCGATTGCCTCAGTATTGAGTGTGAAATTTGAAACTCTAACAGAACAAAGTGTCTCCTAGTCTAAGCGCAGTTTTTTTGCTGCCTGCTCTGCCGTTTGTCGCATAGCGTGTGGTGCTATACTTGGATTTTCGGCCATGAACATGACTTTGGAATTTGGCACAGCTCATACTTTCATTTAGAGTACATCTGGGGCTACATTTCGTGCAAGTTTCAGCTCGATTGCCTCTGTATTAAGGGAGAAATTTCAAACTCTAACAGAAAAAAGTGTCTCATAGTCTAAGTGCAGGGTTTTTTTTGCCGCGTGCTCTGCCGTTTTGTTGCATAGCGTGTGGTGCTATACTTGGATTTTCGGCCATGAACATGACTTTGGAATTTGGCACAGCTCATACTTTCATTTAGAGTACATCTGGGGCTACATTTCGTGCAAGTTTAAGCTTGATTGCCTAAGTATTGAGGGAGAAATTTCAAACTCTAGCAGAAAAAAGTGTCTCATAGTCTAAGTGCAGTTTTTCTGCCGACTGCTCTGCCGTTTTGTCGCATAGCGTGTGGTGCTATACTTGGATTTTCGGCCATGAACATGACTTTGGAATTTGGCACAGCTCATACTTTCATTTAGAGTACATCTGGGGCTACATTTCGTGCAAGTTTCAGCTCGATTGCCTAAGTATTGAGGGAGAAATTTCAAACTCTAGCAGAAAAAAGTGTCTCATAGTCTAAGTGCAGTTTTTTTGCCGCCTGCTCTGCCGTTTTGTCGCATAGCGTGTGGTGCTATACTTGGATTTTCGGCCATGAACATGACTTTGGAATTTGGCACAGCTCATACTTTCATTTGAAGTACATCTGGGGCTACATTTCGTGCAAGGTTCAGCTCGATTGCCTAAGTATTGAGGGAGAAATTTCAAACTCTAGCAGAAAAAAGTGTCTCATAGTCTAAGTGCAGTTTTTCTGCCGACTGCTCTGCCGTTTTGTCGCATAGCGTGTGGTGCTATACTTGGATTTTCGGCCATGAACATGACTTTGGAATTTGGCACAGCTCAGACTTTCATTTAGAGTCCATCTGGGGCTACATTTCGTGCAAGTTTCAGCTCGATTGCCTCTGTATTGAGGGAGAAATTTCAAACTCTAGCAAAAAAAAGTGTCTCCTAGTCTAAGCGCAGTTTTTTTGCCGCGTGCTCTGCCGTTTTCTCCCATTGCGTGTGGTGCTATACTTGGATTTTCGGCCCTGAACATGACTTTGGAATTTGGCACTGCTCATACTCTCATGTAGAGTACATCTGGGGCTACATTTCGTGCAAGTTTCAGCTCGATTGCCTCAGTATTGAGGGAGAAATTTCAAACTCTAACAGAAAAAAGTGTCTCATGGTCTAAGTGCAGGGTTTTTTTTGCCGCGTGCTCTGCCGTTTTGTCGCATAGCGTGTGGTGCTATACTTGGATTTTCGGCCATGAACATGACTTTGGAATTTGGCACAGCTCATACTTTCCTGTAGAGTACATCTGGGGCTACATTTCGTGCAAGTTTCAGCTCGATTGCCTCAGTATTGAGTGTGAAATTTGAAACTCTAGCAGAAAAAAGTGTCTCCTAGTCTAAGCGCAGTTTTTTTGCCGCCTGCTCTGCCGTTTGTCGCATAGCGTGTGGTGCTATACTTGGATTTTCGGCCATGAACATGACATTGGAATTTGGCACAGCTCATACTTTCATTTAGAGTACATCTGGGGCTACATTTCGTGCAAGTTTCAGCTCGAATGCCTCTGTATTAAGGGAGAAATTTCAAACTCTAACAGAAAAAAGTGTCTCATAGTCTAAGTGCAGGGTTTTTTTTGCCGCGTGCTCTGCCGTTTTGTCCCATAGCGTGTGGTGCTATACTTGGATTTTCGGCCCTGAAAATGACTTTGGAATTTGGCACAGCTCATACTTTCCTGTAGAGAACATCTGGGGCTACATTTCGTGCAAGTTTCAGCTCGATTGCCTAAGTATTGAGGGAGAAATTTCAAACTCTATCAGAAGAAAGTGTCTCATAGTCTAAGTGCAGTTTTTCTGCCGACTGCTCTGCCGTTTTGTCGCATAGCGTGTGGTGCTATACTTGGATTTTCGGCCATGAACATGACTTTGGAATTTGGCACAGCTCATACTTTCATTTAGAGTACATCTGGGGCTACATTTCGTGCAAGTTTCAGCTCGATTGCCTAAGTATTGAGGGAGAAATTTCAAACTCTAGCAGAAAAAAGTGTCTCATAGTCTAAGTGCAGTTTTTTTGCCGCCTGCTCTGCCGTTTTGTCGCATAGCGTGTGGTGCTATACTTGGATTTTCGGCCATGAACATGACTTTGGAATTTGGCACAGCTCATACTTTCATTTAGAGTACATCTGGGGCTACATTTCGTGCAAGTTTCAGCTCGATTGCCTAAGTATTGAGGGAGAAATTTCAAACTCTAGCAGAAAAAAGTGTCTCCTAGTCTAAGCGCAGTTTTTTTGCCGCCTGCTCTGCCGTTTGTCGCATAGCGTGTGGTGCTATACTTGGATTTTCGGCCATGAACATGACATTGGAATTTGGCACAGCTCATACTTTCATTTAGAGTACATCTGGGGCTACATTTCGTGCAAGTTTCAGCTCGAATGCCTCTGTATTAAGGGAGAAATTTCAAACTCTAACAGAAAAAAGTGTCTCATAGTCTAAGTGCAGGTTTTTTTTTGCCGCGTGCTCTGCCGTTTTGTCCCATAGCGTGTGGTGCTATACTTGGATTTTCGGCCCTGAAAATGACTTTGGAATTTGGCACAGCTCATACTTTCCTGTAGAGAACATCTGGGGCTACATTTCGTGCAAGTTTCAGCTCGATTGCCTAAGTATTGAGGGAGAAATTTCAAACTCTATCAGAAGAAAGTGTCTCATAGTCTAAGTGCAGTTTTTCTGCCGACTGCTCTGCCGTTTTGTCGCATAGCGTGTGGTGCTATACTTGGATTTTCGGCCATGAACATGACTTTGGAATTTGGCACAGCTCATACTTTCATTTAGAGTACATCTGGGGCTACATTTCGTGCAAGTTTCAGCTCGATTGCCTAAGTATTGAGGGAGAAATTTCAAACTCTAGCAGAAAAAAGTGTCTCATAGTCTAAGTGCAGTTTTTTTGCCGCCTGCTCTGCCGTTTTGTCGCATAGCGTGTGGTGCTATACTTGGATTTTCGGCCATGAACATGACTTTGGAATTTGGCACAGCTCATACTTTCATTTAGAGTACATCTGGGGCTACATTTCGTGCAAGTTTCAGCTCGATTGCCTAAGTATTGAGGGAGAAATTTCAAACTCTAGCAGAAAAAAGTGTCTCATAGTCTAAGTGCAGTTTTTCTGCCGACTGCTCTGCCGTTTTGTCGCATAGCGTGTGGTGCTATACTTGGATTTTCGGCCATGAACATGACTTTGGAATTTGGCACAGCTCATACTTTCATTTAGAGTACATCTGGGGCTACATTTCGTGCAAGTTTCAGCTCGATTGCCTCTGTATTGAGGGAGAAATTTCAAACTCTAGCAAAAAAAAGTGTCTCCTAGTCTAAGCGCAGTTTTTTTGCCGCGTGCTCTGCCGTTTTCTCCCATTGCGTGTGGTGCTATACTTGGATTTTCGGCCCTGAACATGACTTTGGAATTTGGCACTGCTCATACTTTCCTGTAGAGTACATTTGGGGCTACATTTCGTGCAAGTTTCAGCTCGATTGCCTCAGTATTGAGGGAGAAATTTCAAACTCTAACAGAAAAAAGTGTCTCATGGTCTAAGTGCAGGTTTTTTTTGCCGCGTGCTCTGCCGTTTTGTCGCATAGCGTGTGGTGCTATACTTGGATTTTCGGCCATGAACATGACTTTGGAATTTGGCACAGCTCATACTTTCCTGTAGAGTACATCTGGGGCTACATTTCGTGCAAGTTTCAGCTCGATTGCCTCAGTATTGAGTGTGAAATTTGAAACTCTAACAGAAAAAAGTGTCTCCTAGTCTAAGCGCAGTTTTTTTGCTGCCTGCTCTGCCGTTTGTCGCATAGCGTGTGGTGCTATACTTGGATTTTCGGCCATGAACATGACTTTGGAATTTGGCACAGCTCATACTTTCATTTAGAGTACATCTGGGGCTACATTTCGTGCAAGTTTCAGCTCGATTGCCTCTGTATTAAGGGAGAAATTTCAAACTCTAACAGAAAAAAGTGTCTCATAGTCTAAGTGCAGGGTTTTTTTTGCCGCGTGCTCTGCCGTTTTGTTGCATAGCGTGTGGTGCTATACTTGGATTTTCGGCCATGAACATGACTTTGGAATTTGGCACAGCTCATACTTTCATTTAGAGTACATCTGGGGCTACATTTCGTGCAAGTTTAAGCTTGATTGCCTCTGTATTAAGGGAGAAATTTCAAACTCTAACAGAAAAAAGTGTCTCATAGTCTAAGTGCAGGGTTTTTTTTGCCGCGTGCTCTGCCGTTTTGTCCCATAGCGTGTGGTGATATACTTGGATTTTCGGCCCTGAAAATGACTTTGGAATTTGGCACAGCTCATACTTTCCTGTAGAGAACATCTGGGGCTACATTTCGTGCAAGTTTCAGCTCGATTGCCTAAGTATTGAGGGAGAAATTTCAAACTCTATCAGAAGAAAGTGTCTCATAGTCTAAGTGCAGTTTTTCTGCCGACTGCTCTGCCGTTTTGTCGCATAGCGTGTGGTGCTATACTTGGATTTTCGGCCATGAACATGACTTTGGAATTTGGCACAGCTCATACTTTCCTGTAGAGTACATCTGGGGCTACATTTCGTGCAAGTTTCAGCTCGATTGCCTAAGTATTGAGGGAGAAATTTCAAACTCTAGCAGAAAAAAGTGTCTCCTAGTCTAAGCGCAGTTTTTTTGCCGCCTGCTCTGCCGTTTTGTCGCATAGCGTGTGGTGCTATACTTGGATTTTCGGCCATGAACATGACTTTGGAATTTGGCACAGCTCATACTTTCATTTAGAGTACATCTGGGGCTACATTTCGTGCAAGTTTCAGCTCGATTGCCTCTGTATTGAGGGAGAAATTTCAAACTCTAGCAAAAAAAAGTGTCTCCTAGTCTAAGCGCAGTTTTTTTGCCGCGTGCTCTGCCGTTTTCTCCCATTGCGTGTGGTGCTATACTTGGATTTTCGGCCCTGAACATGACTTTGGAATTTGGCACTGCTCATACTTTCCTGTAGAGTACATCTGGGGCTACATTTCGTGCAAGTTTCAGCTCGATTGCCTCAGTATTGAGGGAGAAATTTCAAACTTTAACAGAAAAAAGTGTCTCATGGTCTAAGTGCAGGTTTTTTTTTGCCGCGTGCTCTGCCGTTTTGTCGCATAGCGTGTGGTGCTATACTTGGATTTTCGGCCATGAACATGACTTTGGAATTTGGCACAGCTCATACTTTCCTGTAGAGTACATCTGGGGCTACATTTCGTGCAAGTTTCAGCTCGATTGCCTCAGTATTGAGTGTGAAATTTGAAACTCTAGCAGAAAAAAGTGTCTCCTAGTCTAAGCGCAGTTTTTTTGCTGCCTGCTCTGCCGTTTGTCGCATAGCGTGTGGTGCTATACTTGGATTTTCGGCCATGAACATGACTTTGGAATTTGGCACAGCTCATACTTTCATTTAGAGTACATCTGGGGCTACATTTCGTGCAAGTTTCAGCTCGATTGCCTCTGTATTAAGGGAGAAATTTCAAACTCTAACAGAAAAAAGTGTCTCATAGTCTAAGTGCAGGGTTTTTTTTGCCGCGTGCTCTGCCGTTTTGTTGCATAGCGTGTGGTGCTATACTTGGATTTTCGGCCATGAACATGACTTTGGAATTTGGCACAGCTCATACTTTCATTTAGAGTACATCTGGGGCTACATTTCGTGCAAGTTTAAGCTTGATTGCCTAAGTATTGAGGGAGAAATTTCAAACTCTAGCAGAAAAAAGTGTCTCATAGTCTAAGTGCAGTTTTTTTGCCGCCTGCTCTGCCGTTTTGTCGCATAGCGTGTGGTGCTATACTTGGATTTTTGGCCATGAACATGACTTTGGAATTTTGCACAGCTCATACTTTCATTTAGAGTACATCTGGGGCTACATTTCGTGCAAGTTTCAGCTCGATTGCCTCTGTATTGAGGGAGAAATTTCAAACTCTAACAGAAAAAAGTGTCTCATAGTCTAAGTGCAGGGTTTTTTTTGCCGCGTGCTCTGCCGTTTTGTCGCATAGCGTGTGGTGCTATACTTGGATTTTCGGCCCTGAACATGACTTTGGAATTTGGCACAGCTCATACTTTCCTGTAGAGTACATCTGGGGCTACATTTCGTGCAAGTTTCAGCTCGATTGCCTCAGTATTGAGTGTGAAATTTCAAACTCTAACAGAAAAAAGTGTCTCATGGTCTAAGTGCAGGGTTTTTTTTGCCGCGTGCTCTGCCGTTTTGTCGCATAGCGTGTGGTGCTATACTTGGATTTTCGGCCATGAACATGACTTTGGAATTTGGCACAGCTCATACTTTCATTTAGAGTACATCTGGGGCTACATTTCGTGCAAGTTTCAGCTCGATTGCCTCTGTATTGAGGGAGAAATTTCAAACTCTAGCAAAAAAAAGTGTCTCCTAGTCTAAGCGCAGTTTTTTTGCCGCGTGCTCTGCCGTTTTCTCCCATTGCGTGTGGTGCTATACTTGGATTTTCGGCCCTGAACATGACTTTGGAATTTGGCACTGCTCATACTTTCCTGTAGAGTACATCTGGGGCTACATTTCGTGCAAGTTTCAGCTCGATTGCCTCAGTATTGAGGGAAAAATTTCAAACTTTAACAGAAAAAAGTGTCTCATGGTCTAAGTGCAGGTTTTTTTTTGCCGCGTGCTCTGCCGTTTTGTCGCATAGCGTGTGGTGCTATACTTGGATTTTCGGCCATGAACATGACTTTGGAATTTGGCACAGCTCATACTTTCCTGTAGAGTACATCTGGGGCTACATTTCGTGCAAGTTTCAGCTCGATTGCCTCAGTATTGAGTGTGAAATTTGAAACTCTAGCAGAAAAAAGTGTCTCCTAGTCTAAGCGCAGTTTTTTTGCTGCCTGCTCTGCCGTTTGTCGCATAGCGTGTGGTGCTATACTTGGATTTTCGGCCATGAACATGACTTTGGAATTTGGCACAGCTCATACTTTCATTTAGAGTACATCTGGGGCTACATTTCGTGCAAGTTTCAGCTCGATTGCCTCTGTATTAAGGGAGAAATTTCAAACTCTAACAGAAAAAAGTGTCTCATAGTCTAAGTGCAGGGTTTTTTTTGCCGCGTGCTCTGCCGTTTTGTTGCATAGCGTGTGGTGCTATACTTGGATTTTCGGCCATGAACATGACTTTGGAATTTGGCACAGCTCATACTTTCATTTAGAGTACATCTGGGGCTACATTTCGTGCAAGTTTAAGCTTGATTGCCTAAGTATTGAGGGAGAAATTTCAAACTCTAGCAGAAAAAAGTGTCTCATAGTCTAAGTGCAGTTTTTTTGCCGCCTGCTCTGCCGTTTTGTCGCATAGCGTGTGGTGCTATACTTGGATTTTTGGCCATGAACATGACTTTGGAATTTTGCACAGCTCATACTTTCATTTAGAGTACATCTGGGGCTACATTTCGTGCAAGTTTCAGCTCGATTGCCTAAGTATTGAGGGAGAAATTTCAAACTCTAGCAGAAAAAAGTGTCTCATAGTCTAAGTGCAGTTTTTTTGCCGCCTGCTCTGCCGTTTTGTCGCATAGCGTGTGGTGCTATACTTGGATTTTCGGCCATGAACATGACTTTGGAATTTGGCACAGCTCATACTTTCATTTAGAGTACATCTGGGGCTACATTTCGTGCAAGTTTCAGCTCGATTGCCTAAGTATTGAGGGAGAAATTTCAAACTCTAGCAGAAAAAAGTGTCTCATAGTCTAAGTGCAGTTTTTCTGCCGACTGCTCTGCCGTTTTGTCGCATAGCGTGTGGTGCTATACTTGGATTTTCGGCCATGAACATGACTTTGGAATTTGGCACAGCTCATACTTTCATTTAGAGTACATCTGGGGCTACATTTCGTGCAAGTTTCAGCTCGATTGCCTCTGTATTGAGGGAGAAATTTCAAACTCTAGCAAAAAAAAGTGTCTCCTAGTCTAAGCGCAGTTTTTTTGCCGCGTGCTCTGCCGTTTTCTCCCATTGCGTGTGGTGCTATACTTGGATTTTCGGCCCTGAACATGACTTTGGAATTTGGCACTGCTCATACTTTCCTGTAGAGTACATTTGGGGCTACATTTCGTGCAAGTTTCAGCTCGATTGCCTCAGTATTGAGGGAGAAATTTCAAACTCTAACAGAAAAAAGTGTCTCATGGTCTAAGTGCAGGTTTTTTTTTGCCGCGTGCTCTGCCGTTTTGTCGCATAGCGTGTGGTGCTATACTTGGATTTTCGGCCATGAACATGACTTTGGAATTTGGCACAGCTCATACTTTCCTGTAGAGTACATCTGGGGCTACATTTCGTGCAAGTTTCAGCTCGATTGCCTCAGTATTGAGTGTGAAATTTGAAACTCTAACAGAAAAAAGTGTCTCCTAGTCTAAGCGCAGTTTTTTTGCTGCCTGCTCTGCCGTTTGTCGCATAGCGTGTGGTGCTATACTTGGATTTTCGGCCATGAACATGACTTTGGAATTTGGCACAGCTCATACTTTCATTTAGAGTACATCTGGGGCTACATTTCGTGCAAGTTTCAGCTCGATTGCCTCTGTATTAAGGGAGAAATTTCAAACTCTAACAGAAAAAAGTGTCTCATAGTCTAAGTGCAGGGTTTTTTTTGCCGCGTGCTCTGCCGTTTTGTTGCATAGCGTGTGGTGCTATACTTGGATTTTCGGCCATGAACATGACTTTGGAATTTGGCACAGCTCATACTTTCATTTAGAGTACATCTGGGGCTACATTTCGTGCAAGTTTAAGCTTGATTGCCTCTGTATTAAGGGAGAAATTTCAAACTCTAACAGAAAAAAGTGTCTCATAGTCTAAGTGCAGGGTTTTTTTTGCCGCGTGCTCTGCCGTTTTGTCCCATAGCGTGTGGTGATATACTTGGATTTTCGGCCCTGAAAATGACTTTGGAATTTGGCACAGCTCATACTTTCCTGTAGAGAACATCTGGGGCTACATTTCGTGCAAGTTTCAGCTCGATTGCCTAAGTATTGAGGGAGAAATTTCAAACTCTATCAGAAGAAAGTGTCTCATAGTCTAAGTGCAGTTTTTCTGCCGACTGCTCTGCCGTTTTGTCGCATAGCGTGTGGTGCTATACTTGGATTTTCGGCCATGAACATGACTTTGGAATTTGGCACAGCTCATACTTTCCTGTAGAGTACATCTGGGGCTACATTTCGTGCAAGTTTCAGCTCGATTGCCTAAGTATTGAGGGAGAAATTTCAAACTCTAGCAGAAAAAAGTGTCTCCTAGTCTAAGCGCAGTTTTTTTGCCGCCTGCTCTGCCGTTTTGTCGCATAGCGTGTGGTGCTATACTTGGATTTTCGGCCATGAACATGACTTTGGAATTTGGCACAGCTCATACTTTCATTTAGAGTACATCTGGGGCTACATTTCGTGCAAGTTTCAGCTCGATTGCCTCTGTATTGAGGGAGAAATTTCAAACTCTAGCAAAAAAAAGTGTCTCCTAGTCTAAGCGCAGTTTTTTTGCCGCGTGCTCTGCCGTTTTCTCCCATTGCGTGTGGTGCTATACTTGGATTTTCGGCCCTGAACATGACTTTGGAATTTGGCACTGCTCATACTTTCCTGTAGAGTACATCTGGGGCTACATTTCGTGCAAGTTTCAGCTCGATTGCCTCAGTATTGAGGGAGAAATTTCAAACTTTAACAGAAAAAAGTGTCTCATGGTCTAAGTGCAGGTTTTTTTTTGCCGCGTGCTCTGCCGTTTTGTCGCATAGCGTGTGGTGCTATACTTGGATTTTCGGCCATGAACATGACTTTGGAATTTGGCACAGCTCATACTTTCCTGTAGAGTACATCTGGGGCTACATTTCGTGCAAGTTTCAGCTCGATTGCCTCAGTATTGAGTGTGAAATTTGAAACTCTAGCAGAAAAAAGTGTCTCCTAGTCTAAGCGCAGTTTTTTTGCTGCCTGCTCTGCCGTTTGTCGCATAGCGTGTGGTGCTATACTTGGATTTTCGGCCATGAACATGACTTTGGAATTTGGCACAGCTCATACTTTCATTTAGAGTACATCTGGGGCTACATTTCGTGCAAGTTTCAGCTCGATTGCCTCTGTATTAAGGGAGAAATTTCAAACTCTAACAGAAAAAAGTGTCTCATAGTCTAAGTGCAGGGTTTTTTTTGCCGCGTGCTCTGCCGTTTTGTTGCATAGCGTGTGGTGCTATACTTGGATTTTCGGCCATGAACATGACTTTGGAATTTGGCACAGCTCATACTTTCATTTAGAGTACATCTGGGGCTACATTTCGTGCAAGTTTAAGCTTGATTGCCTAAGTATTGAGGGAGAAATTTCAAACTCTAGCAGAAAAAAGTGTCTCATAGTCTAAGTGCAGTTTTTTTGCCGCCTGCTCTGCCGTTTTGTCGCATAGCGTGTGGTGCTATACTTGGATTTTTGGCCATGAACATGACTTTGGAATTTTGCACAGCTCATACTTTCATTTAGAGTACATCTGGGGCTACATTTCGTGCAAGTTTCAGCTCGATTGCCTCTGTATTGAGGGAGAAATTTCAAACTCTAACAGAAAAAAGTGTCTCATAGTCTAAGTGCAGGGTTTTTTTGCCGCGTGCTCTGCCGTTTTGTCGCATAGCGTGTGGTGCTATACTTGGATTTTCGGCCCTGAACATGACTTTGGAATTTGGCACAGCTCATACTTTCCTGTAGAGTACATCTGGGGCTACATTTCGTGCAAGTTTCAGCTCGATTGCCTCAGTATTGAGTGTGAAATTTCAAACTCTAACAGAAAAAAGTGTCTCATGGTCTAAGTGCAGGGTTTTTTTTGCCGCGTGCTCTGCCGTTTTGTCGCATAGCGTGTGGTGCTATACTTGGATTTTCGGCCATGAACATGACTTTGGAATTTGGCACAGCTCATACTTTCATTTAGAGTACATCTGGGGCTACATTTCGTGCAAGTTTCAGCTCGAATGCCTCTGTATTGAGGGAGAAATTTCAAACTCTAACAGAAAAAAGTGTCTCATAGTCTAAGTGCAGGGTTTTTTTGCCGCGTGCTCTGCCGTTTTGTCGCATAGCGTGTGGTGCTATACTTGGATTTTCGGCCCTGAACATGACTTTGGAATTTGGCACAGCTCATACTTTCCTGTAGAGTACATCTGGGGCTACATTTCGTGCAAGTTTCAGCTCGATTGCCTCAGTATTGAGTGTGAAATTTCAAACTCTAACAGAAAAAAGTGTCTCATGGTCTAAGTGCAGGGTTTTTTTTGCCGCGTGCTCTGCCGTTTTGTCGCATAGCGTGTGGTGCTATACTTGGATTTTCGGCCATGAACATGACTTTGGAATTTGGCACAGCTCATACTTTCATTTAGAGTACATCTGGGGCTACATTTCGTGCAAGTTTCAGCTCGATTGCCTCTGTATTGAGGGAGAAATTTCAAACTCTAGCAAAAAAAAGTGTCTCCTAGTCTAAGCGCAGTTTTTTTGCCGCGTGCTCTGCCGTTTTCTCCCATTGCGTGTGGTGCTATACTTGGATTTTCGGCCCTGAACATGACTTTGGAATTTGGCACTGCTCATACTTTCCTGTAGAGTACATCTGGGGCTACATTTCGTGCAAGTTTCAGCTCGATTGCCTCAGTATTGAGGGAGAAATTTCAAACTTTAACAGAAAAAAGTGTCTCATGGTCTAAGTGCAGGTTTTTTTTTGCCGCGTGCTCTGCCGTTTTGTCGCATAGCGTGTGGTGCTATACTTGGATTTTCGGCCATGAACATGACTTTGGAATTTGGCACAGCTCATACTTTCCTGTAGAGTACATCTGGGGCTACATTTCGTGCAAGTTTCAGCTCGATTGCCTCAGTATTGAGTGTGAAATTTGAAACTCTAGCAGAAAAAAGTGTCTCCTAGTCTAAGCGCAGTTTTTTTGCTGCCTGCTCTGCCGTTTGTCGCATAGCGTGTGGTGCTATACTTGGATTTTCGGCCATGAACATGACTTTGGAATTTGGCACAGCTCATACTTTCATTTAGAGTACATCTGGGGCTACATTTCGTGCAAGTTTCAGCTCGATTGCCTCTGTATTAAGGGAGAAATTTCAAACTCTAACAGAAAAAAGTGTCTCATAGTCTAAGTGCAGGGTTTTTTTTGCCGCGTGCTCTGCCGTTTTGTTGCATAGCGTGTGGTGCTATACTTGGATTTTCGGCCATGAACATGACTTTGGAATTTGGCACAGCTCATACTTTCATTTAGAGTACATCTGGGGCTACATTTCGTGCAAGTTTAAGCTTGATTGCCTAAGTATTGAGGGAGAAATTTCAAACTCTAGCAGAAAAAAGTGTCTCATAGTCTAAGTGCAGTTTTTTTGCCGCCTGCTCTGCCGTTTTGTCGCATAGCGTGTGGTGCTATACTTGGATTTTTGGCCATGAACATGACTTTGGAATTTTGCACAGCTCATACTTTCATTTAGAGTACATCTGGGGCTACATTTCGTGCAAGTTTCAGCTCGATTGCCTCTGTATTGAGGGAGAAATTTCAAACTCTAACAGAAAAAAGTGTCTCATAGTCTAAGCGCAGGGTTTTTTTGCCGCGTGCTCTGCCGTTTTGTCGCATAGCGTGTGGTGCTATACTTGGATTTTCGGCACTGAACATGACTTTGGAATTTGCACAGCTCATATTTTCCTGTAGAGTACATCTGGGGCTACATTTCGTGCAAGTTTCAGCTCGATTGCCTCAGTATTGAGGGAGAAATTTCAAACTTTAACAGAAAAAAGTGTCTCATGGTCTAAGTGCAGGTTTTTTTTTGCCGCGTGCTCTGCCGTTTTGTCGCATAGCGTGTGGTGCTATACTTGGATTTTCGGCCATGAACATGACTTTGGAATTTGGCACAGCTCATACTTTCCTGTAGAGTACATCTGGGGCTACATTTCGTGCAAGTTTCAGCTCGATTGCCTCAGTATTGAGTGTGAAATTTGAAACTCTAGCAGAAAAAAGTGTCTCCTAGTCTAAGCGCAGTTTTTTTGCTGCCTGCTCTGCCGTTTGTCGCATAGCGTGTGGTGCTATACTTGGATTTTCGGCCATGAACATGACTTTGGAATTTGGCACAGCTCATACTTTCATTTAGAGTACATCTGGGGCTACATTTCGTGCAAGTTTCAGCTCGATTGCCTCTGTATTAAGGGAGAAATTTCAAACTCTAACAGAAAAAAGTGTCTCATAGTCTAAGTGCAGGGTTTTTTTTGCCGCGTGCTCTGCCGTTTTGTTGCATAGCGTGTGGTGCTATACTTGGATTTTCGGCCATGAACATGACTTTGGAATTTGGCACAGCTCATACTTTCATTTAGAGTACATCTGGGGCTACATTTCGTGCAAGTTTAAGCTTGATTGCCTAAGTATTGAGGGAGAAATTTCAAACTCTAGCAGAAAAAAGTGTCTCATAGTCTAAGTGCAGTTTTTTTGCCGCCTGCTCTGCCGTTTTGTCGCATAGCGTGTGGTGCTATACTTGGATTTTTGGCCATGAACATGACTTTGGAATTTTGCACAGCTCATACTTTCATTTAGAGTACATCTGGGGCTACATTTCGTGCAAGTTTCAGCTCGATTGCCTCTGTATTGAGGGAGAAATTTCAAACTCTAACAGAAAAAAGTGTCTCATAGTCTAAGTGCAGGGTTTTTTTGCCGCGTGCTCTGCCGTTTTGTCGCATAGCGTGTGGTGCTATACTTGGATTTTCGGCACTGAACATGACTTTGGAATTTGCACAGCTCATACTTTCCTGTAGAGTACATCTGGGGCTACATTTCGTGCAAGTTTCAGCTCGATTGCCTCAGTATTGAGTGTGAAATTTCAAACTCTAGCAGAAAAAAGTGTCTCCTAGTCTAAGCGCAGTTTTTTGCCGCCTGCTCTGCCGTTTGTCGCATAGCGTGTGGTGCTATACTTGGATTTTCGGCCATGAACATGACTTTGGAATTTGGCACAGCTCATACTTTCCTGTAGAGTACATCTGGGGCTACATTTCGTGCAAGTTTCAGCTCGATTGCCTCAGTATTGAGGGAGAAATTTCAAACTCTAACAGAAAAAAGTGTCTCATGGTCTAAGTGCAGGGTTTTTTTTGCCGCGTGCTCTGCCGTTTTGTCGCATAGCGTGTGGTGCTATACTTGGATTTTCGGCCATGAACATGACTTTGGAATTTGGCACAGCTCATACTTTCCTGTAGAGTACATCTGGGGCTACATTTCGTGCAAGTTTCAGCTCGATTGCCTCAGTATTGAGTGTGAAATTTCAAACTCTAGCAGAAAAAAGTGTCTCCTAGTCTAAGCGCAGTTTTTTTGCCGCCTGCTCTGCCGTTTGTCGCATAGCGTGTGGTGCTATACTTGGATTTTCGGCCATGAACATGACATTGGAATTTGGCACAGCTCATACTTTCATTTAGAGTACATCTGGGGCTTCATTTCGTGCAAGTTTCAGCTCGATTGCCTCTGTATTAAGGGAGAAATTTCAAACTCTAACAGAAAAAAGTGTCTCATAGTCTAAGTGCAGGGTTTTTTTTGCCGCGTGCTCTGCCGTTTTGTCCCATAGCGTGTGGTGCTATACTTGGATTTTCGGCCCTGAAAATGACTTTGGAATTTGGCACAGCTCATACTTTCCTGTAGAGTACATCTGGGGCTACATTTCGTGCAAGTTTCAGCTCGATTCCTAGGTATTGAGGGAGAAATTTCAAACTCTATCAGAAGAAAGTGTCTCATAGTCTAAGTGCAGTTTTTCTGCCGACTGCTCTGCCGTTTTGTCGCATAGCGTGTGGTGCTATACTTGGATTTTCGGCCATGAACATGACTTTGGAATTTGGCACTGCTCATACTTTCCTGTAGAGTACATCTGGGGCTACATTTCGTGCAAGTTTTAGCTCGATTGCCTCAGTATTGAGGGAGAAATTTCAAACTCTAGCAAAAGAAAGTGTCTCCTAGTCTAAGCGCAGTTTTTTTGCCGCGTGCTCTGCCATTTTCTCCCATTGCGTGTGGTGCTATACTTGGATTTTCGGCCCTGAACATGACTTTGGAATTTGGCACTGCTCATATTTTCCTGTAGAGTACATCTGGGGCTACATTTCGTGCAAGTTTCAGCTCGATTGCCTCTGTATTGAGGGAGAAATTTCAAACTCTAACAGAAAAAAGTGTCTCATGGTCTAAGTGCAGGGTTTTTTTTGCCGCGTGCTCTGCCGTTTTGTCGCATAGCGTGTGGTGCTATACTTGGATTTTCGGCCATGAACATGACTTTGGAATTTGGCACAGCTCATACTTTCCTGTAGAGTACATCTGGGGCTACATTTCGTGCAAGTTTCAGCTCGATTGCCTCAGTATTGAGTGTGAAATTTGAAACTCTAGCAGAAAAAAGTGTCTCCTAGTCTATGCGCAGTTTTTTTGCTGCCTGCTCTGCCGTTTGTCGCATAGCGTGTGGTGCTATACTTGGATTTTCGGCCATGAACATGACTTTGGAATTTGGCACAGCTCATACTTTCATTTAGAGTACATCTGGGGCTACATTTCGTGCAAGTTTCAGCTCGATTGCCTCTGTATTAAGGGAGAAATTTCAAACTCTAACAGAAAAATGTGTCTCATAGTCTAAGTGCAGGGTTTTTTTGCCGCGTGCTCTGCCGTTTTGTTGCATAGCGTGTGGTGCTATACTTGGATTTTCGGCCATGAACATGACTTTGGAATTTGGCACAGCTCATACTGTCATTTAGAGTACATCTGGGGCTACATTTCGTGTAAGTTTAAGCTTGATTGCCTAAGTATTGAGGGAGAAATTTCAAACTCTAGCAGAAAAAAAGTGTCTCATAGTCTAAGTGCAGTTTTTCTGCCGACTGCTCTGCCGTTTTGTCGCATAGCGTGTGGTGCTAAACTTGGATTTTCGGCCATGAACATGACTTTGGAATTTGGCACAGCTCATACTGTCATTTAGAGTACATCTGGGGCTACATTTCGTGCAAGTTTCAGCTCGATTGCCTAAGTATTGAGGGAGAAATTTCAAACTCTAGCAGAAACAAGTGTCTCATGGTCTAAGTGCAGGGTTTTTTTGCCGCGTGCTCTGCCGTTTTGTCGCATAGCGTGTGGTGCTATACTTGGATTTTCGGCCCTGAACATGACTTTGGAATTTGGCACAGCTCATACTTTCCTGTAGAGTACATCTGGGGCTACATTTCGTGCAAGTTTCAGCTCGATTGCCTCAGTATTGAGGGAGAAATTTCAAACTCTAGCAGAAAAAAGTGTCTACTAGTCTAAGCGCAGTTTTTTTGCCGCCTGCTCTGCCGTTTGTCGCATAGCGTGTGGTGCTATACTTGGATTTTCGGCCATGAACATGACATTGGAATTTGGCACAGCTCATACTTTCATTTAGAGTACATCTGGGGCTTCATTTCGTGCAAGTTTCAGCTCGATTGCCTCTGTATTAAGGGAGAAATTTCAAACTCTACCAGAAAAAAGTGTCTCATAGTCTAAGTGCAGGGTTTTTTTTGCCGCGTGCTCTGCCGTTTTTTCCCATAGCGTGTGGTGCTATACTTGGATTTTCGGCCCTGAAAATGACTTTGGAATTTGGCACAGCTCATACTTTCCTGTAGAGTACATCTGGGGCTACATTTCGTGCAAGTTTCAGCTCGATTGCCTAAGTATTGAGGGAGAAATTTCAAACTCTATCAGAAGAAAGTGTCTCATAGTCTAAGTGCAGTTTTTCTGCCGACTGCTCTGCCGTTTTGTCGCATAGCGTGTGGTGCTATACTTGGATTTTCGGCCATGAACATGACTTTGGAATTTGGCACTGCTCATACTTTCATTTAGAGTACATCTGGGGCTACATTTCGTGCAAGTTTAAGCTTGATTGCCTAAGTATTGAGGGAGAAATTTCAAACTCTAGCAGAAAAAAGTGTCTCATAGTCTAAGTGCAGTTTTTTTGCCGCCTGCTCTGCCGTTTTGTCGCATAGCGTGTGGTGCTATACTTGGATTTTTGGCCATGAACATGACTTTGGAATTTGGCACAGCTCATACTTTCATTTAGAGTACATCTGGGGCTACATTTCGTGCAAGTTTCAGCTCGATTGCCTCTGTATTGAGGGAGAAATTTCAAACTCTAACAGAAAAAAGTGTCTCATAGTCTAAGTGCAGGGTTTTTTTGCCGCGTGCTCTGCCGTTTTGTCGCATAGCGTGTGGTGCTATACTTGGATTTTCGGCACTGAACATGACTTTGGAATTTGCACAGCTCATACTTTCCTGTAGAGTACATCTGGGGCTACATTTCGTGCAAGTTTCAGCTCGATTGCCTCAGTATTGAGTGTGAAATTTGAAACTCTAGCAGAAAAAAGTGTCTCCTAGTCTATGCGCAGTTTTTTTGCTGCCTGCTCTGCCGTTTGTCGCATAGCGTGTGGTGCTATACTTGGATTTTCGGCCATGAACATGACTTTGGAATTTGGCACAGCTCATACTTTCATTTAGAGTACATCTGGGGCTACATTTCGTGCAAGTTTCAGCTCGATTGCCTCTGTATTAAGGGAGAAATTTCAAACTCTAACAGAAAAATGTGTCTCATAGTCTAAGTGCAGGGTTTTTTTGCCGCGTGCTCTGCCGTTTTGTTGCATAGCGTGTGGTGCTATACTTGGATTTTCGGCCATGAACATGACTTTGGAATTTGGCACAGCTCATACTGTCATTTAGAGTACATCTGGGGCTACATTTCGTGTAAGTTTAAGCTTGATTGCCTAAGTATTGAGGGAGAAATTTCAAACTCTAGCAGAAAAAAAGTGTCTCATAGTCTAAGTGCAGTTTTTCTGCCGACTGCTCTGCCGTTTTGTCGCATAGCGTGTGGTGCTAAACTTGGATTTTCGGCCATGAACATGACTTTGGAATTTGGCACAGCTCATACTGTCATTTAGAGTACATCTGGGGCTACATTTCGTGCAAGTTTCAGCTCGATTGCCTAAGTATTGAGGGAGAAATTTCAAACTCTAGCAGAAACAAGTGTCTCATGGTCTAAGTGCAGGGTTTTTTTGCCGCGTGCTCTGCCGTTTTGTCGCATAGCGTGTGGTGCTATACTTGGATTTTCGGCCCTGAACATGACTTTGGAATTTGGCACAGCTCATACTTTCCTGTAGAGTACATCTGGGGCTACATTTCGTGCAAGTTTCAGCTCGATTGCCTCAGTATTGAGGGAGAAATTTCAAACTCTAGCAGAAAAAAGTGTCTACTAGTCTAAGCGCAGTTTTTTTGCCGCCTGCTCTGCCGTTTGTCGCATAGCGTGTGGTGCTATACTTGGATTTTCGGCCATGAACATGACATTGGAATTTGGCACAGCTCATACTTTCATTTAGAGTACATCTGGGGCTTCATTTCGTGCAAGTTTCAGCTCGATTGCCTCTGTATTAAGGGAGAAATTTCAAACTCTACCAGAAAAAAGTGTCTCATAGTCTAAGTGCAGGGTTTTTTTTGCCGCGTGCTCTGCCGTTTTTTCCCATAGCGTGTGGTGCTATACTTGGATTTTCGGCCCTGAAAATGACTTTGGAATTTGGCACAGCTCATACTTTCCTGTAGAGTACATCTGGGGCTACATTTCGTGCAAGTTTCAGCTCGATTGCCTAAGTATTGAGGGAGAAATTTCAAACTCTATCAGAAGAAAGTGTCTCATAGTCTAAGTGCAGTTTTTCTGCCGACTGCTCTGCCGTTTTGTCGCATAGCGTGTGGTGCTATACTTGGATTTTCGGCCATGAACATGACTTTGGAATTTGGCACTGCTCATACTTTCATTTAGAGTACATCTGGGGCTACATTTCGTGCAAGTTTAAGCTTGATTGCCTAAGTATTGAGGGAGAAATTTCAAACTCTAGCAGAAAAAAGTGTCTCATAGTCTAAGTGCAGTTTTTTTGCCGCCTGCTCTGCCGTTTTGTCGCATAGCGTGTGGTGCTATACTTGGATTTTTGGCCATGAACATGACTTTGGAATTTGGCACAGCTCATACTTTCATTTAGAGTACATCTGGGGCTACATTTCGTGCAAGTTTCAGCTCGATTGCCTCTGTATTGAGGGAGAAATTTCAAACTCTAACAGAAAAAAGTGTCTCATAGTCTAAGTGCAGGGTTTTTTTGCCGCGTGCTCTGCCGTTTTGTCGCATAGCGTGTGGTGCTATACTTGGATTTTCGGCACTGAACATGACTTTGGAATTTGCACAGCTCATACTTTCCTGTAGAGTACATCTGGGGCTACATTTCGTGCAAGTTTCAGCTCGATTGCCTCAGTATTGAGTGTGAAATTTCAAACTCTAGCAGAAAAAAGTGTCTCCTAGTCTAAGCGCAGTTTTTTTGCCGCCTGCTCTGCCGTTTGTCGCATAGCGTGTGGTGCTATACTTGGATTTTCGGCCATGAACATGACTTTGGAATTTGGCACAGCTCATACTTTCCTGTAGAGTACATCTGGGGCTACATTTCGTGCAAGTTTCAGCTCGATTGCCTCAGTATTGAGGGAGAAATTTCAAACTCTAACAGAAAAAAGTGTCTCATGGTCTAAGTGCAGGGTTTTTTTTGCCGCGTGCTCTGCCGTTTTGTCGCATAGCGTGTGGTGCTATACTTGGATTTTCGGCCATGAACATGACTTTGGAATTTGGCACAGCTCATACTTTCCTGTAGAGTACATCTGGGGCTACATTTCGTGCAAGTTTCAGCTCGATTGCCTCAGTATTGAGTGTGAAATTTGAAACTCTAGCAGAAAAAAGTGTCTCCTAGTCTAAGCGCAGTTTTTTTGCCGCCTGCTCTGCCGTTTGTCGCATAGCGTGTGGTGCTATACTTGGATTTTCGGCCATGAACATGACATTGGAATTTGGCACAGCTCATACTTTCATTTAGAGTACATCTGGGGCTTCATTTCGTGCAAGTTTCAGCTCGATTGCCTCTGTATTAAGGGAGAAATTTCAAACTCTAACAGAAAAAAGTGTCTCATAGTCTAAGTGCAGGGTTTTTTTTGCCGCGTGCTCTGCCGTTTTGTCCCATAGCGTGTGGTGCTATACTTGGATTTTCGGCCCTGAAAATGACTTTGGAATTTGGCACAGCTCATACTTTCCCGTAGAGTACATCTGGGGCTACATTTCGTGCAAGTTTCAGCTCGATTGCCTAGGTATTGAGGGAGAAATTTCAAACTCTATCAGAAGAAAGTGTCTCATAGTCTAAGTGCAGTTTTTCTGCCGACTGCTCTGCCGTTTTGTCGCATAGCGTGTGGTGCTATACTTGGATTTTCGGCCATGAACATGACTTTGGAATTTGGCACTGCTCATACTTTCCTGTAGAGTACATCTGGGGCTACATTTCGTGCAAGTTTTAGCTCGATTGCCTCAGTATTGAGGGAGAAATTTCAAACTCTAGCAAAAAAAAGTGTCTCCTAGTCTAAGCGCAGTTTTTTTGCCGCGTGCTCTGCCATTTTCTCCCATTGCGTGTGGTGCTATACTTGGATTTTCGGCCCTGAACATGACTTTGGAATTTGGCACTGCTCATACTGTCCTGTAGAGTACATCTGGGGCTACATTTCGTGCAAGTTTCAGCTCGATTGCCTCAGTATTTAGGGAGAAATTTCAAACTCTAACAGAAAAAAGTGTCTCATGGTCTAAGTGCAGGGTTTTTTTGCCGCGTGCTCTGCCGTTTTGTCGCATAGCGTGTGGTGCTATACTTGGATTTTCGGCCATGAACATGACTTTGGAATTTGGCACAGCTCATACTTTCCTGTAGAGTACATCTGGGGCTACATTTCGTGCAAGTTTCAGCTCGATTGCCTCAGTATTGAGTGTGAAATTTGAAACTCTAGCAGAAAAAAGTGTCTCCTAGTCTATGCGCAGTTTTTTTGCTGCCTGCTCTGCCGTTTGTCGCATAGCGTGTGGTGCTATACTTGGATTTTCGGCCATGAACATGACTTTGGAATTTGGCACAGCTCATACTTTCATTTAGAGTACATCTGGGGCTACCTTTCGTGCAAGTTTCAGCTCGATTGCCTCTGTATTAAGGGAGAAATTTCAAACTCTAACAGAAAAAAGTGTCTCATAGTCTAAGTGCAGGGTTTTTTTGCCGCGTGCTCTGCCGTTTTGTTGCATAGCGTGTGGTGCTATACTTGGATTTTCGGCCATGAACATGACTTTGGAATTTGGCACAGCTCATACTGTCATTTAGAGTACATCTGGGGCTACATTTCGTGTAAGTTTAAGCTTGATTGCCTAAGTATTGAGGGAGAAATTTCAAACTCTAGCAGAAAAAAGTGTCTCATAGTCTAAGTGCAGTTTTTCTGCCGACTGCTCTGCCGTTTTGTCGCATAGCGTGTGGTGCTAAACTTGGATTTTCGGCCATGAACATGACTTTGGAATTTGGCACAGCTCATACTGTCATTTAGAGTACATCTGGGGCTACATTTCGTGCAAGTTTCAGCTCGATTGCCTAAGTATTGAGGGAGAAATTTCAAACTCTAGCAGAAACAAGTGTCTCATGGTCTAAGTGCAGGGTTTTTTTGCCGCGTGCTCTGCCGTTTTGTCGCATAGCGTGTGGTGCTATACTTGGATTTTCGGCCCTGAACATGACTTTGGAATTTGGCACAGCTCATACTTTCCTGTAGAGTACATCTGGGGCTACATTTCGTGCAAGTTTCAGCTCAATTGCCTCAGTATTGAGGGAGAAATTTCAAACTCTAGCAGAAAAAAGTGTCTACTAGTCTAAGCGCAGTTTTTTTGCCGCCTGCTCTGCCGTTTGTCGCATAGCGTGTGGTACTATACTTGGATTTTCGGCCATGAACATGACTTTGGAATTTGGCACAGCTCATACTTTCATTTAGAGTACATCTGGGGCTACATTTCGTGCAAGTTTAAGCTTGATTGCCTAAGTATTGAGGGAGAAATTTCAAACTCTAGCAGAAAAAAGTGTCTCATAGTCTAAGTGCAGGGTTTTTTTGCCGCGTGCTCTGCCGTTTTGTCGCATAGCGTGTGGTGCTATACTTGGATTTTCGGCCATGAACATGACATTGGAATTTGGCACAGCTCATACTTTCATTTAGAGTACATCTGGGGCTTCATTTCGTGCAAGTTTCAGCTCGATTGCCTCTGTATTAAGGGAGAAATTTCAAACTCTAACAGAAAAAAGTGTCTCATAGTCTAAGTGCAGGGTTTTTTTTGCCGCGTGCTCTGCCGTTTTGTCCCATAGCGTGTGGTGCTATACTTGGATTTTCGGCCCTGAAAATGACTTTGGAATTTGGCACAGCTCATACTTTCCTGTAGAGTACATCTGGGGCTACATTTCGTGCAAGTTTTAGCTCGATTGCCTCAGTATTGAGGGAGAAATTTCAAACTCTAGCAAAAAAAAGTGTCTCCTAGTCTAAGCGCAGTTTTTTTGCCGCGTGCTCTGCCGTTTTCTCCCATTGCGTGTGGTGCTATACTTGGATTTTCGGCCCTGAACATGACTTTGGAATTTGGCACTGCTCATACTTTCCTGTAGAGTACATCTGGGGCTACATTTCGTGCAAGTTTCAGCTCGATTGCCTAAGTATTGAGGGAGAAATTTCAAACTCTATCAGAAGAAAGTGTCTCATAGTCTAAGTGCAGTTTTTCTGCCGACTGCTCTGCCGTTTTGTCGCATAGCGTGTGGTGCTATACTTGGATTTTCGGCCATGAACATGACTTTGGAATTTGGCACTGCTCATACTTTCCTGTAGAGTACATCTGGGGCTACATTTCGTGCAAGTTTTAGCTCGATTGCCTCAGTATTGAGGGAGAAATTTCAAACTCTAGCAAAAAAAAGTGTCTCCTAGTCTAAGCGCAGTTTTTTTGCCGCGTGCTCTGCCGTTTTCTCCCATTGCGTGTGGTGCTATACTTGGATTTTCGGCCCTGAACATGACTTTGGAATTTGGCACTGCTCATACTTTCCTGTAGAGTACATCTGGGGCTACATTTCGTGCAAGTTTCAGCTCGATTGCCTCAGTATTTAGGGAGAAATTTCAAACTCTAACAGAAAAAAGTGTCTCATGGTCTAAGTGCAGGGGTTTTTTTTGCCGCGTGCTCTGCCGTTTTGTCGCATAGCGTGTGGTGCTATACTTGGATTTTCGGCCATGAACATGACTTTGGAATTTGGCACAGCTCATACTTTCCTGTAGAGTACATCTGGGGCTACATTTCGTGCAAGTTTCAGCTCGATTGCCTCAGTATTGAGTGTGAAATTTGAAACTCTAGCAGAAAAAAGTGTCTCCTAGTCTAAGCGCAGTTTTTTTGCTGCCTGCTCTGCCGTTTGTCGCATAGCGTGTGGTGCTATACTTGGATTTTCGGCCATGAACATGACTTTGGAATTTGGCACAGCTCATACTTTCATTTAGAGTACATCTGGGGCTACATTTCGTGCAAGTTTCAGCTCGATTGCCTCTGTATTAAGGGAGAAATTTCAAGCTCTAACAGAAAAAAGTGTCTCATAGTCTAAGTGCAGGGTTTTTTTGCCGCGTGCTCTGCCGTTTTGTTGCATAGCGTGTGGTGCTATACTTGGATTTTCGGCCATGAACATGACTTTGGAATTTGGCACAGCTCATACTGTCATTTAGAGTACATCTGGGGCTACATTTCGTGTAAGTTTAAGCTTGATTGCCTCTGTATTAAGGGAGAAATTTCAAACTCTAACAGAAAGAAGTGTCTCATGGTCTAAGTGCAGGGTTTTTTTGCCGACTGCTCTGCCGTTTTGTCGCATAGCGTGTGGTGCTAAACTTGGATTTTCGGCCATGAACATGACTTTGGAATTTGGCACAGCTCATACTGTCATTTAGAGTACATCTGGGGCTACATTTCGTGCAAGTTTCAGCTCGATTGCCTAAGTATTGAGGGAGAAATTTCAAACTCTAGCAGAAACAAGTGTCTCATAGTCTAAGTGCAGTTTTTTTGCCGCCTGCTCTGCCGTTTTGTCGCATAGCGTGTGGTGCTATACTTGGATTTTCGGCCATGAACATGACTTTGGAATTTGGCACAGCTCATACTTTCATTTAGAGTACATCTGGGGCTACATTTCGTGCAAGTTTCAGCTCGATTTCCTCAGTATTGAGGGAGAAATTTCAAACTCTAGCAGAAAAAAGTGTCTCATAGTCTAAGTGCAGTTTTTCTGCCGACTGCTCTGCCGTTTTGTCGCATAGCGTGTGGTGCTAAACTTGGATTTTCGGCCATGAACATGACTTTGGAATTTTGCACAGCTCATACTTTCATTTAGAGTACATCTGGGGCTACATTTCGTGCAAGTTTCAGCTCGATTGCCTCTGTATTGAGGGAGAAATTTCAAACTCTAACAGAAAGAAGTGTCTCATGGTCTAAGTGCAGGGTTTTTTTGCCGCGTGCTCTGCCGTTTTGTCGCATAGCGTGTGGTGTTATACTTGGATTTTCGGCCATGAACATGACTTTGGAATTTGGCACAGCTCATACTTTCATTTAGAGTACATCTGGGGCTACATTTCGTGCAAGTTTCAGCTCGATTGCCTCTGTATTGAGGGAGAAATTTCAAACTCTAACAGAAAGAAGTGTCTCATAGTCTAAGTGCAGTTTTTTTGCCGCCTGCTCTGCCGTTTTGTCGCATAGCGTGTGGTGCTATACTTGGATTTTCGGCCATGAACATGACTTTGGAATTTGGCACAGCTCATACTTTCATTTAGAGTACATCTGGGGCTACATTTCGTGCAAGTTTAAGCTTGATTGCCTAAGTATTGAGGGAGAAATTTCAAACTCTAGCAGAAAAAAGTGTCTCATAGTCTAAGTGCAGGGTTTTTTTGCCGCGTGCTCTGCCGTTTTGTCGCATAGCGTGTGGTGCTATACTTGGATTTTCGGCCCTGAACATGACTTTGGAATTTGGCACAGCTCATACTTTCCTGTAGAGTACATCTGGGGCTACATTTCGTGCAAGTTTCAGCTCGATTGCCTAAGTATTGAGGGAGAAATTTCAAACTCTAGCAGAAAAAAGTGTCTCATAGTCTAAGTGCAGGGTTTTTTTGCCGCGTGCTCTGCCGTTTTGTCGCATAGCGTGTGGTGCTATACTTGGATTTTCGGCCATGAACATGACATTGGAATTTGGCACAGCTCATACTTTCATTTAGAGTACATCTGGGGCTTCATTTCGTGCAAGTTTCAGCTCGATTGCCTCTGTATTAAGGGAGAAATTTCAAACTCTAACAGAAAAAAGTGTCTCATAGTCTAAGTGCAGGGTTTTTTTTGCCGCGTGCTCTGCCGTTTTGTCCCATAGCGTGTGGTGCTATACTTGGATTTTCGGCCCTGAAAATGACTTTGGAATTTGGCACAGCTCATACTTTCCTGTAGAGTACATCTGGGGCTACATTTCGTGCAAGTTTTAGCTCGATTGCCTCAGTATTGAGGGAGAAATTTCAAACTCTAGCAAAAAAAAGTGTCTCCTAGTCTAAGCGCAGTTTTTTTGCCGCGTGCTCTGCCGTTTTCTCCCATTGCGTGTGGTGCTATACTTGGATTTTCGGCCCTGAACATGACTTTGGAATTTGGCACTGCTCATACTTTCCTGTAGAGTACATCTGGGGCTACATTTCGTGCAAGTTTCAGCTCGATTGCCTAAGTATTGAGGGAGAAATTTCAAACTCTAGCAGAAAAAAGTGTCTACTAGTCTAAGCGCAGTTTTTTGCCGCCTGCTCTGCCGTTTGTCGCATAGCGTGTGGTGCTATACTTGGATTTTCGGCCATGAACATGACTTTGGAATTTTGCACAGCTCATACTTTCATTTAGAGTACATCTGGGGCTACATTTCGTGCAAGTTTCAGCTCGATTGCCTCTGTATTAAGGGAGAAATTTCAAACTCTAACAGAAAAAAGTGTCTTCGTGAAATTACCACAAGGGAAACTGACTGAGTTATTTTAAGTCATTGAAAAGTGAACAAAGAAAAATTGACTGGAGCGGGATTCGAACCGGCGACCTCCTGAATACCGTACAGGCGCTCTACCAACTGAGCCATCCAGCCCTATGTTGGTGGTGACCCCAATAGTCAACTATCTTTGTTCGTTTGGCAGTCAGAAGCCATAAAACCACGCACACACCGCCACACCCCAGGGATCGTTTCAATGATACACGCAACAATGCTGCAACCTGGGAACGGCACATGGGGGATCACTCAAAGAGGATACGGCTTTTTAATTAATATATTCGTGGTATTCAGGAGGTCGCCGGTTCGAATCCCGCTCCAGTCAATTTTTCTTTGTTCACTTTTCAATGACTTAAAATAACTCAGTCAGTTTCCCTTGTGGTTATTTCACGAATATATTAATTAAAAAGCCGTATCAAAACAGGCGACCCAATGAGTTCCCCTTGTGGATTTTGATGATAAGAAAAACTCATGGAAAAACTTATAAATGGAAAATCCGACTCAATGAGGGCGCTATTTTGTTAGTCCACTAATGATTAAAAAAACCTGATATAAAACACTGACCAATGAGGGCGCTATTTTGTAAACAAACTTTCACAAGATGGACACCACTGCCATGTGGGAGAACAGCACAACAAAAATTGAGAAAAAATTGGTGTCTCCTTTCTTGCCCAGGACGAAGCAGATCTGGCAATTTCCAGGTGAGATTGGTCTTGGGTTGACTATAGATTATCTTGAATACATTTTTAGCTCAGGACGAAGTATTTTTGTAGCTTTTTTGCAGTAGATTTTAAAAGCTGTCTGACAGTCAGTGAATGACAAGTTGACAACACACTAAGTTACTTGTCACTAGCTATGTTGTCTTCATCGTGAGCAACTTAGAACAACTCGCAGCCAGGATTGAGGTTTAAAATAGCCCTTTTCTTATTCCAAAAGCACTTGGAATATTTTACCGACGCTCCCTTTGGAACAATAGCACAATTCAAAACACTGTGTTAGTGTGTTCGCTGAGACAAAATAATGTGTGACAATCTTGCCAGCATTTTCTAGTGCAGGGAGTCGACAGTGCATGAGTGTACCCGTGTGCAGTGCAGTTATTTACGTTGCATGCGTGTTGAGTGCCATTTGTTGTTTCTCTGTCCTTATCTAATCTTTGCCTCGGAACTAAAAACACCCGGCAATATTAAGCTTGCTCTGATAAAACAAGGATACGACTATCAGCAGTTTGCATGAGGTTTGTTAATCATGGTAACTCTCTTCTTACACATTTATTTCTAACTCTTCTTTTGTGGAACATTTGGTGATAGTGTAGGTTAGGCCACCTAAGCAGATAATGGCTTTAATGGTAATATCATAAAGTGGTTTTTATCAAAGAAATACAAATTATGGGCAAAAACATCAAGACAGATACTTAACAGTCTTTTGTGAAAATTTCAGTCCCTTACGGCATGTGCAGTGCCCACTTCCTGAGAAAAATACAGCCACAGTATTACTTTAAGTCTTTTATCTTTTATTTTTGATCTTTTAAAAGATCAAAAAGATTTTTGGTCGTTGTTTTACCAATTTCTTTATATATATACCATATTAATGGTATACATGTTTCTACCACTACCATCGTCATACCCTGTAACTGAGTTATACATGAAATCTGTGAACATTTCTGCTTTGGTTTCTTACCAAAGTACATGTATGATAAAAGCCCTGCCAAGTTTCAACAATTGTAACCTTAATATTCAAGAGGACTGTTACCACCACCAAGGTATTTAGGTGACTAACTTTACAAAAGTGGTTTAAGCTACAATCAGTGGCCTTAATTACACTATTAGTTTACCATACATTTTCTCCATTGACCACCTTCAATTTTTTCTGTTTTTCATTATTCCTGATTGGTAGGCCTTGCTAAAAATCCATAAGCTCTTTTGAAGATGAAGACAGTGATAAAGTCCAGGAACTGCCTCACAAGAAAGATTTGATCGGTGAGTAGAACACTTCATTACTGCATTTTAACGATGGAAAACTTTGGAGAATCAGTCTTGAGTCAACAGCGCCCGCGCAAACCATGCTTGCGCAATTGTGAGTAAGCGCATGTTGAATTGGGTGCTCGTGCCTGCACATGCGCTGTTGACTTGAAGACTGGTTCTCCAAAAGTCTCCCATTTTGACATAACCGGTTGTAGAGGCCTCCAAGGGCTCCAAAGTTGTTTACTGAAATAACCACCAAGACAATTTCAGACCCCTCAAATGAAAGTAACTTGAAAATTTGTGAATAAATTACTCAGCACGGTGTTCAATGGTGTCATGTATGTAGGATAATTGACGAAAACTACTCATTTTGAGTCTGACTCCCGTACGTGTCCAACTATCTACATGTAGCGTGCTTTGTGAGATCCATAGTATCACATGTCTCACATAATTAGCCCTGTAGCAGTTTCCATATCCTTAAGCCTCACAACACATATCTTACAGAATAAGAAGACATTAAGAAAAACCGATGTGGTCCCCCACAGCAGTTTTTTTTCAATTTTGGCCCCAAACCGACTTTTTTCAGAAATGCGCTTTCTTCCTCATAGTTAGCTATGACTACATGTGTGTACCAGGAACCATTTCGAGCAAGAAAAATGCCAATCAACTTGTCATGGAAGGATTTTGGTGTAATTTGAGGCCATTTTGTTAGTGAGTGAAATTTCAGAAAAACCGATGTGGTCCCCCACATCAGTTTTTTTCCGTTTGACCCAATACCGACTTTTTTCAGAAAAGCGCGCTATCTTCCTCATAGTTAGCTATGACTACCAGGAACCATTTCGAGCAAGAAAAATGCCAATCAACTTGTCATGGAAGGATTTTGGTGTAATTTGAGGCCATTTTGTTAGTGAGTGAAATTTCAGAAAAACCGATGTGGTCCCCCACATCAGTTTTTTTCCGTTTGACCCAATACCGACTTTTTTCAGAAAAGCGCGCTATCTTCCTCATAGTTAGCTATGACTACCAGGAACCATTTCGAGCAAGAAAAATGCCAATCAACTTGTCATGGAAGGATTTTGGTGTAATTTGAGGCCATTTTGTTAGTGAGTGAAATTTCAGAAAAACCGATGTGGTCCCCCACATCAGTTTTTTTCAATTTTGACCCAAAACCGACTTTTTTCAAAAATGCGCGCTACCTTCCTCATAGTTAGCTATGACTACCAGGAACCATTTCGAGCAAGAAAAATGCCAATCAACTTGTCATGGAAGGATTTTGGTGTAATTAGAGGCCATTTTGGTAGTCAGTCAAAATTCAGAAAATTCCATGTGGTCCCCCGCAGTAGCTGTTTTCAATTTTGGCCCAAAACCGACTTTTTTCAGAAATGCGCGCTACCTTCCTCATAGTTAGCTATGACTACCAGGAACCATTTCGAGCAAGAAAAATGCCAATCAACTTGTCATGGAAGGATTTTGGTGTAATTTGAGGCCATTTTGTTAGTGAGTGAAATTTCAGAAAAACCGATGTGGTCCCCAACATCAGTTTTTTTCCGTTTGACCCAAAACCGACTTTTTTCAGAAAAGCGCGCTATCTTCCTCATAGTTAGCTATGACTACCAGGAACTATTTCGAGCAAGAAAAATGCCAATCAACTTGTCATGGAAGGATTTTGGTGTAATTTGAGGCCATTTTTGTAGTCAGTCAAATTTCAGAAAATTCCATGTGGTCCCCCGCAGTAGCTTTTTTCAATTTTGGCCAAAAACCGACTTTTTTCAGAAATGCGCGCTACCTTCCTCATAGCTAGCTATGACTACCAGGAACCATTCCCAGCAAGAAAAATGCCAATCAACTTGTCATGGAAAGATGTTGGTGTAATTTGAGGCCATTTTGGTAGTCAGTCAAATTTCAGAAAATTCCATGTGGTCCCCCGCAGTAGCTTTTTTCAATTTTGGCCAAAAACCGACTTTTTTCAGAAATGCGCGCTACCTTCCTCATAGCTAGCTATGACTACCAGGAACCATTCCCAGCAAGAAAAATGCCAATCAACTTGTCATGGAAAGATGTTGGTGTAATTTGAGGCCATTTTGGTAGTCAGTCAAATTTCAGAAAATTCCATGTGGTCCCCCGCAGTAGCTTTTTTCAATTTTGGCCCAAAACCGACTTTTTTCAGAAATGCGCACTACCTTCCTCATAGCTAGCTATGACTACCAGGAACCATTCCCAGCAAGAAAAATGCCAATCAACTTGTCATGGAAGGATTTTGGTGTAATTTGAGGCCATTTTGGTAGTCAGTCAAATTTCAGAAAATTCCATGTGGTCCCCCGCAGTAGCTTTTTTCAATTTTGGCCCCGAACCGACTTTTTTCAGAAATGCGCGCTACCTTCCTCATAGCTAGCTATGACTACCAGGAACCATTCCCAGCAAGAAAAATGCCAATCAACTTGTCATGGAAGGATTTTGGTGTATTTTGAGGCCATTTTGGTAGTCAGTCAAAATTCAGAAAATTCCATGTGGTCCCCCGCAGTAGCTTTTTTCAATTTTGGCCCAAAACCGACTTTCTTCAGAAATGCGCGCTACCTTCCTCATAGCTAGCTATGACTACCAGGAACCATTCCCAGCAAGAAAAATGCCAATCAACTTGTCATGGAAAGATGTTGGTGTAATTTGAGGCCATTTTGGTAGTCAGTCAAATTTCAGAAAATTCCATGTGGTCCCTCGCAGTAGCTTTTTTCAATTTTGGCCCAAAACCGACTTTTTTCAGAAATGCGCGCTACCTTCCTCATAGCTAGCTATGACTACCAGGAACCATTCCCAGCAAGAAAAATGCCAATCAACTTGTCATGGAAGGATTTTGGTGTAATTTGAGGCCATTTTGGTAGTCAGTCAAAATTCAGAAAATTCCATGTAGTCCCCCGCAGTAGCTGTTTTCAATTTCGGCCCAAAACCGACTTTTTTCAGAAATGCGCACTACCTTCCTCATAGCTAGCTATGACTACCAGGAACCATTCCCAGCAAGAAAAATGCCAATCAACTTGTCATGGAAGGATTTTTGTGTAATTTGAGGCCATTTTGGTAGTCAGTCAAATTTCAGAAAATTCCATGTGGTCCCCCGCAGTAGCTTTTTTCAATTTTGGCCCGAAACCGACTTTCTTCAGAAATGCGCGCTACCTTCCTCATAGCTAGCTATGACTACCAGGAACCATTCCCAGCAAGAAAAATGCCAATCAACTTGTCATGGAAAGATGTTGGTGTAATTTGAGGCCATTTTGGTAGTCAGTCAAATTTCAGAAAATTCCATGTGGTCCCCCGCAGTAGCTTTTTTCAATTTTGGCCCAAAACCGACTTTTTTCAGAAATGCGCGCTACCTTCCTCATAGCTAGCTATGACTACCAGGAACCATTCCCAGCAAGAAAAATGCCAATCAACTTGTCATGGAAGGATTTTGGTGTAATTTGAGGCCATTTTGGTAGTCAGTCAAAATTCAGAAAATTCCATGTGGTCCCCCGCAGTAGCTGTTTTCAATTTTGGCCCAAAACTGACTTTTTTCAGAAATGCGCACTACCTTCCTCATAGCTAGCTATGACTACCAGGAACCATTCCCAGCAAGACAAATGCCAATCAACTTGTCATGGAAAGATGTTGGTGTAATTTGAGGCCATTTTGGTAGTCAGTCAAATTTCAGAAAATTCCATGTGGTCCCCCGCAGTAGCTTTTTTCAATTTTGGCCCAAAACCGACTTTTTTCAGAAATGCGCGCTACCTTCCTCATAGCTAGCTATGACTACCAGGAACCATTCCCATCAAGAAAAATGCCAATCAACTTGTCATGGAAGGATGTTGGTGTAATTTGAGGCCATTTTGGTAGTCAGTCAAATTTCAGAAAATTCCATGTGGTCCCCCGCAGTAGCTTTTTTCAATTTTGGCCCAAAACCGACTTTTTTCAGAAATGCGCACTACCTTCCTCATAGCTAGCTATGACTACCAGGAACCATTCCCAGCAAGAAAAATGCCAATCAACTTGTCATGGAAGGATTTTGGTGTAATTTGAGGCCATTTTGGTAGTCAGTCAAATTTCAGAAAATTCCATGTGGTCCCCCGCAGTAGCTTTTTTCAATTTTGGCCCCGAACCGACTTTTTTCAGAAATGGGCGCTACCTTCCTCATAGCTAGCTATGACTACCAGGAACCATTCCCAGCAAGAAAAATGCCAATCAACTTGTCATGGAAGGATTTTGGTGTAATTTGAGGCCATTTTGGTAGTCAGTCAAAATTCAGAAAATTCCATGTGGTCCCCCGCAGTAGCTTTTTTCAATTTTGGCCCAAAACCGACTTTCTTCAGAAATGCGCGCTACCTTCCTCATAGCTAGCTATGACTACCAGGAACCATTCCCAGCAAGAAAAATGCCAATCAACTTGTCATGGAAAGATGTTGGTGTAATTTGAGGCCATTTTGGTAGTCAGTCAAATTTCAGAAAATTCCATGTGGTCCCTCGCAGTAGCTTTTTTTTTTTAATTTTGGCCCAAAACCGACTTTTTTCAGAAATGCGCGCTACCTTCCTCATAGCTAGCTATGACTACCAGGAACCATTCCAAGCAAGAAAAATGCCAATCAACTTGTCATGGAAGGATTTTGGTGTAATTTGAGGCCATTTTGGTAGTCAGTCAAAATTCAGAAAATTCCATGTAGTCCCCCGCAGTAGCTGTTTTCAATTTCGGCCCAAAACCGACTTTTTTCAGAAATGCGCACTACCTTCCTCATAGCTAGCTATGACTACCAGGAACCATTCCCAGCAAGAATAATGCCAATCAACTTGTCATGGAAGGATTTTTGTGTAATTTGAGGCCATTTTGGTAGTCAGTCAAATTTCAGAAAATTCCATGTGGTCCCCCGCAGTAGCTTTTTTCAATTTTGGCCCGAAACCGACTTTCTTCAGAAATGCGCGCTACCTTCCTCATAGCTAGCTATGACTACCAGGAACCATTCCCAGCAAGAAAAATGCCAATCAACTTGTCATGGAAAGATGTTGGTGTAATTTGAGGCCATTTTGGTAGTCAGTCAAATTTCAGAAAATTCCATGTGGTCCCCCGCAGTAGCTTTTTTCAATTTTGGCCCAAAACCGACTTTTTTCAGAAATGCGCGCTACCTTCCTCATAGCTAGCTATGACTACCAGGAACCATTCCCAGCAAGAAAAATGCCAATCAACTTGTCATGGAAGGATTTTGGTGTAATTTGAGGCCATTTTGGTAGTCAGTCAAAATTCAGAAAATTCCATGTGGTCCCCCGCAGTAGCTGTTTTCAATTTTGGCCCAAAACTGACTTTTTTCAGAAATGCGCACTACCTTCCTCATAGCTAGCTATGACTACCAGGAACCATTCCCAGCAAGAAAAATGCCAATCAACTTGTCATGGAAAGATGTTGGTGTAATTTGAGGCCATTTTGGTAGTCAGTCAAATTTCAGAAAATTCCATGTGGTCCCCCGCAGTAGCTTTTTTCAATTTTGGCCCAAAACCGACTTTTTTCAGAAATGCGCGCTACCTTCCTCATAGCTAGCTATGACTACCAGGAACCATTCCCATCAAGAAAAATGCCAATCAACTTGTCATGGAAGGATGTTGGTGTAATTTGAGGCCGTTTTGGTAGTCAGTCAAATTTCAGAAAATTCCATGTGGTCCCCCGCAGTAGCTGTTTTCAATTTTGGCCCAAAACCGACTTTTTTCAGAAATGCGCGCTACCTTCCTCATAGCTAGCTATGACTACCAGGAACCATTCCCAGCAAGAAAAATGCCAATCAACTTGTCATGGAAGGATTTTGGTGTAATTTGAGGCTGTTTTGGTAGTCAGTCAAATTTCAGAAAATTCCATGTGGTCCCCCGCAGTAGCTTTTTTCAATTTTGGCCCAAAACCGACTTTCTTCAGAAATGTGTGCTACCTTCCTCATAGCTAGCTATGAATACCAGGAACCATTCCCAGCAAGAAAAATGCCAATCAACTTGTCATGGAAGGATTTTGGTGTAATTTGAGGCTGTTTTGGTAGTCAGTCAAATTTCAGAAAATTCCATGTGGTCCCCCGCAGTAGCTTTTTTCAATTTTGGCCCAAAACCGACTTTTTTCAGAAATGCGCGCTACCTTCCTCATAGCTAGCTATGACTACCAGGAACCATTCCCAGCAAGAAAAATGCCAATCAACTTGTCATGGAAGGATTTTGGTGTAATTTGAGGCTGTTTTGGTAGTCAGTCAAATTTCAGAAAATTCCATGTGGTCCCCCGCAGTAGCTTTTTTCAATTTTGGCCCAAAACCGACTTTCTTCAGAAATGCGCGCTACCTTCCTCATAGCTAGCTATGACTACCAGGAACCATTCCCAGCAAGAAAAATGCCAATCAACTTGTCATGGAAAGATGTTGGTGTAATTTGAGGCCATTTTGGTAGTCAGTCAAATTTCAGGAAATTCCATGTGGTCCCCCGCAGTAGCTTTTTTCAATTTTGGCCCAAAACCGACTTTCTTCAGAAATGCGCGCTACCTTCCTCATAGCTAGCTATGACTACCAGGAACCATTCCCAGCAAGAAAAATGCCAATCAACTTGTCATGGAAGGATGTTGGTGTAATTTGAGGCCATTTTGGTAGTCAGTCAAATTTCAGAAAATTCCATGTGGTCCCCCGCAGTAGCTTTTTTAAATTTTGGCCAAAAAAACCGACTTTCTTCAGAAATGCGCGCTACCTTCCTCATAGCTAGCTATGACTACCAGGAACCATTCCCAGCAAGAAAAATGCCAATCAACTTGTCATGGAAGGATGTTGGTGTAATTTGAGGCCGTTTTGGTAGTCAGTCAAATTTCAGAAAATTCCATGTGGTCCCCCGCAGTAGCTATTTTCAATTTTGGCCCAAAACCGACTTTTTTCAGAAATGCGCGCTTCCTTCCTCATAGCCAGCTATGACTACCAGGAACCATTCCCAGCAAGAAAAATGCCAATCAACTTGTCATGGAAGGATGTTGGTGTAATTTGAGGCCATTTTGGTAGTCAGTCAAATTTCAGAAAATTCCATGTGGTCCCCCGCAGTAGCTTTTTTCAATTTTGGCCCAAAACCGACTTTTTTCAGAAATGCGCGCTACCTTCCTCATAGCTAGCTATGACTACCAGGAACCATTCCCAGCAAGAAAAATGCCAATCAACTTGTCATGGAAGGATTTTGGTGTAATTTGAGGCCGTTTTGGTAGTCAGTCAAATTTCAGAAAATTCCATGTGGTCCCCCGCAGTAGCTTTTTTCAATTTTGGCCCAACACCGACTTTCTTCAGAAATGCGCGCTACCTTCCTCATAGCTAGCTATGACTACCAGGAACCATTCCCAGCAAGAAAAATGCCAATCAACTTGTCATGGAAAGATGTTGGTGTAATTTGAGGCCATTTTGGTAGTCAGTCAAATTTCAGAAAATTCCATGTGGTCCCCCGCAGTAGCTTTTTTAAATTTTGGCCCAAAACCGACTTTTTTCAGAAATGCGCGCTACCTTCCTCATAGCTTGCTATGACTACCAGGAACCATTCCCAGCAAGAAAAATGCCAATCAACTTGTCATGGAAGGATGTTGGTGTAATTTGAGGCCATTTTGGTAGTCAGTCAAATTTCAGAAAATTCCATGTGGTCCCCCGCAGTAGTTTTTTTCAATTTTGGCCCAAAACCGACTTTTTTCAGAAATGCGCGCTACCTTCCTCATAGCTAGCTATGACTACCAGGAACCATTCCCAGCAAGAAAAATGCCAATCAACTTGTCATGGAAGGATTTTGGTGTAATTTGAGGCCGTTTTGGTAGTCAGTCAAATTTCAGAAAATTCCATGTGGTCCCCCGCAGTAGCTTTTTTCAATTTTGGCCCAAAACCGACTTTCTTCAGAAATGCGCGCTACCTTCCTCATAGCTAGCTATGACTATCAGGAACCATTCCCAGCAAGAAAAATGCCAATCAACTTGTCATGGAAAGATGTTGGTGTAATTTGAGGCCATTTTGGTAGTCAGTCAAATTTCAGAAAATTCCATGTGGTCCCCCGCAGTAGCTTTTTTCAATTTTGGCCCAAAACCGACTTTCTTCAGAAATGCGCGCTACCTTCCTCATAGCTAGCTATGACTACCAGGAACCATTCCCAGCAAGAAAAATGCCAATCAACTTGTCATGGAAGGATTTTGGTGTAATTTGAGGCCATTTTGGTAGTCAGTCAAAATTCAGAAAATTCCATGTGGTCCCCCGCAGTAGCTGTTTTCAATTTTGGCCCAAAACCGACTTTTTTCAGAAATGCGCGCTACCTTCCTCATAGCTAGCTATGACTACCAGGAACCATTCCCAGCAAGAAAAATGCCAATCAACTTGTCATGGAAGGATTTTGGTGTAATTTGAGGCCGTTTTGGTAGTCAGTCAAATTTCAGAAAATTCCATGTGGTCCCCCGCAGTAGCTTTTTTCAATTTTGGCCCAAAACCGACTTTCTTCAGAAATGCGCGCTACCTTCCTCATAGCTAGCTATGACTACCAGGAACCATTCCCAGCAAGAAAAATGCCAATCAACTTGTCATGGAAGGATTTTGGTGTAATTTGAGGCCGTTTTGGTAGTCAGTCAAATTTCAGAAAATTCCATGTGGTCCCCCGCAGTAGCTTTTTTCAATTTTGGCCCAAAACCGACTTTCATCAGAAATGCGCGCTACCTTCCTCATAGCTAGCTATGACTACCAGGAACCATTCCCAGCAAGAAAAATGCCAATCAACTTGTCATGGAAAGATGTTGGTGTAATTTGAGGCCATTTTGGTAGTCAGTCAAATTTCAGAAAATTCCATGTGGTCCCCCGCAGTAGCTTTTTTCAATTTTGGCCCAAAACCGACTTTTTTCAGAAATGCGCGCTACCTTCCTCATAGCCAGCTATGACTTCCAGGAACCATTCCCAGCAAGAAAAATGCCAATCAACTTGTCATGGAAGGATTTTGGTGTAATTTGAGGCTGTTTTGGTAGTCAGTCAAATTTCAGAAAATTCCATGTGGTCCCCCGCAGTAGCTTTTTTCAATTTTGGCCCAAAACCGACTTTCTTCAGAAATGCGCGCTACCTTCCTCATAGCTAGCTATGACTACCAGGAACCATTCCCAGCAAGAATAATGCCAATCAACTTGTCATGGAAAGATGTTGGTGTAATTTGAGGCCATTTTGGTAGTCAGTCAAATTTCAGAAAATTCCATGTGGTCCCCCGCAGTAGCTTTTTTCAATTTTGGCCCAAAACCGACTTTCTTCAGAAATGCGCGCTACCTTCCTCATAGCTAGCTATGACTACCAGGAACCATTCCCAGCAAGAAAAATGCCAATCAACTTGTCATGGAAAGATGTTGGGGTAATTTGAGGCCATTTTGGTAGTCAGTCAAATTTCAGAAAATTCCATGTGGTCCCCCGTAGTAGCTTTTTTCAATTTTGGCCCAAAACCGACTTTTTTTCAGAAATGTGCGCTACCTTCCTCATAGCTAGCTATGACTACCAGGAACCATTCCCAGCAAGAAAAATGCCAATCAACTTGTCATGGAAGGATTTTGGTGTAATTTGAGGCTGTTTTGGTAGTCAGTCAAATTTCAGAAAATTCCATGTGGTCCCCCGCAGTAGCTTTTTTCAATTTTGGCCCAAAACCGACTTTCTTCAGAAATGCGCGCTACCTTCCTCATAGCTAGCTATGACTACCAGGAACCATTCCCAGCAAGAAAAATGCCAATCAACTTGTCATGGAAAGATGTTGGTGTAATTTGAGGCCATTTTGGTAGTCAGTCAAATTTCAGAAAATTCCATGTGGTCCCCCGCAGTAGCTTTTTTCAATTTTGGCCCAAAACCGACTTTTTTCAGAAATGTGCGCTACCTTCCTCATAGCTAGCTATGACTACCAGGAACCATTCCCAGCAAGAAAAATGCCAATCAACTTGTCATGGAAGGATGTTGGTGTAATTTGAGGCCGTTTTGGTAGTCAGTCAAATTTCAGAAAATTCCATGTGGTCCCCCGCAGTAGCTTTTTTAAATTTTGGCCCCAAACCGACTTTTTTCAGAAATGCGCGCTACCTTCCTCATAGCCAGCTATGACTACCAGGAACCATTCCCAGCAAGAAAAATGCCAATCAACTTGTCATGGAAGGATTTTAGTGTAATTTGAGGCCGTTTTGGTAGTCAGTCAAATTTCAGAAAATTCCATGTGGTCCCCCGCAGTAGCTTTTTTCAATTTTGGCCCAAAACCGACTTTCTTCAGAAATGCGCGCTACCTTCCTCATAGCTAGCTATGACTACCAGGAACCATTCCCAGCAAGAAAAATGCCAATCAACTTGTCATGGAAAGATGTTGGTGTAATTTGAGGCCATTTTGGTAGTCAGTCAAATTTCAGAAAATTCCATGTGGTCCCCCGCAGTAGCTTTTTTCAATTTTGGCCCAAAACCGACTTTTTTCAGAAATGCGCGCTACCTTCCTCATAGCTAGCTATGACTACCAGGAACCATTCCCAGCAAGAAAAATGCCAATCAACTTGTCATGGAAGGATTTTGGTGTAATTTGAGGCTGTTTTGGTAGTCAGTCAAATTTCAGAAAATTCCATGTGGTCCCCCGCAGTAGCTTTTTCCAATTTTGGCCCAAAACCGACTTTCTTCAGAAATGCGCGCTACCTTCCTCATAGCTAGCTATGACTACCAGGAACCATTCCCAGCAAGAAAAATGCCAATCAACTTGTCATGGAAAGATGTTGGTGTAATTTGAGGCCATTTTGGTAGTCAGTCAAATTTCAGAAAATTCCATGTGGTCCCCCGCAGTAGCTTTTTTCAATTTTGGCCCAAAACCGACTTTCTTCAGAAATGCGCGCTACCTTCCTCATAGCTAGCTATGACTACCAGGAACCATTCCCAGCAAGAAAAATGCCAATCAACTTGTCATGGAAAGATGTTGGTGTAATTTGAGGCCAATTTGGTAGTCAGTCAAATTTCAGAAAATTTCATGTGGTCCCCCGCAGTAGCTGTTTTCAATTTTGGCCCAAAACCGACTTTCTTCAGAAATGCGCGCTACCTTCCTCATAGCTAGCTATGACTACCAGGAACCATTCCCAGCAAGAAAAATGCCAATCAACTTGTCATGGAAGGATTTTGGTGTAATTTGAGGCCATTTTGGTAGTCAGTCAAAATTCAGAAAATTCCATGTGGTCCCCCGCAGTAGCTGTTTTCAATTTTGGCCCAAAACCGACTTTTTTCAGAAATGCGCGCTACCTTCCTCATAGTTAGCTATGACTACCAGGAACCATTTCGAGCAAGAAAAATGCCAATCAACTTGTCATGGAAGGATTTTGGTGTAATTTGAGGCCATTTTGGTAGTCAGTCAAATTTCAGAAAAACCGATGTGGTCCCCCACATCAGTTTTTTTCCGTTTGACCCAAAACCGACTTTCTTCAGAAATGCGCGCTACCTTCCTCATAGCTAGCTATGACTACCAGGAACCATTCCCAGCAAGAAAAATGCCAATCAACTTGTCATGGAAAGATGTTGGTGTAATTTGAGGCCATTTTGGTAGTCAGTCAAATTTCAGAAAATTCCATGTGGTCCCCCGCAGTAGCTTTTTTCAATTTTGGCCCCAAACCGACTTTCTTCAGAAATGCGCGCTACCTTCCTCATAGCTAGCTATGACTACCAGGAACCATTCCCAGCAAGAAAAATGCCAATCAACTTGTCATGGAAAGATGTTGGTGTAATTTGAGGCCATTTTGGTAGTCAGTCAAATTTCAGAAAATTCCATGTGGTCCCCCGCAGTAGCTTTTTTCAATTTTGGCCCAAAACCGACTTTCTTCAGAAATGCGCGCTACCTTCCTCATAGCTAGCTATGACTACCAGGAACCATTCCCAGCAAGAAAAATGCCAATCAACTTGTCATGGAAGGATTTTGGTGTAATTTGAGGCTGTTTTGGTAGTCAGTCAAATTTCAGAAAATTCCATGTGGTCCCCCGCAGTAGCTTTTTTCAATTTTGGCCCAAAACCGACTTTCTTCAGAAATGCGCGCTACCTTCCTCATAGCTAGCTATGACTACCAGGAACCATTCCCAGCAAGAAAAATGCCAATCAACTTGTCATGGAAAGATGTTGGTGTAATTTGAGGCCATTTTGGTAGTCAGTCAAATTTCAGAAAATTCCATGTGGTCCCCCGCAGTAGCTTTTTTCAATTTTGGCCCAAAACCGACTTTCTTCAGAAATGCGCGCTTCCTTCCTCATAGCTAGCTATGACTACCAGGAACCATTCCCAGCAATAAAAATGCCAATCAACTTGTCATGGAAAGATGTTGGTGTAATTTGAGGCCATTTTGGTAGTCAGTCAAATTTCAGAAAATTCCATGTGGTCCCCCGCAGTAGCTTTTTTCAATTTTGGCCCAAAACCGACTTTTTTCAGAAATGCGCGCTACCTTCCTCATAGCCAGCTATGACTACCAGGAACCATTCCCAGCAAGAAAAATGCCAATCAACTTGTCATGGAAGGATTTTGGTGTAATTTGAGGCCGTTTTGGTAGTCAGTCAAATTTCAGAAAATTCCATGTGGTCCCCTGCAGTAGCTTTTTTCAATTTTGGCCCAAAACCGACTTTCTTCAGAAATGCGCGCTACCTTCCTCATAGCTAGCTATGACTACCAGGAACCATTCCCAGCAAGAAAAATGCCAATCAACTTGTCATGGAAAGATGTTGGTGTAATTTGAGGCCATTTTGGTAGTCAGTCAAATTTCAGAAAATTCCATGTGGTCCCCCGCAGTAGCTTTTTTCAATTTTGGCCCAAAACCGACTTTTTTCAGAAATGCGCGCTACCTTCCTCATAGCTACCAGGAACCATTCCCAGCAAGAAAAATGCCAATCAACTTGTCATGGAAGGATTTTGGTGTAATTTGAGGCTGTTTTGGTAGTCAGTCAAATTTCAGAAAATTCCATGTGGTCCCCCGCAGTAGCTTTTTTCAATTTTGGCCCAAAACCGACTTTCTTCAGAAATGCGCGCTACCTTCCTCATAGCTAGCTATGACTACCAGGAACCATTCCCAGCAAGAAAAATGCCAATCAACTTGTCATGGAAAGATGTTGGTGTAATTTGAGGCCATTTTGGTAGTCAGTCAAATTTCAGAAAATTCCATGTGGTCCCCCGCAGTAGCTTTTTTCAATTTTGGCCCAAAACCGACTTTTTTCAGAAATGTGCGCTACCTTCCTCATAGCTAGCTATGACTACCAGGAACCATTCCCAGCAAGAAAAATGCCAATCAACTTGTCATGGAAGGATGTTGGTGTAATTTGAGGCCGTTTTGGTAGTCAGTCAAATTTCAGAAAATTCCATGTGGTCCCCCGCAGTAGCTTTTTTCAATTTTGGCCCAAAACCGACTTTTTTCAGAAATGCGCGCTACCTTCCTCATAGCCAGCTATGACTACCAGGAACCATTCCCAGCAAGAAAAATGCCAATCAACTTGTCATGGAAGGATTTTGGTGTAATTTGAGGCCGTTTTGGTAGTCAGTCAAATTTCAGAAAATTCCATGTGGTCCCCCGCAGTAGCTTTTTTCAATTTTGGCCCAAAACCGACTTTCTTCAGAAATGCGCGCTACCTTCCTCATAGCTAGCTATGACTACCAGGAACCATTCCCAGCAAGAAAAATGCCAATCAACTTGTCATGGAAAGATGTTGGTGTAATTTGAGGCCATTTTGGTAGTCAGTCAAATTTCAGAAAATTCCATGTGGTCCCCCGCAGTAGCTATTTTCAATTTTGGCCCAAAACCGACTTTTTTCAGAAATGCGCGCTACCTTCCTCATAGCTAGCTATGACTACCAGGAACCATTCCCAGCAAGAAAAATGCCAATCAACTTGTCATGGAAGGATTTTGGTGTAATTTGAGGCTGTTTTGGTAGTCAGTCAAATTTCAGAAAATTCCATGTGGTCCCCCGCAGTAGCTTTTTCCAATTTTGGCCCAAAACCGACTTTCTTCAGAAATGCGCGCTACCTTCCTCATAGCTAGCTATGACTACCAGGAACCATTCCCAGCAAGAAAAATGCCAATCAACTTGTCATGGAAAGATGTTGGTGTAATTTGAGGCCATTTTGGTAGTCAGTCAAATTTCAGAAAATTCCATGTGGTCCCCCGCAGTAGCTTTTTTCAATTTTGGCCCAAAACCGACTTTCTTCAGAAATGCGCGCTACCTTCCTCATAGCTAGCTATGACTACCAGGAACCATTCCCAGCAAGAAAAATGCCAATCAACTTGTCATGGAAAGATGTTGGTGTAATTTGAGGCCAATTTGGTAGTCAGTCAAATTTCAGAAAATTTCATGTGGTCCCCCGCAGTAGCTGTTTTCAATTTTGGCCCAAAACCGACTTTTTTCAGAAATGCGCGCTACCTTTCTCATAGCTAGCTATGACTACCAGGAACCATTCCCAGCAAGAAAAATGCCAATCAACTTGTCATGGAAGGATTTTGGTGTAATTTGAGGCCATTTTGGTAGTCAGTCAAAATTCAGAAAATTCCATGTGGTCCCCCGCAGTAGCTGTTTTCAATTTTGGCCCAAAACCGACTTTTTTCAGAAATGCGCGCTACCTTCCTCATAGTTAGCTATGACTACCAGGAACCATTTCGAGCAAGAAAAATGCCAATCAACTTGTCATGGAAGGATTTTGGTGTAATTTGAGGCCATTTTGTTAGTGAGTGAAATTTCAGAAAAACCGATGTGGTCCCCCACATCAGTTTTTTTCCGTTTGACCCAAAACCGACTTTCTTCAGAAATGCGCGCTACCTTCCTCATAGCTAGCTATGACTACCAGGAACCATTCCCAGCAAGAAAAATGCCAATCAACTTGTCATGGAAAGATGTTGGTGTAATTTGAGGCCATTTTGGTAGTCAGTCAAATTTCAGAAAATTCCATGTGGTCCCCCGCAGTAGCTTTTTTCAATTTTGGCCCCAAACCGACTTTCTTCAGAAATGCGCGCTACCTTCCTCATAGCTAGCTATGACTACCAGGAACCATTCCCAGCAAGAAAAATGCCAATCAACTTGTCATGGAAAGATGTTGGTGTAATTTGAGGCCATTTTGGTAGTCAGTCAAATTTCAGAAAATTCCATGTGGTCCCCCGCAGTAGCTTTTTTCAATTTTGGCCCCAAACCGACTTTCTTCAGAAATGCGCGCTACCTTCCTCATAGCTAGCTATGACTACCAGGAACCATTCCCAGCAAGAAAAATGCCAATCAACTTGTCATGGAAAGATGTTGGTGTAATTTGAGGCCATTTTGGTAGTCAGTCAAATTTCAGAAAATTCCATGTGGTCCCCCGCAGTAGCTTTTTTCAATTTTGGCCCCAAACCGACTTTCTTCAGAAATGCGCGCTACCTTCCTCATAGCTAGCTATGACTACCAGGAACCATTCCCAGCAAGAAAAATGCCAATCAACTTGTCATGGAAAGATGTTGGTGTAATTTGAGGCCATTTTGGTAGTCAGTCAAATTTCAGAAAATTCCATGTGGTCCCCCGCAGTAGCTTTTTTCAATTTTGGCCCAAAACCGACTTTCTTCAGAAATGCGCGCTACCTTCCTCATAGCTAGCTATGACTACCAGGAACCATTCCCAGCAAGAAAAATGCCAATCAACTTGTCATGGAAGGATTTTGGTGTAATTTGAGGCTGTTTTGGTAGTCAGTCAAATTTCAGAAAATTCCATGTGGTCCCCCGCAGTAGCTTTTTTCAATTTTGGCCCAAAACCGACTTTCTTCAGAAATGCGCGCTACCTTCCTCATAGCTAGCTATGACTACCAGGAACCATTCCCAGCAAGAAAAATGCCAATCAACTTGTCATGGAAAGATGTTGGTGTAATTTGAGGCCATTTTGGTAGTCAGTCAAATTTCAGAAAATTCCATGTGGTCCCCCGCAGTAGCTTTTTTCAATTTTGGCCCAAAACCGACTTTCTTCAGAAATGCGCGCTTCCTTCCTCATAGCTAGCTATGACTACCAGGAACCATTCCCAGCAATAAAAATGCCAATCAACTTGTCATGGAAACATGTTGGTGTAATTTGAGGCCATTTTGGTAGTCAGTCAAATTTCAGAAAATTCCATGTGGTCCCCCGCAGTAGCTTTTTTCAATTTTGGCCCAAAACCGACTTTTTTCAGAAATGCGCGCTACCTTCCTCATAGCCAGCTATGACTACCAGGAACCATTCCCAGCAAGAAAAATGCCAATCAACTTGTCATGGAAGGATTTTGGTGTAATTTGAGGCCGTTTTGGTAGTCAGTCAAATTTCAGAAAATTCCATGTGGTCCCCCGCAGTAGCTTTTTTCAATTTTGGCCCAAAACCGACTTTCTTCAGAAATGCGCGCTACCTTCCTCATAGCTAGCTATGACTACCAGGAACCATTCCCAGCAAGAAAAATGCCAATCAACTTGTCATGGAAAGATGTTGGTGTAATTTGAGGCCATTTTGGTAGTCAGTCAAATTTCAGAAAATTCCATGTGGTCCCCCGCAGTAGCTGTTTTCAATTTTGGCCCAAAACCGACTTTCTTCAGAAATGCGCGCTACCTTCCTCATAGCTAGCTATGACTACCAGGAACCATTCCCAGCAAGAAAAATGCCAATCAACTTGTCATGGAAGGATTTTGGTGTAATTTGAGGCTGTTTTGGTAGTCAGTCAAATTTCAGAAAATTCCATGTGGTCCCCCGCAGTAGCTTTTTTCAATTTTGGCCCAAAACCGACTTTCTTCAGAAATGCGCGCTACCTTCCTCATAGCTAGCTATGACTACCAGGAACCATTCCCAGCAAGAAAAATGCCAATCAACTTGTCATGGAAAGATGTTGGTGTAATTTGAGGCCATTTTGGTAGTCAGTCAAATTTCAGAAAATTCCATGTGGTCCCCCGCAGTAGCTTTTTTCAATTTTGGCCCAAAACCGACTTTCTTCAGAAATGCGCGCTTCCTTCCTCATAGCTAGCTATGACTACCAGGAACCATTCCCAGCAATAAAAATGCCAATCAACTTGTCATGGAAACATGTTGGTGTAATTTGAGGCCATTTTGGTAGTCAGTCAAATTTCAGAAAATTCCATGTGGTCCCCCGCAGTAGCTTTTTTCAATTTTGGCCCAAAACCGACTTTTTTCAGAAATGCGCGCTACCTTCCTCATAGCCAGCTATGACTACCAGGAACCATTCCCAGCAAGAAAAATGCCAATCAACTTGTCATGGAAGGATTTTGGTGTAATTTGAGGCCGTTTTGGTAGTCAGTCAAATTTCAGAAAATTCCATGTGGTCCCCCGCAGTAGCTTTTTTCAATTTTGGCCCAAAACCGACTTTCTTCAGAAATGCGCGCTACCTTCCTCATAGCTAGCTATGACTACCAGGAACCATTCCCAGCAAGAAAAATGCCAATCAACTTGTCATGGAAAGATGTTGGTGTAATTTGAGGCCATTTTGGTAGTCAGTCAAATTTCAGAAAATTCCATGTGGTCCCCCGCAGTAGCTGTTTTCAATTTTGGCCCAAAACCGACTTTTTTCAGAAATGCGCGCTACCTTCCTCATAGCTAGCTATGACTACCAGGAACCATTCCCAGCAAGAAAAATGCCAATCAACTTGTCATGGAAGGATTTTGGTGTAATTTGAGGCCATTTTGGTAGTCAGTCAAATTCAGAAAATTCCATGTGGTCCCCCGCAGTAGCTGTTTTCAATTTTGGCCCAAAACCGACTTTTTTCAGAAATGCGCGCTACCTTCCTCATAGTTAGCTATGACTACCAGGAACCATTTCGAGCAAGAAAAATGCCAATCAACTTGTCATGGAAGGATTTTGGTGTAATTTGAGGCCATTTTGTTAGTGAGTGAAATTTCAGAAAAACCGATGTGGTCCCCCACATCAGTTTTTTTCCGTTTGACCCAAAACCGACTTTCTTCAGAAATGCGCGCTACCTTCCTCATAGCTAGCTATGACTACCAGGAACCATTCCCAGCAAGAAAAATGCCAATCAACTTGTCATGGAAAGATGTTGGTGTAATTTGAGGCCATTTTGGTAGTCAGTCAAATTTCAGAAAATTCCATGTGGTCCCCCGCAGTAGCTTTTTTCAATTTTGGCCCCAAACCGACTTTCTTCAGAAATGCGCGCTACCTTCCTCATAGCTAGCTATGACTACCAGGAACCATTCCCAGCAAGAAAAATGCCAATCAACTTGTCATGGAAAGATGTTGGTGTAATTTGAGGCCATTTTGGTAGTCAGTCAAATTTCAGAAAATTCCATGTGGTCCCCCGCAGTAGCTTTTTTCAATTTTGGCCCAAAACCGACTTTCTTCAGAAATGCGCGCTACCTTCCTCATAGCTAGCTATGACTACCAGGAACCATTCCCAGCAAGAAAAATGCCAATCAACTTGTCATGGAAGGATTTTGGTGTAATTTGAGGCTGTTTTGGTAGTCAGTCAAATTTCAGAAAATTCCATGTGGTCCCCCGCAGTAGCTTTTTTCAATTTTGGCCCAAAACCGACTTTCTTCAGAAATGCGCGCTACCTTCCTCATAGCTAGCTATGACTACCAGGAACCATTCCCAGCAAGAAAAATGCCAATCAACTTGTCATGGAAAGATGTTGGTGTAATTTGAGGCCATTTTGGTAGTCAGTCAAATTTCAGAAAATTCCATGTGGTCCCCCGCAGTAGCTTTTTTCAAATTTGGCCCAAAACCGACTTTCTTCAGAAATGCGCGCTTCCTTCCTCATAGCTAGCTATGACTACCAGGAACCATTCCCAGCAATAAAAATGCCAATCAACTTGTCATGGAAAGATGTTGGTGTAATTTGAGGCCATTTTGGTAGTCAGTCAAATTTCAGAAAATTCCATGTGGTCCCCCGCAGTAGCTTTTTTCAATTTTGGCCCAAAACCGACTTTTTTCAGAAATGCGCGCTACCTTCCTCATAGCCAGCTATGACTACCAGGAACCATTCCCAGCAAGAAAAATGCCAATCAACTTGTCATGGAAGGATTTTGGTGTAATTTGAGGCCGTTTTGGTAGTCAGTCAAATTTCAGAAAATTCCATGTGGTCCCCCGCAGTAGCTTTTTTCAATTTTGGCCCAAAACCGACTTTCTTCAGAAATGCGCGCTACCTTCCTCATAGCTAGCTATGACTACCAGGAACCATTCCCAGCAAGAAAAATGCCAATCAACTTGTCATGGAAAGATGTTGGTGTAATTTGAGGCCATTTTGGTAGTCAGTCAAATTTCAGAAAATTCCATGTGGTCCCCCGCAGTAGCTGTTTTCAATTTTGGCCCAAAACCGACTTTTTTCAGAAATGCGCGCTACCTTCCTCATAGCTAGCTATGACTACCAGGAACCATTCCCAGCAAGAAAAATGCCAATCAACTTGTCATGGAAGGATTTTGGTGTAATTTGAGGCCATTTTGGTAGTCAGTCAAATTCAGAAAATTCCATGTGGTCCCCCGCGGTAGCTGTTTTCAATTTTGGCCCAAAACCGACTTTTTTCAGAAATGCGCGCTACCTTCCTCATAGTTAGCTATGACTACCAGGAACCATTTCGAGCAAGAAAAATGCCAATCAACTTGTCATGGAAGGATTTTGGTGTAATTTGAGGCCATTTTGTTAGTGAGTGAAATTTCAGAAAAACCGATGTGGTCCCCCACATCAGTTTTTTTCCGTTTGACCCAAAACCGACTTTCTTCAGAAATGCGCGCTACCTTCCTCATAGCTAGCTATGACTACCAGGAACCATTCCCAGCAAGAAAAATGCCAATCAACTTGTCATGGAAAGATGTTGGTGTAATTTGAGGCCATTTTGGTAGTCAGTCAAATTTCAGAAAATTCCATGTGGTCCCCCGCAGTAGCTTTTTTCAATTTTGGCCCCAAACCGACTTTCTTCAGAAATGCGCGCTACCTTCCTCATAGCTAGCTATGACTACCAGGAACCATTCCCAGCAAGAAAAATGCCAATCAACTTGTCATGGAAAGATGTTGGTGTAATTTGAGGCCATTTTGGTAGTCAGTCAAATTTCAGAAAATTCCATGTGGTCCCCCGCAGTAGCTTTTTTCAATTTTGGCCCAAAACCGACTTTCTTCAGAAATGCGCGCTACCTTCCTCATAGCTAGCTATGACTACCAGGAACCATTCCCAGCAAGAAAAATGCCAATCAACTTGTCATGGAAGGATTTTGGTGTAATTTGAGGCTGTTTTGGTAGTCAGTCAAATTTCAGAAAATTCCATGTGGTCCCCCGCAGTAGCTTTTTTCAATTTTGGCCCAAAACCGACTTTCTTCAGAAATGCGCGCTACCTTCCTCATAGCTAGCTATGACTACCAGGAACCATTCCCAGCAAGAAAAATGCCAATCAACTTGTCATGGAAAGATGTTGGTGTAATTTGAGGCCATTTTGGTAGTCAGTCAAATTTCAGAAAATTCCATGTGGCCCCCCGCAGTAGCTTTTTTCAAATTTGGCCCAAAACCGACTTTCTTCAGAAATGCGCGCTTCCTTCCTCATAGCTAGCTATGACTACCAGGAACCATTCCCAGCAATAAAAATGCCAATCAACTTGTCATGGAAAGATGTTGGTGTAATTTGAGGCCATTTTGGTAGTCAGTCAAATTTCAGAAAATTCCATGTGGTCCCCCGCAGTAGCTTTTTTCAATTTTGGCCCAAAACCGACTTTTTTCAGAAATGCGCGCTACCTTCCTCATAGCCAGCTATGACTACCAGGAACCATTCCCAGCAAGAAAAATGCCAATCAACTTGTCATGGAAGGATTTTGGTGTAATTTGAGGCCGTTTTGGTAGTCAGTCAAATTTCAGAAAATTCCATGTGGTCCCCCGCAGTAGCTTTTTTCAATTTTGGCCCAAAACCGACTTTCTTCAGAAATGCGCGCTACCTTCCTCATAGCTAGCTATGACTACCAGGAACCATTCCCAGCAAGAAAAATGCCAATCAACTTGTCATGGAAAGATGTTGGTGTAATTTGAGGCCATTTTGGTAGTCAGTCAAATTTCAGAAAATTCCATGTGGTCCCCCGCAGTAGCTTTTTTCAATTTTGGCCCAAAACCGACTTTTTTCAGAAATGCGCGCTACCTTCCTCATAGCTACCAGGAACCATTCCCAGCAAGAAAAATGCCAATCAACTTGTCATGGAAGGATTTTGGTGTAATTTGAGGCTGTTTTGGTAGTCAGTCAAATTTCAGAAAATTCCATGTGGTCCCCCGCAGTAGCTTCTTTCAATTTTGGCCCAAAACCGACTTTCTTCAGAAATGCGCGCTACCTTCCTCATAGCTAGCTATGACTACCAGGAACCATTCCCAGCAAGAAAAATGCCAATCAACTTGTCATGGAAAGATGTTGGTGTAATTTGAGGCCATTTTGGTAGTCAGTCAAATTTCAGAAAATTCCATGTGGTCCCCCGCAGTAGCTTTTTTCAATTTTGGCCCAAAACCGACTTTCTTCAGAAATGCGCGCTACCTTCCTCATAGCTAGCTATGACTACCAGGAACCATTCCCAGCAAGAAAAATGCCAATCAACTTGTCATGGAAAGATGTTGGTGTAATTTGAGGCCATTTTGGTAGTCAGTCAAATTTCAGAAAATTCCATGTGGTCCCCCGCAGTAGCTTTTTTCAATTTTGGCCCAAAACCGACTTTTTTCAGAAATGTGCGCTACCTTCCTCATAGCTAGCTATGACTACCAGGAACCATTCCCAGCAAGAAAAATGCCAATCAACTTGTCATGGAAGGATGTTGGTGTAATTTGAGGCCGTTTTGGTAGTCAGTCAAATTTCAGAAAATTCCATGTGGTCCCCCGCAGTAGCTTTTTTCAATTTTGGCCCAAAACCGACTTTTTTCAGAAATGCGCGCTACCTTCCTCATAGCCAGCTATGACTACCAGGAACCATTCCCAGCAAGAAAAATGCCAATCAACTTGTCATGGAAGGATTTTGGTGTAATTTGAGGCCGTTTTGGTAGTCAGTCAAATTTCAGAAAATTCCATGTGGTCCCCCGCAGTAGCTTTTTTCAATTTTGGCCCAAAACCGACTTTCTTCAGAAATGCGCGCTACCTTCCTCATAGCTAGCTATGACTACCAGGAACCATTCCCAGCAAGAAAAATGCCAATCAACTTGTTTTGGAAAGATGTTGGTGTAATTTGAGGCCATTTTGGTAGTCAGTCAAATTTCAGAAAATTCCATGTGGTTCCCTGCAGTAGCTATTTTCAATTTTGGCCCAAAACCGACTTTTTTCAGAAATGCGCGCTACCTTCCTCATAGCTAGCTATGACTACCAGGAACCATTCCCAGCAGGAAAAATGCCAATCAACTTGTCATGGAAGGATTTTGGTGTAATTTGAGGCTGTTTTGGTAGTCAGTCAAATTTCAGAAAATTCCATGTGGTCCCCCGCAGTAGCTTTTTCCAATTTTGGCCCAAAACCGACTTTCTTCAGAAATGCGCGCTACCTTCCTCATAGCTAGCTATGACTACCAGGAACCATTCCCAGCAAGAAAAATGCCAATCAACTTGTCATGGAAAGATGTTGGTGTAATTTGAGGCCATTTTGGTAGTCAGTCAAATTTCAGAAAATTCCATGTGGTCCCCCGCAGTAGCTTTTTTCAATTTTGGCCCAAAACCGACTTTCTTCAGAAATGCGCGCTACCTTCCTCATAGCTCGCTATGACTACCAGGAACCATTCCCAGCAAGAAAAATGCCAATCAACTTGTCATGGAAGGATTTTGGTGTAATTTGAGGCCGTTTTGTTAGTCAGTCAAATTTCAGAAAATTCCACGTGGTCCCCCGCAGTAGTTTTTTTAAATTTTGGCCCAAAACCGACTTTTTTCAGAAATGCGCGCTACCTTCCTCATAGCTAGCTATGACTACCAGGAACCATTCCCAGCAAGAAAAATGCCAATCAACTTGTCATGGAAAGATGTTGGTGTAATTTGAGGCCGTTTTGGTAGTCAGTCAAATTTCAGAAAATTCCATGTGGTCCCCCGCAGTATCTTTTTTCAATTTTGGCCCCAAACCGACTTTTTTCAGAAATGCGCGCTACCTTCCTCATAGCTAGCTATGACTACCAGGAACCATTCCCAGCAAGAAAAATGCCAATCAACTTGTCATGGAAGGATTTTGGTGTAATTTGAGGCTGTTTTGGTAGTCAGTCAAATTTCAGAAAATTCCATGTGGTCCCCCGCAGTAGCTTTTCCCAATTTTGGCCCAAAACCGACTTTCTTCAGAAATGCGCGCTACCTTCCTCATAGCTAGCTATGACTACCAGGAACCATTCCCAGCAAGAAAAATGCCAATCAACTTGTCATGGAAAGATGTTGGTGTAATTTGAGGCCATTTTGGTAGTCAGTCAAATTTCAGAAAATTCCATGTGGTCCCCCGCAGTAGCTTTTTTCAATTTTGGCCCAAAACCGACTTTCTTCAGAAATGCGCGCTACCTTCCTCATAGCTAGCTATGACTACCAGGAACCATTCCCAGCAAGAAAAATGCCAATCAACTTGTCATGGAAAGATGTTGGTGTAATTTGAGGCCATTTTGGTAGTCAGTCAAATTTCAGAAAATTTCATGTGGTCCCCCGCAGTAGCTGTTTTCAATTTTGGCCCAAAACCGACTTTTTTCAGAAATGCGCGCTACCTTCCTCATAGCTAGCTATGACTACCAGGAACCATTCCCAGCAAGAAAAATGCCAATCAACTTGTCATGGAAGGATTTTGGTGTAATTTGAGGCCGTTTTGGTAGTCAGTCAAATTTCAGAAAATTTCATGTGGTCCCCCGCAGTATCTTTTTTCAATTTTGGCCCCAAACCGACTTTTTTCAGAAATGCGCGCTACCTTCCTCATAACTAGCTATGACTACCAGGAACCATTCCCAGCAAAAAAAATGCCAATCAACTTGTCATGGAAGGATTTTGGTGTAATTTGAGGCCGTTTTGTTAGTCAGTCAAATTTCAGAAAATTCCACGTGGTCCCCCGCAGTAGTTTTTTTAAATTTTGGCCCAAAACCGACTTTTTTCAGAAATGCGCGCTACCTTCCTCATAGCTAGCTATGACTACCAGGAACCATTCCCAGCAAGAAAAATGCCAATCAACTTGTCATGGAAAGATGTTGGTGTAATTTGAGGCCGTTTTGGTAGTCAGTCAAATTTCAGAAAATTCCATGTGGTCCCCCACAGTATCTTTTTTCAATTTTGGCCCCAAACCGACTTTTTTCAGAAATGCGCGCTACCTTCCTCATAGCTAGCTATGACTACCAGGAACCATTCCCAGCAAAAAAAATGCCAATCAACTTGTCATGGAAGGATTTTGGTGTAATTTGAGGCCGTTTTGGTAGTCAGTCAAATTTCAGAAAATTCCATGTGGTCCCCCGCAGTAGCTGTTTTCAATTTTGGCCCAAAACCGACTTTTTTCAGAAATGCGCGCTACCTTCCTCATAGCTAGCTATGACTACCAGGAACCATTCCCAGCAAGAAAAATGCCAATCAACTTGTCATGGAAAGATGTTGGTGTAATTTGAGGCCGTTTTGGTAGTCAGTCAAATTTCAGAAAATTCCATGTGGTCCCCCGCAGTAGCTTTTTTCAATTTGGCAGTCAGAAGCCATGCACATAGGCCTACTGCTTTAGTCAGTTTCCCTTGTGGTTATTTGATGATTATATAAATATTTTTATATTATATTTGTACATCAGTTGAGCTGAGCCTTGGCCTGAACTATGCAAACCTGTTTTATGGTTTTATTGTGTATAATTATTTCAATATTTATTGCAATCATGACCTGCAGTGAATATTGTCAAAGTGTTCAATCAAGATTGAAAATTGAGCCTTGAGTGAGTGAAATAACCTGGAGCCAATTTCATTTAAATGCTAAGCACAAACATTTGCTTAGCACAAAAATGTCTTGCCCAATACAAAAGCAAACAACCATTAAAAGTTGCATTAATTCATGGTCAATGAACAATGTGCTAAAGAACAATCACAAGTGATACACAACTTATTCAAATGTTTTTTTATTAAGACAGAAATGTCATGCTTAGCAAATGTTTGTGCTAAGCAGCGCCGTAAAATTGGCCCCTGTTTATTGCTAATAGTGGCAAGGTTGAGAAGTAATGGTGTACAGCCAATACACAATGTTTTCAGAAACAAGTTTTTTGGTTGTTCATATTTCTCTGTTATTATTTCTTTGACTGAATACTGTAGGTCTAGGATCAAATGTTTCTGGCACCGAGGAGGAGCATCTCTCTGGCTACTGGAAATCCTTCTGTATATCAATAATTTCAACCTGTTCACTGAGGAACAGCATGTCTAGTACCTCATGTCCTCATTCGTCATCTTTCTCCTACTGATGTGCTTGTGGCTGGGTTGAGTCTTCCACTGTTGCACCAGCCGGTCTGCTCCTGTTTTGTGCTCTAGAGCTCTAGAGGTGCAATCCAATAAATTATCAGATGATGACGACATCCTAAAATCAAGATATCATCATCCCAAGATGCTTAGTCTCAAGATCTCAACAAGTCGGATGGCACCTCTAGGGTTCCATACATTTACATAAATTCTAAAACTGTATTTATTACGATTGTCAAAGTGCCTGAACCAAAGAAATTAATTTGTACAAATGCACAATTTGAAGTGGATCAAGAATCTATAATCCTATTTATTCTTTTCTTACTGGCTGTATAGAAATTGATATAAATCTATCACAACATTATTATAGCTGAAGAAAGTATCAAAATATGTAACAATGATGTGCGCCAATATGAATGATGACCACAAATCTTGCAGAAATGGTTATACAATACAGTGGAATGTCACTACAACCAACACGGCAGGATTCACATAAATTGTCCATTATAGTGGTCATTTGTACACACAATTGGGAGCCAAGGATGATGTTCAGTATAGCCCAATGTTCATTGTAGCAGCGTTCCACTGTACTGTACTTTTTTTTTCTACATTGTATAATCTCAATAAGTTACATGTATAATGTTCATGTGCAGCTTTAGACACATCAGTATCTATTACTGAACATTGACATATTGTGTATGCTTTTAGTTTGGAATGCTTGATGTTTCAATTCAGGGCTTTTAGGCTTTGAGAAAGATCATGGTTTGATGGAAATGTCAGTTGCCTTTATATATTTCAGGTCATTCTTGTGGTTGATGAGCAGTTTGCAGCATTTTATCACTCATATATTTTAATGTATATGTATTAAGATTGACTTCAATATACATCATTATCAGTGTGTATGTCAGGTTTTTCAACTGACTGAATTGCAATGCAACATTTGATCAGGTTGGAATCCTGCTTTAGTCAATATAACCTCGTCCACCATCGACAATATTTATCATGTCAGAGTCTACAGAAATGCGATTGATTCTTTAAAATTAAATTATCGTTGTGCAAATAAATTTTTGATAGCCTTGATTCATATTGTCTTTATTCATTCATGCATGAGGTACGTATCATATGAATAATATCAAATGAAAGCTGAGGAATTAAGCTTTCCAGATATGTGTCATTTATTATTCAAAAGTGAAATTAAAATAGGATTAAACATTGACAAATCTCGGTTTCGTTTTATCTGGGACACCCTGTGAATATTCAGGCTCAAGTATTATTCTCAACACTTTCTTTTGAATTCTTTCAAACAAATAACTTTGACATTTAAATAGCCATTCCATACAGGTGTGGCATATTCAGTTATGAAATTTGGTCATAATGCATGTTTTGACAGAATCCTTTATGCTTGGCAAAGTTAGCTCCCCATGGATTACACTCTTCTATGTTAAAATCTATGCTGTATTTGGTAGCTTTCATTATGATATTCATAATTCAAATTCAATCAAACATTTTGAAAATTGGGGTTGTTCACAAGTTGAAATTCTGAGAAGGATTCTGGCACTAATTTATTCATAGATTAGTCCAATCATAGATAAGGCCTGTGCTCGTATTCATAAAAACTAGCAGGTGCTTCCAAGTAAATACTTCTAGTAAGTACTTTTTTCTCTAAGTATTTAGCAGAAGGTGAAGCTTATACTTGATACCATATTCATAAAACGAGCATTTGGTACAGAATGCTAGACTTACAAACTTCAAGGTAATGCTTTGTGGTTTTGTGGTTAAGTACCTATTCAATTGCCAGTGGAATACAGATTGGTTTGATGTTAATGGGATTACATGAACAATTTGAGAGAAGAAACCATTGTCACAGGATAGCAACTGTTTGGCTCTGTGCAGGTGAACAGTTAGGGCAGATTTAGCCTTCAGAAAACAGGGGGGTTGGAAAGCAAAAAGTGTCATTTCGATGAAATCAAGTCCTAAACTGAGTGACAATCTGAAAAACTTATCGAGGGACGTGTCATGGCTAGAGCACATCAAATTCTTCGTTTACAGGACAGAATATTTTTTGTCGAGATTTTTCTCCAATTATAGGGCATAAAACATGAAAACATTCATCAGATCTTGGCACGTCAATTGTACATAAATATTGTGATTGTTTTTTTTCTCCAATAAAGAAATAATATTGGAATGAATTCATTTGTAACTGTGTTCTTATTTCAGTGCCTTGTTTCTTTGGAAAGAACAGTATAATTGTCTGTTCTTTGTTTGGAGTTGTCAAATATTAAGTTATACTAACTCAAGTTTTGGATTCTTGCGTTTAACCAAGCTTTTGGACTATTTTGGACTAAGTTCATCTGGGTTTTAATTGGACTCATCGTTTTCGTCATCGGCGGTCTGGTACCCGACCTTCTCGGCACTGCTCTCAATGATCTTCTGTAGTCTTTCCCTGGCTACGTTGGCCATGATCTGCCTCATGGCCGGATGCTCTGCCAACACTAGGAGACAGAAAACAAGAGAACAGCCGATCAGAATTAGGCCTGCCATATTACAATGACAAACATACTGGGGGTACTACTCCATACTGGTTGAAATACTCCATACTGGGGGAACTACTCCCATACTGGGGGAACTACCACACTGGGGGAACTACGGGGGGGGGGCACTACTCCATACTGGGGGAACTACTAGGGGACACTACTCCATACTGGGGGAACTACCGGGGGCACTACTTCATACTGGGGGAACTACCTGGGGGCACTACTCCATACTGGGGGCACTACTTGGGGAACTACCTGGGGGAACTACTCCATACTGGGGGAACTACCGGGGGCACTACTTCATACTGGGGGAACTACCAGGGGGCACTACTTCATACTGGGGGAACTACTGGGGGAACTACCGGGGGGACACTACTTCATACTGGGGGAACTACCGGGGGGCACTACTTCATACTGGGGGAACTACCAGGGGGCACTACTTCATACTGGGGGAACTACTGGGGAACTACAAGGGGGCACTTCTTCATACCGGGGGAACTACTGGGGGAACTACCTGGGGGCACTACTTCATACTGGGGGAACTACCAGGGGGCACTACTTCATACTGGGGGAACTACTGGGGGAACAACCTGGGGGCACTACTCCATACTGGGGGAACTACTGGGGGAACTACCTGGGGGCACTACTCCATACTGGGGGAACTACTGGGGGAACTACCAGGGGGCACTACTTCATACTGGGGGAACTACCAGGGGGCTCTACTTCATACTGGGGGAACTACTGGGGGAACTACCGGGGGCACTACTTCATACTGGGGGAACTACTGGGGGAACTACCGGAGGGCACTACTTCATACTGGGGGAACTACTGGGGGAACTACCAGGGGGCACTACTTCATACTGGGGGAACTACTGGGGGAACTAGCTGGGGGCACTACTTCATACTGGGGGAACTACTGGGGGAACTACCGGGGGGAACTACTTCATACTAGGGGAACTACTAAGTCACAACCTAAACACCTTCCATTTAACATAAAACTGGGTTTAATGTCTGTTGGTCTCCAATACTACGATAAATAATGGAATCGTGGGGCAATTTTTATTTAAAAACCTAAATCTCAGTGTCTGTTGCTAATGAAATGTGATGTCAATCCAAATCGAAGATGACATCATTATGACTTCATCAATAATTGATCCAAGCGAGAGACCTCACGCCCAACCCCCTATGCACACACCCACACATTTTAATATAATAGGAATCATTTTGTAGATTGAAAGTTTCATTCAACATCACTGTTGACTCTATGAAAGTTTCCAAAGACAATTAATTTGATATGAAGACCCCAGCTTGTAATAGCTTGCATGGTTTCATTGGAGAGTTCATTTTAATTGTTTAGGCCAAATTTTATCAATTTTCTTCTTCCCCATCTAAGTATTTGTTTAATTATTGATGCAAAGGTAGTATCATACTTCGGTAGCATATACCGAAACAGAAATCTGCAAGGTTTACTTATAACTTGCAGGGTATAAAGATGGTGTTGGTAGAAACGTAGTGTTATAAAAACTTATAATTTTTCTGCCTGAACTTGTATTTATCCAGTGACTAAAATGATTTTTGATCTTTTGAAGATTAAAAGTGGAAAAAATTAAAAGCGGTACAAAAATGATAAAAAAAAATACTGTGGCCGTTTCTCAATGTTTTTTTCAAAAGTGGGCACCGTATGTGACTGAAACTTTCACAGATGACTGTTTTTGCATCTTTTTTGATATTTTTGCCCATAAATCTGCATTTCTTTGACAAAAACCTAAGTCTGATATTACCTTTAAGTATTCGTATAATTGTTGATCCTATCGTTTGTTTATTTTTTGTGTGATTTATTTGTTTTATAAGTTGAATTGGCAGTATATTAGTAATTGGCACTGCTGATCCTATACTGGTATAATTATATTCTCAAGTAAAAACGACCTAAACTGATAGCGAACATCCGACGCATGAGGGCGCTATTGTTGTAAACACACACGCATTCATGACAGACCATGTGTAGCCTACATCAGCCGGTTGCTGCATTGAACGATTTGAGGAGATTTTTATCTGCTTTCCTGCCCGAGTCCTAAGCAGAAGATGCATTTTCCAGGTGAGTCTTGATCTGAGGTTTACTAGAGATTATCTCAAATACACCTTTAGCTCAAAAACGAAGTATTTTGGTGGCTTTTTTGCAGCAAATTTTAAATGGCACTTCAACTTGTACAAGAATTGCACTTACGACCATCATTTGTGTACAACTCTGGAACCAGCAGAGGGCGTTTTGAGATAAATTGCCCCTGCTGCATTCAAAGTGTATCATTGCAGGTCTGAAAATCCATGTAAAACTCACTTTTTAGAAGCTATCCCAGTGTTACACAGCTGAGATTGAAGTTCATCATAACTTCAGTAAGGATAACCCTTTTTTCTTAAGGTTGATGGCCTACATGTACACACATGTATAAGTAACTTTGTTACTGGTACTTGTGGTAGCATACCAAAACAGAAATCTTCAAAAATGTACCTATAACTTACACCTGGGTATAAAGATGGTGATGGTAGAAACATACTGTGGAAAGAATTCCACTGACGGCCATTACCATGATTACGGAAACAGGATTATTTACTCCAAGAGCTAGCTTATTGGATGCAGGTCATGAGAAACTTCAATCTCAGGTGTGTAAACTGGGGTAGCATATCTGAAAAGTGAGATTTTCAGTGTTTTTTGTCCTACAATAATACACTTCGAATGCAGCGATAGCCATTTTTCACATAACGCCCTCTAGCTGTCGGTCCCATTGGTTTGTGCACAAGTGATGGCCGTCAGTGGAATTCTTTCCCATACATGTACTGTTACCGTATACCATTAACATTTTGGGTCTGAGTCGGCTTGGGTCTGAGTCGGCTTGGGTCTGAGTCGGCTTGGCTTTGATTTGGCTTGGGTCTGAGTCGGCTTGGGTCTGAGTCGGCTTGGGTCTGAGTCGGCTTGGGTCTGAGTCAGCTTGTGTCTGAGTAGGCTTTTGTCTGAGTCGGCTTGGGTCTGAGTCGGCTTGGGTCTTAGTCGGCTTGGGTCTGAGTCGGCTTGGGTCTGAGTCGGCTTGGGTCTGAGTCGGCTTGGGTCTGAGTCTGCTTGGGTCTGAGTCGGCTTGGGTCATCAAATTGCGATGAAGTCATACCGAATTTGAATAGATGATTTTTTTTTTATAATTTCATTAATTATGTTGTATTTGTGTATTTCTTTGTTGGGACAGATTCTACGGACCATGATCCTTTCACCACTGTATCTGATTCCAGACGAGGTTTAATTACTTGCAATTCCCTTCCCTGGCTCATTCTGACTTGTGCTAACAAATTGAAGGAACTCCTTGCGGTACAAATGAGTAAGTGACATCTACAATTAATATTCTACATTATTGTTTGCACACTGGAAATAATGAATCAGAAAGTGCAAACAGTAAATAAGTTCGTTGTAATGTGAAAATGTATTTCACGAGATAGATGCCACAAGTTTTGGACAGGAGTCGGCCAGACTACAACCGTCATGAATAGAATGAACAACACAACACAAGTGATGGCCGTCAGTGAAATTCTTTCCCTTTTAAAGATCAAAATTAAAAGTGAAAAGATTTTTAAAATACTGTGGGTGTTTTTTCATTGTTTTCTCAAAAATTGGGCACCATTATGGGACTGAAATTTTCTCAGATGACTGTTGTTGGGTCTGAATTGGCTTTGGTCTGAGTTGGCTTGGGTCTGAGTTGGCTTGGGTCTGAGTTGGCTTGGGTCTGTCAGTATGCTTGGGTCTGAGTTGTCTTGGGTCTGAGTTGGCTTGGATCTGAGTTGGCTTGGGTCTGAGTCAGCTTGTGTCTGAGTCGGCTTGGGTCTGAGTTGGCTTGGGTCTGAGTTGGCTTGGGTCTTAGTTGGCCTGGGTCTGAGTTGGCTTGGGTCTGAGTCGGCTTGGGTCTGAGTCGGCTTGGGTCTGAGTTGGCTTGGGTCTGAGTCAGCTTGGGTCTGAGTCGGCTTGGGTCTGAGTCGGCTTGTGTCTGAGTAGGCTTTTGTCTGAGTTGGCTTGGGTCTGAGTCGGCTTGGGTCTGAGTCGGCTTGGGTCTGAGTCGGCTTGTGTCTGAGAAGGCTTTTGTCTGAGTTGGCTTGGGTCTGAGTCGGCTTGGGTCTTAGTCGGCTTGGGTCTGAGTCGGCTTGGGTCTGAGTTGGCTTGGGTCTGAGTTGGCTTGGGTCTGAGTTGGCTTGGGTCTGAGTCGGCTTGGGTCATCGTTTTGCCATGAAGTCATACCGAATTTGAATAGATGATTATTTTTATAATTTCATTTATTATGTTGTATTTGTGTATTTCTTTGTGGGGACAGATTCTGCAGACCATCCTTTCACCACTGTATCTGACTCCAGATGAGGTTGAATTACTTGCAATTCCCTTCCCTGGCTCATTCTGACTTGTGCTGACAAATTGAAGGAACTCCTTGAGGTACAAATGAGTAAGTGACATCCACAATTAATCTTCTACATTATTGTTTGCACACTGGAAATAATGAATCAGAAAGTGCAAACAGTAAATGTAAAGTACGTTGTAATGTTTAAATGTATTGGACGAGTTTTGTGCAGGAGCCGGCCAGACTACAACCGTCATAGCACAACAATGGGAAGACCAGTTGAGTTGCTTTTACATCACTCGATTTGGAGCATCCTCATCAGCTACATTTGGGTGTAACCTGCAGCTCGATAGCATGTTTATTTGCGGATAACTCGTCGACTACGTGTAATGCTTACTTCTGAAACTGTTACCGAGAATAAAAATTATAGACAAAATTTTAAACTCTAGTGTAAAAAAAATGTCTGCTCCTAGTGCATTCTTTATGACGCCAGCTCGGCTATTTTCTCGCATAGCGTGTCGTACTATATACTTGGATTTTCAGCCATGAAAATGGCTTTGGAATCTGGCACAATCCATATAGTCTTGAAGAGAACATCTGCAGGTCTACGTTTTCGTACATGTTTCGGCTCGATAGCTTCAGTATTGAAGGAGAAATTTCAAACAATAGCTTACAAAAGTGTCTCATGTTGTTAGTGCAGTGTGGTGCGTGTAGCCTGTGGTGATATACTTGAATTTTCGGCCATGAACATGACTTTGGAATTTGGCACAGCTCATACTTCCCTGTAGAGTACATCTGGGGCTACATTTCGTGCAAGTTTCAGCACGATTGCCTCAGTATTGAGGGAGAAATTTCGAACTCTAGCAGAAAAAAGTGTCTCATAGTCTAAGTGCAGTTTTTTTTTGCCGCGTGCTCTGCCGTTTTGTGGCATAGCGTGTGGTGCTATACTTGGATTTTCGGCCATGAACATGACTTTGGAATTTGGCACAGCTCATACTTCCCTGTAGAGTACATCTGGGGCTACATTTCGTGCAAGTTTCAGCACGATTGCCTCAGTATCGAGGGAGAAATTTCAAACTCTAGCAGAAAAAAGTGTCTCATGGTCTAAGTGCAGTTTTTTTTTGCCGCGTGCTCTGCCGTTTTGTCGCATAGCGTGTGGTGCTATACTTGGATTTTCGGCCATGAACATGACTTTGGAATTTGGCAGAGCTCATACTTTCCTGTAGAGTACATCTGGGGATACATTTCGTGCAAGTTTCAGCTCGATTTCCTCAGTATTGAGGGAGAAATTTCAAACTCTACCACAATAAAGTGTTTCATAGTCTAAGTGCAGTTTTTCTGCCGACTGCTCTGCCGTTTTGTCGCATAGCGTGTGGTGCTATAGTTCAGATTTTCAGCCATGAACATGACTTTAAAATTTGGCACTGCTCATACTTTCCTGTAGAGTACATCTGGGGCTACATTTTGTGGAAGTTTCAGCTCGATTGCCTCAGTATTGAGGGAGAAATTTCAAACTCTAGCAGAAAAAAGTGTCTCCTAGTCTAAGCGCAGTTTTTTTGCCGCCTGCTCTGCCGTTTGTTGCATAGCGTGTGGTGCTATACTTGGATTTTCGACCATGAACATGACTTTGGAATTTGGCACTGCTCATACTTTCCTGTAGAGTACATCTGGGGCCACATTTCGTGCAAGTTTCAGCTCGATTTCCTCTGTATTGAGGGAGAAATTTCAAACTCTAGCAGAAAAAAGTGTCTCCTAGTCTAAGCGCAGTTTTTTTGCCGTCTGCTCTGCCGTTTGTCGCATAGCGTGTGGTGCTATACTTGGATTTTCGGCCATGAACATGACTTTGGAATTTGGCACTGCTCATACTTTCCTGTATGGTACATCTGGGGCTACATTTTGTGGAAGTTTCAGCTCGATTGCCTAAGTATTGAGGGAGAAATTTCAAACTCTAGCAGAAAAAAGTGTCTCATAGTCTAAGTGCAGTTTTTCTTCCGACTGCTCTGCCGTTTTCTCGCATAGCGTGTGGTGCTATACTTGGATTTTCGGCCATGATCATGACTTTGGAATTTGGCACAGCTCATACTTTCCTGTAGAGAACATCTGGGGCTACATTTCGTGCAAGTTTCAGCTCGATTGCCTCTGTATTGAGGGAGAAATTTCAAACTCTAACAGAAAAAAGTGTCTCATAGTCTAAGTGCAGTTTTTCTGCCGACTGCTCTGCCGTTTTGTCGCATAGCGTGTGGTGCTATACTTGGATTTTCGGCCATGAACATGACTTTGGAATTTGGCACTGCTCATACTTTCCTGTACAGTACATCTGGGGCTACATTTTGTGGAAGTTTCAGCTCGATTGCCTAAGTATTGAGGGAGAAATTTCAAACTCTAGCAGAAAAAAGTGTGTCATAGTCTAAGTGCAGGGTTTTTTTTGCCGCGTGCTCTGCCGTTTTGTCGCATAGCGTGTGGTGCTATACTTGGATTTTCGGCCATGAACATGACTTTGGAATTTGGCACTGCTCATACTTTCCTGTATGGTACATCTGGGGCTACATTTTGTGGAAGTTTCAGCTCGATTGCCTAAGTATTGAGGGAGAAATTTCAAACTCTAGCAGAAAAAAGTGTCTCATAGTCTAAGTGCAGTTTTTCTTCCGACTGCTCTGCCGTTTTCTCGCATAGCGTGTGGTGCTATACTTGGATTTTCGGCCATGATCATGACTTTGGAATTTGGCACAGCTCATACTTTCCTGTAGAGAACATCTGGGGCTACATTTCGTGCAAGTTTCAGCTCGATTGCCTCTGTATTGAGGGAGAAATTTCAAACTCTAACAGAAAAAAGTGTCTCATAGTCTAAGTGCAGTTTTTCTGCCGACTGCTCTGCCGTTTTGTCGCATAGCGTGTGGTGCTATACTTGGATTTTCGGCCATGAACATGACTTTGGAATTTGGCACTGCTCATACTTTCCTGTAGAGTACATCTGGGGCTACATTTTGTGGAAGTTTCAGCTCGATTGCCTAAGTATTGAGGGAGAAATTTCAAACTCTAGCAGAAAAAAGTGTGTCATAGTCTAAGTGCAGGGTTTTTTTTGCCGCGTGCTCTGCCGTTTTGTCGCATAGCGTGTGGTGCTATACTTGGATTTTCGGCCATGAACATGACTTTGGAATTTGGCACTGCTCATACTTTCCTGTTGAGTACATCTGGGGCTACATTTCGTGCAAGGTTCAGCTCGATTGCCTCTGTATTGAGGGAGAAATTTCAAACTCTAACAGAAAAAAGTGTCTCATAGTCTAAGTGCAGGGTTTTTTTTGCCGCGTGCTCTGCCGTTTTGTCGCATAGCGTGTGGTGCTATACTTGGATTTTCGGCCATGAACATGACTTTGGAATTTGGCACTGCTCATAATTTTTCTGTAGAGTACATCTGGGGCTACATTTCGTGCAAGTTTCAGCTCGATTGCCTAAGTATTGAGGGAGAAATTTCAAACTCTAACAAAAAAAGTGTCTAATAGTCTAAGTGCAGGGTTTTTTTTGCCGCGTGCTCTGCCGTTTTGTCGCATAGCGTGTGGTGCTATACTTGGATTTTCGGCCATGAACATGACTTTGGAATTTGGCACTGCTCATACTTTCCTGTAGAGTACATCTGGGGCTACATTTCCTGCAAGTTTCAGCTCGATTGCCTCAGTATTGAGGGAGAAATTTCAAACTCTAGCACAAAAAAGTGTCTCATAGTCTAAGTGCAGTTTTTCTGCCGACTGCTCTGCCGTTTTGTCGCATAGCGTGTGGTGCTATACTTGGATTTTCGGCCATGAACATGACTTTGGAATTTGGCAGAGCTCAAACTTTCCTGTTGAAAACATCTGGGGCTACATTTCGTGCAAGTTTCAGCTCGATTGCCTCTGTATTGAGGGAGAAATTTCAAACTCTAACAGAAAAAGTGTCTAATAGTCTAAGTGCAGGGTTTTTTTTGCCGCGTGCTCTGCCGTTTTGTCGCATAGCGTGTGGTGCTATACTTGGATTTTCGGCCATGAACATGACTTTGGAATTTGGCACTGCTCATAATTTTTCTGTAGAGTACATCTGGGGCTACATTTCGTGCAAGTTTCAGCTCGATTGCCTAAGTATTGAGGGAGAAATTTCAAACTCTAACAAAAAAAGTGTCTAATAGTCTAAGTGCAGGGTTTTTTTTGCCGCGTGCTCTGCCGTTTTGTCGCATAGCGTGTGGTGCTATACTTGGATTTTCGGCCATGAACATGACTTTGGAATTTGGCACTGCTCATAATTTTTCTGTAGAGTACATCTGGGGCTACATTTCGTGCAAGTTTCAGCTCGATTGCCTAAGTATTGAGGGAGAAATTTCAAACTCTAACAAAAAAAGTGTCTAATAGTCTAAGTGCAGGGTTTTTTTTGCCGCGTGCTCTGCCGTTTTGTCGCATAGCGTGTGGTGCTATACTTGGATTTTCGGCCATGAACATGACTTTGGAATTTGGCACTGCTCATACTTTCCTGTAGAGTACATCTGGGGCTACATTTCCTGCAAGTTTCAGCTCGATTGCCTCAGTATTGAGGGAGAAATTTCAAACTCTAGCACAAAAAAGTGTCTCCTAGTCTAAGCGCAGTTTTTTTGCCGCCTGCTCTGCCGTTTGTTGCATAGCGTGTGGTGCTATACTTGGATTTTCGGCCATGAACATGACTTTGGAATTTGGCACTGCTCATACTTTCCTTTAGAGTACATCTGGGGCTACATTTTGTGGAAGTTTCAGCTCGATTGCCTAAGTATTGAGGGAGAAATTTCAAACTCTAGCAGAAAAAAGTGTCTCATAGTCTAAGTGCAGTTTTTCTGCCGACTGCTCTGCCGTTTTGTCGCATAGCGTGTGGTGCTATACTTGGATTTTCGGCCATGAACATGACTTTGGAATTTGGCAGAGCTCAAACTTTCCTGTAGAAAACATCTGGGGCTACATTTCGTGCAAGTTTCAGCTCGATTGCCTCTGTATTGAGGGAGAAATTTCAAACTCTAACAGAAAAAGTGTCTAATAGTCTAAGTGCAGGGTTTTTTTTTGCCGCGTGCTCTGCCGTTTTGTCGCATAGCGTGTGGTGCTATACTTGGATTTTCGGCCATGAACATGACTTTGGAATTTGGCACTGCTCATACTTTCCTGTAGAGTACATCTGGGGCTACATTTCGTGCAAGTTTCAGCTCGATTGCCTCTGTATTGAGGGAGAAATTTCAAACTCTAACAGAAAAAAGTGTCTCATAGTCTAAGTGCAGTTTTTCTGCCGACTGCTCTGCCGTTTTGTCGCATAGCGTGTGGTACTATACTTGGATTTTCGGCCATGAACATGACTTTGGAATTTGGCACAGCTCATACTTTCCTGTAGAGTACATCTGGGGCTACATTTTGTGGAAGTTTCAGCTCGATTGCCTAAGTATTGAGGGAGAAATTTCAAACTCTACCACAATAAAGTGTTTCATAGTCTAAGTGCAGTTTTTCTGCCGACTGCTCTGCCGTTTTGTCGCATAGCGTGTGGTGCTATAGTTCAGATTTTCAGCCATGAACATGACTTTGGAATTTGGCACTGCTCATACTTTCCTGTAGAGTACATCTGGGGCTACATTTTGTGGAAGTTTCAGCTCGATTGCCTAAGTATTGAGGGAGAAATTTCAAACTCTAGCAGAAAAAAGTGTGTCATAGTCTAAGTGCAGGGTTTTTTTTGCCGCGTGCTCTGCCGTTTTGTCGCATAGCGTGTGGTGCTATACTTGGATTTTCGGCCATGAACATGACTTTGGAATTTGGCACTGCTCATACTTTCCTGTTGAGTACATCTGGGGCTACATTTCGTGCAAGTTTCAGCTCGATTGCCTCTGTATTGAGGGAGACATTTCAAACTCTAACAGAAAAAAGTGTCTCATAGTCTAAGTGCAGGGTTTTTTTTGCCGCGTGCTCTGCCGTTTTGTCGCATAGCGTGTGGTGCTATACTTGGATTTTCGGCCATGAACATGACTTTGGAATTTGGCACTGCTCATAATTTTTCTGTAGAGTACATCTGGGGCTACATTTCGTGCAAGTTTCAGCTCGATTGCCTAAGTATTGAGGGAGAAATTTCAAACTCTAACAAAAAAAGTGTCTAATAGTCTAAGTGCAGGGTTTTTTTTGCCGCGTGCTCTGCCGTTTTGTCGCATAGCGTGTGGTGCTATACTTGGATTTTCGGCCATGAACATGACTTTGGAATTTGGCACTGCTCATACTTTCATGTAGAGTACATCTGGGGCTACATTTCCTGCAAGTTTCAGCTCGATTGCCTCAGTATTGAGGGAGAAATTTCAAACTCTAGCAAAAAAAAGTGTCTCCTAGTCTAAGCGCAGTTTTTTTGCCGCCTGCTCTGCCGTTTGTTTCCTGTAGAAAACATCTGGGGCTACATTTCGTGCAAGTTTCAGCTCGATTGCCTCTGTATTGAGGGAGAAATTTCAAACTCTAACAGAAAAAGTGTCTAATAGTCTAAGTGCAGGGTTTTTTTGCCGCGTGCTCTTCCGTTTTGTCGCATAGCGTGTGGTGCTATACTTGGATTTTCGGCCATGAACATGACTTTGGAATTTGGCACAGCTCATACTTTCCTGTAGAGTACATCTGGGGCTACATTTTGTGGAAGTTTCAGCTCGATTGCCTCTGTATTGAGGGAGAAATTTCAAACTCTACCACAATAAAGTGTTTCATAGTCTAAGTGCAGTTTTTCTGCCGACTGCTCTGCCGTTTTGTCGCATAGCGTGTGGTGCTATAGTTCAGATTTTCAGCCATGAACATGACTTTGGAATTTGGCACTGCTCATACTTTCCTGTAGAGTACATCTGGGGCTACATTTTGTGGAAGTTTCAGCTCGATTGCCTCAGTATCGAGGGAGAAATTTCAAACTCTAGCAGAAAAAAGTGTCTCATGGTCTAAGTGCAGTTTTTTTGTTGCCGCGTGCTCTGCCGTTTTGTCGCATAGCGTGTGGTGCTATACTTGGATTTTCGGCCATGAACATGACTTTGGAATTTGGCAGAGCTCATACTTTCCTGTAGAGTACATCTGGGGATACATTTCGTGCAAGTTTCAGCTCGATTTCCTCAGTTTTGAGGGAGAAATTTCAAACTCTACCACAATAAAGTGTTTCATAGTCTAAGTGCAGTTTTTCTGCCGACTGCTCTGCCGTTTTGTCGCTTAGCGTGTGGTGCTATAGTTCAGATTTTCAGCCATGAACATGACTTTGGAATTTGCTCATACTTTCCTTTAGAGTACATCTCGGGCTACATTTTGTGGAAGTTTCAGCTCGATTGCCTAAGTATTGAGGGAGAAATTTCAAACTCTAACAAAAAAAGTGTCTAATAGTCTAAGTGCAGGGTTTTTTTTGCCGCGTGCTCTGCCGTTTTGTCGCATAGCGTGTGGTGCTATACTTGGATTTTCGGCCATGAACATGACTTTGGAATTTGGCACTGCTCATACTTTCATGTAGAGTACATCTGGGGCTACATTTCCTGCAAGTTTCAGCTCGATTGCCTCAGTATTGAGGGAGAAATTTCAAACTCTAGCAAAAAAAAGTGTCTCCTAGTCTAAGCGCAGTTTTTTTGCCGCCTGCTCTGCCGTTTGTTGCATAGCGTGTGGTGCTATACTTGGATTTTCGGCCATGAACATGACTTTGGAATTTGGCACTGCTCATACTTTCCTTTAGAGTACATCTGGGGCTACATTTTGTGGAAGTTTCAGCTCGATTGCCTAAGTATTGAGGGAGAAATTTCAAACTCTAGCAGAAAAAAGTGTCTCATAGTCTAAGTGCAGTTTTTCTGCCGACTGCTCTGCCGTTTTGTCGCATAGCGTGTGGTGCTATACTTGGATTTTCGGCCATGAACATGACTTTGGAATTTGGCAGAGCTCAAACTTTCCTGTAGAAAACATCTGGGGCTACATTTCGTGCAAGTTTCAGCTCGATTGCCTCTGTATTGAGGGAGAAATTTCAAACTCTAACAGAAAAAGTGTCTAATAGTCTAAGTGCAGGGTTTTTTTTGCCGCGTGCTCTTCCGTTTTGTCGCATAGCGTGTGGTGCTATACTTGGATTTTCGGCCATGAACATGACTTTGGAATTTGGCACTGCTCATACTTTCATGTAGAGTACATCTGGGGCTACATTTCCTGCAAGTTTCAGCTCGATTGCCTCAGTATTGAGGGAGAAATTTCAAACTCAAGCAAAAAAAAGTGTCTCCTAGTCTAAGCGCAGTTTTTTTGCCGCCTGCTCTACCGTTTGTTGCATAGCGTGTGGTGCTATACTTGGATTTTCGGCCATGAACATGACTTTGGAATTTGGCACTGCTCATACTTTCCTTTAGAGTACATCTGGGGCTACATTTTGTGGAAGTTTCAGCTCGATTGCCTAAGTATTGAGGGAGAAATTTCAAACTCTAGCAGAAAAAAGTGTCTCATAGTTTAAGTGCAGTTTTTCTGCCGACTGCTCTGCCGTTTTGTCGCATAGCGTGTGGTGCTATACTTGGATTTTCGGCCATGAACATGACTTTGGAATTTGGCAGAGCTCAAACTTTCCTGTAGAAAACATCTGGGGCTACATTTCGTGCAAGTTTCAGCTCGATTGCCTCTGTATTGAGGGAGAAATTTCAAACTCTAACAGAAAAAGTGTCTAATAGTCTAAGTGCAGGTTTTTTTTGCCGCGTGCTCTGCCGTTTTGTCGCATAGCGTGTGGTGCTATACTTGGATTTTCGGCCATGAACATGACTTTGGAATTTGGCACTGCTCATACTTTCCTGTAGAGTACATCTGGGGCTACATTTTGTGGAAGTTTCAGCTCGATTGCCTCTGTATTGAGGGAGAAATTTCAAACTCTAACAGAAAAAAGTGTCTCATAGTCTAAGTGCAGTTTTTCTGCCGACTGCTCTGCCGTTTTGTCGCATAGCGTGTGGTGCTATACTTGGATTTTCGGCCATGAACATGACTTTGGAATTTGGCACTGCTCATACTCTTCTGTAGAGTACATCTGGGCCTACATTTCGTGCAAGTTTCAGCTCGATTGCCTAAGTATTGAGGGAGAAATTTCAAACTCTAACAGAAAAAAGTGTCTCATAGTCTAAGTGCAGTTTTTCTGCCGACTGCTCTGCCGTTTTGTCGCATAGCGTGTGGTGCTATACTTGGATTTTCGGCCATGAACATGACTTTGGAATTTGGCACTGCTCATACTTTCCTGTAGAGTACATCTGGGGCTACATTTTGTGGAAGTTTCAGCTCGATTGCCTAAGTATTGAGGGAGAAATTTCAAACTCTAGCAGAAAAAAGTGTCTCATAGTCTAAGTGCAGTTTTTCTGCCGACTGCTCTGCCGTTTTGTCGCATAGCGTGTGGTGCTATACTTGGATTTTCGGCCATGAACATGACTTTGGAATTTGGCAGAGCTCATACTTTCCTGTAGAGAACATCTGGGGCTACATTTCGTGCAAGTTTCAGCTCGATTGCCTCTGTATTGAGGGAGAAATTTCAAACTCTACCACAATAAAGTGTTTCATAGTCTAAGTGCAGTTTTTCTGCCGACTGCTCTGCCGTTTTGTCGCATAGCGTGTGGTGCTTTACTTGGATTTTCGGCCATGAAAATGACTTTGGAATTTGGCACAGCTCATACTTTCCTGTAGAGTACATCTGGGGCTACATTTCGTGCAAGTTTCAGCTCGATTGCCTCTGTATTGAGGGAGAAATTTCAAACTCTAACAGAAAAAAGTGTGTCATAGTCTAAGTGCAGGGGTTTTTTTGCCGCGTGCTCTGCCGTTTTGTCGCATAGCGTGTGGTGCTATACTTGGATTTTCGGCCATGAACATGACTTTGGAATTTGGCAGAGCTCATACTTTCCTGTAGAGTACATCTGGGGATACATTTCGTGCAAGTTTCAGCTCGATTTCCTCAGTATTGAGGGAGAAATTTCAAACTCTACCACAATAAAGTGTTTCATAGTCTAAGTGCAGTTTTTCTGCCGACTGCTCTGCCGTTTTGTCGCATAGCGTGTGGTGCTATAGTTCAGATTTTCAGCCATGAACATGACTTTGGAATTTGCTCATTCTTTCCTTTAGAGTACATCTGGGGCTACATTTTGTAGAAGTTTCAGCTCGATTGCCTAAGTATTGAGGGAGAAATTTCAAACTCTAGCAGAAAAAAGTGTCTCATAGTCTAAGTGCAGTTTTTCTGCCGACTGCTCTGCCGTTTTGTCGCATAGCGTGTGGTGCTATACTTGGATTTTCGGCCATGAACATGACTTTGGAATTTGGCAGAGCTCAAACTTTCCTGTAGAAAACATCTGGGGCTACATTTCGTGCAAGTTTCAGCTCGATTGCCTCTGTATTGAGGGAGAAATTTCAAACTCTAACAGAAAAAGTGTCTAATAGTCTAAGTGCAGGGTTTTTTTTGCCGCGTGCTCTTCCGTTTTGTCGCATAGCGTGTGGTGCTATACTTGGATTTTCGGCCATGAACATGACTTTGGAATTTGGCACTGCTCATACTTTCATGTAGAGTACATCTGGGGCTACATTTCCTGCAAGTTTCAGCTCGATTGCCTCAGTATTGAGGGAGAAATTTCAAACTCAAGCAAAAAAAAGTGTCTCCTAGTCTAAGCGCAGTTTTTTTGCCGCCTGCTCTACCGTTTGTTGCATAGCGTGTGGTGCTATACTTGGATTTTCGGCCATGAACATGACTTTGGAATTTGGCACTGCTCATACTTTCCTTTAGAGTACATCTGGGGCTACATTTTGTGGAAGTTTCAGCTCGATTGCCTAAGTATTGAGGGAGAAATTTCAAACTCTAGCAGAAAAAAGTGTCTCATAGTCTAAGTGCAGTTTTTCTGCCGACTGCTCTGCCGTTTTGTCGCATAGCGTGTGGTGCTATACTTGGATTTTCGGCCATGAACATGACTTTGGAATTTGGCAGAGCTCAAACTTTCCTGTAGAAAACATCTGGGGCTACATTTCGTGCAAGTTTCAGCTCGATTGCCTCTGTATTGAGGGAGAAATTTCAAACTCTAACAGAAAAAGTGTCTAATAGTCTAAGTGCAGGGTTTTTTTTGCCGCGTGCTCTTCCGTTTTGTCGCATAGCGTGTGGTGCTATACTTGGATTTTCGGCCATGAACATGACTTTGGAATTTGGCACAGCTCATACTTTCCTGTAGAGTACATCTGGGGCTACATTTTGTGGAAGTTTCAGCTCGATTGCCTCTGTATTGAGGGAGATATTTCAAACTCTACCACAATAAAGTGTTTCATAGTTTAAGTGCAGTTTTTCTGCCGACTGCTCTGCCGTTTTGTCGCATAGCGTGTGGTGCTATAGTTCAGATTTTCAGCCATGAACATGACTTTGGAATTTGGCACTGCTCATACTTTCCTGTAGAGTACATCTGGGGCTACATTTTGTGGAAGTTTCAGCTCGATTGCCTCAGTATCGAGGGAGAAATTTCAAACTCTAGCAGAAAAAAGTGTCTCATGGTCTAAGTGCAGTTTTTTTTTTTGCCGCGTGCTCTGCCGTTTTGTCGCATAGCGTGTGGTGCTATACTTGGATTTTCGGCCATGAACATGACTTTTGAATTTGGCAGAGCTCATACTTTCCTGTAGAGTACATCTGGGGATACATTTCGTGCAAGTTTCAGCTCGATTTCCTCAGTTTTGAGGGAGAAATTTCAAACTCTACCACAATAAAGTGTTTCATAGTCTAAGTGCAGTTTTTCTGCCGACTGCTCTGCCGTTTTGTCGCTTAGCGTGTGGTGCTATAGTTCAGATTTTCAGCCATGAACATTACTTTGGAATTTGCTCATACTTTCCTTTAGAGTACATCTCGGGCTACATTTTGTGGAAGTTTCAGCTCGATTGCCTAAGTATTGAGGGAGAAATTTCAAACTCTAGCAGAAAAAAGTGTCTCATAGTTTAAGTGCAGTTTTTCTGCCGACTGCTCTGCCGTTTTGTCGCATAGCGTGTGGTGCTATACTTGGATTTTCGGCCATGAACATGACTTTGGAATTTGGCAGAGCTCAAACTTTCCTGTAGAAAACATCTGGGGCTACATTTCGTGCAAGTTTCAGCTCGATTGCCTCTGTATTGAGGGAGAAATTTCAAACTCTAACAGAAAAAGTGTCTAATAGTCTAAGTGCAGGTTTTTTTTGCCGCGTGCTCTGCCGTTTTGTCGCATAGCGTGTGGTGCTATACTTGGATTTTCGGCCATGAACATGACTTTGGAATTTGGCACTGCTCATACTTTCCTGTAGAGTACATCTGGGGCTACATTTCGTGCAAGTTTCAGCTCGATTGCCTCTGTATTGAGGGAGAAATTTCAAACTCTAACAGAAAAAAGTGTCTCATAGTCTAAGTGCAGTTTTTCTGCCGACTGCTCTGCCGTTTTGTCGCATAGCGTGTGGTGCTATACTTGGATTTTCGGCCATGAACATGACTTTGGAATTTGGCACTGCTCATACTCTTCTGTAGAGTACATCTGGGCCTACATTTCGTGCAAGTTTCAGCTCGATTGCCTAAGTATTGAGGGAGAAATTTCAAACTCTAACAGAAAAAAGTGTCTCATAGTCTAAGTGCAGTTTTTCTGCCGACTGCTCTGCCGTTTTGTCGCATAGCGTGTGGTGCTATACTTGGATTTTCGGCCATGAACATGACTTTGGAATTTGGCACTGCTCATACTTTCCTGTAGAGTACATCTGGGGCTACATTTTGTGGAAGTTTCAGCTCGATTGCCTAAGTATTGAGGGAGAAATTTCAAACTCTAGCAGAAAAAAGTGTCTCATAGTCTAAGTGCAGTTTTTCTGCCGACTGCTCTGCCGTTTTGTCGCATAGCGTGTGGTGCTATACTTGGATTTTCGGCCATGAACATGACTTTGGAATTTGGCAGAGCTCATACTTTCCTGTAGAGAACATCTGGGGCTACATTTCGTGCAAGTTTCAGCTCGATTGCCTCTGTATTGAGGGAGAAATTTCAAACTCTACCACAATAAAGTGTTTCATAGTCTAAGTGCAGTTTTTCTGCCGACTGCTCTGCCGTTTTGTCGCATAGCGTGTGGTGCTTTACTTGGATTTTCGGCCATGAAAATGACTTTGGAATTTGGCACAGCTCATACTTTCCTGTAGAGTACATCTGGGGCTACATTTCGTGCAAGTTTCAGCTCGATTGCCTCTGTATTGAGGGAGAAATTTCAAACTCTAACAGAAAAAAGTGTGTCATAGTCTAAGTGCAGGGGTTTTTTTGCCGCGTGCTCTGCCGTTTTGTCGCATAGCGTGTGGTGCTATACTTGGATTTTCGGCCATGAACATGACTTTGGAATTTGGCAGAGCTCATACTTTCCTGTAGAGTACATCTGGGGATACATTTCGTGCAAGTTTCAGCTCGATTTCCTCAGTATTGAGGGAGAAATTTCAAACTCTACCACAATAAAGTGTTTCATAGTCTAAGTGCAGTTTTTCTGCCGACTGCTCTGCCGTTTTGTCGCATAGCGTGTGGTGCTATAGTTCAGATTTTCAGCCATGAACATGACTTTGGAATTTGCTCATTCTTTCCTTTAGAGTACATCTGGGGCTACATTTTGTAGAAGTTTCAGCTCGATTGCCTAAGTATTGAGGGAGAAATTTCAAACTCTAGCAGAAAAAAGTGTCTCATAGTCTAAGAGCAGTTTTTCTGCCGACTGCTCTGCCGTTTTGTCGCATAGCGTGTGGTGCTATACTTGGATTTTCGGCCATGAACATGACTTTGGAATTAGGCACTGCTCATAATTTTTCTGTAGAGTACATCTGGGGCTACATTTCGTGCAAGTTTCAGCTCGATTGCCTAAGTATTGAGGGAGAAATTTCAAACTCTAACAAAAAAAGTGTCTAATAGTCTAAGTGCAGGGTTTTTTTTGCCGCGTGCTCTGCCGTTTTGTCGCATAGCGCGTGGTGCTATACTTGGATTTTCGGCCATGAACATGACTTTGGAATTTGGCACTGCTCATACTTTCCTGTAGAGTAAATCTGGGGCTACATTTCCTGCAAGTTTCAGCTCGATTGCCTCAGTATTGAGGGAGAAATTTCAAACTCTAGCAAAAAAAAGTGTCTCCTAGTCTAAGCGCAGTTTTTTTGCCGCGTGCTCTGCCGTTTGTTGCATAGCGTGTGGTGCTATACTTGGATTTTCGGCCATGAACATGACTTTGGAATTTGGCACTGCTCATACTTTCCTTTAGAGTACATCTGGGGCTACATTTTGTGGAAGTTTCAGCTCGATTGCCTAAGTATTGAGGGAGAAATTTCAAACTCTAGCAGAAAAAAGTGTCTCATAGTCTAAGTGCAGTTTTTCTGCCGACTGCTCTGCCGTTTTGTCGCATAGCGTGTGGTGCTATACTTGGATTTTCGGCCATGAACATGACTTTGGAATTTGGCAGAGCTCAAACTTTCCTGTAGAAAACATCTGGGGCTACATTTCGTGCAAGTTTCAGCTCGATTGCCTCTGTATTGAGGGAGAAATTTCAAACTCTAACAGAAAAAGTGTCTAATAGTCTAAGTGCAGGGTTTTTTTTGCCGCGTGCTCTGCCGTTTTGTCGCATAGCGTGTGGTGCTATACTTGGATTTTCGGCCATGAACATGACTTTGGAATTTGGCACTGCTCATACTTTCCTGTAGAGTACATCTTGGGCTACATTTCGTGCAAGTTTCAGCTCGATTGCCTCTGTATTGAGGGAGAAATTTCAAACTCTAACAGAAAAAAGTGTCTCATAGTCTAAGTGCAGTTTTTCTGCCGACTGCTCTGCCGTTTTGTCGCATAGCGTGTGGTGCTATACTTGGATTTTCGGCCATGAACATGACTTTGGAATTTGGCACTGCTCATACTTTCCTGTAGAGTACATCTGGGGCTACATTTTGTGGAAGTTTCAGCTCGATTGCCTAAGTATTGAGGGAGAAATTTCAAACTCTACCACAATAAAGTGTTTCATAGTCTAAGTGCAGTTTTTCTGCCGACTGCTCTGCCGTTTTGTCGCATAGCGTGTGGTGCTATAGTTCAGATTTTCAGCCATGAACATGACTTTGGAATTTGGCACTGCTCATATTTTCCTGTAGAGTACATCTGGGGCTACATTTTGTGGAAGTTTCAGCTCGATTGCCTCAGTATCGAGGGAGAAATTTCAAACTCTAGCAGAAAAAAGTGTCTCATGGTCTAAGTGCAGTTTTTTTTTTGCCGCGTGCTCTGCCGTTTTGTCGCATAGCGTGTGGTGCTATACTTGGATTTTCGGCCATGAACATGACTTTGGAATTTGGCACAGCTCATACTTTCCTGTAGAGTACATCTGGGGATACATTTCGTGCAAGTTTCAGCTCGATTTCCTCAGTATTGAGGGAGAAATTTCAAACTCTACCACAATAAAGTGTTTCATAGTCTAAGTGCAGTTTTTCTGCCGACTGCTCTGCCGTTTTGTCGCATAGCGTGTGGTGCTATACTTGGATTTTCAGCCATGAACATGACTTTGGAATTTGGCACTGCTCAAACTCTTTTGTAGAGTACATCTGGAGCTACATTTCGTGCAAGTTTCAGCTCGATTGCCTAAGTATTGAGGGAGAAATTTCAAACTCTAACAGAAAAAAGTGTCTCATAGTCTAAGTGCAGTTTTTCTGCCGACTGCTCTGCCGTTTTGTCGCATAGCGTGTGGTGCTATACTTGGATTTTCGGCCATGAACATGACTTTGGAATTTGGCACTGCTCATACTTTCCTGTAGAGTACATCTGGGGCTACATTTCGTGGAAGTTTCAGCTCGATTGCCTAAGTATTGAGGGAGAAATTTCAAACTCTACCACAATAAAGTGTTTCATAGTCTAAGTGCAGTTTGTCTGCCGGTTGCTCTGCCGTTTTGTCGCATAGCGTGTGGTGCTATAGTTCAGATTTTCAGCCATGAACATGACTTTGGAATTTTGCACTGCTCATACTTTCCTGTAGAGTACATCTGGGGCTACATTTTGTGGAAGTTTCAGCTCGATTGCCTAAGTATTGAGGGAGAAATTTCAAACTCCAGCAGAAAAAAGTGTCTCATAGTCTAAGTGCAGTTTTTCTGCCGACTGCTCTGCCGTTTTGTCGCATAGCGTGTGGTGCTATACTTGGATTTTCGGCCATGAACATGACTTTGGAATTTGGCACAGCTCATACTTTCCTGTAGAGTACATCTGGGGCTACATTTCGTCCAAGTTTCAGCTCGATTGCCTCTGTATTGAGGGAGAAATTTCAAACTCTAACAGAAAAAAGTGTGTCATAGTCTAAGTGCAGGGTTTTTTTTGCCGCGTGCTCTGCCGTTTTGTCGCATAGCGTGTGGTGCTATACTTGGATTTTCGGCCATGAACATGACTTTGGAATTTGGCACTGCTCATACTCTTCTGTAGAGTACATCTGGTGCTACATTTCGTGCAAGTTTTAGCTCGATTGCCTAAGTATTGAGGGAGAAATTTCAAACTCTAACAGAAAAAAGTGTCTCATAGTCTAAGTGCAGTTTTTCTGCCGACTGCTCTGCCGTTTTGTCGCATAGCGTGTGGTGCTATACTTGGATTTTCGGCCATGAACATGACTTTGGAATTTGGCACTGCTCATACTCTTCTGTAGAGTACATCTGGGCCTACATTTCGTGCAAGTTTCAGCTCGATTGCCTAAGTATTGAGGGAGAAATTTCAAACTCTAACAGAAAAAAGTGTCTCATAGTCTAAGTGCAGTTTTTCTGCCGACTGCTCTGCCGTTTTGTCGCATAGCGTGTGGTGCTATACTTGGATTTTCGGCCATGAACATGACTTTGGAATTTGGCACTGCTCATACTTTCCTGTAGAGTACATCTGGGGCTACATTTTGTGGAAGTTTCAGCTCGATTGCCTAAGTATTGAGGGAGAAATTTCAAACTCTAGCAGAAAAAAGTGTCTCATAGTCTAAGTGCAGTTTTTCTGCCGACTGCTCTGCCGTTTTGTCGCATAGCGTGTGGTGCTATACTTGGATTTTCGGCCATGAACATGACTTTGGAATTTGGCAGAGCTCATACTTTCCTGTAGAGAACATCTGGGGCTACATTTCGTGCAAGTTTCAGCTCGATTGCCTCTGTATTGAGGGAGAAATTTCAAACTCTACCACAATAAAGTGTTTCATAGTCTAAGTGCAGTTTTTCTGCCGACTGCTCTGCCGTTTTGTCGCATAGCGTGTGGTGCTTTACTTGGATTTTCGGCCATGAACATGACTTTGGAATTTGGCACAGCTCATACTTTCCTGTAGAGTACATCTGGGGCTACATTTCGTGCAAGTTTCAGCTCGATTGCCTCTGTATTGAGGGAGAAATTTCAAACTCTAACAGAAAAAAGTGTGTCATAGTCTAAGTGCAGGGGTTTTTTTGCCGCGTGCTCTGCCGTTTTGTCGCATAGCGTGTGGTGCTATACTTGGATTTTCGGCCATGAACATGACTTTGGAATTTGGCAGAGCTCATACTTTCCTGTAGAGTACATCTGGGGATACATTTCGTGCAAGTTTCAGCTCGATTTCCTCAGTATTGAGGGAGAAATTTCAAACTCTACCACAATAAAGTGTTTCATAGTCTAAGTGCAGTTTTTCTGCCGACTGCTCTGCCGTTTTGTCGCATAGCGTGTGGTGCTATAGTTCAGATTTTCAGCCATGAACATGACTTTGGAATTTGCTCATACTTTCCTTTAGAGTACATCTGGGGCTACATTTTGTAGAAGTTTCAGCTCGATTGCCTAAGTATTGAGGGAGAAATTTCAAACTCTAGCAGAAAAAAGTGTCTCATAGTCTAAGAGCAGTTTTTCTGCCGACTGCTCTGCCGTTTTGTCGCATAGCGTGTGGTGCTATACTTGGATTTTCGGCCATGAACATGACTTTGGAATTTGGCACTGCTCATAATTTTTCTGTAGAGTACATTTCGGGCTACATTTCGTGCAAGTTTCAGCTCGATTGCCTAAGTATTGAGGGAGAAATTTCAAACTCTAACAAAAAAAGTGTCTAATAGTCTAAGTGCAGGGTTTTTTTTGCCGCGTGCTCTGCCGTTTTGTCGCATAGCGTGTGGTGCTATACTTGGATTTTCGGCCATGAACATGACTTTGGAATTTTGCACTGCTCATACTTTTCTGTAGAGTACATCTGGGGCTACATTTTGTGGAAGTTTCAGCTCGATTGCCTAAGTATTGAGGGAGAAATTTCAAACTCCAGCAGAAAAAAGTGTCTCATAGTCTAAGTGCAGTTTTTCTGCCGACTGCTCTGCCGTTTTGTCGCATAGCGTGTGGTGCTATACTTGGATTTTCGGCCATGAACATGACTTTGGAATTTGGCAGAGCTCATACTTTCCTGTAGAGAACATCTGGGGCTACATTTCGTGCAAGTTTCAGCTCGATTGCCTCTGTATTGAGGGAGATATTTCAAACTCTAACAGAAAAAAGTGTGTCATAGTCTAAGTGCAGGGTTTTTTTTGCCGCGTGCTCTGCCGTTTTGTCGCATAGCGTGTGGTGCTATACTTGGATTTTCGGCCATGAACATGACTTTGGAATTTGGCACTGCTCATACTCTTCTGTAGAGTACATCTGGTGCTACATTTCGTGCAAGTTTCAGCTCGATTGCCTAAGTATTGAGGGAGAAATTTCAAACTCTAACAGAAAAAAGTGTCTCATAGTCTAAGTGCAGTTTTTCTGCCGACTGCTCTGCCGTTTTGTCGCATAGCGTGTGGTGCTATACTTGGATTTTCGGCCATGAACATGACTTTGGAATTTGGCACTGCTCATACTTTCCTGTAGAGTACATCTGGGGCTACATTTTGTGGAAGTTTCAGCTCGATTGCCTAAGTATTGAGGGAGAAATTTCAAACTCTAACAGAAAAAAGTGTCTCATAGTCTAAGTGCAGGTTTTTTTTTGCCGCGTGCTCTGCCGTTTTGTCGCATAGCGTGTGGTGCTATACTTGGATTTTCGGCCATGAACATGACTTTGGAATTTGACACTGCTCATACTCTTCTGTAGAGTACATCTGGGCCTACATTTCGTGCAAGTTTTAGCTCGATTGCCTAAGTATTGAGGGAGAAATTTCAAACTCTAACAGAAAAAAGTGTCTCATAGTCTAAGTGCAGTTTTTCTGCCGACTGCTCTGCCGTTTTGTCGCATAGCGTGTGGTGCTATACTTGGATTTTCGGCCATGAACATGACTTTGGAATTTTGCACTGCTCATACTTTCCTGTAGAGTACATCTGGGGCTACATTTTGTGGAAGTTTCAGCTCGATTGCCTAAGTATTGAGGGAGAAATTTCAAACTCTAGCAGAAAAAAGTGTCTCATAGTCTAAGTGCAGTTTTTCTGCCGACTGCTCTGCCGTTTTGTCGCATAGCGTGTGGTGCTATACTTGGATTTTCGGCCATGAACATGACTTTGGAATTTGGCAGAGCTCATACTTTCCTGTAGAGAACATCTGGGGCTACTTTTCGTGCAAGTTTCAGCTCGATTGCCTCTGTATTGAGGGAGAAATTTCAAACTTTAACAGAAAAAAGTGTGTCATAGTCTAAGTGCAGGGTTTTTTTTGCCGCGTGCTCTGCCGTTTTGTCGCATAGCGTGTGGTGCTATACTTGGATTTTCGGCCATGAACATGACTTTGGAGTTTGGCACTGCTCATACTCTTCTGTAGAGTACATCTGGGCCTACATTTCGTGCAAGTTTCAGCTCGATTGGCTAAGTATTGAGGGAGAAATTTCAAACTCTAACAGAAAAAAGTGTCTCATAGTCTAAGTGCAGGTTTTTTTTTGCCGCGTGCTCTGCCGTTTTGTCGCATAGCGTGTGGTGCTATACTTGGATTTTCGGCCATGAACATGACTTTGGAATTTGGCACTGCTCATACTCTTCTGTAGAGTACATCTGGGCCTACATTTCGTGCAAGTTTCAGCTCGATTGCCTAAGTATTGAGGGAGAAATTTCAAACTCTAACAGAAAAAAGTGTCTCATAGTCTAAGTGCAGTTTTTCTGCCGACTGCTCTGCCGTTTTGTCGCATAGCGTGTGGTGCTATACTTGGATTTTCGGCCATGAACATGACTTTGGAATTTGGCAGAGCTCATACTTTCCTGTAGAGAACATCTGGGGCTACATTTCGTGCAAGTTTCAGCTCGATTGCCTCTGTATTGAGGGAGAAATTTCAAACTTTAACAGAAAAAAGTGTGTCATAGTCTAAGTGCAGGGGTTTTTGTGCCGCGTGCTCTGCCGTTTTGTCGCATAGCGTGTGGTGCTATACTTGGATTTTCGGCCATGAACATGACTTTGGAATTTTGCACTGCTCATACTTTTCTGTAGAGTACATCTGGGGCTACATTTTGTGGAAGTTTCAGCTCGATTGCCTAAGTATTGAGGGAGAAATTTCAAACTCCAGCAGAAAAAAGTGTCTCATAGTCTAAGTGCAGTTTTTCTGCCGACTGCTCTGCCGTTTTGTCGCATAGCGTGTGGTGCTATACTTGGATTTTCGGCCATGAACATGACTTTGGAATTTGGCAGAGCTCATACTTTCCTGTAGAGAACATCTGGGGCTACATTTCGTGCAAGTTTCAGCTCGATTGCCTCTGTATTGAGGGAGATATTTCAAACTCTAACAGAAAAAAGTGTGTCATAGTCTAAGTGCAGGGTTTTTTTTGCCGCGTGCTCTGCCGTTTTGTCGCATAGCGTGTGGTGCTATACTTGGATTTTCGGCCATGAACATGACTTTGGAATTTGGCACTGCTCATACTCTTCTGTAGAGTACATCTGGTGCTACATTTCGTGCAAGTTTCAGCTCGATTGCCTAAGTATTGAGGGAGAAATTTCAAACTCTAACAGAAAAAAGTGTCTCATAGTCTAAGTGCAGTTTTTCTGCCGACTGCTCTGCCGTTTTGTCGCATAGCGTGTGGTGCTATACTTGGATTTTCGGCCATGAACATGACTTTGGAATTTGGCACTGCTCATACTTTCCTGTAGAGTACATCTGGGGCTACATTTTGTGGAAGTTTCAGCTCGATTGCCTAAGTATTGAGGGAGAAATTTCAAACTCTAACAGAAAAAAGTGTCTCATAGTCTAAGTGCAGGTTTTTTTTTGCCGCGTGCTCTGCCGTTTTGTCGCATAGCGTGTGGTGCTATACTTGGATTTTCGGCCATGAACATGACTTTGGAATTTGACACTGCTCATACTCTTCTGTAGAGTACATCTGGGCCTACATTTCGTGCAAGTTTTAGCTCGATTGCCTAAGTATTGAGGGAGAAATTTCAAACTCTAACAGAAAAAAGTGTCTCATAGTCTAAGTGCAGTTTTTCTGCCGACTGCTCTGCCGTTTTGTCGCATAGCGTGTGGTGCTATACTTGGATTTTCGGCCATGAACATGACTTTGGAATTTTGCACTGCTCATACTTTCCTGTAGAGTACATCTGGGGCTACATTTTGTGGAAGTTTCAGCTCGATTGCCTAAGTATTGAGGGAGAAATTTCAAACTCTAGCAGAAAAAAGTGTCTCATAGTCTAAGTGCAGTTTTTCTGCCGACTGCTCTGCCGTTTTGTCGCATAGCGTGTGGTGCTATACTTGGATTTTCGGCCATGAACATGACTTTGGAATTTGGCAGAGCTCATACTTTCCTGTAGAGAACATCTGGGGCTACTTTTCGTGCAAGTTTCAGCTCGATTGCCTCTGTATTGAGGGAGAAATTTCAAACTTTAACAGAAAAAAGTGTGTCATAGTCTAAGTGCAGGGTTTTTTTTGCCGCGTGCTCTGCCGTTTTGTCGCATAGCGTGTGGTGCTATACTTGGATTTTCGGCCATGAACATGACTTTGGAGTTTGGCACTGCTCATACTCTTCTGTAGAGTACATCTGGGCCTACATTTCGTGCAAGTTTCAGCTCGATTGGCTAAGTATTGAGGGAGAAATTTCAAACTCTAACAGAAAAAAGTGTCTCATAGTCTAAGTGCAGGTTTTTTTTTGCCGCGTGCTCTGCCGTTTTGTCGCATAGCGTGTGGTGCTATACTTGGATTTTCGGCCATGAACATGACTTTGGAATTTGGCACTGCTCATACTCTTCTGTAGAGTACATCTGGGCCTACATTTCGTGCAAGTTTCAGCTCGATTGCCTAAGTATTGAGGGAGAAATTTCAAACTCTAACAGAAAAAAGTGTCTCATAGTCTAAGTGCAGTTTTTCTGCCGACTGCTCTGCCGTTTTGTCGCATAGCGTGTGGTGCTATACTTGGATTTTCGGCCATGAACATGACTTTGGAATTTGGCAGAGCTCATACTTTCCTGTAGAGAACATCTGGGGCTACATTTCGTGCAAGTTTCAGCTCGATTGCCTCTGTATTGAGGGAGAAATTTCAAACTTTAACAGAAAAAAGTGTGTCATAGTCTAAGTGCAGGGGTTTTTGTGCCGCGTGCTCTGCCGTTTTGTCGCATAGCGTGTGGTGCTATACTTGGATTTTCGGCCATGAACAAGACTTTGGAATTTGGCACTGCTCATACTCTTCTGTAGAGTACATCTGGGGCTACATTTCGTGGAAGTTTCAGCTCGATTGCCTCAGTATCGAGGGAGAAATTTCAAACTCTAGCAGAAAAAAGTGTCTCATAGTCTAAGTGCAGTTTTTCTGCCGACTGCTCCGCCGTTTTGTCGCATAGCGTGTGGTGCTATACTTGGATTTTCGGCCATGAACATGACTTTGGAATTTGGCAGAGCTCATACTTTCCTGTAGAGAACATCTGGGGCTACATTTCGTGCAAGTTTCAGCTCGATTGCCTCTGTATTGAGGGAGAAATTTCAAACTTTAACAGAAAAAAGTGTGTCATAGTCTAAGTGCAGGTTTTTTTTTTGCCGCGTGCTCTGCCGTTTTGTCGCATAGCGTGTGGTGCTATACTTGGATTTTCGGCCATGAACATGACTTTGGAATTTGGCACTGCTCATACTTTCCTGTAGAGTACATCTGGGGCTACATTTCGTGCAAGTTTCAGCTCGATTGCCTCTGTATTGAGGGAGATATTTCAAACTCTAACAGAAAAAAGTGTCTCATAGTCTAAGTGCAGGGGTTTTTTTGCCGCGTGCTCTGCCGTTTTGTCGCATAGCGTGTGGTGCTATACTTGGATTTTCGGCCATGAACATGACTTTGGAATTTGGCACTGCTCATACTTTCCTGTAAAGTACATCTGGGGCTACATTTCGTGCAAGTTTCAGCTCGATTGCCTCTGTATTGAGGGAGATATTTCAAACTCTAACAGAAAAAAGTGTTTAAAGTTAGGAGGGCCTGACGCGTTTCGATCCTAGCAGGATCTTTCTCAAAGGCTAAATGACAAAAAAACACAAACATGCAAGTGAAGGAAGCATACATAAAATGGATCAGAGGATATGGACAAAGGGAAGGGGTGGTATGAGAGTCAGGGTGGGTAAGATAGGTCAGACAAAGGGTGGGGGTCAGGTAGGCAAGATCAAAGGTAACAGACTACAAAAGGGGTTGGAAAGTGTGGTGCTGGGGGGTGGGGGATTAACAAAGGAGTTAATTAGAGGATTGGAGATCAAGATGGGCAAGAGGGAGGAGAGGAATACAAAAATCAGGAGGGATTAGAGAGTACCTGTGGATGAATGAAAAGGAGATAAGTAAACAAGAATATTAGTCATTGCCTTCCTGGAGGTTTAGTCCAGTGTCTCATAGTCTAAGTGCAGGGGTTTTTTTGCCGCGTGCTCTGCCGTTTTGTCGCATAGCGTGTGGTGCTATACTTGGATTTTCGGCCATGAACATGACTTTGGAATTTGGCACTGCTCATACTCTTCTGTAGAGTACATCTGGGGCTACATTTCGTGCAAGTTTCAGCTCGATTGCCTAAGTATTGAGGGAGAAATTTCAAACTCTAACAGAAAAAAGTGTCTCATAGTCTAAGTGCAGTTTTTCTGCCGACTGCTCTGCCGTTTTGTCGCATAGCGTGTGGTGCTATACTTGGATTTTCGGCCATGAACATGACTTTGGAATTTGGCACTGCTCATACTTTCCTGTAGAGTACATCTGGGGCTACATTTTGTGGAAGTTTCAGCTCGATTGCCTAAGTATTGAGGGAGAAATTTTAAACTCTAGCAGAAAAAAGTGTCTCATAGTCTAAGTGCAGTTTTTCTGCCGACTGCTCTGCCGTTTTGTCGCATAGCGTGTGGTGCTATACTTGGATTTTCGGCCATGAACATGACTTTGGAATTTGGCAGAGCTCATACTTTCCTGTAGAGAACATCTGGGACTACATTTCGTGCAAGTTTCAGCTCGATTGCCTCTGTATTGAGGGAGAAATTTCAAACTTTAACAGAAAAAAGTGTGTCATAGTCTAAGTGCAGGTTTTTTTTTTGCCGCGTGCTCTGCCGTTTTGTCGCATAGCGTGTGGTGCTATACTTGGATTTTCGGCCATGAACATGACTTTGGAATTTGGCACTGCTCATACTTTCCTGTAGAGTACATCTGGGGCTACATTTCGTGCAAGTTTCAGCTCGATTGCCTCTGTATTGAGGGAGATATTTCAAACTCTAACAGAAAAAAGTGTCTCATAGTCTAAGTGCAGGGGTTTTTTTGCCGCGTGCTCTGCCGTTTTGTCGCATAGCGTGTGGTGCTATACTTGGATTTTCGGCCATGAACATGACTTTGGAATTTGGCACTGCTCATACTGTCCTGTAGAGTACATCTGGGGCTACATTTCGTGCAAGTTTCAGCTCGATTGCCTAAGTATTGAGGGAGAAATTTCAAACTCTAGCAGAAAAAAGTGTCTCCTAGTCTAAGCGCAGTTTGTTTGCCGCCTGCTCTGCCGTTTGTTGCATAGCGTGTGGTGCTATACTTGGATTTTCGGCCATGAACATGACTTTGGAATTTGGCACAGCTCATACTTTCCTGTAGAGTACATCTGGGGCTACATTTCGTGCAAGTTTCAGCTCGATTGCCTAAGTATTGAGGGAGAAATTTCAAACTCTAGCAGAAAAAAGTGTCTCATAGTCTAAATGCAGTTTTTCTGCCGACTGCTCTGCCGTTTTGTCGCATAGCGTGTGGTGCTATACTTGGATTTTCGGCCATGAACATGACTTTGGAATTTGGCAGAGCTCATACTTTCCTGTAGAGAACATCTGGGGCTACATTTCGTGCAAGTTTCAGCTCGATTGCCTCTGTATTGAGGGAGAAATTTCAAACTTTAACAGAAAAAAGTGTGTCATAGTCTAAGTGCAGGTTTTTTTTTGCCGCGTGCTCTGCCGTTTTGTCGCATAGCGTGTGGTGCTATACTTGGATTTTCGGCCATGAACATGACTTTGGAATTTGGCACTGCTCATACTTTCCTGTAGAGTACATCTGGGGCTACATTTCGTGCAAGTTTCAGCTCGATTGCCTCTGTATTGAGGGAGATATTTCAACCTCTAACAGAAAAAAGTGTCTCATAGTCTAAGTGCAGGGGTTTTTTTGCCGCGTGCTCTGCCGTTTTGTCGCATAGCGTGTGGTGCTATACTTGGATTTTCGGCCATGAACATGACTTTGGAATTTGGCACTGCTCATACTTTCCTGTAAAGTACATCTGGGGCTACATTTCGTGCAAGTTTCAGCTCGATTGCCTCTGTATTGAGGGAGATATTTCAAACTCTAACAGAAAAAAGTGTCTCATAGTCTAAGTGCAGGGGTTTTTTTGCCGCGTGCTCTGCCGTTTTGTCGCATAGCGTGTGGTGCTATACTTGGATTTTCGGCCATGAACATGACTTTGGAATTTGGCACTGCTCATACTCTTCTGTAGAGTACATCTGGGGCTACATTTCGTGCAAGTTTCAGCTCGATTGCCTAAGTATTGAGGGAGAAATTTCAAACTCTAACAGAAAAAAGTGTCTCATAGTCTAAGTGCAGTTTTTCTGCCGACTGCTCTGCCGTTTTGTCGCATAGCGTGTGGTGCTATACTTGGATTTTCGGCCATGAACATGACTTTGGAATTTGGCACTGCTCATACTTTCCTGTAGAGTACATCTGGGGCTACATTTTGTGGAAGTTTCAGCTCGATTGCCTAAGTATTGAGGGAGAAATTTTAAACTCTAGCAGAAAAAAGTGTCTCATAGTCTAAGTGCAGTTTTTCTGCCGACTGCTCTGCCGTTTTGTCGCATAGCGTGTGGTGCTATACTTGGATTTTCGGCCATGAACATGACTTTGGAATTTGGCAGAGCTCATACTTTCCTGTAGAGAACATCTGGGACTACATTTCGTGCAAGTTTCAGCTCGATTGCCTCTGTATTGAGGGAGAAATTTCAAACTTTAACAGAAAAAAGTGTGTCATAGTCTAAGTGCAGGTTTTTTTTTTGCCGCGTGCTCTGCCGTTTTGTCGCATAGCGTGTGGTGCTATACTTGGATTTTCGGCCATGAACATGACTTTGGAATTTGGCACTGCTCATACTTTCCTGTAGAGTACATCTGGGGCTACATTTCGTGCAAGTTTCAGCTCGATTGCCTCTGTATTGAGGGAGATATTTCAAACTCTAACAGAAAAAAGTGTCTCATAGTCTAAGTGCAGGGGCTTTTTTGCCGCGTGCTCTGCCGTTTTGTCGCATAGCGTGTGGTGCTATACTTGGATTTTCGGCCATGAACATGACTTTGGAATTTGGCACTGCTCATACTGTCCTGTAGAGTACATCTGGGGCTACATTTCGTGCAAGTTTCAGCTCGATTGCCTAAGTATTGAGGGAGAAATTTCAAACTCTAGCAGAAAAAAGTGTCTCCTAGTCTAAGCGCAGTTTGTTTGCCGCCTGCTCTGCCGTTTGTTGCATAGCGTGTGGTGCTATACTTGGATTTTCGGCCATGAACATGACTTTGGAATTTGGCACAGCTCATACTTTCCTGTAGAGTACATCTGGGGCTACATTTCGTGCAAGTTTCAGCTCGATTGCCTAAGTATTGAGGGAGAAATTTCAAACTCTAGCAGAAAAAAGTGTCTCATAGTCTAAATGCAGTTTTTCTGCCGACTGCTCTGCCGTTTTGTCGCATAGCGTTTGGTGCTATACTTGGATTTTCGGCCATGAACATGACTTTGGAATTTGGCACTGCTCATACTTTCCTGTAGAGTACATCTGGGGCTACATTTTGTGGAAGTTTCAGCTCGATTGCCTAAGTATTGAGGGAGAAATTTCAAACTCTAGCAGAAAAAAGTGTCTCATAGTCTAAGTGCAGTTTTTCTGCCGACTGCTCTGCCGTTTTGTCGCATAGCGTGTGGTGCTATACTTGGATTTTCGGCCATGAACATGACTTTGGAATTTGGCACAGCTCATACTTTCCTGTAGAGTACATCTGGGGCTACATTTCGTGCAAGTTTCAGCTCGATTGCCTCTGTATTGCGGGAGAAATTTCAAACTCTAACAGAAAAAAGTGTGTCATAGTCTAAGTGCAGGGTTTTTTTGCCGCGTGCTCTGCCGTTTTGTCGCATAGCGTGTGGTGCTATACTTGGATTTTCGGCCATGAACATGACTTTGGAATTTGGCACTGCTCATACTTTCCTGTAGAGTACATCTGGGGCTACATTTTGTGGAAGTTTCAGCTCGATTGCCTCAGTATTGAGGGAGAAATTTCAAACTCTAGCAGAAAAAAGTGTCTCATAGTCTAAGTGCAGTTTTTCTGCCGACTGCTCTGCCGTTTTGTCGCATAGCGTGTGGTGCTATACTTGGATTTTCGGCCATGAACATGACTTTGGAATTTGGCAGAGCTCATACTTTCCTGTAGAGAACATCTGGGGCTACATTTCGTGCAAGTTTCAGCTCGATTGCCTCTGTATTGAGGGAGATATTTCAAACTCTAACAGAAAAAAGTGTCTCATAGTCTAAGTGCAGGGGTTTTTTTGCCGCGTGCTCTGCCGTTTTGTCGCATAGCGTGTGGTGCTATACTTGGATTTTCGGCCATGAACATGACTTTGGAATTTGGCACTGCTCATACTTTCCTGTAAAGTACATCTGGGGCTACATTTCGTGCAAGTTTCAGCTCGATTGCCTCTGTATTGAGGGAGATATTTCAAACTCTAACAGAAAAAAGTGTCTCATAGTCTAAGTGCAGGGGTTTTTTTGCCGCGTGCTCTGCCGTTTTGTCGCATAGCGTGTGGTGCTATACTTGGATTTTCGGCCATGAACATGACTTTGGAATTTGGCACTGCTCATACTCTTCTGTAGAGAACATCTGGGGCTACATTTCGTGCAAGTTTCAGCTCGATTGCCTAAGTATTGAGGGAGAAATTTCAAACTCTAACAGAAAAAAGTGTCTCATAGTCTAAGTGCAGTTTTTCTGCCGACTGCTCTGCCGTTTTGTCGCATAGCGTGTGGTGCTATACTTGGATTTTCGGCCATGAACATGACTTTGGAATTTGGCACTGCTCATACTTTCCTGTAGAGTACATCTGGGGCTACATTTTGTGGAAGTTTCAGCTCGATTGCCTAAGTATTGAGGGAGAAATTTTAAACTCTAACAGAAAAAAGTGTCTCATAGTCTAAGTGCAGGTTTTTTTTTGCCGCGTGCTCTGCCGTTTTGTCGCATAGCGTGTGGTGCTATACTTGGATTTTCGGCCATGAACATGACTTTGGAATTTGGCACTGCTCATACTCTTCTGTAGAGTACATCTGGGCCTACATTTCTTGCAAGTTTCAGCTCGATTGCCTAAGTATTGAGGGAGAAATTTCAAACTCTAACAGAAAAAAGTGTCTCATAGTCTAAGTGCAGTTTTTCTGCCGACTGCTCTGCCGTTTTGTCGCATAGCGTGTGGTGCTATACTTGGATTTTCGGCCATGAACATGACTTTGGAATTTGGCTCTGCTCATACTTTTCTGTAGAGTACATCTGGGGCTACATTTTGTGGAAGTTTCAGCTCGATGGCCTAAGTATTGAGGGAGAAATTTCAAACTTTAACAGAAAAAAGTGTCTCATAGTCTAAGTGCAGGGTTTTTTTTGCCGCGTGCTCTGCCGTTTTGTCGCATAGCGTGTGGTGCTATACTTGGATTTTAGGCCATGAACATGACTTTGGAATTTGGCACTGCTCATACTCTTCTGTAGAGTACATCTGGGCCTACATTTCGTGCAAGTTTCAGCTCGATTGCCTAAGTATTGAGGGAGAAATTTCAAACTCTAACAGAAAAAAGTGTCTCATAGTCTAAGTGCAGTTTTTCTGCCGACTGCTCTGCCGTTTTGTCGCATAGCGTGTGGTGCTATACATGGATTTTCGGCCATGAACATGACTTTGGAATTTGGCACTGCTCATACTTTCCTGTAAAGTACATCTGGGGCTACATTTTGTGGAAGTTTCAGCTCGATTGCCTAGGTATTAAGGGAGAAATTTCAAACTCTAGCAGAAAAAAGTGTCTCATAGTCTAAGTGCAGTTTTTCTGCCGACTGCTCTGCCGTTTTGTCGCATAGCGTGTGGTGCTATACTTGGATTTTCGGCCATGAACATGACTTTGGAATTTGGCACTGCTCATACTTTCCTGTAGAGTACATCTGGGGCTACATTTTGTGGAAGTTTCAGCTCGATTGCCTAAGTATTGAGGGAGAAATTTTAAACTCTAACAGAAAAAAGTGTCTCATAGTCTAAGTGCAGGTTTTTTTTTGCCGCGTGCTCTGCCGTTTTGTCGCATAGCGTGTGGTGCTATACTTGGATTTTCGGCCATGAACATGACTTTGGAATTTGGCACTGCTCATACTCTTCTGTAGAGTACATCTGGGCCTACATTTCTTGCAAGTTTCAGCTCGATTGCCTAAGTATTGAGGGAGAAATTTCAAACTCTAACAGAAAAAAGTGTCTCATAGTCTAAGTGCAGTTTTTCTGCCGACTGCTCTGCCGTTTTGTCGCATAGCGTGTGGTGCTATACTTGGATTTTCGGCCATGAACATGACTTTGGAATTTGGCTCTGCTCATACTTTTCTGTAGAGTACATCTGGGGCTACATTTTGTGGAAGTTTCAGCTCGATGGCCTAAGTATTGAGGGAGAAATTTCAAACTTTAACAGAAAAAAGTGTCTCATAGTCTAAGTGCAGGGTTTTTTTTGCCGCGTGCTCTGCCGTTTTGTCGCATAGCGTGTGGTGCTATACTTGGATTTTAGGCCATGAACATGACTTTGGAATTTGGCACTGCTCATACTCTTCTGTAGAGTACATCTGGGCCTACATTTCGTGCAAGTTTCAGCTCGATTGCCTAAGTATTGAGGGAGAAATTTCAAACTCTAACAGAAAAAAGTGTCTCATAGTCTAAGTGCAGTTTTTCTGCCGACTGCTCTGCCGTTTTGTCGCATAGCGTGTGGTGCTATACATGGATTTTCGGCCATGAACATGACTTTGGAATTTGGCACTGCTCATACTTTCCTGTAAAGTACATCTGGGGCTACATTTTGTGGAAGTTTCAGCTCGATTGCCTAGGTATTAAGGGAGAAATTTCAAACTCTAGCAGAAAAAAGTGTCTCATAGTCTAAGTGCAGTTTTTCTGCCGACTGCTCTGCCGTTTTGTCGCATAGCGTGTGGTGCTATACTTGGATTTTCGGCCATGAACATGACTTTGGAATTTGGCACTGCTCATACTTTCCTGTAGAGTACATCTGGGGCTACATTTTGTGGAAGTTTCAGCTCGATTGCCTAAGTATTGAGGGAGAAATTTTAAACTCTAACAGAAAAAAGTGTCTCATAGTCTAAGTGCAGGTTTTTTTTTGCCGCGTGCTCTGCCGTTTTGTCGCATAGCGTGTGGTGCTATACTTGGATTTTCGGCCATGAACATGACTTTGGAATTTGGCACTGCTCATACTCTTCTGTAGAGTACATCTGGGCCTACATTTCTTGCAAGTTTCAGCTCGATTGCCTAAGTATTGAGGGAGAAATTTCAAACTCTAACAGAAAAAAGTGTCTCATAGTCTAAGTGCAGTTTTTCTGCCGACTGCTCTGCCGTTTTGTCGCATAGCGTGTGGTGCTATACTTGGATTTTCGGCCATGAACATGACTTTGGAATTTGGCTCTGCTCATACTTTTCTGTAGAGTACATCTGGGGCTACATTTTGTGGAAGTTTCAGCTCGATGGCCTAAGTATTGAGGGAGAAATTTCAAACTTTAACAGAAAAAAGTGTCTCATAGTCTAAGTGCAGGGTTTTTTTTGCCGCGTGCTCTGCCGTTTTGTCGCATAGCGTGTGGTGCTATACTTGGATTTTAGGCCATGAACATGACTTTGGAATTTGGCACTGCTCATACTCTTCTGTAGAGTACATCTGGGCCTACATTTCGTGCAAGTTTCAGCTCGATTGCCTAAGTATTGAGGGAGAAATTTCAAACTCTAACAGAAAAAAGTGTCTCATAGTCTAAGTGCAGTTTTTCTGCCGACTGCTCTGCCGTTTTGTCGCATAGCGTGTGGTGCTATACATGGATTTTCGGCCATGAACATGACTTTGGAATTTGGCACTGCTCATACTTTCCTGTAAAGTACATCTGGGGCTACATTTTGTGGAAGTTTCAGCTCGATTGCCTAGGTATTAAGGGAGAAATTTCAAACTCTAGCAGAAAAAAGTGTCTCATAGTCTAAGTGCAGTTTTTCTGCCGACTGCTCTGCCGTTTTGTCGCATAGCGTGTGGTGCTATACTTGGATTTTCGGCCATGAACATGACTTTGGAATTTGGCACTGCTCATACTTTCCTGTAGAGTACATCTGGGGCTACATTTCGTGCAAGTTTCAGCTCGATTGCCTCTGTATTGAGGGAGATATTTCAAACTCTAACAGAAAAAAGTGTCTCATAGTCTAAGTGCAGGTTTTTTTGCCGCGTGCTCTGCCGTTTTGTCGCATAGCGTGTGGTGCTATACTTGGATTTTCGGCCATGAACATGACTTTGGAATTTGGCACTGCTCATACTTTCCTGTAGAGTACATCTGGGGCTACATTTCGTGCAAGTTTCAGCTCGATTGCCTCTGTATTGAGGGAGATATTTCAATCTAACAGAAAAAAGTGTCTCATAGTCTAAGTGCAGGGGTTTTTTTGCCGCGTGCTCTGCCGTTTTGTCGCATAGCGTGTGGTGCTATACTTGGATTTTCGGCCATGAACATGACTTTGGAATTTGGCACTGCTCATACTTTCCTGTAGAGTACATCTGGGGCTACATTTCGTGCAAGTTTCAGCTCGATTGCCTCAGTATTGAGGGAGAAATTTCAAACTCTAGCAGAAAAAAGTGTCTCCTAGTCTAAGCGCAGTTTGTTTGCCGCCTGCTCTGCCGTTTGTTGCATAGCGTGTGGTGCTATACTTGGATTTTCGGCCATGAACATGACTTTGGAATTTAGCACTGCTCATACTTTCCTGTAGAGTACATCTGGGGCTACATTTCGTGCAAGTTTCAGCTCGATTGCCTAAGTATTGAGGGAGAAATTTCAAACTCTAACAGAAAAAAGTGTCTCATAGTCTAAGTGCAGGTTTTTTTTTGCCGCGTGCTCTGCCGTTTTGTCGCATAGCGTGTGGTGCTATACTTGGATTTTCGGCCATGAACATGACTTTGGAATTTGGCACTGCTCATACTCTTCTGTAGAGTACATCTGGGCCTACATTTCGTGCAAGTTTCAGCTCGATTGCCTAAGTATTGAGGGAGAAATTTCAAACTCTAACAGAAAAAAGTGTCTCATAGTCTAAGTGCAGTTTTTCTGCCGACTGCTCTGCCGTTTTGTCGCATAGCGTGTGGTGCTATACTTGGATTTTCGGCCATGAACATGACTTTGGAATTTGGCACTGCTCATACTTTTTTGTAGAGTACATCTGGGGCTACATTTTGTGGAAGTTTCAGCTCGATTGCCTAAGTATTGAGGGAGAAAATTCAAACTCTAGCAGAAAAAAGTGTCTCATAGTCTAAGTGCAGTTTTTCTGCCGACTGCTCTGCCGTTTTGTCGCATAGCGTGTGGTGCTATACTTGGATTTTCGGCCATGAACATGACTTTGGAATTTGGCAGAGCTCATACTTTCCTGTAGAGAACATCTGGGGCTACATTTCGTGCAAGTTTCAGCTCGATTGCCTCTGTATTGAGGGAGAAATTTCAAACTTTAACAGAAAAAAGTGTGTCATAGTCTAAGTGCAGGTTTTTTTTTGCCGCGTGCTCTGCCGTTTTGTCGCATAGCGTGTGGTGCTATACTTGGATTTTCGGCCATGAACATGACTTTGGAATTTGGCACTGCTCATACTCTTCTGTAGAGTACAACTGGGCCTACATTTCGTGCAAGTTTCAGCTCGATTGCCTAAGTATTGAGGGAGAAATTTCAAACTCTAGCAGAAAAAAGTGTCTCCTAGTCTAAGCGCAGTTTGTTTGCCGCCTGCTCTGCCGTTTGTTGCATAGCGTGTGGTGCTATACTTGGATTTTCGGCCATGAACATGACTTTGGAATTTAGCACTGCTCATACTTTCCTGTAGAGTACATCTGGGGCTACATTTCGTGCAAGTTTCAGCTCGATTGCCTAAGTATTGAGGGAGAAATTTCAAACTCTAACAGAAAAAAGTGTCTCATAGTCTAAGTGCAGTTTTTCTGCCGACTGCTCTGCCGTTTTGTCGCATAGCGTGTGGTGATATACTTGGATTTTCGGCCATGAACATGACTTTGGAATTTGGCACAGCTCATACTTTCCTTTAGATTACATCTGGGGCTACATTTTGTGGAAGTTTCAGCTCGATTGCCTAAGTATTGAGGGAGAAATTTCAAACTCTAGCAGAAAAAAGTGTCTCAAAGTCTAAGTGCAGTTTTTCTGCCGACTGCTCTGCCGTTTTGTCGCATAGCGTGTGGTGCTATACTTGGATTTTCGGCCATGAACATGACTTTGGAATTTGGCACTGCTCATACTCTTCTGTAGAGTACATCTGGGGCTACATTTCGTGCAAGTTTCAGCTCGATTGCCTAAGTATTGAGGGAGAAATTTCAAACTCTAACAGAAAAAAGTGTCTCATAGTCTAAGTGCAGTTTTTCTGCCGACTGCTCTGCCGTTTTGTCGCATAGCGTGTGGTGCTATACTTGGATTTTCGGCCATGAACATGACTTTGGAATTTGGCACTGCTCATACTTTCCTGTAGAGTACATCTGGGGCTACATTTTGTGGAAGTTTCAGCTCGATTGCCTAAGTATTGAGGGAGAAATTTTAAACTCTAGCAGAAAAAAGTGTCTCATAGTCTAAGTGCAGTTTTTCTGCCGACTGCTCTGCCGTTTTGTCGCATAGCGTGTGGTGCTATACTTGGATTTTCGGCCATGAACATGACTTTGGAATTTGGCAGAGCTCATACTTTCCTGTAGAGAACATCTGGGGCTACATTTCGTGCAAGTTTCAGCTCGATTGCCTCTGTATTGAGGGAGAAATTTCAAACTTTAACAGAAAAAAGTGTGTCATAGTCTAAGTGCAGGTTTTTTTTTTGCCGCGTGCTCTGCCGTTTTGTCGCATAGCGTGTGGTGCTATACTTGGATTTTCGGCCATGAACATGACTTTGGAATTTGGCACTGCTCATACTTTCCTGTAGAGTACATCTGGGGCTACATTTTGTGGAAGTTTCAGCTCGATTGCCTCTGTATTGAGGGAGATATTTCAAACTCTAACAGAAAAAAGTGTCTCATAGTCTAAGTGCAGGGGTTTTTTTGCCGCGTGCTCTGCCGTTTTGTCGCATAGCGTGTGGTGCTATACTTGGATTTTCGGCCATGAACATGACTTTGGAATTTGGCACTGCTCATACTTTCCTGTAGAGTACATCTGGGGCTACATTTCGTGCAAGTTTCAGCTCGATTGCCTAAGTATTGAGGGAGAAATTTCAAACTCTAGCAGAAAAAAGTGTCTCCTAGTCTAAGCGCAGTTTGTTTGCCGCCTGCTCTGCCGTTTGTTGCATAGCGTGTGGTGCTATACTTGGATTTTCGGCCATGAACATGACTTTGGAATTTGGCACAGCTCATACTTTCCTGTAGAGTACATCTGGGGCTACATTTCGTGCAAGTTTCAGCTCGATTGCCTAAGTATTGAGGGAGAAATTTCAAACTCTAGCAGAAAAAAGTGTCTCATAGTCTAAATGCAGTTTTTCTGCCGACTGCTCTGCCGTTTTGTCGCATAGCGTGTGGTGCTATACTTGGATTTTCGGCCATGAACATGACTTTGGAATTTGGCACTGCTCAAACTTTCCTGTAGAGTACATCTGGGGCTACATTTTGTGGAAGTTTCAGCTCGATTGCCTAAGTATTGAGGGAGAAATTTCAAACTCTAGCAGAAAAAAGTGTCTCATAGTCTAAGTGCAGTTTTTCTGCCGACTGCTCTGCCGTTTTGTCGCATAGCGTGTGGTGCTATACTTGGATTTTCGGCCATGAACATGACTTTGGAATTTGGCACAGCTCATACTTTCCTGTAGAGTACATCTGGGGCTACATTTCGTGCAAGTTTCAGCTCGATTGCCTCTGTATTGCGGGAGAAATTTCAAACTCTAACAGAAAAAAGTGTGTCATAGTCTAAGTGCAGGGTTTTTTTTGCCGCGTGCTCTGCCGTTTTGTCGCATAGCGTGTGGTGCTATACTTGGATTTTCGGCCATGAACATGACTTTGGAATTTGGCACTGCTCATACTTTCCTGTAGAGTACATCTGGGGCTACATTTCGTGCAAGTTTCAGCTCGATTGCCTCTGTATTGAGGGAGAAATTTCAAACTTTAACAGAAAAAAGTGTGTCATAGTCTAAGTGCAGGTTTTTTTTTGCCGCGTGCTCTGCCGTTTTGTCGCATAGCGTGTGGTGCTATACTTGGATTTTCGGCCATGAACATGACTTTGGAATTTGGCACTGCTCATACTTTCCTGTAGAGTACATCTGGGGCTACATTTTGTGGAAGTTTCAGCTCGATTGCCTAAGTATTGAGGGAGAAATTTCAAACTCTAGCAGAAAAAAGTGTCTCATAGTCTAAGTGCAGTTTTTCTGCCGACTGCTCTGCCGTTTTGTCGCATAGCGTGTGGTGCTATACTTGGATTTTCGGCCATGAACATGACTTTGGAATTTGGCAGAGCTCATACTTACCTGTAGAGAACATCTAGGGCTACATTTCGTGCAAGTTTCAGCTCGATTGCCTAAGTATTGAGGGAGAAATTTCAAACTTTAACAGAAAAAAGTGTGTCATAGTCTAAGTGCAGGGTTTTTTTTGCCGCGTGCTCTGCCGTTTTGTCGCATAGCGTGTGGTGCTATACTTGGATTTTCGGCCATGAACATGACTTTGGAATTTGGCACTGCTCATACTTTCCTGTAGAGTACATCTGGGGCTACATTTTGTGGAAGTTTCAGCTCGATTGCCTAAGTATTGAGGGAGAAATTTCAAACTCTAGCAGAAAAAAGTGTCTCATAGTCTAAGTGCAGTTTTTCTGCCGACTGCTCTGCCGTTTTGTCGCATAGCGTGTGGTGCTATACTTGGATTTTCGGCCATGAACATGACTTTGGAATTTGGCACAGCTCATACTTTCCTGTAGAGTACATCTGGGGCTACATTTCGTGCAAGTTTCAGCTCGATTGCCTCTGTATTGCGGGAGAAATTTCAAACTCTAACAGAAAAAAGTGTGTCATAGTCTAAGTGCAGGGTTTTTTTTGCCGCGTGCTCTGCCGTTTTGTCGCATAGCGTGTGGTGCTATACTTGGATTTTCGGCCATGAACATGACTTTGGAATTTGGCACTGCTCATACTTTCCTGTAGAGTACATCTGGGGCTACATTTCGTGCAAGTTTCAGCTCGATTGCCTCTGTATTGAGGGAGAAATTTCAAACTTTAACAGAAAAAAGTGTGTCATAGTCTAAGTGCAGGTTTTTTTTTTGCCGCGTGCTCTGCCGTTTTGTCGCATAGCGTGTGGTGCTATACTTGGATTTTCGGCCATGAACATGACTTTGGAATTTGGCAGAGCTCATACTTACCTGTAGAGAACATCTAGGGCTACATTTCGTGCAAGTTTCAGCTCGATTGCCTAAGTATTGAGGGAGAAATTTCAAACTTTAACAGAAAAAAGTGTGTCATAGTCTAAGTGCAGGGTTTTTTTTGCCGCGTGCTCTGCCGTTTTGTCGCATAGCGTGTGGTGCTATACTTGGATTTTCGGCCATGAACATGACTTTGGAATTTGGCACTGCTCATACTTTCCTGTAGAGTACATCTGGGGCTACATTTTGTGGAAGTTTCAGCTCGATTGCCTAAGTATTGAGGGAGAAATTTCAAACTCTAGCAGAAAAAAGTGTCTCATAGTCTAAGTGCAGTTTTTCTGCCGACTGCTCTGCCGTTTTGTCGCATAGCGTGTGGTGCTATACTTGGATTTTCGGCCATGAACATGACTTTGGAATTTGGCAGAGCTCATACTTTCCTGTAGAGAACATCTAGGGCTACATTTCGTGCAAGTTTCAGCTCGATTGCCTCTGTATTGAGGGAGAAATTTCAAACTTTAACAGAAAAAAGTGTGTCATAGTCTAAGTGCAGGGTTTTTTTTGCCGCGTGCTCTGCCGTTTTGTCGCATAGCGTGTGGTGCTATACTTGGATTTTCGGCCATGAACATGACTTTGGAATTTGGCACTGCTCATACTCTTCTGTAGAGTACATCTGGGGCTACATTTCGTGCAAGTTTCAGCTCGATTGCCTAAGTATTGAGGGAGAAATTTCAAACTCTAACAGAAAAAAGTGTCTCATAGTCTAAGTGCAGTTTTTCTGCCGACTGCTCTGCCGTTTTGTCGCATAGCGTGTGGTGCTATACTTGGATTTTCGGCCATGAACATGACTTTGGAATTTGGCACTGCTCATACTTTCCTGTAGAGTACATCTGGGGCTACATTTTGTGGAAGTTTCAGCTCGATTGCCTAAGTATTGAGGGAGAAATTTCAAACTCTAGCAGAAAAAAGTGTCTCATAGTCTAAGTGCAGTTTTTCTGCCGACTGCTCTGCCGTTTTGTCGCATAGCGTGTGGTGCTATACTTGGATTTTCGGCCATGAACATGACTTTGGAATTTGGCAGAGCTCATACTTTCCTGTAGAGAACATCTGGGGCTACATTTCGTGCAAGTTTCAGCTCGATTGCCTCTGTATTGAGGGAGAAATTTCAAACTTTAACAGAAAAAAGTGTGTCATAGTCTAAGTGCAGGTTTTTTTTTGCCGCGTGCTCTGCCGTTTTGTCGCATAGCGTGTGGTGCTATACTTGGATTTTCGGCCATGAACATGACTTTGGAATTTGGCACTGCTCATACTTTCCTGTAGAGTACATCTGGGGCTACATTTTGTGGAAGTTTCAGCTCGATTGCCTAAGTATTGAGAGAGAAATTTCAAACTCTAGCAGAAAAAAGTGTCTCATAGTCTAAGTGCAGTTTTTCTGCCGACTGCTCTGCCGTTTTGTCGCATAGCGTGTGGTGCTATACTTGGATTTTCGGCCATGAACATGACTTTGGAATTTGGCAGAGCTCATACTTTCCTGTAGAGAACATCTAGGGCTACATTTCGTGCAAGTTTCAGCTCGATTGCCTCTGTATTGAGGGAGAAATTTCAAACTTTAACAGAAAAAAGTGTGTCATAGTCTAAGTGCAGGGTTTTTTTTGCCGCGTGCTCTGCCGTTTTGTCGCATAGCGTGTGGTGCTATACTTGGATTTTCGGCCATGAACATGACTTTGGAATTTGGCACTGCTCATACTCTTCTGTAGAGTACATCTGGGGCTACATTTCGTGCAAGTTTCAGCTCGATTGTCTAAGTATTGAGGGAGAAATTTCAAACTCTAACAGAAAAAAGTGTCTCATAGTCTAAGTGCAGTTTTTCTGCCGACTGCTCTGCCGTTTTGTCGCATAGCGTGTGGTGCTATACTTGGATTTTCGGCCATGAACATGACTTTGGAATTTGGCACTGCTCATACTTTCCTGTAGAGTACATCTGGGGCTACATTTTGTGGAAGTTTCAGCTCGATTGCCTAAGTATTGAGGGAGAAATTTTAAACTCTAGCAGAAAAAAGTGTCTCATAGTCTAAGTGCAGTTTTTCTGCCGACTGCTCTGCCGTTTTGTCGCATAGCGTGTGGTGCTATACTTGGATTTTCGGCCATGAACATGACTTTGGAATTTGGCAGAGCTCATACTTTCCTGTAGAGAACATCTGGGGCTACATTTCGTGCAAGTTTCAGCTCGATTGCCTCTGTATTGAGGGAGAAATTTCAAACTTTAACAGAAAAAAGTGTGTCATAGTCTAAGTGCAGGTTTTTTTTTTGCCGCGTGCTCTGCCGTTTTGTCGCATAGCGTGTGGTGCTTTACTTGGATTTTCGGCCATGAACATGACTTTGGAATTTGGCACTGCTCATACTTTCCTGTAGAGTACATCTGGGGCTACATTTCGTGCAAGTTTCAGCTCGATTGCCTCTGTATTGAGGGAGATATTTCAAACTCTAACAGAAAAAAGTGTCTCATAGTCTAAGTGCAGGGGTTTTTTTGCCGCGTGCTCTGCCGTTTTGTCGCATAGCGTGTGGTGCTATACTTGGATTTTCGGCCATGAACATGACTTTGGAATTTGGCACTGCTCATACTTTCCTGTAGAGTACATCTGGGGCTACATTTCGTGCAAGTTTCAGCTCGATTGCCTAAGTATTGAGGGAGAAATTTCAAACTCTAGCAGAAAAAAGTGTCTCCTAGTCTAAGCGCAGTTTGTTTGCCGCCTGCTCTGCCGTTTGTTGCATAGCGTGTGGTGCTATACTTGGATTTTCGGCCATGAACATGACTTTGGAATTTGGCACAGCTCATACTTTCCTGTAGAGTACATCTAGGGCTACATTTCGTGCAAGTTTCAGCTCGATTGCCTAAGTATTGAGGGAGAAATTTCAAACCGTAGCAGAAAAAAGTGTCTCATAGTCTAAATGCAGTTTTTCTGCCGACTGCTCTGCCGTTTTGTCGCATAGCGTGTGGTGCTATACTTGGATTTTCGGCCATGAACATGACTTTGGAATTTGGCACTGCTCATACTTTCCTGTAGAGTACATCTGGGGCTACATTTTGTGGAAGTTTCAGCTCGATTGCCTAAGTATTGAGGGAGAAATTTCAAACTCTAGCAGAAAAAAGTGTCTCATAGTCTAAGTGCAGTTTTTCTGCCGACTGCTCTGCCGTTTTGTCGCATAGCGTGTGGTGCTATACTTGGATTTTCGGCCATGAACATGACTTTGGAATTTGGCACAGCTCATACTTTCCTGTAGAGTACATCTGGGGCTACATTTCGTGCAAGTTTCAGCTCGATTGCCTCTGTATTGCGGGAGAAATTTCAAACTCTAACAGAAAAAAGTGTGTCATAGTCTAAGTGCAGGGTTTTTTTTGCCGCGTGCTCTGCCGTTTTGTCGCATAGCGTGTGGTGCTATACTTGGATTTTCGGCCATGAACATGACTTTGGAATTTGGCACTGCTCATACTTTCCTGTAGAGTACATCTGGGGCTACATTTCGTGCAAGTTTCAGCTCGATTGCCTCTGTATTGAGGGAGAAATTTCAAACTTTAACAGAAAAAAGTGTGTCATAGTCTAAGTGCAGGTTTTTTTTTTTGCCGCGTGCTCTGCCGTTTTGTCGCATAGCGTGTGGTGCTATACTTGGATTTTCGGCCATGAACATGACTTTGGAATTTGGCACTGCTCATACTTTCCTGTAGAGTACATCTGGGGCTACATTTTGTGGAAGTTTCAGCTCGATTGCCTAAGTATTGAGGGAGAAATTTCAAACTCTAGCAGAAAAAAGTGTCTCATAGTCTAAGTGCAGTTTTTCTGCCGACTGCTCTGCCGTTTTGTCGCATAGCGTGTGGTGCTATACTTGGATTTTCGGCCATGAACATGACTTTGGAATTTGGCAGAGCTCATACTTTCCTGTAGAGAACATCTAGGGCTACATTTCGTGCAAGTTTCAGCTCGATTGCCTCTGTATTGAGGGAGAAATTTCAAACTTTAACAGAAAAAAGTGTGTCATAGTCTAAGTGCAGGGTTTTTTTTGCCGCGTGCTCTGCCGTTTTGTCGCATAGCGTGTGGTGCTATACTTGGATTTTCGGCCATGAACATGACTTTGGAATTTGGCACTGCTCATACTCTTCTGTAGAGTACATCTGGGGCTACATTTCGTGCAAGTTTCAGCTCGATTGCCTAAGTATTGAGGGAGAAATTTCAAACTCTAACAGAAAAAAGTGTCTCATAGTCTAAGTGCAGGGGTTTTTTTGCCGCGTGCTCTGCCGTTTTGTCGCATAGCGTGTGGTGCTATACTTGGATTTTCGGCCATGAACATGACTTTGGAATTTGGCACTGCTCATACTTTCCTGTAGAGTACATCTGGGGCTACATTTCGTGCAAGTTTCAGCTCGATTGCCTAAGTATTGAGGGAGAAATTTCAAACTCTAGCAGAAAAAAGTGTCTCCTAGTCTAAGCGCAGTTTGTTTGCCGCCTGCTCTGCCGTTTGTTGCATAGCGTGTGGTGCTATACTTGGATTTTCGGCCATGAACATGACTTTGGAATTTGGCACAGCTCATACTTTCCTGTAGAGTACATCTAGGGCTACATTTCGTGCAAGTTTCAGCTCGATTGCCTAAGTATTGAGGGAGAAATTTCAAACCGTAGCAGAAAAAAGTGTCTCATAGTCTAAATGCAGTTTTTCTGCCGACTGCTCTGCCGTTTTGTCGCATAGCGTGTGGTGCTATACTTGGATTTTCGGCCATGAACATGACTTTGGAATTTGGCACTGCTCATACTTTCCTGTAGAGTACATCTGGGGCTACATTTTGTGGAAGTTTCAGCTCGATTGCCTAAGTATTGAGGGAGAAATTTCAAACTCTAGCAGAAAAAAGTGTCTCATAGTCTAAGTGCAGTTTTTCTGCCGACTGCTCTGCCGTTTTGTCGCATAGCGTGTGGTGCTATACTTGGATTTTCGGCCATGAACATGACTTTGGAATTTGGCACAGCTCATACTTTCCTGTAGAGTACATCTGGGGCTACATTTCGTGCAAGTTTCAGCTCGATTGCCTCTGTATTGCGGGAGAAATTTCAAACTCTAACAGAAAAAAGTGTGTCATAGTCTAAGTGCAGGGTTTTTTTTGCCGCGTGCTCTGCCGTTTTGTCGCATAGCGTGTGGTGCTATACTTGGATTTTCGGCCATGAACATGACTTTGGAATTTGGCACTGCTCATACTTTCCTGTAGAGTACATCTGGGGCTACATTTCGTGCAAGTTTCAGCTCGATTGCCTCTGTATTGAGGGAGAAATTTCAAACTTTAACAGAAAAAAGTGTGTCATAGTCTAAGTGCAGGTTTTTTTTTTTGCCGCGTGCTCTGCCGTTTTGTCGCATAGCGTGTGGTGCTATACTTGGATTTTCGGCCATGAACATGACTTTGGAATTTGGCACTGCTCATACTTTCCTGTAGAGTACATCTGGGGCTACATTTTGTGGAAGTTTCAGCTCGATTGCCTAAGTATTGAGGGAGAAATTTCAAACTCTAGCAGAAAAAAGTGTCTCATAGTCTAAGTGCAGTTTTTCTGCCGACTGCTCTGCCGTTTTGTCGCATAGCGTGTGGTGCTATACTTGGATTTTCGGCCATGAACATGACTTTGGAATTTGGCAGAGCTCATACTTTCCTGTAGAGAACATCTAGGGCTACATTTCGTGCAAGTTTCAGCTCGATTGCCTCTGTATTGAGGGAGAAATTTCAAACTTTAACAGAAAAAAGTGTGTCATAGTCTAAGTGCAGGGTTTTTTTTGCCGCGTGCTCTGCCGTTTTGTCGCATAGCGTGTGGTGCTATACTTGGATTTTCGGCCATGAACATGACTTTGGAATTTGGCACTGCTCATACTCTTCTGTAGAGTACATCTGGGGCTACATTTCGTGCAAGTTTCAGCTCGATTGCCTAAGTATTGAGGGAGAAATTTCAAACTCTAACAGAAAAAAGTGTCTCATAGTCTAAGTGCAGTTTTTCTGCCGACTGCTCTGCCGTTTTGTCGCATAGCGTGTGGTGCTATACTTGGATTTTCGGCCATGAACATGACTTTGGAATTTGGCACTGCTCATACTTTCCTGTAGAGTACATCTGGGGCTACATTTTGTGGAAGTTTCAGCTCGATTGCCTAAGTATTGAGGGAGAAATTTCAAACTCTAGCAGAAAAAAGTGTCTCATAGTCTAAGTGCAGTTTTTCTGCCGACTGCTCTGCCGTTTTGTCGCATAGCGTGTGGTGCTATACTTGGATTTTCGGCCATGAACATGACTTTGGAATTTGGCAGAGCTCATACTTTCCTGTAGAGAACATCTGGGGCTACATTTCGTGCAAGTTTCAGCTCGATTGCCTCTGTATTGAGGGAGAAATTTCAAACTTTAACAGAAAAAAGTGTGTCATAGTCTAAGTGCAGGTTTTTTTTTTGCCGCGTGCTCTGCCGTTTTGTCGCATAGCGTGTGGTGCTATACTTGGATTTTCGGCCATGAACATGACTTTGGAATTTGGCACTGCTCATACTTTCCTGTAGAGTACATCTGGGGCTACATTTCGTGCAAGTTTCAGCTCGATTGCCTCTGTATTGAGGGAGATATTTCAAACTCTAACAGAAAAAAGTGTCTCATAGTCTAAGTGCAGGGGTTTTTTTGCCGCGTGCTCTGCCGTTTTGTCGCATAGCGTGTGGTGCTATACTTGGATTTTCGGCCATGAACATGACTTTGGAATTTGGCACTGCTCATACTTTCCTGTAGAGTACATCTGGGGCTACATTTCGTGCAAGTTTCAGCTCGATTGCCTAAGTATTGAGGGAGAAATTTCAAACTCTAGCAGAAAAAAGTGTCTCCTAGTCGAAGCGCAGTTTGTTTGCCGCCTGCTCTGCCGTTTGTTGCATAGCGTGTGGTGCTATACTTGGATTTTCGGCCATGAACATGACTTTGGAATTTGGCACAGCTCATACTTTCCTGTAGAGTACATCTGGGGCTACATTTCGTGCAAGTTTCAGCTCGATTGCCTCTGTATTGAGGGCGAAATTTCAAACTTTAACAGAAAAAAGTGTGTCATAGTCTAAGTGCAGGTTTTTTTTTTGCCGCGTGCTCTGCCGTTTTGTCGCATAGCGTGTGGTGCTATACTTGGATTTTCGGCCATGAACATGACTTTGGAATTTGGCACTGCTCATACTTTCCTGTAGAGTACATCTGGGGCTACATTTCGTGCAAGTTTCAGCTCGATTGCCTCTGTATTGAGGGAGATATTTCAAACTCTAACAGAAAAAAGTGTCTCATAGTCTAAGTGCAGGGGTTTTTTTGCCGCGTGCTCTGCCGTTTTGTCGCATAGCGTGTGGTGCTATACTTGGATTTTCGGCCATGAACATGACTTTGGAATTTGGCACTGCTAATACTTTCCTGTAGAGTACATCTGGGGCTACATTTCGTGCAAGTTTCAGCTCGATTGCCTCAGTATTGAGGGAGAAATTTCAAACTCTAGCAGAAAAAAGTGTCTCCTAGTCTAAGCGCAGTTTGTTTGCCGCCTGCTCTGCCGTTTGTTGCATAGCGTGTGGTGCTATACTTGGATTTTCGGCCATGAACATGACTTTGGAATTTAGCACTGCTCATACTTTCCTGTAGAGTACATCTGGGGCTACATTTCGTGCAAGTTTCAGCTCGATTGCCTAAGTATTGAGGGAGAAATTTCAAACTCTAGCAGAAAAAAGTGTCTCATTGTCTAAATGCAGTTTTTCTGCCGACTGCTCTGCCGTTTTGTCGCATAGCGTGTGGTGCTATACTTGGATTTTCGGCCATGAACATGACTTTGGAATTTGGCACTGCTCATACTTTCCTGTAGAGTACATCTGGGGCTACATTTTGTGGAAGTTTCAGCTCGATTGCCTAAGTATTGAGGGAGAAATTTCAAACTCTAGCAGAAAAAGGTGTCTCATAGTCTAAGTGCAGTTTTTCTGCCGACTGCTCTGCCGTTTTGTCGCATAGCGTGTGGTGCTATACTTGGATTTTCGGCCATGAACATGACTTTGGAATTTGGCACTGCTCATACTTTCCTGTAGAGTACATCTGGGGCTACATTTTGTGGAAGTTTCAGCTCGATTGCCTAAGTATTGAGGGAGAAATTTCAAACTCTAGCAGAAAAAAGTGTCTCATAGTCTAAGTGCAGTTTTTCTGCCGACTGCTCTGCCGTTTTGTCGCATAGCGTGTGGTGCTATACTTGGATTTTCGGCCATGAACATGACTTTGGAATTTGGCACAGCTCATACTTTCCTGTAGAGTACATCTGGGGCTACATTTCGTGCAAGTTTCAGCTCGATTGCCTCTGTATTGAGGGAGAAATTTCAAACTCTAACAGAAAAAAGTGTGTCATAGTCTAAGTGCAGGGTTTTTTTTTGCCGCGTGCTCTGCCGTTTTGTCGCATAGCGTGTGGTGCTATACTTGGATTTTCGGCCATGAACATGACTTTGGAATTTGGCACTGCTCATACTCTTCTGTAGATTACATCTGGGGCTACATTTCGTGCAAGTTTCAGCTCGATTGCCTAAGTATTGAGGGAGAAATTTCAAACTCTAACAGAAAAAAGTGTCTCATAGTCTAAGTGCAGGTTTTTTTTTGCCGCGTGCTCTGCCGTTTTGTCGCATAGCGTGTGGTGCTATACTTGGATTTTCGGCCATGAACATGACTTTGGAATTTGGCACTGCTCATACTCTTCTGTAGAGTACATCTGGGGCTACATTTCGTGCAAGTTTCAGCTCGATTGCCTAAGTATTGAGGGAGAAATTTCAAACTCTAACAGAAAAAAGTGTCTCATAGTCTAAGTGCAGTTTTTCTGCCGACTGCTCTGCCGTTTTGTCGCATAGCGTGTGGTGCTATACTTGGATTTTCGGCCATGAACATGACTTTGGAATTTGGCACTGCTCATACTTTCCTGTAGAGTACATCTGGGGCCACATTTCGTGCAAGTTTCAGCTCGATTGCCTAAGTATTGAGGGAGAAATTTCAAACTCTAGCAGAAAAAAGTGTCTCATAGTCTAAGTGCAGTTTTTCTGCCGACTGCTCTGCCGTTTTGTCGCATAGCGTGTGGTGCTATACTTGGATTTTCGGCCATGAACATGACTTTGGAATTTGGCACTGCTCATACTTTCCTGTAGAGTACATCTGGGGCTACATTTCGTGCAAGTTTCAGCTCGATTGCCTCTGTATTGAGGGAGATATTTCAAACTCTAACAGAAAAAAGTGTCTCATAGTCTAAGTGCAGGGGTTTTTTTTGCCGCGTGCTCTGCCGTTTTGTCGCATAGCGTGTGGTGCTATACTTGGATTTTCGGCCATGAACATGACTTTGGAATTTGGCACTGCTCATACTTTCCTGTAGAGTACATCTGGGGCTACATTTAGTGCAAGTTTCAGCTCGATTGCCTAAGTATTGAGGGAGAAATTTCAAACTCTAGCAGAAAAAAGTGTCTCCTAGTCTAAGCGCAGTTTGTTTGCCGCCTGCTCTGCCGTTTGTTGCATAGCGTGTGGTGCTATACTTGGATTTTCGGCCATGAACATGACTTTGGAATTTGGCACAGCTCATACTTTCCTGTAGAGTACATCTGGCGCTACATTTCGTGCAAGTTTCAGCTCGATTGCCTAAGTATTGAGGGAGAAATTTCAAACTCTAGCAGAAAAAAGTGTCTCATAGTCTAAATGCAGTTTTTCTGCCGACTGCTCTGCCGTTTTGTCGCATAGCGTGTGGTGCTATTCTTGGATTTTCGGCCATGAACATGACTTTGGAATTTGGCACTGCTCATACTTTCCTGTAGAGTACATCTGGGGCTACATTTTGTGGAAGTTTCAGCTCGATTGCCTAAGTATTGAGGGAGAAATTTCAAACTCTAGCAGAAAAAAGTGTCTCATAGTCTAAGTGCAGTTTTTCTGCCGACTGCTCTGCCGTTTTGTCGCATAGCGTGTGGTGCTATACTTGGATTTTCGGCCATGAACATGACTTTGGAATTTGGCACAGCTCATACTTTTCTGTAGAGTACATCTGGGGCTACATTTCGTGCAAGTTTCAGCTCGATTGCCTCTGTATTGCGGGAGAAATTTCAAACTCTAACAGAAAAAAGTGTGTCATAGTCTAAGTGCAGGGTTTTTTTGCCGCGTGCTCTGCCGTTTTGTCGCATAGCGTGTGGTGCTATACTTGGATTTTCGGCCATGAACATGACTTTGGAATTTGGCACTGCTCATACTTTCCTGTAGAGTACATCTGGGGCTACATTTCGTGCAAGTTTCAGCTCGATTGCCTCTGTATTGAGGGAGAAATTTCAAACTTTAACAGAAAAAAGTGTGTCATAGTCTAAGTGCAGGTTGTTTTTTTTGCCGCGTGCTCTGCCGTTTTGTCGCATAGCGTGTGGTGCTATACTTGGATTTTCGGCCATGAACATGACTTTGGAATTTGGCACTGCTCATACTTTCATGTAGAGTACATCTGGGGCTACATTTCGTGCAAGTTTCAGCTCGATTGCCTCTGTATTGAGGGAGATATTTCAAACTCTAACAGAAAAAAGTGTCTCATAGTCTAAGTGCAGGGGTTTTTTTGCCGCGTGCTCTGCCGTTTTGTCGCATAGCGTGTGGTGCTATACTTGGATTTTCGGCCATGAACATGTCTTTGGAATTTGGCACTGCTAATACTTTCCTGTAGAGTACATCTGGGGCTACATTTCGTGCAAGTTTCAGCTCGATTGCCTAAGTATTGAGGGAGAAATTTCAAACTCTAGCAGAAAAAAGTGTCTCCTAGTCTAAGCGCAGTTTGTTTGCCGCCTGCTCTGCCGTTTGTTGCATAGCGTGTGGTGCTATACTTGGATTTTCGGCCATGAACATGACTTTGGAATTTAGCACTGCTCATACTTTCCTGTAAAGTACATCTGGGGCTACATTTCGTGCAAGTTTCAGCTCGATTGCCTAAGTATTGAGGGAGAAATTTCAAACTCTAGCAGAAAAAAGTGTCTCATAGTCTAAATGCAGTTTTTCTGCCGACTGCTCTGCCGTTTTGTCGCATAGCGTGTGGTGCTATACTTGGATTTTCGGCCATGAACATGACTTTGGAATTTGGCACTGCTCATACTTTCCTGTAGAGTACATCTGGGGCTACATTTTGTGGAAGTTTCAGCTCGATTGCCTAAGTATTGAGGGAGAAATTTCAAACTCTAGCAGAAAAAAGTGTCTCATAGTCTAAGTGCAGTTTTTCTGCCGACTGCTCTGCCGTTTTGTCGCATAGCGTGTGGTGCTATACTTGGATTTTCGGCCATGAACATGACTTTGGAATTTGGCACAGCTCATACTTTCCTGTAGAGTACATCTGGGGCTACATTTCGTGCAAGTTTCAGCTCGATTGCCTAAGTATTGAGGGAGAAATTTCAAACTCTAACAGAAAAAAGTGTCTCATAGTCTAAGTGCAGGTTTTTTTTTGCCGCGTGCTCTGCCGTTTTGTCGCATAGCGTGTGGTGCTATACTTGGATTTTCGGCCATGAACATGACTTTGGAATTTGGCACTGCTCATACTCTTCTGTAGAGTACATCTGGGGCTACATTTCGTGCAAGTTTCAGCTCGATTGCCTAAGTATTGAGGGAGAAATTTCAAACTCTAACAGAAAAAAGTGTCTCATAGTCTAAGTGCAGTTTTTCTGCCGACTGCTCTGCCGTTTTGTCGCATAGCGTGTGGTGCTATACTTGGATTTTCGGCCATGAACATGACTTTGGAATTTGGCACTGCTCATACTTTCCTGTAGAGTACATCTGGGGCCACATTTCGTGCAAGTTTCAGCTCGATTGCCTAAGTATTGAGGGAGAAATTTCAAACTCTAGCAGAAAAAAGTGTCTCATAGTCTAAGTGCAGTTTTTCTGCCGACTGCTCTGCCGTTTTGTCGCATAGCGTGTGGTGCTATACTTGGATTTTCGGCCATGAACATGACTTTGGAATTTGGCACAGCTCATACTTTCCTGTAGAGTACATCTGGGGCTACATTTCGTGCAAGTTTCAGCTCGATTGCCTCTGTATTGCGGGAGAAATTTCAAACTCTAACAGAAAAAAGTGTGTCATAGTCTAAGTGCAGGGTTTTTTTTTGCCGCGTGCTCTGCCGTTTTGTCGCATAGCGTCTGGTGCTATACTTGGATTTTCGGCCATGAACATGACTTTGGAATTTGGCACTGCTCATACTTTCCTGTAGAGTACATCTGGGGCTACATTTCGTGCAAGTTTCAGCTCGATTGCCTCTGTATTGAGGGAGAAATTTCAAACTTTAACAGAAAAAAGTGTGTCATAGTCTAAGTGCAGGTTTTTTTTTTGCCGCGTGCTCTGCCGTTTTGTCGCATAGCGTGTGGTGGTATACTTGGATTTTCGGCCATGAACATGACTTTGGAATTTGGCACTGCTCATACTTTCATGTAGAGTACATCTGGGGCTACATTTCGTGCAAGTTTCAGCTCGATTGCCTCTGTATTGAGGGAGATATTTCAAACTCTAACAGAAAAAAGTGTCTCATAGTCTAAGTGCAGGGGTTTTTATGCCGCGTGCTCTGCCGTTTTGTCGCATAGCGTGTGGTGCTATACTTGGATTTTCGGCCATGAACATGACTTTGGAATTTGGCACTGCTAATACTTTCCTGTAGAGTACATCTGGGGCTACATTTCGTGCAAGTTTCAGCTCGATTGCCTCAGTATTGAGGGAGAAATTTTAAACTCTAGCAGAAAAAAGTGTCTCCTAGTCTAAGCGCAGTTTGTTTGCCGCCTGCTCTGCCGTTTATTGCATAGCGTGTGGTGCTATACTTGGATTTTCGGCCATGAACATGACTTTGGAATTTAGCACTGCTCATACTTTCCTGTAGAGTACATCTGGGGCTACATTTCGTGCAAGTTTCAGCTCGATTGCCTAAGTATTGAGGGAGAAATTTCAAACTCTAGCAGAAAAAAGTGTCTCATAGTCTAAATGCAGTTTTTCTGCCGACTGCTCTGCCGTTTTGTCGCATAGCGTGTGGTGCTATACTTGGATTTTCGGCCATGAACATGACTTTGGAATTTGGCACTGCTCATTCTTTCCTGTAGAGTACATCTGGGGCTACATTTTGTGGAAGTTTCAGCTCGATTGCCTAAGTATTGAGGGAGAAATTTCAAACTCTAGCAGAAAAAAGTGTCTCATAGTCTAAGTGCAGTTTTTCTGCCGACTGCTCTGCCGTTTTGTCGCATAGCGTGTGGTGCTATACTTGGATTTTCGGCCATGAACATGACTTTGGAATTTGGCACAGCTCATACTTTCCTGTAGAGTACATCTGGGGCTACATTTCGTGCAAGTTTCAGCTCGATTGCCTCTGTATTGAGGGAGAAATTTCAAACTTTAACAGAAAAAAGTGTGTCATAGTCTAAGTGCAGGTTTTTTTTTTTGCCGCGTGCTCTGCCGTTTTGTCGCATAGCGTGTGGTGCTATACTTGGATTTTCGGCCATGAACATGACTTTGGAATTTGGCACTGCTCATACTTTCCTGTAGAGTACATCTGGGGCTACATTTCGTGCAAGTTTCAGCTCGATTGCCTCTGTATTGAGGGAGATATTTCAAACTCTAACAGAAAAAAGTGTCTCATAGTCTAAGTGCAGGGGTTTTTTTGCCGCGTGCTCTGCCGTTTTGTCGCATAGCGTGTGGTGCTATACTTGGATTTTCGGCCATGAACATGACTTTGGAATTTGGCACTGCTAATACTTTCCTGTAGAGTACATCTGGGCCTACATTTCGTGCAAGTTTCAGCTCGATTGCCTCAGTATTGAGGGAGAAATTTCAAACTCTAGCAGAAAAAAGTGTCTCCTAGTCTAAGCGCAGTTTGTTTGCCGCCTGCTCTGCCGTTTGTTGCATAGCGTGTGGTGCTATACTTGGATTTTCGGCCATGAACATGACTTCGGAATTTAGCACTGCTCATACTTTCCTGTAGAGTACATCTGGGGCTACATTTCGTGCAAGTTTCAGCTCGATTGCCTAAGTATTGAGGGAGAAATTTCAAACTCTAGCAGAAAAAAGTGTCTCATAGTCTAAATGCAGTTTTTCTGCCGACTGCTCTGCCGTTTTGTCGCATAGCGTGTGGTGCTATACTTGGATTTTCGGCCATGAACATGACTTTGGAATTTGGCACTGCTCATACTTTCCTGTAGAGTACATCTGGGGCTACATTTTGTGGAAGTTTCAGCTCGATTGCCTAAGTATTGAGGGAGAAATTTCAAACTCTAGCAGAAAAAAGTGTCTCATAGTCTAAGTGCAGTTTTTCTGCCGACTGCTCTGCCGTTTTGTCGCATAGCGTGTGGTGCTATGCTTGGATTTTCGGCCATGAACATGACTTTGGAATTTGGCACTGCTCATTCTTTCCTGTAGAGTACATCTGGGGCTACATTTTGTGGAAGTTTCAGCTCGATTGCCTAAGTATTGAGGGAGAAATTTCAAACTCTAGCAGAAAAAAGTGTCTCATAGTCTAAGTGCAGTTTTTCTGCCGACTGCTCTGCCGTTTTGTCGCATAGCGTGTGGTGCTATACTTGGATTTTCGGCCATGAACATGACTTTTGAATTTGGCACAGCTCATACTTTCCTGTAGAGTACATCTGGGGCTACATTTCGTGCAAGTTTCAGCTCGATTGCCTCTGTATTGCGGGAGAAATTTCAAACTCTAACAGAAAAAAGTGTGTCATAGTCTAAGTGCAGGGTTTTTTTGCCGCGTGCTCTGCCGTTTTGTCGCATAGCGTGTGGTGCTATACTTGGATTTTCGGCCATGAACATGACTTTGGAATTTGGCACTGCTCATACTTTCCTGTAGAGTACATCTGGGGCTACATTTCGTGCAAGTTTCAGCTCGATTGCCTCTGTATTGAGGGAGATATTTCAAACTCTAACAGAAAAAAGTGTCTCATAGTCTAAGTGCAGGGGTTTTTTTGCCGCGTGCTCTGCCGTTTTGTCGCATAGCGTGTGGTGCTATACTTGGATTTTCGGCCATGAACATGACTTTGGAATTTGGCACTGCTAATACTTTCCTGTAGAGTACATCTGGGGCTACATTTCGTGCAAGTTTCAGCTCGATTGCCTAAGTATTGAGGGAGAAATTTCAAACTCTAGCAGAAAAAAGTGTCTCATAGTCTAAATGCAGTTTTTCTGCCGACTGCTCTGCCGTTTTGTCGCATAGCGTGTGGTGCTATACTTGGATTTTCGGCCATGAACATGACTTTGGAATTTGGCACTGCTCATACTTTCCTGTAGAGTACATCTGGGGCTACATTTTGTGGAAGTTTCAGCTCGATTGCCTAAGTATTGAGGGAGAAATTTCAAACTCTAGCAGAAAAAAGTGTCTCATAGTCTAAGTGCAGTTTTTCTGCCGACTGCTCTGCCGTTTTGTCGCATAGCGTGTGGTGCTATACTTGGATTTTCGGCCATGAACATGACTTTGGAATTTGGCACAGCTCATACTTTCCTGTAGAGTACATCTGGGGCTACATTTCGTGCAAGTTTCAGCTCGATTGCCTCTGTATTGAGGGAGAAATTTCAAACTCTAACAGAAAAAAGTGTGTCATAGTCTAAGTGCAGGGTTTTTTTTGCCGCGTGCTCTGCCGTTTTCTCGCATAGCGTGTGGTGCTATACTTGGATTTTCGGCCATGAACATGACTTTGGAATTTGGCACTGCTCATACTCTTCTGTAGAGTACATCTGGGGCTACATTTCGTGCAAGTTTCAGCTCGATTGCCTAAGTATTGAGGGAGAAATTTCAAACTCTAACAGAAAAAAGTGTCTCATAGTCTAAGTGCAGTTTTTCTGCCGACTGCTCTGCCGTTTTGTCGCATAGCGTGTGGTGCTATACTTGGATTTTCGGCCATGAACATGACTTTGGAATTTGGCACTGCTCATACTTTCCTGTAGAGTACATCTGGGGCCACATTTCGTGCAAGTTTCAGCTCGATTGCCTAAGTATTGAGGGAGAAATTTCAAACTCTAGCAGAAAAAAGTGTCTCATAGTCTAAGTGCAGTTTTTCTGCCGACTGCTCTGCCGTTTTGTCGCATAGCGTGTGGTGCTATACTTGGATTTTCGGCCATGAACATGACTTTGGAATTTGGCACAGCTCATACTTTCCTGTAGAGTACATCTGGGGCTACATTTCGTGCAAGTTTCAGCTCGATTGCCTCTGTATTGAGGGAGAAATTTCAAACTCTAACAGAAAAAAGTGTGTCATAGTCTAAGTGCAGGGTTTTTTTTGCCGCGTGCTCTGCCGTTTTGTCGCATAGCGTGTGGTGCTATACTTGGATTTTCGGCCATGAACATGACTTTGGAATTTGGCACTGCTCATACTCTTCTGTAGAGTACATCTGGGGCTACATTTCGTGCAAGTTTCAGCTCGATTGCCTAAGTATTGAGGGAGAAATTTCAAACTCTAACAGAAAAAAGTGTCTCATAGTCTAAGTTCAGGTTTTTTTTTGCCGCGTGCTCTGCCGTTTTGTCGCATAGCGTATGGTGCTATACTTGGATTTTCGGCCATGAACATGACTTTGGAATTTGGCACTGCTTATACTCTTCTGTAGAGTACATCTGGGGCTACATTTCGTGCAAGTTTCAGCTCGATTGCCTAAGTATTGAGGGAGAAATTTCAAACTCTAACAGAAAAAAGTGTCTCATAGTCTAAGTGCAGTTTTTCTGCCGACTGCTCTGCCGTTTTGTCGCATAGCGTGTGGTGCTATACTTGGATTTTCGGCCATGAACATGACTTTGGAATTTGGCACTGCTCATACTTTCCTGTAGAGTACATCTGGGGCCACATTTCGTGCAAGTTTCAGCTCGATTGCCTAAGTATTGAGGGAGAAATTTCAAACTCTAGCAGAAAAAAGTGTCTCATAGTCTAAGTGCAGTTTTTCTGCCGACTGCTCTGCCGTTTTGTCGCATAGCGTGTGGTGCTATACTTGGATTTTCGGCCATGAACATGACTTTGGAATTTGGCACAGCTCATACTTTCCTGTAGAGTACATCTGGGGCTACATTTCGTGCAAGTTTCAGCTCGATTGCCTCTGTATTGCGGGAGAAATTTCAAACTCTAACAGAAAAAAGTGTTTCATAGTCTAAGTGCAGGGTTTTTTTTGCCGCGTGCTCTGCCGTTTTGTCGCATAGCGTGTGGTGCTATACTTGGATTTTCGGCCATGAACATGACTTTGGAATTTGGCACTGCTCATACTTTCCTGTAGAGTACATCTGGGGTTACATTTCGTGCAAGTTTCAGCTCGATTGCCTCTGTATTGAGGGAGAAATTTCAAACTCTAACAGAAAAAGTGTCTCATAGTCTAAGTGCAGGTTTTTTTTTTGCCGCGTGCTCTGCCGTTTTGTCGCATAGCGTGTGGTGCTATACTTGGATTTTCGGCCATGAACATGACTTTTGAATTTGGCACTGCTCATACTTTCATGTAGAGTACATCTGGGGCTACATTTCGTGCAAGTTTCAGCTCGATTGCCTCTGTATTGAGGGAGATATTTCAAACTCTAACAGAAAAAAGTGTCTCATAGTCTAAGTGCAGGGGTTTTTTTGCCGCGTGCTCTGCCGTTTTGTCGCATAGCGTGTGGTGCTATACTTGGATTTTCGGCCATGAACATGACTTTGGAATTTGGCACTGCTCATACTCTTCTGTAGAGTACATCTGGGGCTACATTTCGTGCAAGTTTCAGCTCGATTGCCTAAGTATTGAGGGAGAAATTTCAAACTCTAACAGAAAAAAGTGTCTCATAGTCTAAGTGCAGTTTTTCTGCCGACTGCTCTGCCGTTTTGTCGCATAGCGTGTGGTGCTATACTTGGATTTTCGGCCATGAACATGACTTTGGAATTTGGCACTGCTCATACTTTCCTGTAGAGTACATCTGGGGCCACATTTCGTGCAAGTTTCAGCTCGATTGCCTAAGTATTGAGGGAGAAATTTCAAACTCTAGCAGAAAAAAGTGTCTCATAGTCTAAGTGCAGTTTTTCTGCCGACTGCTCTGCCGTTTTGTCGCATAGCGTGTGGTGCTATACTTGGATTTTCGGCCATGAACATGACTTTGGAATTTGGCACAGCTCATACTTTCCTGTAGAGTACATCTGGGGCTACATTTTGTGCAAGTTTCAGCTCGATTGCCTCTGTATTGAGGGAGAAATTTCAAACTCTAACAGAAAAAAGTGTGTCATAGTCTAAGTGCAGGGTTTTTTTTGCCGCGTGCTCTGCCGTTTTGTCGCATAGCGTGTGGTGCTATACTTGGATTTTCGGCCATGAACATGACTTTGGAATTTGGCACTGCTCATACTCTTCTGTAGAGTACATCTGGGGCTACATTTCGTGCAAGTTTCAGCTCGATTGCCTAAGTATTGAGGGAGAAATTTCAAACTCTAACAGAAAAAAGTGTCTCATAGTCTAAGTTCAGGGTTTTTTTTGCCGCGTGCTCTGCCGTTTTGTCGCATAGCGTGTGGTGCTATACTTGGATTTTCGGCCATGAACATGACTTTGGAATTTGGCACTGCTCATACTCTTCTGTAGAGTACATCTGGGGCTACATTTCGTGCAAGTTTCAGCTCGATTGCCTAAGTATTGAGGGAGAAATTTCAAACTCTAACAGAAAAAAGTGTCTCATAGTCTAAGTGCAGTTTTTCTGCCGACTGCTCTGCCGTTTTGTCGCATAGCGTGTGGTGCTATACTTGGATTTTCGGCCATGAACATGACTTAATTTGGCACTGCTCATACTTTCCTGTAGAGTACATCTGGGGCCACATTTCGTGCAAGTTTCAGCTCGATTGCCTAAGTATTGAGGGAGAAATTTCAAACTCTAGCAGAAAAAAGTGTCTCATAGTCTAAGTGCAGTTTTTCTGCCGACTGCTCTGCCGTTTTGTCGCATAGCGTGTGGTGCTATACTTGGATTTTCGGCCATGAACATGACTTTGGAATTTGGCACAGCTCATACTTTCCTGTAGAGTACATCTGGGGCTACATTTCGTGCAAGTTTCAGCTCGATTGCCTCTGTATTGCGGGAGAAATTTCAAACTCTAACAGAAAAAAGTGTGTCATAGTCTAAGTGCAGGGTTTTTTTTGCCGCGTGCTCTGCCGTTTTGTCGCATAGCGTGTGGTGCTATACTTGGATTTTCGGCCATGAACATGACTTTGGAATTTGGCACTGCTCATACTTTCCTGTAGAGTACATCTGGGGTTACATTTCGTGCAAGTTTCAGCTCGATTGCCTCTGTATTGAGGGAGAAATTTCAAACTCTAACAGAAAAAGTGTCTCATAGTCTAAGTGCAGGTTTTTTTTTTGCCGCGTGCTCTGCCGTTTTGTCGCATAGCGTGTGGTGCTATACTTGGATTTTCGGCCATGAACATGACTTTTGAATTTGGCACTGCTCATACTTTCATGTAGAGTACATCTGGGGCTACATTTCGTGCAAGTTTCAGCTCGATTGCCTCTGTATTGAGGGAGATATTTCAAACTCTAACAGAAAAAAGTGTCTCATAGTCTAAGTGCAGGGGTTTTTTTGCCGCGTGCTCTGCCGTTTTGTCGCATAGCGTGTGGTGCTATACTTGGATTTTCGGCCATGAACATGACTTTGGAATTTGGCACTGCTCATACTTTCCTGTAGAGTACATCTGGGGCTACATTTCGTGCAAGTTTCAGCTCGATTGCCTCAGTATTGAGGGAGAAATTTCAAACTCTAGCAGAAAAAAGTGTCTCCTAGTCTAAGCGCAGTTTGTTTGCCGCCTGCTCTGCCGTTTGTTGCATAGCGTGTGGTGCTATACTTGGATTTTCGGCCATGAACATGACTTCGGAATTTAGCACTGCTCATACTTTCCTGTAGAGTACATCTGGGGCTACATTTCGTGCAAGTTTCAGCTCGATTGCCTAAGTATTGAGGGAGAAATTTCAAACTCTAGCAGAAAAAAGTGTCTCATAGTCTAAATGCAGTTTTTCTGCCGACTGCTCTGCCGTTTTGTCGCATAGCGTGTGGTGCTATACTTGGATTTTCGGCCATGAACATGACTTTGGAATTTGGCACTGCTCATACTTTCCTGTAGAGTACATCTGGGGCTACATTTTGTGGAAGTTTCAGCTCGATTGCCTAAGTATTGAGGGAGAAATTTCAAACTCTAGCAGAAAAAAGTGTCTCATAGTCTAAGTGCAGTTTTTCTGCCGACTGCTCTGCCGTTTTGTCGCATAGCGTGTGGTGCTATACTTGGATTTTCGGCCATGAACATGACTTTGGAATTTGGCACAGCTCATACTTTCCTGTAGAGTACATCTGGGGCTACATTTCGTGCAAGTTTCAGCTCGATTGCCTCTGTATTGAGGGAGAAATTTCAAACTCTAACAGAAAAAAGTGTGTCATAGTCTAAGTGCAGGGTTTTTTTTGCCGCGTGCTCTGCCGTTTTGTCGCATAGCGTGTGGTGCTATACTTGGATTTTCGGCCATGAACATGACTTTGGAATTTGGCACTGCTCATACTCTTCTGTAGAGTACATCTGGGGCTACATTTCGTGCAAGTTTTTAGCTCGATTGCCTAAGTATTGAGGGAGAAATTTCAAACTCTAGCAGAAAAAAGTGTCTCATAGTCTAAGTGCAGGTTTTTTTTGCCGCGTGCTCTGCCGTTTTGCTGCATAGCGTGTGGTGCTATACTTGGATTTTCGGCCATGAACATGACTTTGGAATTTGGCACTGCTCATACTCTTCTGTAGAGTACATCTGGGGCTACATTTCGTGCAAGTTTCAGCTCGATTGCCTAAGTATTGAGGGAGAAATTTCAAACTCTAGCAGAAAAAAGTGTCTCATAGTCTAAGTGCAGTTTTTCTGCCGACTGCTCTGCCGTTTTGTCGCATAGCGTGTGGTGATATACTTGGATTTTCGGCCATGAACATGACTTTGGAATTTGGCAGAGCACATACTTTCCTGTAAAGAACATCTGGGGCTACATTTCGTGCAAGTTTCAGCTCGATTGCCTCTGTATTGAGGGAGAAATTTCAAACTTTAACAGAAAAAAGTGTGTCATAGTCTAAGTGCAGGGTTTTTTTTGCCGCGTGCTCTGCCGTTTTGTCGCATAGCGTGTGGTGCTATACTTGGATTTTCGGCCATGAACATGACTTTGGAATTTGGCACTGCTCATACTCTTATGTAGAGTACATCTGGGGCTACATTTTGTGGAAGTTTCAGCTCGATTGCCTAAGTATTGAGGGAGAAATTTCAAACTCTAGCAGAAAAAAGTGTCTCCTAGTCTAAGCGCATTTTTTTTTGCCGCGTGCTCTGCCGTTTTGTCGCATAGCGTGTGGTGCTATACTTAGATTTTCGGCCATGAACATGACTTTGGAATTTGGCACTGCTCATACTTTCCTGTAGAGTACATCTGGTGCTACATTTCGTGCAAGTTTCAGCTCGATTGCCTCAGTATTGAGGGAGAAATTCAAACTCTAGCAGAAAAAAGTGTCTCCTAGTCTAAGCGCATTTTTTTTGCCGCCTGCTCTGCCGTTTGTTGCATAGCGTGTGGTGCTATACTTGGATTTTCGGCCATAAACATGACTTTGGAATTTGGCACTGCTCATACTCTTCTGTAGAGTACATCTGGGGCTACATTTCGTGCAAGTTTCAGCTCGATTGCCTAAGTATTGAGGGAGAAATTTCAAACTCTAACAGAAAAAAGTGTCTCATAGTCTAAGTGCAGGTTTTTTTTTGCCGCGTGCTCTGCCGTTTTGTCGCATAGCGTGTGGTGCTATACTTGGATTTTCGGCCATGAACATGACTTTGGAATTTGGCACTGCTCATACTCTTCTGTAGAGTACATCTGGGCCTACATTTCGTGCAAGTTTCAGCTCGATTGCCTAAGTATTGAGGGAGAAATTTCAAACTCTAACAGAAAAAAGTGTCTCATAGTCTAAGTGCAGTTTTTCTGCCGACTGCTCTGCCGTTTTGTCGCATAGCGTGTGGTGCTATACTTGGATTTTCGGCCATGAACATGACTTTGGAATTTGGCACTGCTCATACTCTTCTGTAGAGTACATCTGGGGCTACATTTCGTGCAAGTTTCAGCTCGATTGCCTAAGTATTGAGGGAGAAATTTCAAACTCTAGCAGAAAAAAGTGTCTCATAGTCTAAGTGCAGTTTTTCTGCCGACTGCTCTGCCGTTTTGTCGCATAGCGTGTGGTGCTATACTTGGATTTTCGGCCATGAACATGACTTTGGAATTTGGCACTGCTCATACTCTTCTGTAGAGTACATCTGGGGCTACATTTCGTGCAAGTTTCAGCTCGATTGCCTAAGTATTGAGGGAGAAATTTCAAACTCTAACAGAAAAAAGTGTCTCATAGTCTAAGTGCAGTTTTTCTGCCGACTGCTCTGCCGTTTTGACGCATAGCGTGTGGTGCTATACTTGGATTTTCGGCCATGAACATGACTTTGGAATTTGGCACTGCTCATACTCTTCTGTAGAGTACATCTGGGCCTACATTTCGTGCAAGTTTTAGCTCGATAGCCTAAGTATTGAGGGAGAAATTTCAAACTCTAGCAGAAAAAAGTGTCTCCTAGTCTAAGCGCATTTTTTTTTGCCGCGTGCTCTGCCGTTTTGTCGCATAGCGTGTGGTGCTATACTTAGATTTTCGGCCATGAACATGACTTTGGAATTTGGCACTGCTCATACTTTCCTGTAGAGTACATCTGGGGCTACATTTCGTGCAAGTTTCAGCTCGATTGCCTCAGTATTGAGGGAGAAATTCAAACTCTAGCAGAAAAAAGTGTCTCCTAGTCTAAGCGCATTTTTTTTGCCGCCTGCTCTGCCGTTTGTTGCATAGCGTGTGGTGCTATACTTGGATTTTCGGCCATGAACATGACTTTGGAATTTGGCACTGCTCATACTCTTCTGTAGAGTACATCTGGGGCTACATTTCGTGCAAGTTTCAGCTCGATTGCCTAAGTATTGAGGGAGAAATTTCAAACTCTAACAGTAAAAAGTGTCTCATAGTCTAAGTGCAGGTTTTTTTTTGCCGCGTGCTCTGCCGTTTTGTCGCATAGCGTGTGGTGCTATACTTGGATTTTCGGCCATGAACATGACTTTGGAATTTGGCACTGCTCATACTTTCCTGTAGAGTACATCTGGGGCGACATTTTGTGGAAGTTTCAGCTCGATTGCCTAAGTATTGAGGGAGAAATTTCAAACTCCAGCAGAAAAAAGTGTCTCATAGTCTAAGTGCAGTTTTTCTGCCGACTGCTCTGCCGTTTTGTCGCATAGCGTGTGGTGCTATACTTGGATTTTCGGCCATGAACATGACTGTGGAAGTTGGCACAGCTCATACTTTCCTGTAGAGTACATCTGGGGCTACATTTCGTGCAAGTTTCAGCTCGATTGCCTCTGTATTGAGGGAGAAATTTCAAACTCTAACAGAAAAAAGTGTCTCATAGTCTAAGTGCAGGTTTTTTTTTGCCGCTTGCTCTGCCGTTTTGTCGCATAGCGTGTGGTGCTATACTTGGATTTTCGGCCATGAACATGACTTTGGAATTTGGCACTGCTCATACTCTTCTGTAGAGTACATCTGGGCCTACATTTCGTGCAAGTTTCAGCTCGATTGCCTAAGTATTGAGGGAGAAATTTCAAACTCTAACAGAAAAAAGTGTCTCATAGTCTAAGTGCAGTTTTTCTGCCGACTGCTCTGCCGTTTTGTCGCATAGCGTGTGGTGCTATACTTGGATTTTCGGCCATGAACATGACTTTGGAATTTGGCAGAGCTCATACTTTCCTGTAGAGAACATCTGGGGCTACATTTCGTGCAAGTTTCAGCTCGATTGCCTCTGTATTGAGGGAGAAATTTCAAACTTTAACAGAAAAAAGTGTGTCATAGTCTAAGTGCAGGGTTTTTTTTGCCGCGTGCTCTGCCGTTTTGTCGCATAGCGTGTGGTGCTATACTTGGATTTTCGGCCATGAACATGACTTTGGAATTTGGCACTGCTCATACTCTTCTGTATAGTACATCTGGGGCTACATTTCGTGCAAGTTTCAGCTCGATTGCCTAAGTATTGAGGGAGAAATTTCAAACTCTAACAGAAAAAAGTGTCTCATAGTCTAAGTGCAGGTTTTTTTTTGCCGCGTGCTCTGCCGTTTTGTCGCATAGCGTGTGGTGCTATACTTGGATTTTCGGCCATGAACATGACTTTGGAATTTGGCACTGCTCATACTCTTCTGTAGAGTACATCTGGGCCTACATTTCGTGCAAGTTTTAGCTCGATTGCCTAAGTATTGAGGGAGAAATTTCAAACTCTAACAGAAAAAAGTGTCTCCTAGTCTAAGCGCATTTTTTTTTGCCGCGTGCTCTGCCGTTTTGTCGCATAGCGTGTGGTGCTATACTTAGATTTTCGGCCATGAACATGACTTTGGAATTTGGCACTGCTCATACTTTCCTGTAGAGTACATCTGGGGCTACATTTCGTGCAAGTTTCAGCTCGATTGCCTCGATTGTTTCAGCTCGATTGCCTAAGTATTGAGGGAGAAATTTCAAACTCTAGCAGAAAAAAGTGTCTCATAGTCTAAGTGCAGTTTTTCTGCCGACTGCTCTGCCGTTTTGTCGCATAGCGTGTGGTGCTATACTTGGATTTTCGGCCATGAACATGACTTTGGAATTTGGCACTGCTCATACTCTTCTGTAGAGTACATCTGGGGCTACATTTCGTGCAAGTTTCAGCTCGATTGCCTAAGTATTGAGGGAGAAATTTCAAACTCTAACAGAAAAAAGTGTCTCATAGTCTAAGTGCAGTTTTTCTGCCGACTGCTCTGCCGTTTTGACGCATAGCGTGTGGTGCTATACTTGGATTTTCGGCCATGAACATGACTTTGGAATTTGGCACTGCTCATACTCTTCTGTGGAGTACATCTGGGCCTACATTTCGTGCAAGTTTTAGCTCGATAGCCTAAGTATTGAGGGAGAAATTTCAAACTCTAGCAGAAAAAAGTGTCTCCTAGTCTAAGCGCATTTTTTTTTGCCGCATGCTCTGCCGTTTTGTCGCATAGCGTGTGGTGCTATACTTAGATTTTCGGCCATGAACATGACTTTGGAATTTGGCACTGCTCATACTCTCCTGTAGAGTACATCTGGGGCTACATTTCGTGCAAGTTTCAGCTCGATTGCCTCAGTATTGAGGGAGAAATTCAAACTCTAGCAGAAAAAAGTGTCTCCTAGTCTAAGCGCATTTTTTTTGCCGCCTGCTCTGCCGTTTGTTGCATAGCGTGTGGTGCTATACTTGGATTTTCGGCCATGAACATGACTTTGGAATTTGGCACTGCTCATACTCTTCTGTAGAGTACATCTGGGGCTACATTTCGTGCAAGTTTCAGCTCGATTGCCTAAGTATTGAGGGAGAAATTTCAAACTCTAACAGTAAAAAGTGTCTCATAGTCTAAGTGCAGGTTTTTTTTTGCCGCGTGCTCTGCCGTTTTGTCGCATAGCGTGTGGTGCTATACTTGGATTTTCGGCCATGAACATGACTTTGGAATTTGGCACTGCTCATACTTTCCTGTAGAGTACATCTGGGGCTACATTTCGTGCAAGTTTCAGCTCGATTGCCTCAGTATTGAGGGAAAAATTCAAACTCTAGCAGAAAAAAGTGTCTCCTAGTCTAAGCGCATTTTATTGCCGCCTGCTCTGCCGTTTGTTGCATAGCGTGTGGTGCTATACTTGGATTTTCGGCCATAAACATGACTTTGGAATTTGGCACTGCTCATACTCTTCTGTAGAGTACATCTGGGGCTACATTTCGTGCAAGTTTCAGCTCGATTGCCTAAGTATTGAGGGAGAAATTTCAAACTCTAACAGAAAAAAGTGTCTCATAGTCTAAGTGCAGGTTTTTTTTTGCCGCGTGCTCTGCCGTTTTGTCGCATAGCGTGTGGTGCTATACTTGGATTTTCGGCCATGAACATGACTTTGGAATTTGGCACTGCTCATACTCTTCTGTAGAGTACATGTGGGCCTACATTTCGTGCAAGTTTCAGCTCGATTGCCTAAGTATTGAGGGAGAAATTTCAAACTCTAACAGAAAAAAGTGTTTCATAGTCTAAGTGCAGTTTTTCTGCCGACTGCTCTGCCGTTTTGTCGCATAGCGTGTGGTGCTATACTTGGATTTTCGGCCATGAACATGACTTTGGAATTTGGCACTGCTCATACTTTCCTGTAGAGTACATCTGGGGCTACATTTTGTGGAAGTTTCAGCTCGATTGCCTAAGTATTGAGGGAGAAATCTCAAACTCCAGCAGAAAAAAGTGTCTCATAGTCTAAGTGCAGTTTTTCTGCCGACTGCTCTGCCGTTTTGTCGCATAGCGTGTGGTGCTATACTTGGATTTTCGGCCATGAACATGACTGTGGAAGTTGGCACAGCTCATACTTTCCTGTAGAGTACATCTGGGCCTACATTTCGTGCAAGTTTCAGCTCGATTGCCTAAGTATTGAGGGAGAAATTTCAAACTCTAACAGAAAAAAGTGTCTCATAGTCTAAGTGCAGTTTTTCTGCCGACTGCTCTGCCGTTTTGTCGCATAGCGTGTGGTGCTATACTTGGATTTTCGGCCATGAACATGACTTTGGAATTTGGCAGAGCTCATACTTTCCTGTAGAGAACATCTGGGGCTACATTTCGTGCAAGTTTCAGCTCGATTGCCTCTGTATTGAGGGAGAAATTTCAAACTTTAACAGAAAAAAGTGTGTCATAGTCTAAGTGCAGGGTTTTTTTTGCCGCGTGCTCTGCCGTTTTGTCGCATAGCGTGTGGTGCTATACTTGGATTTTCGGCCATGAACATGACTTTGGAATTTGGCAGAGCTCATACTTTCCTGTAGAGAACATCTGGGGCTACATTTCGTGCAAGTTTCAGCTCGATTGCCTCTGTATTGAGGGAAAAATTTCAAACTTTAACAGAAAGAAGTGTGTCATAGTCTAAGTGCAGGGTTTTTTTTGCCGCGTGCTCTGCCGTTTTGTCGCATAGCGTGTGGTGCTATACTTGGATTTTCGGCCATGAACATGACTTTGGAATTTGGCACTGCTCATACTCTTCTGTAAAGTACATCTGGGGCTACATTTCGTGCAAGTTTCAGCTCGATTGCCTAAGTATTGAGGGAGAAATTTCAAACTCTAACAGAAAAAAGTGTCTCATAGTCTAAGTGCAGGTTTTTTTTTGCCGCGTGCTCTGCCGTTTTGTCGCATAGCGTGTGGTGCTATACTTGGATTTTCGGCCATGAACATGACTTTGGAATTTGGCACTGCTCATACTCTTCTGTAGAGTACATCTGGGCCTACATTTCGTGCAAGTTTTAGCTCGATTGCCTAAGTATTGAGCGAGAAATTTCAAACTCTAACAGAAAAAAGTGTCTCATAGTCTAAGTGCAGTTTTTCTGCCGACTGCTCTGCCGTTTTGTCGCATAGCGTGTGGTGCTATACTTGGATTTTCGGCCATGAACATGACTTTGGAATTTTGCACTGCTCATACTTTCCTGTAGAGTACATCTGGGGCTACATTTTGTGGAAGTTTCAGCTCGATTGCCTAAGTATTGAGGGAGAAATTTCAAACTCTAGCAGAAAAAAGTGTCTCCTAGTCTAAGCGCATTTTTTTTTGCCGCGTGCTCTGCCGTTTTGTCGCATAGCGTGTGGTGCTATACTTAGATTTTCGGCCATGAACATGACTTTGGAATTTGGCACTGCTCATACTTTCCTGTAGAGTACATCTGGGGCTACATTTCGTGCAAGTTTCAGCTCGATTGCCTCAGTATTGAGGGAGAAATTCAAACTCTAGCAGAAAAAAGTGTATCCTAGTCTAAGCGCATTTTTTTTGCCGCCTGCTCTGCCGTTTGTTGCATAGCGTGTGGTGCTATACTTGGATTTTCGGCCATAAACATGACTTTGGAATTTGGCACTGCTCATACTCTTCTGTAGAGTACATCTGGGGCTACATTTCGTGCAAGTTTCAGCTCGATTGCCTAAGTATTGAGGGAGAAATTTCAAACTCTAACAGAAAAAAGTGTCTCATAGTCTAAGTGCAGGTTTTTTTTTGCCGCGTGCTCTGCCGTTTTGTCGCATAGCGTGTGGTGCTATACTTGGATTTTCGGCCATGAACATGACTTTGGAATTTGGCACTGCTCATACTCTTCTGTAGAGTACATCTGGGCCTACATTTCGTGCAAGTTTCAGCTCGATTGCCTCTGTATTGAGGGAGAAATTTCAAACTCCAGCAGAAAAAAGTGTCTCATAGTCTAAGTGCAGTTTTTCTGCCGACTGCTCTGCCGTTTTGTCGCATAGCGTGTGGTGCTATACTTGGATTTTCGGCCATGAACATGACTGTGGAAGTTGGCACAGCTCATACTTTCCTGTAGAGTACATCTGGGGCTACATTTCGTGCAAGTTTCAGCTCGATTGCCTCTGTATTGAGGGAGAAATTTCAAACTCTAACAGAAAAAAGTGTCTCATAGTCTAAGTGCAGGTTTTTTTTTGCCGCTTGCTCTGCCGTTTTGTCGCATAGCGTGTGGTGCTATACTTGGATTTTCGGCCATGAACATGACTTTGGAATTTGGCACTGCTCATACTCTTCTGTAGAGTACATCTGGGCCTACATTTCGTGCAAGTTTCAGCTCGATTGCCTAAGTATTGAGGGAGAAATTTCAAACTCTAACAGAAAAAAGTGTCTCATAGTCTAAGTGCAGTTTTTCTGCCGACTGCTCTGCCGTTTTGTCGCATAGCGTGTGGTGCTATACTTGGATTTTCGGCCATGAACATGACTTTGGAATTTGGCAGAGCTCATACTTTCCTGTAGAGAACATCTGGGGCTACATTTCGTGCAAGTTTCAGCTCGATTGCCTCTGTATTGAGGGAGAAATTTCAAACTTTAACAGAAAAAAGTGTGTCATAGTCTAAGTGCAGGGTTTTTTTTGCCGCGTGCTCTGCCGTTTTGTCGCATAGCGTGTGGTGCTATACTTGGATTTTCGGCCATGAACATGACTTTGGAATTTGGCACTGCTCATACTCTTCTGTATAGTACATCTGGGGCTACATTTCGTGCAAGTTTCAGCTCGATTGCCTAAGTATTGAGGGAGAAATTTCAAACTCTAACAGAAAAAAGTGTCTCATAGTCTAAGTGCAGGTTTTTTTTTGCCGCGTGCTCTGCCGTTTTGTCGCATAGCGTGTGGTGCTATACTTGGATTTTCGGCCATGAACATGACTTTGGAATTTGGCACTGCTCATACTCTTCTGTAGAGTACATCTGGGCCTACATTTCGTGCAAGTTTTAGCTCGATTGCCTAAGTATTGAGGGAGAAATTTCAAACTCTAACAGAAAAAAGTGTCTCCTAGTCTAAGCGCATTTTTTTTTGCCGCGTGCTCTGCCGTTTTGTCGCATAGCGTGTGGTGCTATACTTAGATTTTCGGCCATGAACATGACTTTGGAATTTGGCACTGCTCATACTTTCCTGTAGAGTACATCTGGGGCTACATTTCGTGCAAGTTTCAGCTCGATTGCCTCGATTGTTTCAGCTCGATTGCCTAAGTATTGAGGGAGAAATTTCAAACTCTAGCAGAAAAAAGTGTCTCATAGTCTAAGTGCAGTTTTTCTGCCGACTGCTCTGCCGTTTTGTCGCATAGCGTGTGGTGCTATACTTGGATTTTCGGCCATGAACATGACTTTGGAATTTGGCACTGCTCATACTCTTCTGTAGAGTACATCTGGGGCTACATTTCGTGCAAGTTTCAGCTCGATTGCCTAAGTATTGAGGGAGAAATTTCAAACTCTAACAGAAAAAAGTGTCTCATAGTCTAAGTGCAGTTTTTCTGCCGACTGCTCTGCCGTTTTGACGCATAGCGTGTGGTGCTATACTTGGATTTTCGGCCATGAACATGACTTTGGAATTTGGCACTGCTCATACTCTTCTGTGGAGTACATCTGGGCCTACATTTCGTGCAAGTTTTAGCTCGATAGCCTAAGTATTGAGGGAGAAATTTCAAACTCTAGCAGAAAAAAGTGTCTCCTAGTCTAAGCGCATTTTTTTTTGCCGCATGCTCTGCCGTTTTGTCGCATAGCGTGTGGTGCTATACTTAGATTTTCGGCCATGAACATGACTTTGGAATTTGGCACTGCTCATACTCTCCTGTAGAGTACATCTGGGGCTACATTTCGTGCAAGTTTCAGCTCGATTGCCTCAGTATTGAGGGAGAAATTCAAACTCTAGCAGAAAAAAGTGTCTCCTAGTCTAAGCGCATTTTTTTTGCCGCCTGCTCTGCCGTTTGTTGCATAGCGTGTGGTGCTATACTTGGATTTTCGGCCATGAACATGACTTTGGAATTTGGCACTGCTCATACTCTTCTGTAGAGTACATCTGGGGCTACATTTCGTGCAAGTTTCAGCTCGATTGCCTAAGTATTGAGGGAGAAATTTCAAACTCTAACAGTAAAAAGTGTCTCATAGTCTAAGTGCAGGTTTTTTTTTGCCGCGTGCTCTGCCGTTTTGTCGCATAGCGTGTGGTGCTATACTTGGATTTTCGGCCATGAACATGACTTTGGAATTTGGCACTGCTCATACTTTCCTGTAGAGTACATCTGGGGCTACATTTCGTGCAAGTTTCAGCTCGATTGCCTCAGTATTGAGGGAAAAATTCAAACTCTAGCAGAAAAAAGTGTCTCCTAGTCTAAGCGCATTTTATTGCCGCCTGCTCTGCCGTTTGTTGCATAGCGTGTGGTGCTATACTTGGATTTTCGGCCATAAACATGACTTTGGAATTTGGCACTGCTCATACTCTTCTGTAGAGTACATCTGGGGCTACATTTCGTGCAAGTTTCAGCTCGATTGCCTAAGTATTGAGGGAGAAATTTCAAACTCTAACAGAAAAAAGTGTCTCATAGTCTAAGTGCAGGTTTTTTTTTGCCGCGTGCTCTGCCGTTTTGTCGCATAGCGTGTGGTGCTATACTTGGATTTTCGGCCATGAACATGACTTTGGAATTTGGCACTGCTCATACTCTTCTGTAGAGTACATGTGGGCCTACATTTCGTGCAAGTTTCAGCTCGATTGCCTAAGTATTGAGGGAGAAATTTCAAACTCTAACAGAAAAAAGTGTTTCATAGTCTAAGTGCAGTTTTTCTGCCGACTGCTCTGCCGTTTTGTCGCATAGCGTGTGGTGCTATACTTGGATTTTCGGCCATGAACATGACTTTGGAATTTGGCACTGCTCATACTTTCCTGTAGAGTACATCTGGGGCTACATTTTGTGGAAGTTTCAGCTCGATTGCCTAAGTATTGAGGGAGAAATCTCAAACTCCAGCAGAAAAAAGTGTCTCATAGTCTAAGTGCAGTTTTTCTGCCGACTGCTCTGCCGTTTTGTCGCATAGCGTGTGGTGCTATACTTGGATTTTCGGCCATGAACATGACTGTGGAAGTTGGCACAGCTCATACTTTCCTGTAGAGTACATCTGGGCCTACATTTCGTGCAAGTTTCAGCTCGATTGCCTAAGTATTGAGGGAGAAATTTCAAACTCTAACAGAAAAAAGTGTCTCATAGTCTAAGTGCAGTTTTTCTGCCGACTGCTCTGCCGTTTTGTCGCATAGCGTGTGGTGCTATACTTGGATTTTCGGCCATGAACATGACTTTGGAATTTGGCAGAGCTCATACTTTCCTGTAGAGAACATCTGGGGCTACATTTCGTGCAAGTTTCAGCTCGATTGCCTCTGTATTGAGGGAGAAATTTCAAACTTTAACAGAAAAAAGTGTGTCATAGTCTAAGTGCAGGGTTTTTTTTTGCCGCGTGCTCTGCCGTTTTGTCGCATAGCGTGTGGTGCTATACTTGGATTTTCGGCCATGAACATGACTTTGGAATTTGGCAGAGCTCATACTTTCCTGTAGAGAACATCTGGGGCTACATTTCGTGCAAGTTTCAGCTCGATTGCCTCTGTATTGAGGGAAAAATTTCAAACTTTAACAGAAAGAAGTGTGTCATAGTCTAAGTGCAGGGTTTTTTTTGCCGCGTGCTCTGCCGTTTTGTCGCATAGCGTGTGGTGCTATACTTGGATTTTCGGCCATGAACATGACTTTGGAATTTGGCACTGCTCATACTCTTCTGTAAAGTACATCTGGGGCTACATTTCGTGCAAGTTTCAGCTCGATTGCCTAAGTATTGAGGGAGAAATTTCAAACTCTAACAGAAAAAAGTGTCTCATAGTCTAAGTGCAGGTTTTTTTTTGCCGCGTGCTCTGCCGTTTTGTCGCATAGCGTGTGGTGCTATACTTGGATTTTCGGCCATGAACATGACTTTGGAATTTGGCACTGCTCATACTCTTCTGTAGAGTACATCTGGGCCTACATTTCGTGCAAGTTTTAGCTCGATTGCCTAAGTATTGAGCGAGAAATTTCAAACTCTAACAGAAAAAAGTGTCTCATAGTCTAAGTGCAGTTTTTCTGCCGACTGCTCTGCCGTTTTGTCGCATAGCGTGTGGTGCTATACTTGGATTTTCGGCCATGAACATGACTTTGGAATTTTGCACTGCTCATACTTTCCTGTAGAGTACATCTGGGGCTACATTTTGTGGAAGTTTCAGCTCGATTGCCTAAGTATTGAGGGAGAAATTTCAAACTCTAGCAGAAAAAAGTGTCTCCTAGTCTAAGCGCATTTTTTTTTGCCGCGTGCTCTGCCGTTTTGTCGCATAGCGTGTGGTGCTATACTTAGATTTTCGGCCATGAACATGACTTTGGAATTTGGCACTGCTCATACTTTCCTGTAGAGTACATCTGGGGCTACATTTCGTGCAAGTTTCAGCTCGATTGCCTCAGTATTGAGGGAGAAATTCAAACTCTAGCAGAAAAAAGTGTATCCTAGTCTAAGCGCATTTTTTTTGCCGCCTGCTCTGCCGTTTGTTGCATAGCGTGTGGTGCTATACTTGGATTTTCGGCCATAAACATGACTTTGGAATTTGGCACTGCTCATACTCTTCTGTAGAGTACATCTGGGGCTACATTTCGTGCAAGTTTCAGCTCGATTGCCTAAGTATTGAGGGAGAAATTTCAAACTCTAACAGAAAAAAGTGTCTCATAGTCTAAGTGCAGGTTTTTTTTTGCCGCGTGCTCTGCCGTTTTGTCGCATAGCGTGTGGTGCTATACTTGGATTTTCGGCCATGAACATGACTTTGGAATTTGGCACTGCTCATACTCTTCTGTAGAGTACATCTGGGCCTACATTTCGTGCAAGTTTCAGCTCGATTGCCTCTGTATTGAGGGAGAAATTTCAAACTCTAACAGAAAAAAGTGTCTCATAGTCTAAGTGCAGTTTTTCTGCCGACTGCTCTGCCGTTTTGTCGCATAGCGTGTGGTGCTATACTTGGATTTTCGGCCATGAACATGAATTTGGAATTTGGCACTGCTCATACTTTCCTGTAGAGAACATCTAGGGCTACATTTTGTGGAAGTTTCAGCTCGATTGCCTAAGTATTAAGGGAGAAATTTCAAACTCCAGCAGAAAAAAGTGTCTCATAGTCTAAGTGCAGTTTTTCTGCCGACTGCTCTGCCGTTTTGTCGCATAGCGTGTGGTGCTATACTTGGATTTTCGGCCATGAACATGACTTTGGAATTTGGCACTGCTCATACTTTCCTGTAGAGTACATCTGGGGCTACATTTTGTGGAAGTTTCAGCTCGATTGCCTAAGTATTGAGGGAGAAATTTCAAACTCTAGCAGAAAAAAGTGTCTCATAGTCTAAGTGCAGTTTTTCTGCCGACTGCTCTGCCGTTTTGTCGCATAGCGTGTGGTGCTATACTTGGATTTTCGGCCATGAACATGACTTTGGAATTTGGCACAGCTCATACTTTCCTGTAGAGTACATCTGGGGCTACATTTCGTGCAAGTTTCAGCTCGATTGCCTCTGTATTGAGGGAGAAATTTCAAACTTTAACAGAAAAAAGTGTGTCATAGTCTAAGTGCAGGTTTTTTTTTTGCCGCGTGCTCTGCCGTTTTGTCGCATAGCGTGTGGTGCTATACTTTGATTTTCGGCCATGAACATGACTTTGGAATTTGGCACTGCTCATACTTTCCTGTAAAGTACATCTGGGGCTACATTTCGTGCAAGTTTCAGCTCGATTGCCTCTGTATTGAGGGAGATATTTCAAACTCTAACAGAAAAAAGTGTCTCATAGTCTAAGTGCAGGGGTTTTTTTGCCGCGTGCTCTGCCGTTTTGTCGCATAGCGTGTGGTGCTATACTTGGATTTTCGGCCATGAACATGACTTTGGAATTTGGCACTGCTCATACTTTCCTGTAGAGTACATCTGGGGCTACATTTCGTGCGAGTTTCAGCTCGATTGCCTCTGTATTGAGGGAGAAATTTCAAACTCTAACAGAAAAAAGTGTGTCATAGTCTAAGTGCAGGGTTTTTTTTGCCGCGTGCTCTGCCGTTTTGTCGCATAGCGTGTGGTGCTATACTTGGATTTTCGGCCATGAACATGACTTTGGAATTTGGCACTGCTCATACTCTTCTGTAGAATACATCTGGGCCTACATTTCGTGCAAGTTTCAGCTCGATTGCCTAAGTATTGAGGGAGAAATTTCAAACTCTAACAGAAAAAAGTGTCTCATAGTCTAAGTGCAGGTTTTTTTTTGCCGCGTGCTCTGCCGTTTTGTCGCATAGCGTGTGGTGCTATACTTGGATTTTCGGCCATGAACATGACTTTGGAATTTGGCACTGCTCATACTCTTCTGTAGAGTACATCTGGGCCTACATTTCGTGCAAGTTTCAGCTCGATTGCCTAAGTATTGAGGGAGAAATTTCAAACTCTAACAGAAAAAAGTGTCTCATAGTCTAAGTGCAGTTTTTCAGCCGACTGCTCTGCCGTTTTGTCGCATAGCGTGTGGTGCTATACTTGGATTTTCGGCCATGAACATGACTTTGGAATTTGGCAGAGCTCATACATTCCTGTAGAGAACATCTGGGGCTACATTTCGTGCAAGTTTCAGCTCGATTGCCTCTGTATTGAGGGAGAAATTTCAAACTTTAACAGAAAAAAGTGTGTCATAGTCTAAGTGCAGGGTTTTTTTTGCCGCGTGCTCTGCCGTTTTGTCGCATAGCGTGTGGTGCTATACTTGGATTTTCGGCCATGAACATGACTTTGGAATTTTGCACTGCTCATACTCTTCTGTAGAGTACATCTGGGGCTACATTTCGTGCAAGTTTCAGCTCGATTGCCTAAGTATTGAGGGAGAAATTTCAAACTCTAACAGAAAAAAGTGTCTCATATTCTAAGTGCAGTTTTTCTGCCGACTGCTCTGCCGTTTTGTCGCATAGCGTGTGGTGCTATACTTGGATTTTCGGCCATGAACATGACTTTGGAATTTGGCACTGCTCATACTTTCCTGTAGAGTACATCTGGGGCTACATTTTGTGGAAGTTTCAGCTCGATTGCCTAAGTATTGAGGGAGAAATTTCAAACTCTAGCAGAAAAAAGTGTCTCATAGTCTAAGTGCAGTTTTTCTGCCGGCTGCTCTGCCGTTTTGTCGCATAGCGTGTGGTGCTATACTTGGATTTTCGGCCATGAACATGACTTTGGAATTTGGCAGAGCTCATACTTTCCTGTAGAGTACATCTGGGGCTACATTTCGTGCAAGTTTCAGCTCGATTGCCTCTGTATTGAGGGAGAAATTTCAAACTTTAACAGAAAAAAGTGTGTCATAGTCTAAGTGCAGGTTTTTTTTTTGCCGCGTGCTCTGCCGTTTTGTCGCATAGCGTGTGGTGCTATACTTTGATTTTCGGCCATGAACATGACTTTGGAATTTGGCACTGCTCATACTTTCCTGTAGAGTACATCTGGGGCTACATTTCGTGCAAGTTTCAGCTCGATTGCCTCTGTATTGAGGGAGATATTTCAAACTCTAACAGAAAAAAGTGTCTCATAGTCTAAGTGCAGGGGTTTTTTTGCCGCGTGCTCTGCCGTTTTGTCGCATAGCGTGTGGTGCTATACTTGGATTTTCGGCCATGAACATGACTTTGGAATTTGGCACTGCTCATACTTTCCTGTAGAGTACATCTGGGGCTACATTTCGTGCAAGTTTCAGCTCGATTGCCTCAGTATTGAGGGAGAAATTTCAAACTCTAGCAGAAAAAAATGTCTCCTAGTCTAAGCGCAGTTTGTTTGCCGCCTGCTCTGCCGTTTGTTGCATAGCGTGTGGTGCTATACTTGGATTTTCGGCCATGAACATGACTTTGGAATTTAGCACTGCTCATACTTTCCTGTAGAGTACATCTGGGGCTACATTTCGTGCAAGTTTCAGCTCGATTGCCTAAGTATTGAGGGAGAAATTTCAAACTCTAACTGAAAAAAAGTGTCTCATAGTCTAAGTGCAGGTTTTTTTTGCCGCGTGCTCTGCCGTTTTGTCGCATAGCGTGTGGTGCTATACTTGGATTTACGGCCATGAACATGACTTTGGAATTTGGCACTACTCATACTCTTCTGTAGAGTACATCTGGGGCTACATTTCGTGCAAGTTTCAGCTCGATTGCCTAAGTATTGAGGGAGAAATTTCAAACTCTAGCAGAAAAAAGTGTCTCATAGTCTAAGTGCAGTTTTTCTGCCGACTGCTCTGCCGTTTTGTCGCATAGCGTGTGGTGCTATACTTGGATTTTCGGCCATGAACATGACTTTGGAATTTGGCAGAGCTCATACTTTCCTGTAGAAAACATCTGGGGCTACATTTCGTGCAAGTTTCAGCTCGATTGCCTCAGTATTGAGGGAGAAATTTCAAACTCTAGCAGAAAAAAGTGTCTCATAGTCTAAGTGCAGTTTTTCTGCCGACTGCTCTGCCGTTTTGTCGCATAGCGTGTGGTGCTATACTTGGATTTTCGGCCATGAACATGACTTTGGAATTTGGCACTGCTCATACTTTCCTGTAGAGTACATCTGGGGCTACATTTCGTGCAAGTTTCAGCTCGATTGCCTCTGTATTGAGGGAGATATTTCAAACTCTAACAGAAAAAAGTGTCTCATAGTCTAAGTGCAGGGGTTTTTTTGCCGCGTGGTCTGCCGTTTTGTCGCATAGCGTGTGGTGCTATACTTGGATTTTCGGCCATGAACATGACTTTGGAATTTGGCACTGCTCATACTTTCCTGTAGAGTACATCTGGGGCTACATTTCGTGCAAGTTTCAGCTCGATTGCCTCAGTATTGAGGGAGAAATTTCAAACTCTAGCAGAAAAAAATGTCTCCTAGTCTAAGCGCAGTTTGTTTGCCGCCTGCTCTGCCGTTTGTTGCATAGCGCGTGGTGCTATACTTGGATTTTCGGCCATGAACATGACTTTGGAATTTAGCACTGCTCATACTTTCCTGTAGAGTACATCTGGGGCTACATTTCGTGCAAGTTTCAGCTCGATTGCCTAAGTATTGAGGGAGAAATTTCAAACTCTAACAGAAAAAAATTGTCTCATAGTCTAAGTGCAGGTTTTTTTTGCCGCGTGCTCTGCCGTTTTGTCGCATAGCGTGTGGTGCTATACTTGGATTTTCGGCCATGAACATGACTTTGGAATTTAGCACTGCTCATACTTTCCTGTAGAGTACATCTGGGGCTACATTTCGTGCAAGTTTCAGCTCGATTGCCTAAGTATTGAGGGAGAAAATTCAAACTCTAACAGAAAAAAAGTGTCTCATAGTCTAAGTGCAGGTTTTTTTTGCCGCGTGCTCTGCCGTTTTGTCGCATAGCGTGTGGTGCTATACTTGGATTTACGGCCATGAACATGACTTTGGAATTTGGCACTACTCATACTCTTCTGTAGAGTACATCTGGGGCTACATTTCGTGCAAGTTTCAGCTCGATTGCCTAAGTATTGAGGGAGAAATTTCAAACTCTAACAGAAAAAAGTGTCTCATATTCTAAGTGCAGTTTTTCTGCCGACTGCTCTGCCGTTTTGTCGCATAGCGTGTGGTGCTATACTTGGATTTTCGGCCATGAACATGACTTTGGAATTTGGCACTGCTCAGACTTTCCTGTAGAGTACATCTGGGGCTACATTTTGTGGAAGTTTCAGCTCGATTGCCTAAGTATTGAGGGAGAAATTTCAAACTCTAGCAGAAAAAAGTGTCTCATAGTCTAAGTGCAGTTTTTCTGCCGACTGCTCTGCCGTTTTGTCGCATAGCGTGTGGTGCTATACTTGGATTTTCGGCCATGAACATGACTTTGGAATTTGGCAGAGCTCATACTTTCCTGTAGAGAACATCTGGGGCTACATTTCGTGCAAGTTTCAGCTCGATTGCCTCTGTATTGAGGGAGAAATTTCGAACTTTAACAGAAAAAAGTGTGTCATAGTCTAAGTGCAGGTTTTTTTTTTGCCGCGTGCTCTGCCGTTTTGTCGCATAGCGTGTGGTGCTATACTTTGATTTTCGGCCATGAACATGACTTTGGAATTTGGCACTGCTCATACTTTCCTGTAGAGTACATCTGGGGCTACATTTCGTGCAAGTTTCAGCTCGATTGCCTCTGTATTGAGGGAGATATTTCAAACTCTAACAGAAAAAAGTGTCTCATAGTCTAAGTGCATGGGTTTTTTTGCCGCGTGCTCTGCCGTTTTGTCGCATAGCGTGTGGTGCTATACTTGGATTTTCGGCCATGAACATGACTTTGGAATTTGGCACTGCTCATACTTTCCTGTAGAGTACATCTGGGGCTACATTTCGTGCAAGTTTCAGCTCGATTGCCTCAGTATTGAGGGAGAAATTTCAAACTCTAGCAGAAAAAAAATGTCTCCTAGTCTAAGCGCAGTTTGTTTGCCGCCTGCTCTGCCGTTTGTTGCATAGCGTGTGGTGCTATACTTGGATTTTCGGCCATGAACATGACTTTGGAATTTAGCACTGCTCATACTTTCCTGTAGAGTACATCTGGGGCTACATTTCGTGCAAGTTTCAGCTCGATTGCCTAAGTATTGAGGGAGAAATTTCAAACTCTAACAGAAAAAAGTGTCTCATATTCTAAGTGCAGTTTTTCTGCCGACTGCTCTGCCGTTTTGTCGCATAGCGTGTGGTGCTATACTTGGATTTTCGGCCATGAACATGACTTTGGAATTTGGCACTGCTCAGACTTTCCTGTAGAGTACATCTGGGGCTACATTTTGTGGAAGTTTCAGCTCGATTGCCTAAGTATTGAGGGAGAAATTTCAAACTCTAGCAGAAAAAAGTGTCTCATAGTCTAAGTGCAGTTTTTCTGCCGACTGCTCTGCCGTTTTGTCGCATAGCGTGTGGTGCTATACTTGGATTTTCGGCCATGAACATGACTTTGGAATTTGGCAGAGCTCATACTTTCCTGTAGAGAACATCTGGGGCTACATTTCGTGCAAGTTTCAGCTCGATTGCCTCTGTATTGAGGGAGAAATTTCGAACTTTAACAGAAAAAAGTGTGTCATAGTCTAAGTGCAGGTTTTTTTTTTGCCGCGTGCTCTGCCGTTTTGTCGCATAGCGTGTGGTGCTATACTTTGATTTTCGGCCATGAACATGACTTTGGAATTTGGCACTGCTCATACTTTCCTGTAGAGTACATCTGGGGCTACATTTCGTGCAAGTTTCAGCTCGATTGCCTCTGTATTGAGGGAGATATTTCAAACTCTAACAGAAAAAAGTGTCTCATAGTCTAAGTGCATGGGTTTTTTTGCCGCGTGCTCTGCCGTTTTGTCGCATAGCGTGTGGTGCTATACTTGGATTTTCGGCCATGAACATGACTTTGGAATTTGGCACTGCTCATACTTTCCTGTAGAGTACATCTGGGGCTACATTTCGTGCAAGTTTCAGCTCGATTGCCTCAGTATTGAGGGAGAAATTTCAAACTCTAGCAGAAAAAAAATGTCTCCTAGTCTAAGCGCAGTTTGTTTGCCGCCTGCTCTGCCGTTTGTTGCATAGCGTGTGGTGCTATACTTGGATTTTCGGCCATGAACATGACTTTGGAATTTAGCACTGCTCATACTTTCCTGTAGAGTACATCTGGGGCTACATTTCGTGCAAGTTTCAGCTCGATTGCCTAAGTATTGAGGGAGAAATTTCAAACTCTAACAGAAAAAAAGTGTCTCATAGTCTAAGTGCAGGTTTTTTTTGCCGCGTGCTCTGCCGTTTTGTCGCATAGCGTGTGGTGCTATACTTGGATTTACGGCCATGAACATGACTTTGGAATTTGGCACTACTCATACTCTTCTGTAGAGTACATCTTGGGCTACATTTCGTGCAAGTTTCAGCTCGATTGCCTAAGTATTGAGGGAGAAATTTCAAACTCTAGCAGAAAAAAGTGTGTCATAGTCTAAGTGCAGTTTTTCTGCCGACTGCTCTGCCGTTTTGTCGCATAGCGTGTGGTGCTATACTTGGATTTTCGGCCATGAACATGACTTTGGAATTTGGCAGAGCTCATACTTTCCTGTAGAGAACATCTGGGGCTACATTTCGTGCAAGTTTCAGCTCGATTGCCTCAGTATTGAGGGAGAAATTTCAAACTCTAGCAGAAAAAAGTGTCTCATAGTCTAAGTGCAGTTTTTCTGCCGACTGCTCTGCCGTTTTGTCGCATAGCGTGTGGTGCTATACTTGGATTTTCGGCCATGAACATGACTTTGGAATTTGGCAGAGCTCATACTTTCCTGTAGAGAACATCTGGGGCTACATTTCGTGCAAGTTTCAGCTCGATTGCCTCTGTATTGAGGGAGAAATTTCAAACTTTAACAGAAAAAAGTGTGTCATAGTCTAAGTGCAGGTTTTTTTTTTGCCGCGTGCTCTGCCGTTTTGTCGCATAGCGTGTGGTGCTATACTTGGATTTTCGGCCATGAACATGACTTTGGAATTTGGCACTGCTCATACTTTCCTGTAGAGTACATCTGGGGCTACATTTCGTGCAAGTTTCAGCTCGATTGCCTCTGTATTGAGGGAGATATTTCAAACTCTAACAGAAAAAAGTGTCTCATAGTCTAAGTGCAGGGGTTTTTTTGCCGCGTGCTCTGCCGTTTTGTCGCATAGCGTGTGGTGCTATACTTGGATTTTCGGCCATGAACATGACTTTGGAATTTGGCACTGCTCATACTTTCCTGTAGAGTACATCTGGGGCTACATTTCGTGCAAGTTTCAGCTCGATTGCCTCTGTATTGAGGGAGATATTTCAAACTCTAACAGAAAAAAGTGTCTCATAGTCTAAGTGCAGGGGTTTTTTTGCCGCGTGGTCTGCCGTTTTGTCGCATAGCGTGTGGTGCTATACTTGGATTTTCGGCCATGAACATGACTTTGGAATTTGGCACTGCTCATACTTTCCTGTAGAGTACATCTGGGGCTACATTTCGTGCAAGTTTCAGCTCGATTGCCTCAGTATTGAGGGAGAAATTTCAAACTCTAGCAGAAAAAAATGTCTCCTAGTCTAAGCGCAGTTTGTTTGCCGCCTGCTCTGCCGTTTGTTGCATAGCGCGTGGTGCTATACTTGGATTTTCGGCCATGAACATGACTTTGGAATTTAGCACTGCTCATACTTTCCTGTAGAGTACATCTGGGGCTACATTTCGTGCAAGTTTCAGCTCGATTGCCTAAGTATTGAGGGAGAAATTTCAAACTCTAACAGAAAAAAATTGTCTCATAGTCTAAGTGCAGGTTTTTTTTGCCGCGTGCTCTGCCGTTTTGTCGCATAGCGTGTGGTGCTATACTTGGATTTTCGGCCATGAACATGACTTTGGAATTTAGCACTGCTCATACTTTCCTGTAGAGTACATCTGGGGCTACATTTCGTGCAAGTTTCAGCTCGATTGCCTAAGTATTGAGGGAGAAATTTCAAACTCTAACAGAAAAAAAGTGTCTCATAGTCTAAGTGCAGGTTTTTTTTGCCGCGTGCTCTGCCGTTTTGTCGCATAGCGTGTGGTGCTATACTTGGATTTACGGCCATGAACATGACTTTGGAATTTGGCACTACTCATACTCTTCTGTAGAGTACATCTGGGGCTACATTTCGTGCAAGTTTCAGCTCGATTGCCTAAGTATTGAGGGAGAAATTTCAAACTCTAGCAGAAAAAAGTGTCTCATAGTCAAAGTGCAGTTTTTCTGCCGACTGCTCTGCCGTTTTGTCGCATAGCGTGTGGTGCTATACTTGGATTTTCGGCCATGAACATGACTTTGGAATTTGGCACTGCTCATACTTTCCTGTAGAGTACATCTGGGGCTACATTTCGTGCAAGTTTCAGCTCGATTGCCTCTGTATTGAGGGAGATATTTCAAACTCTAACAGAAAAAAGTGTCTCATAGTCTAAGTGCAGGGGTTTTTTTGCCGCGTGCTCTGCCGTTTTGTCGCATAGCGTGTGGTGCTATACTTGGATTTTCGGCCATGAACATGACTTTGGAATTTGGCACTGCTCATACTTTCCTGTAGAGTACATCTGGGGCTACATTTCGTGCAAGTTTCAGCTCGATTGCCTCAGTATTGAGGGAGAAATTTCAAACTCTAGCAGAAAAAAGTGTCTCATAGTCTAAGTGCAGTTTTTCTGCCGACTGCTCTGCCGTTTTGTCGCATAGCGTGTGGTGCTATACTTGGATTTTCGGCCATGAACATGACTTTGGAATTTGGCAGAGCTCATACTTTCCTGTAGAGAACATCTGGGGCTACATTTCGTGCAAGTTTCAGCTCGATTGCCTCAGTATTGAGGGAGAAATTTCAAACTCTAGCAGAAAAAAGTGTCTCATAGTCTAAGTGCAGTTTTTCTGCCGACTGCTCTGCCGTTTTGTCGCATAGCGTGTGGTGCTATACTTGGATTTTCGGCCATGAACATGACTTTGGAATTTGGCACTGCTCATACTTTCCTGTAGAGTACATCTGGGGCTACATTTCGTGCAAGTTTCAGCTCGATTGCCTCTGTATTGTGGGAGATATTTCAAACTCTAACAGAAAAAAGTGTCTCATAGTCTAAGTGCAGGGGTTTTTTTGCCGCGTGGTCTGCCGTTTTGTCGCATAGCGTGTGGTGCTATACTTGGATTTTCGGCCATGAACATGACTTTGGAATTTGGCACTGCTCATACTTTCCTGTAGAGTACATCTGGGGCTACATTTCGTGCAAGTTTCAGCTCGATTGCCTCAGTATTGAGGGAGAAATTTCAAACTCTAGCAGAAAAAAATGTCTCCTAGTCTAAGCGCAGTTTGTTTGCCGCCTGCTCTGCCGTTTGTTGCATAGCGCGTGGTGCTATACTTAGATTTTCGGCCATGAACATGACTTTGGAATTTAGCACTGCTCATACTTTCCTGTAGAGTACATCTGGGGCTACATTTCGTGCAAGTTTCAGCTCGATTGCCTAAGTATTGAGGGAGAAATTTCAAACTCTAACAGAAAAAAATTGTCTCATAGTCTAAGTGCAGGTTTTTTTTGCCGCGTGCTCTGCCGTTTTGTCGCATAGCGTGTGGTGCTATACTTGGATTTTCGGCCATGAACATGACTTTGGAATTTAGCACTGCTCATACTTTCCTGTAGAGTACATCTGGGGCTACATTTCGTGCAAGTTTCAGCTCGATTGCCTAAGTATTGAGGGAGAAATTTCAAACTCTAACAGAAAAAAAGTGTCTCATAGTCTAAGTGCAGGTTTTTTTTGCCGCGTGCTCTGCCGTTTTGTCGCATAGCGTGTGGTGCTATACTTGGATTTACGGCCATGAACATGACTTTGGAATTTGGCACTACTCATACTCTTCTGTAGAGTACATCTGGGGCTACATTTCGTGCAAGTTTCAGCTCGATTGCCTAAGTATTGAGGGAGAAATTTCAAACTCTAGCAGAAAAAAAGTGTCTCATAGTCTAAGTGCAGTTTTTCTGCCGACTGCTCTGCCGTTTTGTCGCATAGCGTGTGGTGCTATACTTGGATTTTCGGCCATGAACATGACTTTGGAATTTGGCACTGCTCATACTTTCCTGTAGAGTACATCTGGGGCTACATTTCGTGCAAGTTTCAGCTCGATTGCCTCTGTATTGAGGGAGATATTTCAAACTCTAACAGAAAAAAGTGTCTCATAGTCTAAGTGCAGGGGTTTTTTTGCCGCGTGCTCTGCCGTTTTGTCGCATAGCGTGTGGTGCTATACTTGGATTTTCGGCCATGAACATGACTTTGGAATTTGGCACTGCTCATACTTTCCTGTAGAGTACATCTGGGGCTACATTTCGTGCAAGTTTCAGCTCGATTGCCTCAGTATTGAGGGAGAAATTTCAAACTCTAGCAGAAAAAAAATGTCTCCTAGTCTAAGCGCAGTTTGTTTGCCGCCTGCTCTGCCGTTTGTTGCATAGCGTGTGGTGCTATACTTGGATTTTCGGCCATGAACATGACTTTGGAATTTAGCACTGCTCATACTTTCCTGTAGAGTACATCTGGGGCTACATTTCGTGCAAGTTTCAGCTCGATTGCCTAAGTATTGAGGGAGAAATTTCAAACTCTAACAGAAAACAAGTGTCTCATAGTCTAAGTGCAGGTTTTTTTTGCCGCGTGCTCTGCCGTTTTGTCGCATAGCGTGTGGTGCTATACTTGGATTTACGGCCATGAACATGACTTTGGAATTTGGCACTACTCATACTCTTCTGTAGAGTACATCTGGGGCTACATTTCGTGCAAGTTTCAGCTCGATTGCCTAAGTATTGAGGGAGAAATTTCAAACTCTAGCAGAAAAAAGTGTCTCATAGTCTAAGTGCAGTTTTTCTGCCGACTGCTCTGCCGTTTTGTCGCATAGCGTGTGGTGCTATACTTGGATTTTCGGCCATGAACATGACTTTGGAATTTGGCAGAGCTCATACTTTCCTGTAGAGAACATCTGGGGCTACATTTCGTGCAAGTTTCAGCTCGATTGCCTCAGTATTGAGGGAGAAATTTCAAACTCTAGCAGAAAAAAGTGTCTCATAGTCTAAGTGCAGTTTTTCTGCCGACTGCTCTGCCGTTTTGTCGCATAGCGTGTGGTGCTATACTTGGATTTTCGGCCATGAACATGACTTTGGAATTTGGCAGAGCTCATACTTTCCTGTAGAGAACATCTGGGGCTACATTTCGTGCAAGTTTCAGCTCGATTGCCTCTGTATTGAGGGAGAAATTTCAAACTTTAACAGAAAAAAGTGTGTCATAGTCTAAGTGCAGGTTTTTTTTTTGCCGCGTGCTCTGCCGTTTTGTCGCATAGCGTGTGGTGCTATACTTGGATTTTCGGCCATGAACATGACTTTGGAATTTGGCACTGCTCATACTTTCCTGTAGAGTACATCTGGGGCTACATTTCGTGCAAGTTTCAGCTCGATTGCCTCTGTATTGAGGGAGATATTTCAAACTCTAACAGAAAAAAGTGTCTCATAGTCTAAGTGCAGGGGTTTTTTTGCCGCGTGCTCTGCCGTTTTGTCGCATAGCGTGTGGTGCTATACTTGGATTTTCGGCCATGAACATGACTTTGGAATTTGGCACTGCTCATACTTTCCTGTAGAGTACATCTGGGGCTACATTTCGTGCAAGTTTCAGCTCGATTGCCTCTGTATTGAGGGAGATATTTCAAACTCTAACAGAAAAAAGTGTCTCATAGTCTAAGTGCAGGGGTTTTTTTGCCGCGTGGTCTGCCGTTTTGTCGCATAGCGTGTGGTGCTATACTTGGATTTTCGGCCATGAACATGACTTTGGAATTTGGCACTGCTCATACTTTCCTGTAGAGTATATCTGGGGCTACATTTCGTGCAAGTTTCAGCTCGATTGCCTCAGTATTGAGGGAGAAATTTCAAACTCTAGCAGAAAAAAATGTCTCCTAGTCTAAGCGCAGTTTGTTTGCCGCCTGCTCTGCCGTTTGTTGCATAGCGCGTGGTGCTATACTTGGATTTTCGGCCATGAACATGACTTTGGAATTTAGCACTGCTCATACTTTCCTGTAGAGTACATCTGGGGCTACATTTCGTGCAAGTTTCAGCTCGATTGCCTAAGTATTGAGGGAGAAATTTCAAACTCTAACAGAAAAAAATTGTCTCATAGTCTAAGTGCAGGTTTTTTTTGCCGCGTGCTCTGCCGTTTTGTCGCATAGCGTGTGGTGCTATACTTGGATTTTCGGCCATGAACATGACTTTGGAATTTAGCACTGCTCATACTTTCCTGTAGAGTACATCTGGGGCTACATTTCGTGCAAGTTTCAGCTCGATTGCCTAAGTATTGAGGGAGAAATTTCAAACTCTAACAGAAAAAAAGTGTCTCATAGTCTAAGTGCAGGTTTTTTTTGCCGCGTGCTCTGCCGTTTTGTCGCATAGCGTGTGGTGCTATACTTGGATTTACGGCCATGAACATGACTTTGGAATTTGGCACTACTCATACTCTTCTGTAGAGTACATCTGGGGCTACATTTCGTGCAAGTTTCAGCTCGATTGCCTAAGTATTGAGGGAGAAATTTCAAACTCTAGCAGAAAAAAGTGTCTCATAGTCTAAGTGCAGTTTTTCTGCCGACTGCTCTGCCGTTTTGTCGCATAGCGTGTGGTGCTATACTTGGATTTTCGGCCATGAACATGACTTTGGAATTTGGCAGAGCTCATACTTTCCTGTAGAGAACATCTGGGGCTACATTTCGTGCAAGTTTCAGCTCGATTGCCTCTGTATTGAGGGAGAAATTTCAAACTTTAACAGAAAAAAGTGTGTCATAGTCTAAGTGCAGGTTTTTTTTTTGCCGCGTGCTCTGCCGTTTTGTCGCATAGCGTGTGGTGCTATACTTGGATTTTCGGCCATGAACATGACTTTGGAATTTGGCACAGCTCATACTTTCCTGTAGAGAACATCTGGGGCTACATTTCGTGCAAGTTTCAGCTCGATTGCCTCTGTATTGAGGGAGAAATTTCAAACTTTAACAGAAAAAAGTGTCTCATAGTCTAAGTGCAGGGGTTTTTTTGCCGCGTGGTCTGCCGTTTTGTCGCATAGCGTGTGGTGCTATACTTGGATTTTCGGCCATGAACATGACTTTGGAATTTGGCACTGCTCATACTTTCCTGTAGAGTACATCTGGGGCTACATTTCGTGCAAGTTTCAGCTCGATTGCCTCAGTATTGAGGGAGAAATTTCAAACTCTAGCAGAAAAAAAATGTCTCCTAGTCTAAGCGCAGTTTGTTTGCCGCCTGCTCTGCCGTTTGTTGCATAGCGTGTGGTGCTATACTTGGATTTTCGGCCATGAACATGACTTTGGAATTTAGCACTGCTCATACTTTCCTCTAGAGTACATCTGGGGCTACATTTCGTGCAAGTTTCAGCTCGATTGCCTAAGTATTGAGGGAGAAATTTCAAACTCTAACAGAAAACAAGTGTCTCATAGTCTAAGTGCAGGTTTTTTTTGCCGCGTGCTCTGCCGTTTTGTCGCATAGCGTGTGGTGCTATACTTGGATTTACGGCCATGAACATGACTTTGGAATTTGGCACTACTCATACTCTTCTGTAGAGTACATCTGGGGCTACATTTCGTGCAAGTTTCAGCTCGATTGCCTAAGTATTGAGGGAGAAATTTCAAACTCTAGCAGAAAAAAGTGTCTCATAGTCTAAGTGCAGTTTTTCTGCCGACTGCTCTGCCGTTTTGTCGCATAGCGTGTGGTGCTATACTTGGATTTTCGGCCATGAACATGACTTTGGAATTTGGCAGAGCTCATACTTTCCTGTAGAGAACATCTGGGGCTACATTTCGTGCAAGTTTCAGCTCGATTGCCTCAGTATTGAGGGAGAAATTTCAAACTCTAGCAGAAAAAAGTGTCTCATAGTCTAAGTGCAGTTTTTCTGCCGACTGCTCTGCCGTTTTGTCGCATAGCGTGTGGTGCTATACTTGGATTTTCGGCCATGAACATGACTTTGGAATTTGGCAGAGCTCATACTTTCCTGTAGAGAACATCTGGGGCTACATTTCGTGCAAGTTTCAGCTCGATTGCCTCTGTATTGAGGGAGAAATTTCAAACTTTAACAGAAAAAAGTGTGTCATAGTCTAAGTGCAGGTTTTTTTTTTGCCGCGTGCTCTGCCGTTTTGTCGCATAGCGTGTGGTGCTATACTTGGATTTTCGGCCATGAACATGACTTTGGAATTTGGCACAGCTCATACTTTCCTGTAGAGAACATCTGGGGCTACATTTCGTGCAAGTTTCAGCTCGATTGCCTCTGTATTGAGGGAGAAATTTCAAACTTTAACAGAAAAAAGTGTCTCATAGTCTAAGTGCAGGGGTTTTTTTGCCGCGTGCTCTGCCGTTTTGTCGCATAGCGTGTGGTGCTATACTTGGATTTTCGGCCATGAACATGACTTTGGAATTTGGCACTGCTCATACTTTCCTGTAGAGTACATCTGGGGCTACATTTCGTGCAAGTTTCAGCTCGATTGCCTCTGTATTGAGGGAGATATTTCAAACTCTAACAGAAAAAAGTGTCTCATAGTCTAAGTGCAGGGGTTTTTTTGCCGCGTGGTCTGCCGTTTTGTCGCATAGCGTGTGGTGCTATACTTGGATTTTCGGCCATGAACATGACTTTGGAATTTGGCACTGCTCATACTTTCCTGTAGAGTATATCTGGGGCTACATTTCGTGCAAGTTTCAGCTCGATTGCCTCAGTATTGAGGGAGAAATTTCAAACTCTAGCAGAAAAAAATGTCTCCTAGTCTAAGCGCAGTTTGTTTGCCGCCTGCTCTGCCGTTTGTTGCATAGCGCGTGGTGCTATACTTGGATTTTCGGCCATGAACATGACTTTGGAATTTAGCACTGCTCATACTTTCCTGTAGAGTACATCTGGGGCTACATTTCGTGCAAGTTTCAGCTCGATTGCCTAAGTATTGAGGGAGAAATTTCAAACTCTAACAGAAAAAAATTGTCTCATAGTCTAAGTGCAGGTTTTTTTTGCCGCGTGCTCTGCCGTTTTGTCGCATAGCGTGTGGTGCTATACTTGGATTTTCGGCCATGAACATGACTTTGGAATTTAGCACTGCTCATACTTTCCTGTAGAGTACATCTGGGGCTACATTTCGTGCAAGTTTCAGCTCGATTGCCTAAGTATTGAGGGAGAAATTTCAAACTCTAACAGAAAAAAAGTGTCTCATAGTCTAAGTGCAGGTTTTTTTTGCCGCGTGCTCTGCCGTTTTGTCGCATAGCGTGTGGTGCTATACTTGGATTTACGGCCATGAACATGACTTTGGAATTTGGCACTACTCATACTCTTCTGTAGAGTACATCTGGGGCTACATTTCGTGCAAGTTTCAGCTCGATTGCCTAAGTATTGAGGGAGAAATTTCAAACTCTAGCAGAAAAAAGTGTCTCATAGTCTAAGTGCAGTTTTTCTGCCGACTGCTCTGCCGTTTTGTCGCATAGCGTGTGGTGCTATACTTGGATTTTCGGCCATGAACATGACTTTGGAATTTGGCACAGCTCATACTTTCCTGTAGAGAACATCTGGGGCTACATTTCGTGCAAGTTTCAGCTCGATTGCCTCTGTATTGAGGGAGAAATTTCAAACTTTAACAGAAAAAAGTGTGTCATAGTCTAAGTGCAGGGTTTTTTTTTGCCGCGTGCTCTGCCGTTTTGTCGCATAGCGTGTGGTGCTATACTTGGATTTTCGGCCATGAACATGACTTTCGAATTTGGCACTGCTCATACTTTCCTGTAGAGTACATCTGGGGCTACATTTCGTGCAAGTTTCAGCTCGATTGCCTCTGTATTGAGGGAGATATTTCAAACTCTAACAGAAAAAAGTGTCTCATAGTCTAAGTGCAGGGGTTTTTTTGCCGCGTGGTCTGCCGTTTTGTCGCATAGCGTGTGGTGCTATACTTGGATTTTCGGCCATGAACATGACTTTGGAATTTGGCACTGCTCATACTTTCCTGTAGAGTACATCTGGGGCTACATTTCGTGCAAGTTTCAGCTCGATTGCCTCAGTATTGAGGGAGAAATTTCAAACTCTAGCAGAAAAAAATGTCTCCTAGTCTAAGCGCAGTTTGTTTGCCGCCTGCTCTGCCGTTTGTTGCATAGCGCGTGGTGCTATACTTGGATTTTCGGCCATGAACATGACTTTGGAATTTAGCACTGCTCATACTTTCCTGTAGAGTACATCTGGGGCTACATTTCGTGCAAGTTTCAGCTCGATTGCCTAAGTATTGAGGGAGAAATTTCAAACTCTAACAGAAAAAAATTGTCTCATAGTCTAAGTGCAGGTTTTTTTTGCCGCGTGCTCTGCCGTTTTGTCGCATAGCGTGTGGTGCTATACTTGGATTTTCGGCCATGAACATGACTTTGGAATTTGGCACTGCTCATACTCTTCTGTAGAGTACATCTGGGCCTACATTTCGTGCAAGTTTCAGCTCGATTGCCTAAGTTTTGAGGGAGAAATTTCAAACTCTAACAGAAAAAAGTGTCTCATAGTCTAAGTGCAGTTTTTCTGCCGACTGCTCTGCCGTTTTGTCGCATAGCGTGTGGTGCTATACTTGGATTTTCGGCCATGAACATGACTTTGGAATTTGGCACTGCTCATACTCTTCTGTAGAGTACATCTGGGCCTACATTTCGTGCAAGTTTCAGCTCGATTGCCTAAGTATTGAGGGAGAAATTTCAAACTCTAACAGAAAAAAGTGTCTCATAGTCTAAGTGCAGTTTTTCTGCCGACTGCTCTGCCGTTTTGTCGCATAGCGTGTGGTGCTATACTTGGATTTTCGGCCATGAACATGACTTTGGAATTTGGCAGAGCTCATACTTTCCTGTAGAGAACATCTGGGGCTACATTTCGTGCAAGTTTCAGCTCGATTGCCTCTGTATTGAGGGAGAAATTTCAAACTTTAACAGAAAAAAGTGTGTCATAGTCTAAGTGCAGGGTTTTTTTTGCCGCGTGCTCTGCCGTTTTGTCGCATAGCGTGTGGTGCTATACTTGGATTTTCGGCCATGAACATGACTTTGGAATTTGGCACTACTCATACTCTTCTGTAGAGTACATCTGGGGCTACATTTCGTGCAAGTTTCAGCTCGATTGCCTAAGTATTGAGGGAGAAATTTCAAACTCTAGCAGAAAAAAGTGTCTCATAGTCTAAGTGCAGTTTTTCTGCCGACTGCTCTGCCGTTTTGTCGCATAGCGTGTGGTGCTATACTTGGATTTTCGGCCATGAACATGACTTTGGAATTTGGCACTGCTCATACTTTCCTGTAGAGTACATCTGGGGCTACATTTTGTGGAAGTTTCAGCTCGATTGCCTAAGTATTGAGGGAGAAATTTCAAACTCTAGCAGAAAAAAGTGTCTCATAGTCTAAGTGCAGTTTTTCTGCCGACTGCTCTGCCGTTTTGTCGCATAGCGTGTGGTGCTATACTTGGATTTTCGGCCATGAACATGACTTTGGAATTTGGCAGAGCTCATACTTTCCTGTAGAGAACATCTGGGGCTACATTTCGTGCAAGTTTCAGCTCGATTGCCTCTGTATTGAGGGAGAAATTTCAAACTTTAACAGAAAAAAGTGTGTCATAGTCTAAGTGCAGGTTTTTTTTTTGCCGCGTGCTCTGCCGTTTTGTCGCATAGCGTGTGGTGCTATACTTGGATTTTCGGCCATGAACATGACTTTGGAATTTGGCACTGCTCATACTTTCCTGTAGAGTACATCTGGGGCTACATTTCGTGCAAGTTTCAGCTCGATTGCCTAAGTATTAAGGGAGAAATTTCAAACTCTAGCAGAAAAAAGTGTCTCATAGTCTAAATGCAGTTTTTCTGCCGACTGCTCTGCCGTTTTGTCGCATAGCGTGTGGTGCTATACTTGGATTTTCGGCCATGAACATGACTTTGGAATTTGGCACTGCTCATACTTTCCTGTAGAGTACATCTGGGGCTACATTTTGTGGAAGTTTCAGCTCGATTGCCTAGGTATTGAGGGAGAAATTTCAAACTCTAGCAGAAAAAAGTGTCTCATAGTCTAAGTGCAGTTTTTCTGCCGACTGCTCTGCCGTTTTGTCGCATAGCGTGTGGTGCTATACTTGGATTTTCGGCCATGAACATGACTTTGGAATTTGGCACAGCTCATACTTTCCTGTAGAGTACATCTAAGGGCTACATTTTGTGGAAGTTTCAGCTCGATTGCCTCTGTATTGCGGGAGAAATTTTAAACTCTAACAGAAAAAAGTGTGTCATAGTCTAAGTGCAGGGTTTTTTTTGCCGCGTGCTCTGCCGTTTTGTCGCATAGCGTGTGGTGCTATACTTGGATTTTCGGCCATGAACATGACTTTGGAATTTGGCAGAGCTCATACTTTCCTGTAGAGAACATCTGGGGCTACATTTCGTGCAAGTTTCAGCTCGATTGCCTCTGTATTGAGGGAGAAATTTCAAACTTTAACAGAAAAAAGTGTGTCATAGTCTAAGTGCAGGTTTTTTTTTTGCCGCGTGCTCTGCCGTTTTGTCGCATAGCGTGTGGTGCTATACTTGGATTTTCGGCCATGAACATGACTTTGGAATTTGGCACTGCTCATACTTTCCTGTAGAGTACATCTGGGGCTACATTTCGTGCAAGTTTCAGCTCGATTGCCTCTGTATTGAGGGAGATATTTCAAACTCTAACAGAAAAAAGTGTCTCATAGTCTAAGTGCAGGGGTTTTTTTGCCGCGTGCTCTGCCGTTTTGTCGCATAGCGTGTGGTGCTATACTTGGATTTTCGGCCATGAACATGACTTTGGAATTTGGCACTGCTCATACTTTCCTGTAGAGTACATCTGGGGCTACATTTCGTGCAAGTTTCAGCTCGATTGCCTCAGTATTGAGGGAGAAATTTCAAACTCTAGCAGAAAAAAGTGTCTCCTAGTCTAAGCGCAGTTTGTTTGCCGCCTGCTCTGCCGTTTGTTGCATAGCGTGTGGTGCTATACTTGGATTTTCGGCCATGAACATGACTTTGGAATTTAGCACTGCTCATACTTTCCTGTAGAGTACATCTGGGGCTACATTTCGTGCAAGTTTCAGCTCGATTGCCTAAGTATTGAGGGAGAAATTTCAAACTCTAGCAGAAAAAAGTGTCTCATAGTCTAAATGCAGTTTTTCTGCCGACTGCTCTGCCGTTTTGTCGCATAGCGTGTGGTGCTGTACTTGGATTTTCGGCCATGAACATGACTTTGGAATTTGGCACTGCTCATACTCTTCTGTAGAGTACATCTGGGCCTACATTTCGTGCAAGTTTCAGCTCGATTGCCTAAGTATTGAGGGAGAAATTTCAAACTCTAACAGAAAAAAGTGTCTCATAGTCTAAGTGCAGGGGTTTTTTTGCCGCGTGGTCTGCCGTTTTGTCGCATAGCGTGTGGTGCTATACTTGGATTTTCGGCCATGAACATGACTTTGGAATTTGGCACTGCTCATACTTTCCTGTAGAGTACATCTGGGGCTACATTTCGTGCAAGTTTCAGCTCGATTGCCTCAGTATTGAGGGAGAAATTTCAAACTCTAGCAGAAAAAAATGTCTCCTAGTCTAAGCGCAGTTTGTTTGCCGCCTGCTCTGCCGTTTGTTGCATAGCGCGTGGTGCTATACTTGGATTTTCGGCCATGAACATGACTTTGGAATTTAGCACTGCTCATACTTTCCTGTAGAGTACATCTGGGGCTACATTTCGTGCAAGTTTCAGCTCGATTGCCTAAGTATTGAGGGAGAAATTTCAAACTCTAACAGAAAAAAATTGTCTCATAGTCTAAGTGCAGGTTTTTTTTGCCGCGTGCTCTGCCGTTTTGTCGCATAGCTTGTGGTGCTATACTTGGATTTTCGGCCATGAACATGACTTTGGAATTTGGCACTGCTCATACTCTTCTGTAGAGTACATCTGGGCCTACATTTCGTGCAAGTTTCAGCTCGATTGCCTAAGTATTGAGGGAGAAATTTCAAACTCTAACAGAAAAAAGTGTCTCATAGTCTAAGTGCAGTTTTTCTGCCGACTGCTCTGCCGTTTTGTCGCATAGCGTGTGGTGCTATACTTGGATTTTCGGCCATGAACATGACTTTGGAATTTGGCACTGCTCATACTCTTCTGTAGAGTACATCTGGGGCTACATTTTGTGGAAGTTTCAGCTCGATTGCCTAAGTATTGAGGGAGAAATTTCAAACTCTAGCAGAAAAAAGTGTCTCATAGTCTAAGTGCAGTTTTTCTGCCGACTGCTCTGCCGTTTTGTCGCATAGCGTGTGGTGCTATACTTGGATTTTCGGCCATGAACATGACTTTGGAATTTGGCAAAGCTCATACTTTCCTGTAGAGAACATCTGGGGCTACATTTCGTGCAAGTTTCAGCTCGATTGCCTCTGTATTGAGGGAGAAATTTCAAACTTTAACAGAAAAAAGTGTGTCATAGTCTAAGTGCAGGGTTTTTTTTGCCGCGTGCTCTGCCGTTTTGTCGCATAGCGTGTGGTGCTATACTTGGATTTTCGGCCATGAACATGACTTTGGAATTTGGCACTACTCATACTCTTCTGTAGAGTACATCTGGGGCTACATTTCGTGCAAGTTTCAGCTCGATTGCCTAAGTATTGAGGGAGAAATTTCAAACTCTAGCAGAAAAAAGTGTCTCATAGTCTAAGTGCAGTTTTTCTGCCGACTGCTCTGCCGTTTTGTCGCATAGCGTGTGGTGCTATACTTGGATTTTCGGCCATGAACATGACTTTGGAATTTGGCACTGCTCATACTTTCCTGTAGAGTACATCTGGGGCTACATTTTGTGGAAGTTTCAGCTCGATTGCCTAAGTATTGAGGGAGAAATTTCAAACTCTAGCAGAAAAAAGTGTCTCATAGTCTAAGTGCAGTTTTTCTGCCGACTGCTCTGCCGTTTTGTCGCATAGCGTGTGGTGCTATACTTGGATTTTCGGCCATGAACATGACTTTGGAATTTGGCAGAGCTCATACTTTCCTGTAGAGAACATCTGGGGCTACATTTCGTGCAAGTTTCAGCTCGATTGCCTCTGTATTGAGGGAGAAATTTCAAACTTTAACAGAAAAAAGTGTGTCAT